>JAUMHF010000024.1:10654872-10757272 GCA_032359275.1 Microctenopoma steveboyesi
ATGAATCTAAAATATATGACAGTCTAATGTTTATCAGTACATTACAGAAAATAATGAACTTTATCACAATATGCTAAATTTTTGAGAAGGACCTGTAAATAGAAAGGTGAACACTGAAGGACCTGTACAACACGACGGCCTGACCTCGGTGGAAGACAAGCATCAGCCCTCCCCTTTAAACACACACACACACACACACACACACACACACACACACACACACACCCCTTTAAACGCGTCACTCTCCTGCCTGCCTGGCTGGTTAGTATCTGGCTGTGTGGTGTGTGCGGTCGGAGTGTGGTTGTGTTTCAGGTCTGGTCGCGTTCATAACGACACTATTCCGACGCATTTCATCGCACGTAGAGATGGGATTTTTGAAGAAATGACTCTAAAACTAAGTACCCTAACGCTATTGGCCCTGTTTGGGTTTGTGGCCGTCGGTAATGGTAAGTTTCCTCTGAGAATGTCTCCGGCTTTTGTCTCGCTGTGTGTTTTCCTGGACTGGGCATCGCCTTTTGTCGCTCATCGTCATGGCGCTCTGGATCGGGGATTTGGCTAACGCTGACCAGCTAGCGTCGACCTCGCACCGTGTCAGCTGTTTGCCAGAAACAAAAGTCAGAGGCTCCCATTTATAGTTTGTTGTTGATGTGATTGTTTTTTTTATCGAGTGGCAGTGAATTCACAAGCGACTAGCTAACCCACAACAACAACATGTCGGGTCTGTTTGTTTCGCGGCGCCAGCTAACGTTTGCTAGCTATCCGGATAATCGTCTGACTAAAGTTGAATGTCGTCGATAATTTAGCTTTTTTTCGTGAGCTGCAGTTTTGAAAAATCACCCATGTTATTGTGTCTCACGGACACCATAGTCTACTGTCTGAGGGTGCTGAAGTTAACGCGCCTCTCGGCGGTTGTTGTGCTAACACAGCGACCCTGGCCAAACCAGTCGCTCGCTGGCTCGCTGGCTTGTGTCTGGTTGTCACCGCTGCTCGGGGAAACGCCGTGTTCGTACCACAGCGCACCCAGAGCTGGCTGGGAAAGTGTGTGTGCACTGTGATCAGCGAGGTTTCCGTCACATGTTTGCGAGTAGAGTCCTCCACGCTCGACCGAGCAGTAGGAGACGCTGAATGGAGGCCTCACCTAATCTGTGCATGAAATGTGTTTTTGAGAGTAAACATTGGCAACTCTTCCAACGGGGTCCATTTGTAAGGAGTGAAAAGGCTGCTCAGTGGCCTCCAGCGGACACTGAATGCTGGCGTAGGGTGACAACAGCCGTGCATTCAGCCATCCCAGACAGAAGTCAGGGTTGAAGTCTGGGTCCATTGTGATGGAAATGTGGCGAGTGGGGTCTTTTGAGGCGCCAGTTATGGGACCGCTTCAGTCGGACTCCTCCGTCTGCTGGAGCAGCTGATGTTGTTTGGTACTACAGCCTCCACCGAGGCAGATGTTGCATTAGACTTACCATAGACTTAAAGCTTCTTTAATATGCTGACACCAATTTATTTTCCTCTTCTGTTATCTGTATTTTAATGCTGGCTTATCTGGCAACTTGTAACTCAACAATAAAACTAAGTGATGAAAGCAAAAAGGCAGCTATTTGTGCTAGAATAAATATCCCGACATATTGTCATCGGTTAATGTGTATCTTGCTTTTAATGGTTGAGTCATCCCTCTAAGAATTGTAAAAATATTCCTCCCCCGCTTAGTTTAGATAAGGGCGAAGTACACCCAGGTTGATCTGTACATGCAAGGCATGTTGGGAAAATGTCTCACCTGAGTGGTCAGTTTGCTTGATGGGGTTCTTCTAACATTAACAGTGTTGTGCGAGGGGTGAGTACGAGTGTGTGTGTGTGGCCTGGGTGGAAAGGGGGTGATGATGGGTTTGTCCAGCTGGCAGGGTCTGTTGTGTAAAGGGGCCCACATGTCTGTCTGGAGCCATGGTTTCACACCATGTAATGGATTACGCCATGCAGGGACTGAAACCAGACAAACCAGAAAGTAGCTATGCCACAACGGATTTCAGTCCTGTAGCGAGTCGAGTATTTTTTTGTGAGAAAATGCTTTACTCATGGGTTTGAGTCTCTCACATGTTGTTGACTCCTTAAGGATTAGGAGTCTCTAGTGTTATTACATGCTTGTGTGACGCAGTCTGCCTGGGTGCATTCAGCACAGTAGCAATGTGATATGGGCACTCTCAGCCACAGTGCCGTGAGGTAGGGTGCGTCCCTGTCTTTCTCTTTTGCTCATGCTCTCTCCGTTCGGTCTCTCTCATTTAAAAGGTCTGGAGATTTATCAGAACTTGTACCCCTCTCCTGCGTTCACTAACTCGCTGCCACTACAGTGTTGTCAGGACTGTGGTTTTCTCCCCAGGTTAAAAGGCAGCATTTGCTTTGATGAGGTCCAGCTATCTCTGAGATTGCTCGCGCTTTCACATATTATCAGCAGCCCTGCCACAGTCTTGTTGTTTTCTGACGTGCCTCCTTGTAAATCAAAGACGGGCCAAAAGTGGAAACGGTGAAAAGTCCCGTCTCAGCTCCTGCATACAGCTGCTTGGGTACAGGTAATGTTTAATGTCAGATTTGATGTGAGTTCAGATGAGCTCGTCAGATTGGAACATGTGTACACCTGTCCATTAGATCAGAGCCAGAGAAGGAGGTTGAAACTTAACAGGTTCACAAATGAGTGTCTGAGAAGAGAAGAGGTTTTAAGCAGGGGAGGAGGGAACACTTGTATTTACATCTGTCGTGCAAGAGAACTTTTTTCCTTCTTAAATGTGTACCAGTTGTTGAGGCCTGTTGGATAGATGAATGGATGCTTTGGTTGCGTGATACTTGTGGCTTATTTATGATCAAATTAACTTTCCTGTCCTCTGTATGAAATTTCAGCTATTTCTTGGCTCAGACACTTGTATTGTTAGCAATTTGTGTTTAGTAACAGTTTCTACACCGTGGCACAGAGCCAGTGAGTGTCGGGTCGGGTCAGGCCTGGGGTGGTCTAGTTTTCCCTACATAATGACCATTGTCGTTAATGACCTCCGTTGGCCCAGAGGCAGAGTCCTAATTGCTACAGGAGACGGCGTAGCCTCTGCCTGACCCAGTGCCGCCATTACTGATGTTGGACCAAACGGCATCACTACTGCTGCAGACTTATATGTACCCACATCTCTGTGCCATTCATTTATACACGTTATCTCAACGTTTTTGTAATGTGTATGTTGGTGTTCCTTGTACTAACACTTAAGTAAACTTGGAAATATAGTAGTTGTTGTCCCAGCATACCTAGACGAACCCTGTAGCTATGCGAGTTCATGTTTGTAGGTATAAACCTGACGCCTTTGCCTTTACATGTCTTTGTAGTTTTGTTGGAATGTAGATTAGACCTGCTCTGCTTATAAAGTTTTTCTTCAATGTAGTTTGATTGGTGTCATCCAGGCTAGGTCAGTTGGTTAATAAAAACATTTGCTCGGGGGAAATATAGGGAGTGTATTACCTCACCTCTATAACAGGTTCTTAATATACAATTTCGACCATATACATCTAGCTATTCCCAGGTCTACCTTGTGACGTTAGCATAAATAGAGCCCACTTGTATTTCACTTGGCATTTAAACAGTTGTAAATGTGATTTTTATTACACTCGTATAATTTCAGTATTAATGAGGCAGAACCTTTTTGTGACTGTCTCTGTTACTATATTAAAACAGGCTCGGTTCTTTGATGACAATAGATAAAAAGTTGTTTTACTGTCACAGCAGTATCTGCCAAAAAAAACCTTTTCTATTTAACGGAGAGGCCACAACTGCTGAATGTTGTCGAACATAAACAAGCTTAGAAAAAAACGGGGTTACAATTTTGAGTTTTTATATTTAATACGTTTGAGGGATTCTGTGTCAGATCAGTGTTGAGTGACTGTTGGCCAGTTTTGAGAATTTTAGCATCGGCTGCAAGTCCAAAGAGAGACAGTGCTCACTTCTGTGTACCTTTATTCACCCAGGACATCAGACGGACAGGATGGGATGTAGCCTAGGGGGTGGTGCACTGTAGAGATAGTAGAAGCAGCCTCAGCCCCAGAGACTTTACTTTAGAATCAGATCAGTAATCTGACCCTGAGATCCAGACAAAGGTAATGACTTTCCTCCTTTCCCTAGCATTGATTAGGACACAGTTGTAGTGTGTGTGCATCTACAATACAGTATGTGTGTGTTGCGCTTCCACTGTCTGGTGGCGTCTGCTTGTCTTGATCAGCTCTCTGTCTGGTGTCTGTATGGATCTAATTTCAGGCCGTGCATTTTGGTAATGGTGCTCTTCTCCCCGTACACACGCACGTGCTGTCAGTCTTTGTCTGCGTCGCTCAGCCCCCAGAAACCCACTGTGTTTGTGTAACCCCGCCGCCCTGCACTCAGCACCCTTAGAATATTTTCCACTGCATGTATCATTTTGTCCAACTAGAAAGTCTGCCACCGCTCTCACACCCAACCCTGTCATTAAGGAAAAGCTGTTTGGAGTGGGACTATGCTGTGGTTTCTAGTTGGGCCCAAGTTAAGGTAGTGCTGGTTATGGCGACGATGTTTATTAATCTCTTCCTCACTACGTCTGGCATTTCCTGTCTCAACATGAACGGAATGATAGGAACTATACTGGTTCACAAGGAGTTGCTGCTTTTGCGTTGTTTTCCCCTTTTTCCTCCTCTGTTCCCTTTTCCTGTTTCACCCCCACCCATAAGTCAACGTCTAGACTGGGTTTTAATGACGGTCGCAGCTGGTCACTCAGGGAGTCCTCAGTCGCAGCTGGGGGGCCCAGTGCCACATGTTAGCCACTCTGCTCCCACTCTCCACATTGTCCTGCCCAATGTGGGACCAGCCCCTCTCTTGTCTGGCCCAGAGGAGCCCCCAAACATTGTGTCTGTCCCATGTGTGCCACCCATCCCCCCTCACTGGTCCACGCAGGAGAACGCTCCCCCACTCCTCTCTGCTCTTTGTTCATGCAGGGTCAGTCCAATCCCTCCCCATGTTGTCTTAATCTCTACACAAAGAACCAGTGTAAGGAACACCAATTGCGTGTGTACAGGAGCAGAATTCACCCAGACCCACGTGTATTTAGACTTAAAAGAAAAGTCCAGCTTTAAAACACTTCTTCTCTGAATTCATTGAGATGTCCAGGACTCTGTGTAAAAACATGGCATTTGGGTAAATGCTAGTAGACTGATGGCTTTATTTATAAACCAGCGGCCTGTGTTGTACGGCATTCATTCTGAATTGAACTTATTTTTTTGAGGTCATGGTTGCACACTGTACCATGGTTTTTGTGAAATGTGGTTTAGTGTTGGGTGCTTAATTTTAATATCTGTGCTTGTTTTGTAAATCACTGAATTGTATTGGAGTTTAGGCGAAATGGGTGTTGACTGTAAGAGTGGAAAAACAAGGAATTCCCATCAGGTTATGATGATGTATAATGAATAAATGGTGTCTATACTTGTGCATTTTGGCCACCAGAGTTTTGTCATGTGTTCATGAGCGGTCTGGTTACATATGCTATAGTTAAGGGAAGAGAAGGCTTACCACAAACCAAACTCTTGGTAGACCACAGACCATTCGTGGCACACTCTTGAAGGAAATGTGTGTTTTCAGCCTTGTTTGGTTTCCTTCCTGAGCTTCTGTCTGTCTGTGTACCATCTGTCCTGCTGCACACTGTGACTCCATGATGGATATGTCTGTTCATTTCAGATCAGGGTTTTCTGTTGGTTTGTGCTGGATGTTAATGCAATATGTTTATTGGAGGAACTTTTTAATAGCCCTCCATTTCTTTCGTGTGTGAAAAAATAAGGTCTAGTTTTCTGCTACTTGCTGTAATGTGGACAGCCGTTCTTTTTTTTATGCCACTCTTACTTTGAGGATGGATGGATGGATGGATCAAAATGGCCCCTGTCTGGGCTCACATGCTAAAGATTGATTAGTTTCACTAAGAACCGGTAAATAGCAGACCTACAGCAGCAGCACCTGGTGGAAAAGGGGGTTTACGTTGTCTGAATTAGATGTTGTATATTGAGCTTTTCCAGCTTTCTAACCTACTGCTGTTACATCTGTTATCTGTTTCATTTAGTTCAACTATTTGCTCCATTAATGCTGCAGATTAGTGATGTGGCGCAGGGCATGTTTTTCTCTCTTTATCGGCCCCAGCCTGCTTCACCTCTGTGTAATCTGCAGGAAATTCCATTTGCATGCGAACGTAAGTGAATTTGGACACATTTTGCCAGAGTTCCTGCCATTTTCCACCTCACCTCCCAGAGAGTAATAGACACACACACTCAAACACCAAACAGATGAGAAATATTACTGGAGCCTTGCATCACGTGTTACACATTTCCAGGTACCAGTCACTGGACAAGCACAGACACATAAGCTTCCACGCTGCATGCAAAAAATGCTCCCACACAAAATCCAGCCATCCGGAGTTCATTTGAATGGAAACCACTCCGATGACATCATGGTTGTGGTTTTGGCCATGCGGCTGTTCATGCTGATGGCGCAATCAGTGCATTGAAATCTGCTGACACCTTTTAACACAGACCCAGGTTGGTACACACAGGGAAGATCAGTGGGCTTGTCTGGTCAAAGAAACTTTCAGGATAAGGCGCAGAGGATTAGTGGAAGCTTGCCACTCTTAAAATCTTTTCTTTCCTGTGAGCCAGACTTTGTCAGTGTTCCAACCGATGCTGAGCCTCATTTTTGTTGGACAACAAGGACAGAAATTCCTCTCTTGTTTTGTGTCTTTTCCTCTGTTGTTGGTAAGATGGTCTTGTCTTCGCTTGGTCCACAGTGATCCAGCTTTTGTTTTGACTGAGGATCAGCTCTTGGCCCGTCACGCCTCACTCACAGCCCTGTTGTCAGTCAGACTTTGTCAATGAACATTGACACCGAAGTTTCAGTTGAGCTTAGCTTCATCCCATGTGGAAAACTGGTCCCATGGTCTCGCAGCACTCCTGCTTTGCCCTTTCTTTGGTAGAAAACCTTGGAAGAAGCCTTTTGTTCTGACCTTAGTCTAAATGAGAAGCATGTGTGCTGTGACTCAAAATCACATTTCACTCTAAATCCAATCAATTTGCAGTTTCCTTCTCTCTGTATTTCCCAGAAAATGTTGACTGTGTTTTAGATGTGGCAGATTCATGCAGACTTTCTGGAACTGACCTAATTTTAATGTGTAGCTGGACCACCGTAGTTTTTATTGCAGCAGCAGTTCCATTGTCGGCTTTAATAGGTCCCTGAGCAGGAGTGTGCTGTGTCTAATAAAACTCCTGTCTCATTACCTTAAACAGTGGCAGCTCTCTGTGTCCGTGTGAGAAAGACAGAAGAGGAACAGAGGAGGATACTGCATTGGGGATTTGGCAGTAGTCTTCTCCCCTTGTTGTATTTCACTTTGTGTGTCCCAATGGGCAGGTCCGTCTCCACCCTGCGTGTTTGGGTTCATCTGCAGTGAAGGATCTGATTTCAGGGCCATCGGGGCCGTCTGTCTGCTGCTGCTCAACTCCAGGCTCTGTGTCTGCCGATCACAAAATGCTCGCAGCTGAACGGGACACGATGGTCGTTACGACCAGAGTGGAATGTGTAGGGTTGGATCGCTCCCTGCTGGCCATAATGGAGAATACAGCTTCTTTAAACCTCGTGGCTGTATCTGATGAATTGCTATTTACTTAACTCTCCCTCTGTTCCCACAGCTCTACGCTGTAACTGCACAGACTGTGAAAAGACAGGCTATGAATGCGAGACAGATGGCGCCTGCATGGCCTCGACATACTACATCGAGGGGAAGGAGCAACATGTACGCATTTGTATCAACCGGGACAAGCTGGTCCCCCCCGGACAGCCCTTTTACTGTCTTAGTGCTGAAGGCCTGCTCAACACACACTGCTGCTATGTAGATTACTGTAACAGTATTGACCTGGAAGTCCCTGGTGAGTAACAAAATATCTGTGCTATTTCCATTTATGTAACACAGTTTCAGTCGTCGTGCATTGAAAGTAATCATCTCTCATCTCCGTCTGTTTGCCCCGCAGTCCCAACAAATGTGGGGGGCTGGTTGGGCTCTGGAGGCTCCTGGGGCCCAGTGGAGCTTGTGGCAGTCATTGCAGGGCCGGTGTTTCTGCTCTGCGTGCTGTTGATGGTTGGCGTGTTCGTGTTCCAGTATCACCAGAGGGCCTACAGTCATAGGCAGAGACTGGAAGTAGAGGACCCTTCCTGTGACCATCTGTACTTGGCCAAGGATAAGACACTGCAGGACCTCATCTATGACATGTCCACCTCTGGATCAGGCTCTGGTCAGTGCATGTTGACCATGCATGCGCATGTTATCTCACATGACAAACACAAGATGTATGCATTTGGTTTTGGAAAATGTATATTCTTTATTTTTCACGTGTCCCTTTTTCAGCAAGAGCAATAGCAAAAGAGTTCTCGATATGTCAACCTATAAATATCCAAATGAGTGAATACACAGCTGTAACCAGGGGTGAAAACCATCCTGACCTAGAACCTTCCGCCATTGCACATGTACAAAACAGTCGACGGGGAACACTGGCTAATGTGTTTCATTTGCTGCCCCCTGCAGGTTTACCCCTGTTTGTGCAGCGCACTGTTGCAAGAACCATTGTGTTGCAGGAGATAATCGGAAAGGGGCGTTTTGGGGAGGTTTGGCGAGGGAAGTGGCGAGGAGGAGATGTGGCAGTGAAGATATTCTCATCCAGAGAGGAGCGCTCCTGGTTCCGAGAGGCTGAGATCTACCAGACAATCATGCTCCGGCACGAAAACATCTTGGGATTCATTGCAGCAGACAATAAAGGTGAGGTAGTGTCAGGCACACGTACAGTGAAAGCAACATTGTTTAGCGAATTCTTATCTCACCTTAATTATGAGAAAGTTTAGAGGAAGTCCTTTCAGAATATATCAAAGGCTTCACTTCAGCAGAAAAGACCCATATTTGTGCTGCTCATATTTTCACTGTGTAGTGTTAGTAAGATGCATATTAACAAGCTGCATTTGCTTTCTTTCAGACAATGGCACATGGACTCAGCTCTGGCTGGTGTCGGACTATCATGAACACGGCTCTCTTTTTGACTACCTAAACCGCTACTCCGTCACCATAGAGGGTATGATCAAACTGGCACTGTCCGCCGCCAGTGGCCTGGCACACCTGCACATGGAGATCCTCGGCACTCAGGGTGAGATGAACTGTCATGGTAAAACGCAGCAAGTGGCGAACACAATGAGTGTGTAGACGGTAGTTAGCAGATAGCATGTGCTATTTCTGCTGAGCTCTTGAGTTGAATGCAACAATGTGTTGTCCTGCAGGTAAGCCTGGCATTGCTCACCGTGACCTCAAATCTAAAAATATCCTGGTTAAGAAGAACGGCATGTGTGCCATAGCCGACCTCGGCCTGGCAGTTCGCCACGAGTCCATCACAGACACTATCGATATTGCACCGAACCAGCGCGTGGGCACAAAGAGGTAAATGTTTCCATATCCATTCACTCATGGGCTTCCAGCCTGTTAAAGGCCAACTTATTTTTATTGTCAACAAATCCCATAAAAATAATAGTAAGTCTATCATTGTTTCATTAAAATGGATAATGTGAATATTCCAGTCATTCATATGAAAAATCATTTGGTGCTAGTATTCACTGTTGTCCTTTGTGCTCGCACCAGGTATATGGCTCCAGAAGTTTTGGATGAAACCATCAACATGAAACATTTTGATTCCTTCAAATGTGCTGACATTTATGCATTGGGCCTGGTTTACTGGGAGATTGCACGTCGCTGCAATGCAGGAGGTAACGACGCAGTGGATGGAAATTAATCCAAAGTTCTTTACGTGAATGATTCAATCTAATGGTTTGTGGATGTGTGTACTGCAGGTATCCACGAGGAGTACCAGCTGCCCTACTATGACCTTGTACCCTCTGATCCTTCCATAGAGGAGATGAGGAAGGTGGTGTGTGACCAGAAACTGAGGCCCAATGTGCCTAACTGGTGGCAGAGCTACGAGGTACGTCACACCATTAGTTGAATAATGCGCTTTGATGTGAGGAACACTGTTCCAAACATTTTGTTTTAGATTCAAACTGTCTTTTAAGATGGAACCATGTGTCCCTTCCTGTACAGTCGCTGCGCGTGATGGGGAAGATAATGAGGGAGTGCTGGTATGCCAACGGAGCCGCCAGATTGACGGCGCTGCGCATCAAGAAGACGCTGTCTCAGCTCAGCGTGGAAGAGGATGTTAAGATGTGAGCGAAAAGACGCGCTGGAGACGCAGACCACACTCCCATAAGAAACGAACACTAAAGAGGGACTGCAAATGAAAACCCTGCCAGTTTTAAAGCCACACTCCAAGTTGTGACAAGGCCTACCTCACCTTTTTAGCCAAAACTACTGAGAATCACCCCTCACCTCCAGAATTATCTCTCCCCTGGTTCCGTTAGTTCCTTGTGACTTCTCTCTTTTCCCTTTGAACCTCCCCCGGTTCTTCTTGGGCCACAACACTACAGCACTACCACTGTTTATATCATCACACTCAGCCATTTAGTTTTTTCTCCATGGCAGACGTTATTACTGTTGTACACTGATGGGATTTCTTTTTTCTGTTCGACCCTTTTGAGCTCTCTGAAATTACCCCATGATGGACGAACCATGTCCACAAGACTTGAGCGTGTTGTGGCTTTTAAGTAAAAACAAATTACTCCATATACTGAGGGGGAAAGAGGTGAAGCACTGTTTTTCTGTGTGTGTGTGTCTGGACTACTAGCATGTTTCTGAGGCACTGCAGTGTCCTCTGGTATAAGCTGTAGTTCACTAGACAAAATCGGTTATTGGATATTTGGAACAGCCAGAACGTGGCTTTGAGTCCCTCACTTGAATATCCTACAAACGAGCTGCATTCAGCTGTGGCTTCCTCATCACACGTGAGACCTCCAGGTATCGCATAATGGATGTGGTCCCTACCTGGTGTTAGTTTGAAATGTGGCAGGGATGATCTTTGGGATGGTTTGTTTTGCTTTGTTTTTTATTTATTTGTTATTAGTTTTTTTTTCTTTCATATTAATGAACACTGTGAGATGAGATGTGACAAACCAGAGTTGTGAAATATAAAATTACTGTCGTAGTTAAGTCCAGGTCTTCGTCATCTTTCAGATGTTGGATTCAGGGGTTGTTGCATTCATTTATTAACACACTCGGTTCGCGTATGGATGTAGCCATAACCCCATTATTGATGGATAATGACATCGTGCACATTGAGCAAACAAGAGGTGTGTGTGTGTGCGTGTGTGAAATGGCAACAAAAAATACTATTTTTTAAATATGTTCTGTTTTGTTTAATGACGTCATGATGGGTGTTTTCTTTTGACTTTGACATTAGACACTACTGATGATGGGTACATGAGATTTGTATATAAAATGTATTTTTCCCGTTTTTATGCCACCAGTGTGACATTTGAACAGTGACTTTGCTTGAACGGTACTTTCAAAGGTCTGTTTGCCAGGAAATAGACACGTCATCTGCTGGAATTTGATTTTCACTTGCTCCCGTCATGACAGTTTGTCGGTACTACTGAATTTGCCGCAGCCTTTTTTTTTTTTATTATAATTGTTGGGATTGCTTGTTGAGTTCTTTTCAGAGCTCAGCGCTGCAGGTAACTTTCTACATATGTCTGCTGGGCTGACATCTCTTTTTCACTGACACTGGAATATTTAGGAGCATCAGCCTTGAATTCTGATACTGCCAATGGCTATTTATCTTTATAAAATAAAGACAACTGCTGACAGATCATCAACAGGGAACAACGTTTTTCAGCTGATCAGATGTGAAAAGTAGTTCAGAGGCTTTCCTTTGAAATCTGACATGCTGTAAAGTGAAACTGCATGTTTTCATTCTACATCTGCAACTTTGAATGTCTGCAGATATGACTATGAAAGTATTACACTGACCTTTGTCACTCTTGGGCTCTGCACTGTTATGTCCACGTGGACTTTAGTTAATGTTATTATGTCATCACTTGATCCAGAATCCATGTGTCATGTTGGTATCTATTTTGCATGCGGTCCCAAACACTGGGTCCTCCGCACTGAGTTAGACTTTAAGCAACTTTTCCCGTTTCCATCCGGTTGTTTTTGTTTCTCGTTTATGTTCAGGTTGTTGGCTGTGTACCCCAGAAATGTTGCTGCTACTGTTAACATGGGTAGACGTTCAGCAGGCAGAGCCTAACAGAAGAAGAGCTGTAATGGGAGACTGCTGTTAGTTCAACCAGAATTGTCAAAAAACACTCCTGTCCATGTTTGGTTTGTTGCCATGGGTATATGACCATCACACATCCTGTTCATAAGTAAAGTTTTAGAAACTTGTGCAAATCTTTTCAGAGGTAGTTTAAAGGTGTATATAGATGATATACAATAAATTCCTCTTTTTCTTATGTGTCTTCTCGTTGTGCTGCTCATTTGAGATCTCACATGTGTTTTTACTGCTCGCCGTCTCAGTTTGTCCCAGCTTATGGGGGAAGAGCAGTCGTCTTCAAACGTAAAGGTGAGAGGTTTGATTCCCAGTCCCACTTTGCCACATGTCATTCAACGAAACGTGTGGCTGGTAAACTGGTAAACTTCCCGCTCCTCACATCCAGTTTATCAGCTCTTAAACTAAAATCCAAAATCAAGTCAATCTCCTTATTGTTACATGTGTCAACAACACAAACGGGGAATATAAATTTATTTCATTGGTTTATGATGAAGAATATAATAACCTATACATACACAACCCCTAATATTTCTTGGACCACCTTCTTTGACTACAGCCAACATTCACTGTGGTGTTATCCTGATGACTTTGTGCAGTGTAGCGCCATTTTTTTTGTACATGTACTGTATTTTTTGTCCTTTTGGACCTAAAGCAGGAAGAGAGGAATCAAACATTCAAACCGTTTTTGGTGTAAACTGTCTCATCACTATTGTTTGACAGCACTGAATTAAGTTGTGACTCTGTCCTTTAAGCAGTTTTGTGCTTGTCTGTCTGTGGTAGTACGTTACATAGTTTTAACTCCCTTATTTAATGTGTAGATAACTCCCTTATCTTCACATTTTAGCTGCACCTTGTGGCCTTCAGCAGATTACATTTTGACCATTTCCTTTCATATACAACCGTTATTTGTAACACCACCAACTAACCTCTATACTCGTCCTGTAACAACCATCCACACAACAACCTGACCATCTATCTTGATGTAGGCAATGCGATGTTGGAGAAAGCTGCACACGTATTTGATAGTCATTCAAACACATGCAGCTTGGAATATGACTGAATAAGACGGCATATTTAAAATGCATTTTATTTTCCTTTACAAGAAACAAAAGCAGACAAAGAAATAAGATGAAGGGGAAAGGGAGTGGGAAAGCTGTATATAAAGAGATGCAACCTCTGGCGTCCTGAAAAAAATATGTACAATTGAAAATAATATCCATACAAAACATGCCACATACAATAAAAATGATCATTATATTTATTAATATTCCCTAAAAGTATCTCTGCTGTACAGATGCAACATCTTTTTAAAAAGTAGGTGAGGTTAAAAAAAACCTTCAATTTGAGCAAACTTTATTAAATTATAAGATATGCAGAGAACTTAAATTAAGATTCAGAGAAGTTAAAAATTATTCAGGCTAAAATCCAGTGAGCGGCATAATGTCTCATCACGGTCTTCCCTTAAAATAGAAACATACCAAAAAATATATATATATATATCACTGCTTCGGATACTTGATCAATATCTACCACTTTAGAGAGGTTCTCTGTTATACTATGAGTGCAATTCATTACCAGGTTAAGTATGGGATTAACTTTGAGTATTACATCATAACATATTAGGCCAAGTAACCATTTCACAAGGTTTACCAACACATTCACTTCTATAGGGAAGATATTCAAAAGCAAAACACTAACAATATTCTAGGGAGTTCAAGATTTTCCATTCATGAATATATCAATCCAATTGTGACCGATTAAGGGACAGGTTTTGGTAATCAACAAGCAGTAGCATAAATAAAGAGAAAAATAAACACAAACAATTTTACATAAATACAAATGCTATGCACCATTGTACTGCTGTATGCAAGAAGTGATTTTCATATCTAATTACGACCGTCCACACGAACCCAAACTGTTGTGTAATCACCTCGACTTCTCATAGCGACTGATTGGAGAAGACCAGACATGCTCTCATACCTATTTTAACAAACTTGTCTCTGAGAGCTTATAGCAAAAACACTAATAGAAAAACAAGTAAATGCAAAACACTCTGGTTCATATACATAAAGATATTAGTTTGCCATTTTACATATATTTATATTTATATACAGCTTTATCTTTGTTAAAATCATATCCAGTGGTTGATTTTTTTTTGTCAATTTTATTTCTCTACACTTTTGACTTTATTGATTACAAAGGGGCTGGATAAAGAGTTGCTGTCCCCTTATGCATATACTATATATACAGTTTGTACAACTTTGCATTTTTAAATCATGTGAGGTCTTAGGTTAGGGAAAGGAGGAAACAAAGTAGTATGGGAAGATGGAGTTTTAGTAAAGCTCCCTTTAAAGACGTTTTTTCATTCTTCTTACATAGAAATGAAAACAAATGCCCTTTTTTCCAATAAGTCTTTTCCTGCCATCAGTTCAGCCTTGAGAAGACAGTACCAGCACTAGAAAAGCACACAACGGGGGAAGTAGAAACACTGCAGGCTGTACTCAGGCAGAAGAAGACTTACTACAGTAAAGTTTAACAACAGTCCACTAAATTATACAGAGAGGAAGAGGCATGATTCAAAGCTTAAGGTTGAGTTGTGAATAGATTGAGTCGTTGGGGAATAAAAAGCATCAAATGGGACAGTAGTCATACATCCACCCGCTGGTTTTAGACAAGTGGAACTTCAATGTATGAAGCGACAAGCAAATGTTTCCTTGATTCATTTTTGACTTCATAGTGTCCAACGATCATAAAGCCGTTCACTCACACCATTACTGTCGTCAGCAACCTAAAAGTGGATGTTCTTGTGCTTTCACACAGCGAATAATATGGTTCTGAGAGGCAGAATCGAAAAGTACAAAAAAGAAAGAGAAGCTACATCAACATCAAGAATGATTTGGTGGCATACAGGACACCCGCTAAGCTTTTGATTGTGATTTTAATGCAATATCTTATCAAAACTGTCATATAGTTCCTCTGTATAAATAATTCATGAAGAATAATATTAATGTTGGCTCATTATTGAAAATCATCGTCAGCATAGAGTAGATAGAGCAAACCTGCTGCTTAAGATTCCCTGCTTGTCCGAGAAGGCTAAGCCCATAAAAACATTCCCCCTTCCCCCCACCGTTCCACAGTAGCAGTTAACAGTTTTCATACAAAGCAGTCACTTCCCGCTAAATCAATGAGGTAGACTGGGTCCAACTAACCCACCTTAGGACTCCACACAGTCAGAACATCTGGTGCATCTGGAGCCCCAGATCAATAGCATTTCAAATTATATATTAACTTAATTTTTTTTTCCCATCGATCATATGTAGTTCTTACACAGAGCCACATCAAGATTGTCTAGCTAGCCAATATCCGTGTTGTCTTCATTGATGAGGGACAGGGAAAGTGCCTTTTCTGGTGCGGTGAGGGGGAGGTGTGGTCAGGTGGGTCAGGAAATAGGTCCGACTTAAAACATAAAAATGCATCGTTAGTTCATTCTTAGTATTTCAAAATGGCTTTTTGTTGAAGCTCCAGCAGAGCTCTGCACTACGAGTATTGATATCAGATGGTCAGAATCATTTGGTAGATGTTGAGGATTGTTTTACAGCCACTGTAAGCTTATTGAGAACAGTCGAGAGAGGGAAAAAGGGTTTTGGCTGAGGAAAGGATCATTCACTAGTCCAAAGATGAAAGTTAGTCCCACCATCAAGCTGCTGTTGATGGAGTTGGTCGGTTGCTTTTATTGATTAATGCTCTTCAAACCTTTGGCTACAGGTGTCAACACTTTAGTCTTTCAATGACAGAGGCCACGCTTCCTCCACATCTGTCAGAACAGCTTATGCACTGGCTATGTAGGATTCAAAGGCTTTGGCGCAGGAGTGTTCTGGCACCAGTGAAAGGGGAATTCTTCACTTCTTTCTTCTCATTAGTTCATCCACTTTCTGCAATTCCAGGCTCCACAGTGGCAAGGGATCTTGTGCTGATCGTCCTCAAAATCAAACTGGTAGTCGTAGGTCAGCTGGAATTAAAAGGGGAAATGTTAACACTCACTGGGATAAAAGAATGAAAAAAAAAAAGCAAAAATAAGGTCATATAAAGGGTATAAACATTCTGATGACTGTACCTCTTCTCCTTTTGGGATCCTGCGGCTGGAAATGATGATAATCTTGTCTTCTTTGTCAAACGTCACAACCTCTGCGACACAGTTGGGAGCACAGGAATGGTTGACGTAGCTGGAATAAAGGGACAAAAAGCAC
Source organism: Microctenopoma steveboyesi (assembly GCA_032359275.1). NCBI lineage: Eukaryota > Metazoa > Chordata > Actinopteri > Anabantiformes > Anabantidae > Microctenopoma > Microctenopoma steveboyesi. The sequence continues at coordinate 10,671,390 of JAUMHF010000024.1, forward strand.
AATTAAAGTTAGTTAAAAGCACATTAGAGTCATAGTCACAATGATTTAATTGATAACAAATCAACACCTACCGAGCCGGGCCGCCGGTCAGAGTGGCATCAATCACCTGCTCGTTGTTGATGCGGAACATGTAGATGCCACGGTTCTAAGTGAGAAGAGAAATCAAAAGTAAAATTTACATTTTTATTAAAAGAAAATCTCCAATTGCAGAATAGAAATGAACTGTTGTATTTTTTTTTATTGTTCCTTCTTTTGCAGGCGTACCTGTGACTCGTAGATTTTCTCTCTGCGATTGGCCACCTCGTTCCGTATGACAGTACCAATGTATTCTATGACCATGGTGTGCTTCTCCAGATCCTTGGCCGCGTACAGGCCCAGGCCCTGAATACGGGACCGTGCCAGATACACGTTGTTCTTCCACTCAGTCTTCAAACGCCGATACTGGGAGGACTTAGAGTGGACAAACTGTTTGCTGTATGGTGTGTTGAGCTCGCCAGTAAAGGTACTCTGGTAGGCCTTTGACACACTGGTGCTGTTTAGAGTGTGAGGTCTTGAGAGAAACATAAAAAAGCGTCAATTAAAAAAAACATCCAACTGCAAAAAAGCATTGATATTTAGGTCAAACTGCCCCTTCAACAAGACACCACGTAATGCTTCAAATGATTTTATTATACTGGGTTTATTTTGCTTAATGTGCCTACACAAATTAGTGCTACTTTACCTCTTGCAGAGTGTCTGGACTTTGGGCTCAGAGCGAGCACAGCCAGTGGGATTGATCATGAGAGGAAGCTCCATCAGAGGGTGACGGCCATATCGAAACTGATAGTTCTGACAGTTCTCCACTCCAGGCAACTAAAATACAACAAAGTAACACAAATACACACGAGTGTCATGTACAGTAGACTAGCAATCATGATCAGGTCCTAGTCGCAGGTGCTCTGACAACGGAGGTTTTCTGACACTATAGGAGCTCCCTCAGATCTTTAGTTATAACAGACAATCAGAGAAAGACAAATCAAAGGGAACCGACTCTTACCGACTCAGTGATCCGCATGACAGCATGAACTGTGAGTCCATACATCTCCTCTCCCTTGACATGTTCAGTGAAGAGCTTCAACATGGATGATTCATCCCGGAGTTTAGCCACCTGCTTAACTACCTGCTCCCAGATGCCTAAAGACGAAGAAATCAATCAGCATTAAGTGGTAAAGTACAACACTAAGAAGCGCCATTTAGCATAAAGCGAAAACAATATTTGGGTTCTTACCATCTGGTGTTGTGTCACGGTACTGGAAATCCTCCAGGCCATGCTCCAAGACACGCACCTCGAATAGGGGCCGACTGTCATCCTCGCTGATACGGCAACGGTAACGACATCGCTTGTTGGGCACACGAGTGCTCCAGTAGATGCGTGTGGCTTCATAGCCAACAGGAAAAATGGCAGTGGGTGAGTGGAAGTTGGCCATTTGGGAGGGCAACAACTGGCCAACAGCGTGGAAGATGAGCCCTCCCACGCGGAACAGGTGGATGCGGTCACTTCGCTGCAAGATGCTAGCAATCTGCTTCACCTCGTCACGCTCAATGTAGACGCGGCGTAAAACTGAAAACGTGCTGAGCTCGTCTTCACTGGGGCCCTTTAGCTTATGCTGAGTGCACAACATGGTCTTATCCTTGAAGAACATGCAGCGTGCACGACTGGCACAGGCAAAGTGGTAGACATTTGGGCAGCGCAGTCTGTTGCAGCTGTTGGTGGCACCCGTTTTCTGGCAGTGCGCGCAAAGAGTCCGCAATCCACGACGCAGGGCGACCTCCACATTGATAAGAGCACCGCCCTGTGTCTCATACACCTCCGTGGACCAGAGGGCACAGTTGAGATGCACCCACAGGTCCACATCAATGTTAAGCAAGCGGGCAGGCCCGTCTGTGGCTCCGTCGCCTTCGTCATGGCAGAAACAGCATTTGCGTTTATCCCGAGGCAGTCTATCTGGACGAAGAGTAATGCGCAGCCGTTCCATCAGCTCAGACACCTCACGGCTGCTTTCTTTCTTAGACCCTCCCTTACGTATTGAGATAACTATCTGAAGACGCTTCCAGCGGATCCCTTTCCATTTTTTCACTTTAGGATGCACCACTTCCTCGTCAGGGGAGAGAGGCCTGCGCTGCTTCATAGCCTTAGGAGACGCATCCATTGTGTTGGGAGAATCTTTAGGAGGTTGATCTAGATCCATGGCTGGGTCCTCCTCCTTGGTAGTAGGACTGTGATCCTCGGTAGGAGCGATAGGATCACAAACTACAGTGGCAGTAGGTGGATCAGTGACTGACTCTGGAGCAGCAAGTTCAGACTCTGTGACATCAGTTGATTGAGCAGCATCATTAGAGGGACCAATATCCTGATTTGTTTCAGTCTTGATCTGGATATTGGTGGGACTGGAGGGAGACGGTGAAGGAGAAGCTGATGTCTTGGGAGGCTCAGCTTCAGCAGTTGGGACAGGGATAGATGGGGAAGGTTGCGGAGGAGCTGGTGATGGGGGTGGAGATTCTTCCACTGGTATAATAGGGAGGTGGCGCACATCCAAGTCACTTACATTTGTTGTGTAACAGTGCTGGATTGGTCTGTCTTCTTTTTCTGGGAATTCCTGAGAGAACAACGGAATCGGCTTTTAGAAAATATAAAGCACGAGATGTGACCAAAAAAGATAAATAATTAACAGCATTCAAGAAATGGGGGAAGACTAACCTGTTTAATAAGCGCAAGAATATCCACTTGCTTCTTCAAAGTACAGCCTGGTAGAGACACATCAAATTGCCTCAGCCACTCATCCTGACTGGATGAAGCACCGTCCTTTGTGCACAGAGCCCCTAGAAATCAGAACACCTTAACCTTAGTCACAATTCATGGACTAATAAACATTATTTTTATCTTACATTCACGTTTAAGGTCAATCGGCCTCAATCACAGCATTCACTAGTAGACATTTCTTCTTAGATTCTGTAAACATTCACAGGTGTTTGCTTTTAGCTAAGAACCAAATCTCTGCATATGCCAGACCGCTCTGAAGGACATTTCATCAGCACTTCATCACTGTGACGTGATGTGCCGCCACCACCTACCACCAGATTGTGGCCTTAGCAGTGTAGTCACTACTGTGAATGAACTATTCGAACAATAATTCTGCTTATCTCACACACTTTAGTAAACATTTGAAATAAGAAACAAATGACTCGGGACAATGCAAAACTGGTCTCTAAATGCATACCTGATTGACCAGGTCCTTTCACTGTCCCATCCACACCACCTACATCAGTGTTTTGGGGAGGGAAGGTCACCTCATACGAAACAGGCATCCTAATGTTAAGCAACTGGGCCATGGCCATCATCACGTGATTAAGCTTCTGTGGGGGGGGGGAGTCAGTTAAAACCTTTAGTAACTATACATGGAAAGATGTTGAGGGTAAAAACGTTACACAAGATGCAGTTACATCATGGCTTAGTACCTTGGCTGCAGCAGAGGACAATGTGAAGGTAACAGACACCTCATTGCTTTTGGCTTTGTCCCAGTGGTTGGATGTGGAAACTACCTTGCTATCAGCTGCATCAAATGGTTTGTTTTCTGGAAATGCTACGAGAAAGTGTGCAAATCCATCTTTGGTTAGCCGACAGATTAAAAACATACTTATAAAATACTACAATCAAATGATGCAGTCTAAATGTCCATAACACGCCAATATAACCAATGTAATTCTATTACACTTAAATTGTGTGATACCTGGGATAGCAGTGCGAGGTATGAGCGGTATGATGGGGGATATCGCCCTCTCCGTCTCCTCCTCCTTAGGCTCCCGTAGTTGGGGAAAACGTGGCGTCTCATCACCTACGTTACTCTCAGGGGACGACGCTGGGATGATACTTTCTGGGGCATCCTCGTCATCACTTTCCATCCTGTTAAAAGAATATTTTTTATAGCCACTCAACAACAAGGAATGCCTGTATGCTAGTTGACGAGAACATTTCCACGTCAAGAACACATCCTATTGTACCTGATGTCCTCATTCTGGTTATGTGGTGGAGTGGGAAGAGCTGCTAAAATGTCAACACTCTTTACCTCCTCTGTAGGAAGAATTACAAAGATTTTAGAACCAAAATACCAGATGTACACCTCCATATAAAATATACATGACATGCATCATCATTTACCCATTGGCTCTTCAGCCGACTCCGTGTCTTTCTGGCCCTCAGACAGCTCCTCCCCAGGTGTAACTCCATTAAGCAGCTTGTGCTGTACGGAAGGTGGGGGGGTGGGCGGTAGGGAGGACGGTGGTGTTGGTGGGTTGCTGAGGTTACTCTGTAACGACATGAAGTAATACGGCCTAAAAACCTTGTTCTTGAAGAAGCAATCATCATGTCCACATGTAAGTGGAGTCAGTAACGGCTGACAAATGGAACGTCACAGCTTAGTTATACCTTAGTGAGTAACTGAGAATAGTAGTCTGGAATATTGTCCAGCACTGCGTTTCCAAAGGACCCCTTTAGCTGAGCTTTGCCATTGGCAGGGCTGCTTCCAAAAGGGGCAAACAGATCCAGACTGGCAGTGATTGAAGGCTCCATGAGGGGCAGCAGAGAGAGACCCTAGAGAGTAAATGTTTATTAGTCTACATGATGAGGGTCCGTTGCTCAAAACACAATTTTCAGAAATATTTTATCAGATACATTTTTCATCTATTTACCTGTTTGATTTGTTTTATCAGGGCCTCAGCGCTCTTTTCAAGTTCGTCCTTTTTATTCTTCTTCCGTGCGTTAGGCCCTCGGTCCCCAGGTGCTTTATTAGTGCGCTTAGGCTTTTGTACAGGAGCCCTTTTTGTTATAGACTGTAAATCCTGCAAAGGTAGAGAAAATAGGAGATTGTTTACACAAAGAAAAAATACGGTGCATTTGAGTGCAAAAACAACGACTAAAGAAACTTGTACCTCCATATTTCTTGGAGTCCCTTGAAGTTTTTGCTCCAGCATTGCTAGTTTGCTGTTGATGTGTCCATTGATCTCATTGTGGATGCCTTCAGAAGGCCTCTGAAGTTGAAGGTTCTTTGTTCTTAGGAGTTTCTGAAGTAGTTGTTGTCCAGTCTCAGATCTAGGGCATTGTGTCCCAGGATCTCCATCCATGGTTCCCGCATTAACAGAGCCACAATTGCTCCCAGTTGTGAACACCTCAGCTGCTGTTTCACGCTTTATGCCTCCAGGATGAGCCTCTGCTGTAACATCACACTGAACTTCCCTTGGCTCTTGTTTAATGTTCTGTAAGGTCATGTTGCATAGCTCCCCTTCTCTAGAGTCACGTCGTGTGTGAGAAACATGGCTATGTGAAGGGTCTTGCAACTGAGCATTCATTCCTTTTTGTGGTCCATTGGGAATACTTGACACTGTCTGAGATGTTTCACCTGATGTCAGAGTTTCTACTTTCAGACCTGGGCAATCAAGTGGACTCTTGGCTCCAGGTGATCTGAGTGGAGATGCTTTGACTTGGCTGTATGGACTCCCCCTTCCAGTCCTACTGTCAACTATAGAAGGCGAGGAGACATGAGATGAATAGGGTGAGGCTGGGTGGGCAGGGCTCATGCCAAAAGGACCTCTTGGAGAATATGCATGGGATGGAGAGCCCTGCATACGGCCCGCTGCAACTGCCATCATTGCTTGTTGTTGGTTGTGAGTGGGAGTGGGTGGACACACACCCATAGCTTGATTAAATGTGTGCCGTAGTGGATCCCCAGGAGAGTTAGCTAAAGGTTGACATGGAGATGCTGGCTTTACCATACGGCTCTGCTCCATTGGAGAACGAGGCACTGGAACCTGGCCCCTCATATGTTGCTGCACCATGTCCCCGATTTGTGGCTTTTGTTGTCCAGGCGCCATCATCCCCTGCTGCATCTGAGATTGCTGGCCAAGCATACCTGGCTTCCCCACAGCTCCGTATGTCATCTGTTGGCTATCCATCACTGGCATTTGCTGCCCAACTTGTGGCACCTGTCCAGGTGGCATTTGAGGTCTTAACTGACTTTGTAGACCTTGACCCATTGGCATTCGCAGCATCTGGCCCTGCTGCATTTGCCTCTGTGCAATCATGGCCTGGATGTGCTGTAACTGCTGGTTTGGGGGAAGACTGCGGAGTTGAGGATTCTGAGCGATAATGGCCTGTATGTTGATAGAGGTGCGGATTTGTCCTGTTGGAACTCCAGGTCTCTGTACCATCATGCCTTGCTGCTGAGCTCTGATCATACCCATCATGGCCTGTTTTTGCTGTTGAGCTATGTGGGCTTGCTGTTGGCCCATCACAACAGGTTGTGGATGACCAGGATGGTTCTGACCTACAATCTGCTGCTGGATGCTGGAATCTTGTGATGGTTGCATGGCATTTTGCTGTTGTTGCTGCTGCTGAACTAAGAAATCTGTCTTCCCCTCCTCTGTCATCAAACCAGACTTGTCAGCACTGAGGGAACTTTGCCTCTGGAGAGTCAGTGGAAGATGTTGCTGTTGTTGAAGCACAGCAGTTTGTTGGTTTCCAACCAAACCTGTTTGGTGCTCAGGTAGAGACTGAGCATTTGACTGCTGCTGAGCCATAAAAACCTGGTTTTGATGCTGATGCTGTTGTAACTGCTGTCGTCCCAAGTCAGCTTGATGGTCATTGGCAGAGCCTAGCTGCAAAACCTGGTTGGGAGTGGAGGGTCCAGTCTGTTGTGGTGGTGGTCTTGAATCAGTGCTCAGGACACCACCCTCTTTGGGGCCTGTGTTTTGGCTGTCTGTAGTTCCCTGTGGCTGGGGTGTGATACTTCCTGCTGAAGGTGAGGACACCATCTGTGGGGTAGATGGTTGAGAGAGCCCTCCTTGCTCTTGGCCTGACTGACTAATCAACGGCGCTGGTTGCCTCTGCTGTGCCATCTGCTGCGGCTGCTGAAGGTGGATCAAATTCTTTGGAATATTTTGCTGCTGAGATGCAAGCATGCGTTGAGTTAGTAGATTCTGCTGCTGTGGAGTCAGTTGGGCCTGGGGACCCCTGAGACCAGGATGTCCTGGAGACCCAACCATTCCCTGCTGACCCATCATGACCTGAGGCCTTTGCTGTTGTGACAGCGTAACTGGTTGATTCACCATGTTGCCTGATTGAGCTGTCAGCATGGCTTGAGCTTGATTAATGGGCTGGCCTGCTGCAAGATTTTGTGGTGGTGGGGCTGTAGCTTGGACTCCAACCATTCCTTGTGGGACCTGGACCATGCTCTGCTGATTGACCTGGTTTGCCAACATTGCCTGTTGAGTGTTTCCTTGTTGCTGGGACATGAGTTGGTTTCCCATCACACCGGCCTGTGACTGAGCAATTAAACCAGGTTGCTGATTTGTATGTGGCATTGATTGTTGACCCATCATTGCCTGCTGTTGCTGGAGCTTTGCTATCTGCATCCTATGTTGAAGTTGTCTTTCTTGCAGAAGCCTGGGGTCTGCACCTTGCATCCCTGGACCTTGCGGGAAGAAACCTGTAGCAGCTCCAGGAGGACCTGGGGCCCTGGCACCACTGGCTCCGAGAGCTGCAGGAAGCTGGGTTTGAGCTCCTCCAACAAAGGCCTGCCCTTGGGGCATCCTGACAGGAATTCCACCCTGTGGCATCATGCCAGGGTGCTGAGCCATTACTGGTGCACCCTGTTGTCCCATCATCATCTGGCCAGGCATCTTGGGATACATATGTGGGGGGGCTCCCTGTGCAGAATGACCTGGTGTAAGAAGAGCTGAGCCTTGCTGATGTTGTTGTTGTTGCTGCTGCTGCTGCTGCTGCTGCTGCTGCTGCTTGCTTCTATACTCTGCAATAAGATTGGTGTGCTCCTTCTGCTGCTTGCGTACCTAAAGGGAATAGTTAAGAGCAAATATTAATTTAGTATTAAAACCCCAAATGCCATGCTATTGACAAGTTTGTAAACATACGCGTTTTACCACTGTCTGCACACCTGATCAAGTTGTTTCTGAATTTTGCTCTGCTCCTCTGTAATCAACTTTAGCTTCTCTGCCTCAACAAACTCTCTGCCAGCTTTCTTAGCCGTGCGTTGCTTAGCACACAGTGCCTTGCGTGATTTACGGTGAACTCCAATTTGTTCTTCCAAAAATTTCAACTGCATCTGAAGTAACTGCTGGGTGTGAAGGAGCCATTCTTCATACTGGTGCTGCTCCGCATCATCTATAACAGAAAAAATGTGTTAGGATGGAGAAGTATAGGGAAACAGTACAATATACTTCCACATGAACAAGAAAATGTATTTTTTAAAGCATACTGATTATTCCTTGCACAAACTGGGGAGGGTTTGGTCTTGACTGGGCAGGGTCACTTGTTTCTCCCTCCTAACAAAAAGAAAGCATTTAAATAAATCAGCTGTCTATCAGAAAATTAAAATAACTAAATCTCTTCTGAAAATAAACATTGCATACCTTTGGGGGTCCAGCTGCAAGCTGACCTGGATCTGTGCCAGGGGCAGAGGCAAGCCTCTGAGCAAGCAGAGAAACTTGTTGCCTGAAGAGAAATAGAAAACATGAAATATGTAACTATACCTTCAGGGTACTAAACAAATTAGGGTCAGAGCATGTAAACAATGTATGAGTATAAGTAGTAGTAAATATGGAGTGGAGCTTGTTCTTCAATTTTGTAGTTGTAGGTTAATATGTTGAGGAGGATGTGACAAAACTACAAAATTAAAGTTCGCAAAATGTGGATGCCTCAATTGTACTCTAATGTTTATTTTTACTTAAAGTTTAATAAATTAACAAATATCCCTATAAACTCTTAGATGTTGATAAATATTGATTTAACTACCACAAAGAAAAACTTCTTTCAGCTATACAGCAAACCACTGACATATTCGGACATATTCATATATTAGGCGGCCTGGTAGCTCAGTGGTTAGGGCAGAGGGCTGGATTAATATATTAATTATTCTTCCTCAGATAACAGGTAAATTAGTTGATTTACTACATTTGTTCTGCTTCTTCTCCTAGTCTTGCGTCGTGTAAAGTCACACATTTAGTCTCATTATGCACTGTAACTTGTGTGGGGGCCAATAATGATTAATTATCAAATCGTATCCTGTAGAGTCATCAATAGGATGATGTTGTGCATAGACACAAAAACAGAAGTACCTGTTAATGCCAGGGGGAACAACCATTGGATCCTGTGCCAATACTCTCTTGATGCCCTTAAGTGCCACCATCTTTGCCTTGGCAATGGGGTCTATTATGTCATCCGCAACAAATCTGTCTAAATCTGCAAAAGAACAACACTTTACAGTTTTATTTTATGAAAATAACATTATTTTGTGGTGAAGCTGCAGTGATAATGGTCCTTACCTTTGTCTGGGAAGAAATTGTTAGCCAGTGGAGACTGTTTAATAACTGGTGGTTGCGGTTGTGGCGGCGGCTGCTGTTGCGGCGGTGGCGGCTGCTGCTGTGGTGGTTGAGGTGGATGACTAAGACCTGGATGAATCCCTGGCTGCCCCAACCTCATCATTGCTTGCTGTTGGGCCATGTTTATGTGAGGTGGAGGTGCCATTCCAGGTCCAACAAGTCTTTGCTGCTGTTGCGTCAACATGTGCGAAGCACGAGGTACCATTCCTGCCTGAGCCACCATGCCCTGGAGTGGTGGACGATGGTGGTGTGGCAGCATTATTTGCCCAGATGGCTGTGTGTTTGGCTGTTGACTTGGGAGGACAGGAAAATGCGATGCCATGCTTCCCTGATGAAGAGAACTGAGTTGTTGCTGCTTCTGTAGTTCTTTCTTCTCATGCTCCAGTAGATCCTGTATTAGAAGAGGCAGCTCACCATCTAAAGAGCTCTCCACTTTTGCCAGATCTACCGCAGGGGAGTGTTCTCCTCCTACATCAGGCAGCCCCAGGGGATCATCACCAATATCTGTATGTGGAGCAGCTGGAGGAAAAGGTAGGGGATCACCTTGGCCAGGCAAAGAGAATGGAAGACCTCCTAATCGTACAGAGCTCAACGAAGCGGACTGGTTTTCTGCTTGTGCAGGTTTGGCTGATGGCGTGGCCCCACCAAGAAGCATTGACACAGCCTCTCCCATTTCATTTTTTACCACAGTCTGTCCTTTTTGCAATTGAGGGGTCAGACTTGTGTCTTCCATTTTAATCTTGGATGCATCAGCAATTACTGCAGAAGATGGTAGGTGGGTAGCAGCTGTGGCAGGGGCTATTGTGAGAGAAATCTGCCCCCTCTCTGCCTTGGCTTTCTCTTCAACTTTAACAGATCCAGAGGAAGATGAAGGTGCTTCACCTTCTGCCTCAACCAACCGCAGCTGGTCTGAGAAGGCATCTTTAGGATCTCCTTGGTCTAATTCAGGGTCAGTGTAAGCCAGCAGGTCAAACTCATCACTGTTGAGTAAGTCATCTAAATGTGGATCATTGGTTTCAAGGTTGTCCAGGTTTCCCAAATCATCATCTCCTTTGTCTGGGTCCAGGTCTAGGGCTAAATCATCTTCATCCTCCTCACCACCATCGCCTGTGGTAACCCCAAGCCCCTCAAGATCAGGCTCTGGTAATTCCACAGTGTGTTCTACTGTGTTAGTCCCAGACTCTGTGACTAGATTAGATTGTGGAAGCTGATGGTGGTCAGTAGTAGGAGTGTTGGGAATAGTAGTAGCCGCCTGAGGGTGCATGTGGGGGTGTTGCGTTACTGGTCTTGTGGACTGCTGAGGGAGTAAAACAGACATACCACTCTGTAACCCTGGCTGTGTGTCACTGCGTCCTTCTGGTTGAATACCACCAGCTTGAACTACAGGATGTTGCTGAACATAAGGTGCTGCCATCTCTTGCTGTGGGACATAGAGGCGTGCTCTGGGATGAGGTCCGCGGGGCATGAACTGGGGTCGTAGGGGTAGCCTCTGTGAATTGTGTCTCAGCTCAATGAACTGTGGTGGGGGCCCTTGACCTACTGGCTGCACAGCCTCTCCGCTATGTTCGGGTATCATAGTATGGGGATTAACCATGGTCTCCATACCCTGGATGTTGACAGCAGGGTTTAGACTGTGCCTTATGCCCATAGCCTCCATACCAGGCTGTGGGAACCTTCTTGGACCTGGACCCTGCCACTGAGGAGGAAATGGTGGACGGGAAAACATGCCTGAAGGTCCAGTGGATACTGGGGGCCTGAAAAACAGAAATTGACAAAAAAAAAACTTTTAAGTAAAAATTATTTAACTTTTCCTGGTACTTTTCACTTAAATAAATATAGGAACAACAAAATTATCAGTGGTGTCAAAGGTACTCACATTCTCTACTTAAGTAGAAGTACAAATACTTGTGTGAAAGAATACTATGGTAAAAGTACAGGTTTTGAAATGTACTTAAGTATAAAAAGTAAAAAACTTTTTGCACCTTTAATGATACAAAATGCCTTTTGATGATAAAAAAGATCTAGTCATACAAAATACACAACTCTTGTTCACAACCTGCACTGTGTTGGTGTAGAGAGGTTATTCAGAATTTCTCATATTGTCTAGTTTATCTTTAAATCAAATTTTAAACAGGATAATATAAATTGAACTATGGATGTTCCAATCAGGCTCTTTGCTGATTGATCACCAATCTAAATCATTTGGACTAAACATTTTCTAAATGATTATAGGTATAGATTGGCGTGTTATGTGTGGTATTAAATTACAATGCTCCAGAATGAGACCTGACATAGCTTAATATCATATCTATGTTTATTGCTATACCGCATTGTTTTCATAATGGAAGTAACAAGAAGTTTTTGAAAATGTAGGGAGTAGAAAGTACAGATATTTCTCTTGAAATGTAGGGAGTAAAAGTAAAGTCGTCAGAAAAATAAATCCTCATTAAAGTACAGATACCTGAAAAATCTACTACAGTACAATAACGAAGTAAATGTACTTTGTTACTTGACACCTCTGACTAGATATATAGAATAGATGGATACGACTGAAATGTACTTTAATAACGCGTCTACCTTAGTGCACTAGGATCCATGATGTTAGGGCCTCCTGTATGTGGTGGGCGAATGACTTTGTCCTCCACACCACCAACAGTCATGGTCATCTTCCCTGCCACAGAAGCCTGAGGTCCAACAGTAGTAGCAGCAGCAGCACGATCCTAAAAGTAATAACAGCAAAAATTCAAACATGCCATTCCTTTCATTTGTTGCTTTGCTGAGAATGTAGCCAGGTCACACAAGGACTCTGCTACATCATACTGATCGCAAGATGTATAATACTGATGTCATAACACTCAAGCTGTGTACCTGTGGATAGGGTGGGGGTGCTCTGTGGCCCTTGTCATGCTGAAAGGTGCCTATGTCTCCACCCGACCATCCAGGGGATACACTGCCGGTAGAAGCAGCAACTTCCTTCTCTTGCCTAATTGAATTTTTCTGCATTTGTTGTCTGATTAAGAATTCTCTCAGTCTCTGGCGCTGCAAATCACATGAAGCATTGATCAACAAGACATCTAGAAGACAAAGTGATTTGTTTATTGCTAATATATTAATACCTGTTTGTGCTTTTCCAAATCAGAGGGGCTAAGTCCTACCAATGCAGGATCCTGTACTGCAGACATGTCAGATATTTCTGCAATGCCTGACAAAGATGGCTGATGTGATGTTTCTGGAGGCCGAACAGCAGGTAGTTCTTGTGATCCAGAAGGTGGAGGCAACCTGGAACCGAAGCCCTCAGCCCCCATAGTCTGCTGAGTTTGTGACTGTGGCTGCTGAAGCTGGCCCTGTACCATCTGATTCTGCTGTTGGGTTATCTGGAAGCCTGTTCTGTTTGGGCTGCGACTGAAATTAGAAACTGCTGACATTTTACCAGAGAGTGGATCACCCATGGAACTGTTGGTGGGATGGGTTGCAGGTGGCTGGTTAGGATGTGGTGAACCTTTGTAACTTGTAGATCCATCAGAAGTAGCAGAGGGTGGATGAGGGGGTTTATGGATAGTAGCAAAAGGGTCTCTAGACTGTGGCCTTGAAGGTGGCTGAGAACAAGGGTCAGGAGACTGGAAACGGGGGGTAGCAGGAGACTGTACAGAGTAAGCATCATTAGAGTGTCCACCGGGAGTGTGGGGAGACTGAGAGCTGGCCTGGGACTGTGGACTGGAGGGCACTCTCGAGCACAGTTCTTGCTGAGCTACAGGGTTTCTCTGGGGTCCAAGAGAACAATTATCACCTGATTGCGGTCTGGAAGTTAGGGGTGACTGACTGTGGGAGTCAGAGAAAGGGTGGGAAGGAGACTGCCTGTAGCTTTCAGAGGGATGGCTAGGGGAAGCTCCAGGATGAACTGCCCCACACTCTCCTTGGTGCATTCTGGGTGTCATAGGTGCCTTAAATAAACCATCTCCAGAATCTAGCATCCCAGAAGGGGAACCAGTGGAGTGGTCAGGTCTACCAATTGCAGAGGAACGTGGAGAAGGACCACTCATATCAGCCCTGTGCTGCCCAGTGCTTGCAGGCGAGGAAGCCATTGGTGATGGGGACGAACCATACTCTGGCCGTCCCATCCCCTGCTGGGTTCTGAAAGTGTCTCCATAGGGTGTACTGTGAGGTGATGAGAAGATGGGTGATTCCCTAAGTCCAGCACCTCTTGAATGAGGACTTTCTGGGTGTCCTAGGGACTCCTGAGAGCCTTGGTGTAATTGTATTAGATGGCCCTGTTGCTGCTGCAGCTGTGATCTGAAGTAGGGGTCAACCTGCTGAGCCCGTCTGGGGGTTCCAGGAGTTCCTGGTTGCATGTCAAAGGGGCCTAGACTGGCTGGCCGTCCCTGAGGAGGACCCTGTGGGCCGGAAGCGGAATAACCTGAGGAAGAGGCCTGAAAGGGACTGGCCCCAGCATGGGAGAAGGGTGTGGTTGGGTGGGAGTGAGAATGGGGTGACTGAGGAGGAAGCTTGGCTAAAGGATCTGTCCGAACTTCAGCTGACCCTGGAGTCTTAACAGGTCCATCTGAGAAAAAGACAGAGGATGATCCTGAATCTGGAGGAAGGGGGAATGGGCTTTCTGCAGAGCTGGGCTGGGAAGAGATTGATGTTGAGCCAGAAAGTGGAGGAATCTGGAGGTGTAAACTGGGTCGTTCACTCTTGATGCGCCCTGGTTCCGTCTTGACTGGCCTGCACACCTGACTCTCTGCCTGCTGTGAGAATAGCACAGAGGGAAAAAACATTAGAAACTGCACTATGACTCCATTGTAAGACACCAAATCTTTTATTCACCTTACACACTGAGGTTACTTTAACTCACCTTCTGTGCCTTGTTGATTCTCTGAGCTGCCCGGTTATCTTTGGCCTTTTGCTAGAGAAAAAAAAGAGAGTTAAAAATCTGTACTCTACGTTTAATTTATAAATCGAATGTAATTTTCCTTCAGGTCCTAACAAACAATACCCACGAGTCATTATGGTGTCCCTGTAACATATGTCAAACTTAGTAATAACTGCCTGCATTCAGTATGTTCCATTTCATACGTCCTGCATAGAAGTCAGAGTACCACAAACCATCAAGGAGAATATATTGAAGGACAGAACAATAGCAATTTCTAATTCATACCTAAAATCTAGAAATTGTTCCACCTTTCCTCATCAGGTAAGTTTTGGACTACAAACGGATCAACTTGGCATTCAGCTGAAGCTGATTTATAATAATATAAAAACAAAACATACCAGATATGGAACCTTGTCAGCAGCAGACACTTTCCTCCAGATCTTCATGATTTGTTTACAGCGACTAGCCCAATCTGTGACAGGAGAAATATTTTAGCTGCACAATATCACACAGTCTTACAAACTAAAAAAACATTACTGTGTAAATTTTAGTGTGGCATTAATCTACACTTACCTGGATAGTCTTTTTTCAGAGTAGGAAAATTGGTGTTGGCATAAAGCACAGGAGAAATGGTTGAGAGTTCTCCCAGCTCCTCGTCTTTCTCCCAGCGCTGAAGACTGCGCTGGTTGTAGGACAGCCCATCACCTTCTGCCTCAGTAGGGGTTGGTGGTGAAGAGGGAGTTGCTGGGGTCGATGGAGTAGCCCAGGGGCTCTCTTCACCCCCGTCTGGACTAAAGAGCCCTCCTCGATCCCTGTATACCATATTAAGTGAGTTTATATATAAAATAAAGGGTTTTACTTATAGCAACATCAGGGACAACAGCATAATCTAAATAGCAAAACATAAACCAATATCATGCATCTACTGCACTGTAAAACTACAGACTGTTATAGGATAATTAGGCATTAGCCCTACCGCATGTCAAAGAAAGGTGACTGAGAGAGGCCAGGAAAAGCATCCATCATTCCAGCTGAGGGCAGGGAACCTGCATGAGAGGTTTAGAAGCCAAATTTTATTTAAATCTTACAACGCTGGGAAAAAGTCCTAATTCCCTTCCTGCTTTTTACAAAAATCACCACAGCCACGTTTCTGAATGTAATGTTTCAATTACACGATCATCCTTGTACACACCTGAGAGGAGAGCTCTTTGTGGCAGAGTGCTACGGTTGAGTTCTCCCTTACTGCCCTCCAAGATGGGCTTCATGGCCCCTAAAGAGGAGCCTTCTGTTACGCCCAGCACCTTCCTGAAGAACTGCTCGGAATCTTGACTCTCCACCCCTTGTGGAAGACCTGTCACACAAAGACAAAACATGTCAAGATGTTTGAACACTTCACCTTCCCATAAGTTAAGTTACCATTATGAGTACACAGAATTCCCTCAGGTGACTACCTTCACTTTTCTCTGCATCAGAATCATGAGGATCAGATGATGCCTGGTTCTTCAGTGACGAGGATTGTGCAGAGACTCCTAAGAAATTTGTAAGTTTAAACCAACTTATTCCAATTTATTCCAAGACCATAAAAATACATCACTAAGATCTGTGTTCAAACAGACACTTACCTGCACACTCTCCCTGAGCCTGGGGGGGCTCGACCATCTCCTGCTTCAGAGGAAAGTTATCTTCCCGATCCTTACCCTCAGCTAAGAAGAAAGACACGATGTCACAAATCCAGCACTCACCTTTTATCAATAATTAGCAGCGTTTTTGTGTGTATCAGGTCAAGTTAGTGTTCTTACTTTCTTTGACCCCTGACAATGCTGGTAATGATGGTCGAACAAGGCATGTGCCTGGCCTTTGAACTATAGGTGTCATCACAGCTTTCTTACTCAAGTCTATTAGTGTCTTTCCAAAGAAAGCCTCCTGTAGTGAATTGCAAATGTTTAAGAAAAAAAACATTGCACAACTGGGAACTGAGAGTTTGAAAAAAAAAAACTGTTTTGGAGAAATTACAAACCTGGAGATAAGCTGGAAACATGTCCTCAAGTTTGCTCTTCTTTCGACCTCTGCGTTTCTTGGCCTGTTCTTCACCTTCTGCTGGTTTAGGATCCATTATGTTATCTGTATCAGGGTGGGGTCCTACAGATAGTCATGAAATTCAGCTTCTTTAAGAAAATATTTGCAAATGAGGTTACGAAACGAAATGAAACAGTTGAAAAAGGAAACTGACGAGGCCATTAGGAACAGTTGCGTGAAATTAAGAAGTGGTGCCAAAAATTTAATGTCTGTATGATTGTAGTCTTGCAGATGAGGAATCATAAACAGAAGGCCTCATGTTCAAAAGTAAGTCCACTTCTTATCTACATTTTCCCACACCATTTTGTCAATGATACTTTATCAGATGAAAAATGTGAAACATATTTTAGAACATTTTAAATGCTAGATGAAAGGTTACTGTTTCACATACCTTCCTCAAGGGTTCTCCCTATTGGCTGTCCATCTAGTGTAGTCTCTCCAGCCAACTGAGCAAAGAATTCTTTCTTCATCCGTGTGTGACACTTCCTTTGTCGGACCATGAATCCTCCTATTCCTAATGCAATTTGTAAACATAATATTAGTTCATGTTTAGACATCTGTGTGGCTCTCATGTTTGATTTGTAAAATTCTGACCATCTTACCAGGTCTATAGGGTTTCCGCTTTCTTTTTCCACTTTCGGTCTCCTCTGTTCCCCCTTTGAGACCCTCAAAATCGCCTTCAGCGCCAGCCTCTGCACGCGAATTCCTCTCAGAAACACCTTCTCTGTCAGGACTCCCAGGATTCTCCATTTTGGATTCACAATCCATGGATTCTCCACACCCTAAATATACAACATAATACAACATACCACAACATTATAAAAAAAGCAAAACACACTATCTGAAATGTACTATCTGATGAGCAAAAATGTGCCAACCTTTTCCATCTTCTCCTTCTCCTTCAACCTCTCTCAAATCTATGCCATCAGGACCTCCTTCAGAACACAGAGTGCCAAGTCGGGAGCGACGCTGACGTCTCTTGTGCAGGGGTGACATAGAGATACTGCGAAGCAGGGACATTCCAGATTCGGTCAGCCACACACCCTCCAACCGGTAGAACTGGGGTTCTATAAAGTGCAAATTGTAAATAAGAGTAAGGTTAAAGCAAAACATAACAATGCATAATGTGATGTTTAACATGAATAAGGAAAAACACTAACCTGGCTCTTTGATCTTTATTGAAGCCATTATAGCAGACTCTATTACTGTAAATGAAGGTAGAAAGCAAAATAGAAGAATGGCAGCGGTACATAGATGAATAACTTGTGGACAGTTTTTGCATCTTACGTTTTAAAACTGGCTCATTTTGACTTACCCACAGGTTTTGGAACATATGGGGTACAGGATGTGCATGCAAAGCCCTCATCAGATGCTTGTTCCACCTCATCCTCAGTATACAGACTCTCACAGACAGCATGGACCCATCTGTACAAGCACACAGAAATATGCTGAAGCATATACTTTCTAAAAAACTATAATCACACTGCAAATCAGAAAGAATATGGAACAATTAAAGAAATTAAGTACAAAAAAAGAATAATCCATTCTCTGCTTGTCTGCATTAGCTGGATGAATAGTTCTGTTTTTGCATTTAATGTGTATGTGTAGTTGTTAAGAGCAGTACACACCGATCACAGTACTGACACTGCAGCAGCAGCTCCTCCTCCATGAAGTTCTCTCTGCATACTGGACAGGTGACAAGGCTGGCACAGGGGCCACAGTGAGTGTAGTTGTTCTGCCACTCACAGTGGAAGCCCGAAGAGTTGGAACCACACTGCACACAGCACACACACCTGCACACAGTAATAAAGCAGTGTGTAGCAAATATTATAGACGACTTTAAAAATACAGATGCCAATATTAGTGATTTCACAAGATTTCTGTTGCTACACAAGCAAGTGGCAGAGGGATGGGCCAGGTGATGCTGGGCTGAGATAGGAGTGATTTACATAATATGCAAATTGACATGTGTTCATTTACATTTGACCCCATTCAAATCAAGGCTAAATAAAACATTGTGCTGCTAGAGTTTATATATTTTTTTTACCATTTGCACTTCCAACCACCCTTGGGTACAGTGTGTAAGGGTGGGTCCAAGCAGTAAGTGTGATAGCTGACATCACAGTCATCACACAGCAGCAGACGGGAGGGGTCCGAGGCCTTTCCACACACCTCACACACAATACATTCCAAACAGCGCCAGCCCTTACGGAGCATCGTCTTGGTGATCTAAAGATGATATGTTTAATGTATTTCTATTCACAAAGCACTGCAGTGAAACATGCACAACACATACAAACTCAAACGATAACACTTTGCTTACTTTGCTGTTCACACAGTAAGGATGGTAACATTGGGCACACTGAGCACAAGCCAAAAGCTGCCCCTCTGCACCTTTTCCAAAGCTCCCACAAACAACACACATATCCTAAAACAAAGGAGAGAAAGTGAGTTGGACAAAGAAGACAAAGAACATGTCTGCAGTGCATTAAAAGTGGCGACTTTAGTTGTACCTGAAGTAGAACAAACTTATCAGTGTTTGAGAAAAGAACCACTGTGTTTTGCATGGTGTCGTCTTCCTCGTCATCTTCCTCTTTACTTAGTCCAGTTTCTGATGTCATGCTTAGCTGTGGTTAAGAGGATGAACACATTTTAAAAACAGTGAGTTTGACAACCTTGGCAAAGTGAACGAATATAATAAAACACATACAAATGATGCATGTAAAGTACAGCTCACCAAGAAGGCATCAATGCAGGACGCCATGGCTTTGAGGCGGGACCTCCCACCACGTCCTCTACCTCCACCACCGCCTCGCGGTCTTCGCTTTCCAGGGAAACTATTACTGCGCCCCTACAAGACAATAAACATATATGCCAATTCTATTGAATTAACCTTGCTGTGTGTTACATGTGTGAAAGAGTAACTCCTGACTATGTCTCTAGACACTGTGCAGAGTTCTGGTGTAAAAATAGCTATTGACAGCATAAAAACTCAAACACTAGTTAAAGTATAAGGTCAGTTACTTAAGCATAGTAAGTAAACGCATTCTAAATGCTGGTCACACCTGTTTGACCCTTGAACGGCCTGGTGATCCTCTGCGTTTAGCCTTCTCCCTGTCACTTCTGAGGGGTTCAAAGGGAAGTGAATCATCAGTCTCACTGAGCAGGCCATCTGTATGAGAATGGCCAGCAGGTCCAAAGCCAAGCTCCATGGAGAGCTGAGGATCAGGTTCTCCTGGAGAACCCAGAAAGCCACTGCTGCTCTCATCTCCATGGCTCATGTTGGACATATCATCCAGCAGCAATTCCGGCTTAACCTCTCGCTCCAGCATTTCTTGTTTTATGTCCTCATTATATCCTTCTACTTTCATTTGCTCATCGTCCTCTTCCTCGTCCTCCTCCTCGTCCTCAGAGTGAGGTAGTAACCTCCCCTCCATGTCCACAGCAGAGAGGGACTCTTGTGTGTCTACTGATGGAGAAAGAGGAGACATAGGGTCCTCGCCTAGACTTTGTTCCTGCTGATCAGCCATGGGAAAATGCTCCAATTTGTTCCCAGGTGGAGGAGAAGCGGGTAACTTTGGTGGATTCCTCATGGTTGGCTCTGTGATAGGCATGCCCTCAGAGCCTTTGTTTAATAACTCTGGTAATAGCTTTTCTTCCACCAAGGGAGTGGTCTCCTGCTTCTTTACCTCCATGTTTTCAGAGATCTGCTGTGACACCAATGTTGATTCCACTCTATGGTTATTAGACTGTGTCTCTGAGCTGGAGTCCTGGGAATGGGCAGCTTGGTTCACCTGGCTGAATGCCTTCTCTGCCCTCTTTTCATCAGCAGCCAAACAAGAGGTCCCCTGTTCTGTTGTTGCACATTCTACATGAGAGTAAGGAATGTGTGGTTAATATGGTAATCATTTTTAAAGCTATCATTAGTTACGGCACACCATCACACAAACAGTAAAGTACTGTTTTGTGTGCAGTTATTAAATATATTTGTTTTCTGAGTTTACCTGTAGACTCAAGTGGAGCGGCAAGCACCTCAGAAGTGAATTCTAACTTTGGCAACAGTGGATCCGCCGCCATGGATTTCTCTGCAGCTTTCATCTTTCCTAAAATCAAAAGATTTAACATAAACACATCTCAAATATAAACAAGACAAACTTTTTTCCTGTCCAATAAAACTAATCCCGGTTATGTCTTGTAAGCTTGGCATTGTGTCTCTCCTACCTAAGTCCACATGTGTTTCTTTGTCAGTCAAGGCTTCAGCCTGACCCCTCACTGTTGTGCCTCTCTCTTGTGGTGCCACCTCTGGTAAGTCTGTCTGTAGCTCTGTCACCACATCTGCATCAGTTTGGATTGTCATCTCCACAAAATTCGTATGTCCTTCAGTTTCCTCAGATGCCTCTCTGGTTTGTATTTCTACTGTGCGTGGTTGACTGACAGACTGCTGTTGATCCTCCTTGCAAAGCAGGCAAATGAACTTGGCTTCTGGAAGCTCCGCCGGTAAAGCACACTCATTGTGCACCCACCTAAGACAAGAACAAATTCAAGAGGAATCCTTAAATGACAACAGGAGCATGAAGCTCCGACATGATGCTAATGAACACCACTGTGCTTGTGCACTGCGCTAACCTGTGGCACATGCTGCAACAATGCAGAATGACAGATGGTTCAGCAGCTTTGCTGCAAACACCACATGTAGAGCTGCGGTGATGCTGGCAGCCCTCACATATGGCATAGTTGTCAAACCACTGGGCAGAACCTGACAATACAAGTCCACGGACACCACACTCCGTACATACACGACACCTCTGACATAATAGAGAGAGCAAATCAAAACAAATGATCAAAGAAGCAAGTGTAGCAATGAGTCTTTCAAATATCCTGGTGAATAAGTATCTCTTTGTACACGGACGAATGGCTTACTCTGCATTTCCAAGGGTCAGATGGAAGAGATTCCATGGCTGGCTGGAGACAGAAGGTGTGGTAGCCCTTATCACAGGCATCACACACCAGCATTTTAGAGTCTTCTCCTGGTTGTCTACAAAAATGAAGAGTCAAGACACACATTCTTAAAAAGGCCAGATAAACAATTTTTACAGGGAGCAGCTTGATAGTTCACAGATGTGGACCAACCTGCAGGTCTGGCACACTTTACACTCTGGGCATTGCCATCCTGCCCGCTGGATGGGTGTGGCACCAATCTCCAGACAGGCTGCATGATAATGTTGGCCACAGCCCGTACAAAACAGTAAGTCCGTGAGCTCCCCTGCCGAGTCACACACTGCACACCAAGAGTCCTCACCTGCTGTAAAAATGAATGAATAAAACTTTAAGAAATAAAAAATATGGTAAATTTCAGTCCTTCTGCTGATAACATTTCTCTGTGGCAGCCACAGTGAACAGTTTATATTTGGCTTCAACTAATAAATCAACTAATCAAAATCACTGGTGATTTGTTTTGAAAATGTACAAATAGGCTATTATCTCTTTATTATATCATCACTTAACAGACACTCTTATAAAGCTCTAATAATCATCATGAAAGTAAAGACATTTAAGCTGTCGCTTGCTCTCTGCTCTGAATTTCCATATATATTTTGTACAAGCAGCTTTGACATATTATTACAAAAAAAAACAGGGTGTTCAAGGCCATTGAAGAATAACATTCCACAGTTAATGAACCAAATCAGCACAGGAGAGGAGTGGACATCCACAGGAATTCTGGGACGATTTTGAGATGATTACAGTTTTGAGTGTTAATTGGATGATATTGACATCTTTGCACTGTGTGCATAGCACAACCTATAAAATGTAAACATGGCTAAAAGAATAATGTTACACTTTTTTAAAAAATGTCTCATTGTCTTACCCAACTCCTCTGCCTTATCTATGTGCTCTGGGCAAAGGAGGACCAACTGTTTCATGGACTGGAAGGATCCACTGGCAGCCGAGCAAGGGAAGTGGTAAAACCGTGAGCAGCCCTCAGCATGGCATTGAATGGTTGCACCAAGCCTTTTGCAGTATTCACAAAGCTGAAACAAACAATTTGTAACAACTATGAATCTGTAAAGAATCCCTTAATCCCTATATTCTCATCCTATACCTCTAATCCAATCTATGGACAGTGCACTTACCCGCTGCGTCCCTGAGATAACAGCCTTATCCACATTCTCCAGCTGTTCATTTTCCATCCTCTTCACTCCCTCAGACCACAACGCACACCAGTGATGAACCCAACAACCCCCTGTTAATTTTAAAGCTCAGCATTAGTAAAATCTCTAACCAAATTTAAATTCATCCATCTGGGCACCGTACCCTTTACTGTCTAGAATCTATATTATGGCTCATTTGTAAAATGAATTATTTATTGCAACCTAATAAAATGTAATAGCATAATGTTTTAAGATTGACCTGAGTCGTCAAAGAGTGCCGCCAGACAGGGGGAGTCAGAAAATCCAATGGAAGACAGGTCATCATTCCCAGGCTGTGGCAGTGGGGAAGCGGATGGCTTGAGAGTTGGGTGCTCAGAAAACGGCCCAAAGAATTTCAGTTCCCGCTGTCCATGCAGGCTCCGCTCTACGCAGTTACAAAGCGCACAGGCTCGAATACTCTCTCTGTGATCATAAAAAAAGTTGTTTGCAACATGAACAGCAATTCACTCAGAGGCATTTTGCCAACAATGTGCTGAATTGTGCATCTTTATTATCTGTATATTAACTCACACAGGTATACTAGAAGACGCTGTAGTAACAGTAATGTCCTCAACAGCAGGAAGGGCTTTGCACTCGTCCTCTGAGGTGACAGGCTGTTTTGCAGGGGCATTTTCATCAGCTAAAAATTTAAAAAGAAAAACCAAAATAGTAATTATTGGATTAATATTATTAATATCTCGCATTAAAACAACTATGACTTTAAACTCTCTCAGCACATAACATAAATTATACAACCAAGCAAACATTCCTCCACAAATTGAAAACAAAAAACACTTTACCTGTTGGTTCAGAGTCATTCTCTTCGCAATTTGATTTCTGCTCATCCATCCCCTGTACTGATTTTGACCTCCCTGACAGAGATCTGCAAATTAAAATGTATTAAAATAATAATGTTATTCATGCATTTATCTGATAAAGATTGATGCCAAACCATTAAAATCAGATGTGGCATCGCTGCATAATGAAATGAGAGAACATATTGACCTACACTTAGCAAAGTATAAAATGCAATTGCTCATTAGCCAACATCATACAGCCCTAAAATATATCTCCCTTTGACACTCCATAATCCACAATTGCCAAAAAGCTCAATTATCCCTACACAAAAGCAATGTCCACATAAACACACAGCTACTTAATGCAGATGTTATAACACAACTTTAAAATATTTCCCTGTACTCATCTAACCAACTGTGGTATTAATGCAACCGAGCTTTCTCGCAAACTCATGAAAAAAGCGCGAGTGATAAGATCCATCGGAAACGGCTTAAACAATTAAAGTTATTAATTACCCAGCATTTCATAATCCAAATAGGTGAACCTGATCCGTGAAAGGCACGAAATAATTAAAGCAAAATTGTGTTTTCCTAAATAAAACAAGCATAAATCGGGATACACAAAGAAAACACAACTTCCGTGTGTTGAACTTCCTGTTGCAGCGGGTCCCCTTTCGTGCAGAACCTTCGTCCGTCGCATCATAGTTCCGCTATGAGATACCCGCCATTAACAAAAATACTGTAAAACAAACAACTTGATAGGCTCGCATTTAGTAGTAATGAGCAGTACTACCATTTTTACAAGTTTACATGCCACTCCTCTTACATTAAAACGGGTCGATTGGCCTAGATTTTAAATGTTTGTTCCATTTGTGGTATACAACCAGCAACATATAACCAATATGTGTTATATGTAATATGATCAGGAATATCTAAGACAACAGAGGGGAGAGGGGGTGCTCCGTGCTCTGATATTACTGCATGTTCTACAAAAAACAATATAAAGAGAGGGAAGCTGTGATATAGTTTAACGGCAGCTTCACAGTCTTTCGCCAGTTACACAACAGTAATTTTGCCATCACACTTAGAAATCATCCTATGAGGTAACGTTGTGCGAGTGTTATAAACACACACACGTTTTGTGTTTCCGAGTCAAACCATGAACGCAGAGGCAGCTGGAAACAGATCCCAGTCCGATGACGGGAGCGTTTTTCAACTCAGTTTAGAGGCAGAGTGAATCACCATAACATGTCAGTGTTTCAAATCAATATATTTTACATGCACATTTATCAAAAATATAAGGGAGTGTTTTGCATGTCCGCCAATTTAGTAGTTAACCGTTCCACACACGAGTTGAGAAATACAATTCAATATGCCAGCACTATTAACCTAGCAAATATATGTAAGGCGCTGTACAGCATTAAAACGCTGTTTAACGAACTAAAACAATTGCGATGACATGAATAGAACTAATGGTCAAAATTAATTAAAGAAACGTTGTTTTACGTTTCATGTCCGTAATAATTCTATTTTGTGGCAGCAACACAGGAAAGGCACTCTAACATCAAACTAAAAGATATTCAAAACCATACTTAAACTAACCGAGGTTATAGCTTAGTGAAAGAACCTACTAAAAGGCTTTTTGTATAAAAAAAAAACGAAGTTGCCAATGTCGAGAGCAAAAGTGATGACATGATGGCTGAGTTTACGTCTTAACATCCTGGCTAGCTAAGTTAACATTAAAGTGTTAGCGTTGCAAATTAACTTTCACGATGAACGTGTTTGCTCTCATTTAGCTATTTAGCGTCCAACTAATGCAACACATAGCAACAGATGTCGATAAAAGCCGCTGGCGTTTTTTATAGTTGAATAATTGCAGCGCTAAGCACTATTTCTCAATGTAAACATCGACTTCAAAGGGTTGGTTGCGTGCAGCAAATAGTCTTACCCATGTTAGTGGCGACCGATTGGTACGAAAAGGCTAACAACTACCAATGGTGACGTAGCAACAAAGTATCCCGAAGAGGGAAGACTGTGAGAAATACATCCAGTCCCATGCACAAGAACATACACTTCTAAATATGTAAACCGGCTACTCTTTGTATCATGCCTAAGACACACGCGATGTACGACGTATACCAACTAAAACTTAGCACCCAGGTATCACGGCTAGTTCACCAGCAAGTAGACACCCCCATCTCCACGAAGCTAACAGCTAAATGTTATCGATAGCAGAGATATCATTACCCGGTCTAAGGTCAGGGTTGGTGCCTTTAGGTATGTCTGTTGCAAGAAGTTTAAAGTATGCATAATTAAAAGAGCTCACCTCACAAAAACAATATCGTCTCCTCATGCATCAGACGAATCCAAACAGCCACACAGCTTCCCAAAATGTTGATGGTCGCTTCATTTTATGTACCGGACTAACGCTGCGGCTAGCCGGCTGTAGGGAGAGTGGGGGAAGTGCACGTCGGCGGAAGGCAGGTTGTGCGGTGGTGCTATAGCTAACTCTCCGACTAGATTTGACGCTGCGATGGTTAACAAGCCAAGTTCATCGGACACTTAAAGTATGTGTCGACTAGTCATACAGTGGCGTGGAACTATTAAAAGACCGAGACAAGCTTTCATCCAGTCCCGCAAAATGCCCCCAGCTTCACGCAGTGAATCCAAAAACTAACTGGGTCTGGATTGTGTTTAGCTTGGGTGCTAACAGGCTAACACCAGCTAGCGTCAGGCTGCTCTGTGCTGGAATCTCGTTCGCGAGGTCGTCAAAGCTTCGTGAAGTTTGCACAAGAGTGCGCCCGAAAATGACAACCTCAAACTTGGTTGACACGCCTGGAAATATGTTTTTTCTTTAAGTTTCAGTAGAGTGTCGACATTATTCTACAAAATGTACAGCTCAACTTTGCATGAGTATCCTTGTGTTGGTCACTAGCATCTCTTCGTTTCACTGAACTGCCGTTACACCGCTGTTCCGCTAAGCGGCTAGCTGCGGTTCATAGTGTTAGCTAATAGCATCTACGTCAAAATGTAATTTATGCAAACGTACGAGCAAAAATGTAGTTCTGCTGCAAAATATTAGTAAACAATGTTACAGTTCGGATGCATGAGCGAACAACTTTGTGTGAGTTTTATTATGTAGGGCACAGCAAACCATTTAAGCTGGAAAGCGCGGACCACTGAAATATGGTGGATATTAGATATTAGGTCATTAAATTTACGCATCCTGGGAAGCCATTTCATTAGATTGTTGTGATTGTTAGCCTAACGCTTTTATGACATGTCCACGGCTCAATGCATTGGTAGATGTTTTGATCAGTGATCAACAGCGACCGAATGGAGATCGATTATATTCATATTTTCTGGTGCAAGTGAATGATAAACATAAATGTGTACCAAGAACCTGATCATGGTGGGTAATTTCTCATTCCGCCTGTTTCTATATAAGCATGGCGCATTTGGCCAGAGGGAAGAGGGATGGAGGAACAGCGGGTTAATGCTGGATGGTTTGAGTTTGCCTTTGTCTGGAATAAATGTCGAGCAGACTGTGGACAGGTTTTCAGCAAGTTATTTGATTATGACCATAATCTAGCCCACCAATGCTGCTTATTTCGACACGTTTAAAAATATTTTTTGATTTATGATCACATTGTTTTGCCTTATTTCCCAGGCGTACATAGCTGCCTTACTGTAAATTATGGTAATACATAATTAAAATGGTGCCGTTGTGCAAACCTTCCATTTACGAAAAAAAGCTTAAGCTATATTTCAATATATCTCAGTAGTACTTTCTCAGTTTCTTCTTTTCTAAATAACAGTAAATCCACAATAAGTATTAATAGTGTAGTAAGGGATTGAGAGGGAAGGGCTATTGACTGCTCATCTTTCTTATTATTGGTTCTACGTTTATATAATAACTATTGATTTCTTATTGCACTTACTCTTTTCAAAAGGCAAAATACCATGTCACACAGCAATCTGTGACTAAATCCTAATTTCTGGTCCTCATAGTTTTCTGTTTACAAAGTTGAAATGTACACAGCATGCTAAGCATTGTTTATAAATATATAAATATATATATATATATATATATATATATATATATATATATATATATACACACACACATAGATTTATTTTTTGTTAATGTTAGCAATGCAACCTTGTGTTAGAACCTGTTCAGATTTCCAGCTGGAAAGTTATTGTTTACTACTACTTATATCGGACTTTTGCTTGGTTGATAATCAGTAAATGTAATCTGTAAGTGATTTGTGCATGTAATGAAAATTCAAATAGGATCTTGAGCTGAAGTTAATCAATCATAACGTGACCGAGGGTGAACATTTACTGATCCTGTCGGGGGTGGGATTGGGTTAAGCCTTGTTTATTTTTAGTCGCCCTATCACTGGGAGCACATCACAATGGATAAGTTCAAGAAAGCTGTTCTGAGAAATCCTCAATTCCTTAATTGTTAGGTTTGTATAGAACGGACACTGACTGACATACTTACACATTAGTCCATATACATAAAGACGGTAATGTATATTTTTAAGCTTATGTTTTTCTATATGCTTTATGTGTGACACAGTCAAAATTTAGTTGGGTTGAAAACACTTAAAGATTAAGTTGCATCAGTTTTTGCAGATCTTGTGTTGGCATAGCTCCTTGAATTGAGACGCTGATGTTTCTTTCATGGACCCGCTGAAGCCCAGAGGTAATACATGCTGTATAATTTGGATGTCACTGGAATGAGCGTGTGAATTTACAGAAAATTAGGTTGGGTAACAGTCTGTCCCATTGTGAAAAGGTCACACGTTTAACCCACATCAGCTACTATAATCTATCTCCTTCCATGCCCTAGAGCAAAAGACAGAACTGTTACAGGTAAGGATCTAACTACAGTTATTACTCAACACTCACTTCAGAGGAGATCGAGATAAATGTTTCAAATATGAAGGCAATGATAGTTATTTCACACAATGCCTGACAGCTCGTCTGCAATACACTCTGGGCTCATCTGCAGGCACTGACGAAGCACCTGATGCATGGGAATGACAAGCAGTTCACCCTGCACTGTGAAATTTCTGTGGTAATGAACATGTTTACCTTAGGGTTTAGTTACAAGCAGTCTTATCAGTGGGGCGGATCCAGCTAGTAATCTCAAACTGGTAACTAAGAGTTTTCCTCCACATTAATGCTTTTGTTGACATATACATGTTTTTTAATTTGAAAAAAACACGACAAATAATGCACCTAGATATTCCAGTTAAGAGATGAATGATTTTTCATATTCAGTTCACCCTGCCTGAATGTCGGGTGTGGAGGTTTTCATTTTAAAAATAGGTTATTACTGGTCCCCCTACAGGATTAGTAAACTCCCCATTCAGCTGTAGTCAGATTGGATTAGATTTCGGGGGGCTGAGACTGTTTGGAAAACAGTGACTGATTGGTCAATAGGTGTAAATAGAGGGTGGTATTAGGACACCAGCCCTCTGCTATTGGCCTATCGGTCTGTAGAGTGGGTGCTTTCCCATCTGCCTTCTGTATCTCAAGGATAATCCCCTAGAATACCTTCACAGATGTTTACAACAGAACATACGGGAATACAGGTTGGATCTTTAGTGTTACGGTGGTAAATCTGGACCATGACTGAACTTTTTGTGTATAAGGAGATTACAGTTTGGTCTCTTAGTTTTCTTCTTGCAGTATCTGAAGTTATACCGTGGAGTGCTTCATTTAAAATTGTGCTGTATTGCCAGTGCTGTAAAAATCCATCCATCCATTATCCTAACTGCTTGTCCTCGTAAGAATCACAGATTGCTGGAGCCCTTTCCAGCTCACATCGGGCGAGAGGTGGGTTACACCCTGGACAGTTCACGAGGCTAGCGATATATAGAAACAAACAACCATTCACACATTTGTTTTGTAAAAATGAATTCCTTAAAATAATATAAATAATGAATGATAATGATTATTTTATGGTTACCAATACATTACAGAAATAAAATCAGAGTTTATTAGAAGATTTTATGTGTATGAAGAACATTAGAAAATGGTGAGAAAATAAATTCACAGACATAATAACCCTTTCTCCACAAGGGGGTGTATAATCCTGGACCACATTTCCTGAGTGTCGGCCTATAGATTATTATGAACCTTGGAAAAGTGTTACGTGAAATGTAATACAAAATACATGTTTATTGGTGATTGTGTGAAAATACCAAAATGCATAGTACACACTGGTGCAATTAGAGTACAAGTAGAATACAGATGAGGTGTAACAACATACAGAAAATCTGGACATAATGTATTATACCACACCATTAACAGATTTAGTACTTGTAGATCAGTGAATACTACTAAGACTATTTCCTTTGAAAATCTGTGATGCTAGACCACTCGCTTAGAGTTTCTATGTATTAACGTCAGTGACATAAAACCCAGGTTGTGGCACAGTGTGGGGAATAGTAAGTATGTCAGTGCAGTCTTGAAGACTGGAACATAATGTACAGAATCTCAACTACAGCCCCTGGACATGTTTTAGAGAATTAAACTGTTGACGTTTTGATAAATATGCAAAAGAAAAATCTGTTTAGTTTAGATTGAAGAAACGGCAGTATTGCTTAATAAAGTGACAAT
This sequence comes from Microctenopoma steveboyesi, assembly GCA_032359275.1. Lineage (NCBI taxonomy): Eukaryota > Metazoa > Chordata > Actinopteri > Anabantiformes > Anabantidae > Microctenopoma > Microctenopoma steveboyesi. The sequence continues at coordinate 10,701,386 of JAUMHF010000024.1, forward strand.
TAAATTTGTTTTATGACAGGAAAACAAGTGAGGACATACAATGCCTGTAGTGAAACTATTATGATAAAATTAAATGTTTATATATTATAATTCAGATAGTACAAAAATAAAAATTCTATTGTTTAAAAATTAATTCCCATTTCCATTATAATCATATATATTTTACATATATAACTGAAATAATAAAAGTAATAACATGATGTACATATAGACTATGATACAGTCAGTTTTGGCATTCCCATTTTTGCATCAACATGTTCAATCTTATTAAATTCAGACTCTTTTAAAATATCACATAAGCATTAGCATTAATTCATTGTAAGCAATTATATAAAACCAAGCAGGTTGTTCCCGTGCTTTCAATTTATTCACAACAGAGGAACAGGACGTTTTGATGAAATGTCTGAAAGTCGCAGTACAACATATATTAAGTCAACAGCTTTAGATTTTTAAGTGTAAAAAGAGTTGGAATCTAAAAATATGCATCCAAAACCATACAATAATCTAGCATACCAGTGCACATGTGATGTCTGTCTTTCCAAAGCATGCTTCTCCATTTCCATCCTCAGCGGTTCACTCAGATTGTCTTGTTTTTTTAGAATTCCATTATTGTCATAAACATCTGCTGTATTCTTTATGGCCAGAGTGCTACAACGAAACGTAGTGCAAGCAGTTTCACTGTCTGTGGTCTGCTGTTCTTTTGTCTTCTGCCCCAAAAGTAGTTGGCTGAATGAGAAGAGAAGTCGCAGAGGTCCAAATGCCCAGTGCGCAAGTCTGTGGTCCTCTACCAGTGCATAGCTGGAGACCAGCACACCATCAACAAACAGAGTTCCAGCTTCTGTCAAGGGTGCATACACTCCTACACTCTGTTCTACAGAAACTGAGATGATTTTTGATGGATGCACTTGACCTTCTGCTATATGAATGAGAATGCAGTCCCCTGGTTTGGCTCTGCTGGCAAACTGAGCTTGGTACTGAGTGGTATCGAGTCTGCAATCAGCAGCTAAAAAGACCAAGTGATTTGGAGTAAGGGCCACTCTATGGCCGTGTTCTGTCTCCAGAGAAAGAAAGGTAGACCTGCTTCCGTGGTCCCAGTGCAAAAACAAAAGTACTTGGCTAAACGCAACTTGACCTGTCCCAGACAGGGCCATGACTCTGTCCCCAGGAGCCAGTGATGACAGACTCTTCTGTCCCCCTCCAGCCACAGTCACCCTGGCCCAGCCTGGGAAGCAACCCCCTTTTTCCACTGCAACAGAGTGATCTACAGAAAGGTCAGCAGAAAAAAAACAAGGTGACAACACATAATTGTGTTCCTTTTTTCTCTTTAATGCGTTGGTATTACCTACAGTCGGTTTGTGATTTGATACAGTATGAACATTTATCATATTCTTAAACTCACCAGCCTTCACTGAACAGTGGATGTGATATTTAGACTCATAGTGGACCCAGTCAAAGCCAGCCTCCACAGCCAGCTGGGCGAGTAGACCATACTTCTCTGTTTCTCTATCATCTGTGGTTATATCCACAGCCCTGCCTTCATAGTGCAGAGAGCCAGGAGGATGGTGACCGTCCTCATCCCAGGCCTCTGTCACACGCAAGTGTACTCCTGGCCACTGATTCATGACTGCAATCGCCAGTCTGTTCAAACAGTCCTTGCATCGCTGGAACAGAATGACAGAGATGGAAGGTGTTCTGGCTTTTTATAGCTTATGAATTTTTTTTATTACAGTTATTTCAGTATCAGCACGTACACTCACTGGCCACCTTATTGGATATACTTATTCAGCCTATTGCATTTCAATACACGTCACATGTACTGCTTTTACAAGGTTGTAATTTCTCAGTTTGTGTTGTACTGTGTTTATTGTGGAGAGGTCATAGTGGGTGGTGGAGTTCATTATATTAATAGGTAGTTTCTATAAGTTTTTGCCCCCCATGTTCGTGTAAATAGTCTGGCTTTTGTTACAATGATTATTTCTATTATGTATGTATGTATTGTTCAGTTTTTAAAAATGCATTGTTGTAACCTGCTGGGAAAGGAGAGAAGGATTAGGGCGGCAATTTGTTTTCAGAGTCAACAATAGTGAATAACTGAAATACTGTGCATTACACGTGAGTCAGGAAAAAAGTGTATTAAAAAAAGGCGTAATTTTCTGAACATTTAAGCAAACACATAGTTTCTCAGACTACAGTGTGTGTCATCTACGCTGAAAGGCATATCTGAAGTGAACTCAAGTAGAATTGACAGACCTATGATCATTTATTAACAAGGGGAATGGCACAGCCTAGGAAACCAAGAGGTATGTACAGTACGTGACTCTACTGTACACCTCAGTGCACAGACAGACCTCAGTGCAACTCCGAACAAATTATCCCTGAATGTGAGCACAGTCTCCCAGGTTATGAATGTTTGCCTGTTGGCATCATCGGACAATTCCTCCTCTACTCTGCTAAAGGCCATCTCAACCTTGCTCAAACAATCAGAGTACAAGAACAAAGCTACTGTAGCCAGTTTGGCACATTCCTTGGCCTTTTCGACAGGGTGACAGAATAATCAAGGCCATTCTCTGCCTTCTCAGATTGTTCCAGACATGACTTTCTCAGTTTCACCCTTGAGACATTTGATCAGAAATGAGCAGTGACTCCTAACACCCCCGTGGGCCATAATGTTACACAGACTGTGTCAGCATTGTCACAAAATAGCAGGCTGCAAATTTATGACGTCAGTATCCGAGGTGATACAGTCATTATCATCTCCTGAACGCGTGTTCAACAGTGACTCGTGATGCGACAGGTCTCGTGGCCTATAAGGAACTGAATAACGTTTATCTAGGAGCTCAATGGGACACAAGGTCAAAAAGGGTGATGAGACGATGACAGGGAGAGAGTAAAAGCTGGGTGCAAAAACAAAAAGCAGCATAGCAACAAGTTGAGGTTGGGACTAAAGAGAGAGGGCAAAGGGGAAGAATGTATGGGCATGGATATGGGAATGTGACAGCAAGAGTGAGAATGTGAGAGACACAGAAAACAAACTGGGTACATTTTTCTCGCAATGCCATTGAAGAGAGGCGTTTCATTGTCAGAACTACAATAGGCGCTTTTCCGACGGTGCCATTACTTCAGCAGGCGGGAATTTTGTATAGGCGACCCCTCTGAGTCCTGAAATGATGCACAAAGAGCGCCTTTCACATCTGGGCAAAAGAGGGGCACATGCACACGTATGCACACTCACATTGGGCATCAGAAGGGCACACATATACGACCACAGATTTCCATTACGATTACTTGTGCAGGGAAAGAAACACAGATTCATATCCTAAACAATCACAGAAAGCCGCAGCATCCAAAACAGAGTGGCAACTGAGCGGCAACAAACCCTGTGTAAACATGCAGACGTGTGGCATTCAAAATGTTTTAGCCAAAAGTTGTTTGTCTCCCTGCCCTTAAACAAGCTAGCTCACAAATAGTCTTTTTAAGGGTATAATGAATGTGTCCAGTAAACAGTAAGGAATAATGTCAGTGGGCACCACGAATAGTTGTATTTCTAATAACAAAGACTCTGGTTAAAGATTAAAAGGAAGTGTTCCTGAAGGAGAACACACACACTCTCTCTCTTAAGGAGTAGTGTTGAATTACATCCTGATCTTCTTATCTGGAGAAAAGGGAGTGGATGTTTGGTTAAAACCTTTCGTTAGAAACAGGTAGTGTAGTGTAGTGTGAAACAATGAATGAGGTTATCTGGTTTGATTTCGAGGTGCTGTGCTCCATTGGCCAAGTAGCAGATGTAAACTGTTGTTCGTCTGCTTGTGGAAATGTAGACAAGCGATCATCCAGCTAAGTGATCGTCTAGAAAAGGAGTCAACGGCGAGAGCATCCTTATGTCAGTCAGCACTTTTGTCTATTTGTTCTACTTACAATCACTGGGTAGGGCTGGAAACAAGTCAGTCAGTAGACTAACAATGATCTGATCCAACAAATTCCTTTTAAGATGTGAGACAGTTGAGCTCACTTAGCAGTTACACATCTGTCTCACCTTAGTCATGAAGCGGTCAGCATTTGTGTTCTCCTCATCTTTGAAGACGATGTCTGGGTTGTAGTTGCACACAAGTTCATTGAAGCGCTCAGAGTTGCGTGTGATCTTGCCCTCTGCTCTCCCGCTGGCCCCAAGGTTGTTCTCTGAGAAGTTTGGGAAAAATTGCTTGTAGTGCATGGCTGAAAGTTTCCTAGGCCTGGGGCGGACGCCATAGCCAGGACCTGGTCCGCATCCCTGGACCAGCCACGTACAGGTCCAGGCAGCAAGCAGGCCGAGCTGTGCCAGGCGGGCCCACCAGGACTGCGTCATTGGGGAGAGTTGTGGCTTTCAGGGGTCAGTGGCTCACAGTGCCTATAGTGATAGCCCGGTTCCAGGTGTGTGATAGCATGTGAATGAGGGTCAAAGCTGGGTCCATTCCAAATCATGGAATTGTTGCTGTTAAAATATTTATCACAAAAACATAGTAAATGTTCTAATATGTAGATACTTCTACAAACTGCTTCTCCTGCGTGTTGATGATTGCCCTGCCCCTACAAAAGCTGCAGCCCCGTGAATGACCTGTAAAGTTTCTGGAGTGTGGCATCAGTTATTCAAAATAAGAAGAGGTGCTCTGTGTGGTTTCTGTCCAAAGTGTTTCAGCGAGTATGGGCTGCTTCTACGTGACCTGAAAGTCATCTGCGTACGTCCAGCGGAGGTACCTGCCCTGACGCAGGTGTTTCTGTGGGTTTCTGTTCACTTACCGCTTCTCTCTGCGCGCAGGTTTCTCGCCGAGACACTCAAAGTGGCGCACACCTAAAGTCCGGCGGCTCCCCGGCTCCCCGCGGCTCCTAAGGACGCTCCCGTGGCGCTCTCATCCTCTTTGTCCATCCAGGAATCTCTGTGTTGAGATTTTTTCCTTGTGTCCTGTATCCACCGTCTTCTTTCGCGTGTCAGCGCTCCTGGCCACCTTGCACCAGCCATTGGGTCTTATTAGCGTCCGAACGAGATTGCCCTCCCTTCCTCTGCGCGCTCCCACTGCGACAGCACACGCCTCCGGTTCAACCTTACAAAGGACATATGGTTTACTCACTTATGTTGACACAATACAACACAACCACATTCACGTCGGTCAATTTTAGGTGAAAATAAACGAGTTTAGTGACTTTTTTTGGTGAGTTTTTCTGAATGTTTGGGGAATTCAATGAATAAATCTAAAAATAAATGTACATGTAACTTTTATCAGGAATATTTGAAGCATAGTTACAGCTGAGAAAATGTAACTCCTATGTCATTTGGATGTCTTTAAACCATCAAATCATCTCTTTGCTCATCCCATGTGTGAGAGTGGATGTGTCAACTGTAATGACTGGGATTGTGTTATTAATAGACAGACGAGTTGAAGGTGAGGGTCTAAGAGGGACCACATGTGTCCAGCCTTGACACCCCTGACTGTAACATACAGTGCTGCCTTCCTGTGTTTAGGGGGCCAGCCTGTCCCCCTTCAACCCAGTTCACCCTGGACCTCTCCACTGGAAACACCCGCTGGCCAAATCAACATATTATTTTTATCCATCTCAGAACAATAGCTGGGTGAGCCATAAAATGTGTCCGATAATGTCAAAGAATGAGCAGAAAAGAAAAGGTTCATTGTATCTCAGGGGTCTGACATCTGTAATCACATACGGAAGCTTAGATTAATGACGGATTAAAGGTTGAAGTGTGTCACCATCCTATCTCTACCTTCCTGGAACATTCGAGGACTCAATGCATCATGGCCAGTTTCTTAACAGTGACTTTCTTTCAAAGAATCTTTAGCCCACTCACAAAACAGCTTCTTAGTGCTCCGAGTGTTTATATGTGTGAGAGCATATCTTGATGGTTTGCTGTTGTTGCATGCTAAAGATGCTTCAAGATTAAATCACTAAGACTGTCACACTTGAAATGTGGTTTTAAATTCATACATAAAAAGCACTTGTGAATGTCTAAAAGTGTTGCTGGTGACGGAAACAGCTCCTAAAATTTGCTTTTGTATAGTGATGAAGCTTGGGTCACTGAGCTCCACAGTTAAACATGGAAAGGCATCCTTGTTATGGAAGTTTCCAGAGGATCCCAGGATGTTGTAGGGAGGGGTAGCAATGCAGAGCTGCATCTTCCTGCCCCTATGATAAACATGGAAGAAGGTTCATGTCTGGCCCAAGCAACACAGATGAGAGATATCAGCTTTCATGACAAATGAAAAGAACGACTCAATCAAAAATAGCAACAAACACTTTCATATCTACAGTTACCCACACCACTGTTTTTCTTCCAAGCCACACAAGAGAAGAGATTTTCATCTGACATGAAAGAGAGAGGAAGGAAACAAACATCTGCAGGTTAGAGATGGAAATAAAGTCATTATTAGTTTTTATTTTGGTGCCCCCATCCTCCTTCTCCTGCATCCTTTTGGCTTTTAGCTTTTCACTCCCCCATTTCAGGATGGGAGTACATGACTGGGTGAATGGTTTGGTTTCCTGCAAAGCCACAGCACAGAAAACGAGATCTTTCCTGCCTGAGTTACTCTACTTCACTTTAGTCTTTCCAAAGAGACGCCTGTGCTTGCACCTGAGCTGGTAGTGTAATACAGAAAATAAATTCAAGCTGGGTCTGAATTGTTAAATACTACACCAACAAGTGCAGCAAAAGATTACATTTGGACTGCAAATGTCACTCCTTTTTACATTTGCTGTAACACATGGGTTTGGAAACAATGCTGGCGTTGATGTCTCAAGTGTTTGTCTTGTCTGCTGGAGCTGAATAGACACTCTGCAGGATCCACTTCCTCAGATGGAGGCCATTAGAGGGGTTGGGGGGGAAAAGGAAAGTCAAGGAACTGACACCTTACAACCTCCCTCCCCTCTCCTGAATACACACACATGCACTTGTCCTTTTCTCTCTGCCCGCCACTGCACCGCCTATTCCACTGTCTCTCATCGTGTTATCAGCGCAGGAAAAGGTAGGGTGGTGCATTCTGATGTGGCTGCACACATTGGATGCTTCTTGGCTTATGTATTTCAACTTTACGTTGGACTTGCCATGATACACCTTTCACTGCATGTGCCCTGTGTTTAGTTCAGGCGTAACACTCTAAAGGCTCTACACAAATATGCGGAGTCGAAGTTTAAGATGCTTCGCTTGTAAGTTGACATGGCTTTAGAAAAAGAGCAACACTGAGCTGAGGTTGAGGCGATGCTGCAGTGAAGTGGACAATAGACTGAGAAGGGTGGAATTTCCTGGTCCCAGACAAGCAGGTCAAAGGTCAGAAATGACACAATGGTATATCTTGTAAAAAAAGATAATTTACAGTGTATAGATTACATACTGTATGCTAACCATTCTGTATTTAATTGTGATAATACAAGTTTCATTCTGGAAAAGCACATCATGTCTTTCACCGTGTTACTCAACGAAACAAAGGCCTCTGCTAGTTGAGTGTGTGAAGCAAGTGTGCCATGAGTGTGCACGCCGGATGGCGGGCAGCTATGGCGAACATACTGTGTGACCCATTATCAGTTGATTAGCAAGCAGGTCTCGCCTTTTCCTGTGAGTTGTTCTGTATTTGCTAGTGTACAAGCCCGGGAATAACAGCCCCTAATGCATTTGGCATAAACTTCAAACGGCCAACTGTCAGGAAAGCTAATCTGAGTCTTTTTCCCCCTCTTCATTCTTATGTTTTGACAATAAAGATAGCCTATCTCATCCCATTACATGCTGCCCGTCTCCCACGTTGGCTCCGATATGCCCGACAACAAGCCCAATCGAGTGTGATACCCAAAGGGACTTTGATCACACTACCAACACGTAATATTTTGTTGTAGAGAGGTCACCATGTTTCTCCAACAGTTAAAACCACTATGTTGAAATGTTTGTGTGTCATGAAAAGCAATGCAACTTTCTTAGAAAACACAGATACGTTTTGCTATACTTGTTCTATTAAAAGCTAAAGAAGCTTGAAGAGGTTTAGTGTCTAGACAGACTTTCAGTTGTGGCATTGTTTCTATAAATTTAAGCAGAGTTTCCGTGGAAGTGATGTTAGTATGGATTTATATTCAATTGGCATCATTCAGCAATGAATGTCCCAAATGTCAAAGTTGTACACAGTGGAAAGATTAATGATCACAAGTTGCATTTCTTGAATTTTTTTTTGCCATCATCAGCTCTTAACTTTACAGCTGAGAGAATTAGTTTTTGGTCAAACACAAACCACTCAACAATTTATTTTGAGACATCGATAATGTACTCGTCTCACATGCTTATTGTGGTTTATGTGTCACTTCCTTAGACTGCAACTAGTCTCCAGATGTGCAACTAATGTTACGGCAACTTTTGAGTTCATTTCCTCTTAGCAAAGGAAACACAGAGCAAAAACAAAGCTAAACTAAAAAGGCTTAATTAAAACATCCAACAAAACAAAACAAGAAATGCAAACAAAAATCAGGAGAGAAAAATTAATCAGAGACGGGGTTTTCTTGAACCGACTTCAGACGAGACATGGAAAACGAGATGAGGAAATGAACAATAGGTAGGGAAAGGGGATAGAAGAAGGGAGGCGGGTGGGTGTTGGTGAGAAGAAGGAGAGAATGTGAACGAATGTCATTTTTCTGACTTGTTAGGTTTTTATCTAACTGTTGCATCGGAGTGGGGAAAGCGTGGGCTACAACTGTAGTGGCGTCGTAGCTGAACGCTGCTGACAGACAAGCCAAAATATGGCTGTCTTCTGCTGCTGATTAAAGAAGGGCAACAGAAAGGGTGGAGGTATATGGAGGACAGACGCCCTCACCAGTCACACACACCCACTACAGGCCCCACCAGACTGCTCACAATGTAGTTGGATTGCATAAAATTTTACAAACATTAAAGAGTATCTAAGAAACTGTATCCTTGTGAAAAGCACAACACTTTTATTGCTTTCTGCTCATAAAACAATAGTTAACAGTCAGTTTTAAAAAATCTGGAAGATCCTAAATGTAAACAAACACATTTTTAAATCTTTGAGAGCAACTCTAAAGATGTTTTGTCTCACCTGTATCATTTTTACAACATTTTTATCATAGGGGTAATGAGTTAACATATGAAATGTAAACCCCCGAAATGCCCATAAATAATTATAAAACAGCACAATAAAAATTCTGTGCTCTCAAAACAATGAATATTCATAGAAAACATGGGAGTAAACCTTATGTTCATGGTATAGTGAACCAGAGAGTGACAACAGCAATAACTGGCAATTAATGTTGGGTTTTAGAAACACGGCCCCCTGCTGGTCAAACCAACAGCAATAACCTGCTGATGCTGTCGATAACAGAGTTAACAAGAGTTTAGGTCTTTAGGACCGGGGGGGGGGATATATGGAAATATACATTATTCTATATCATTTTACCAATTCCAAAAATGAAAATAAAGTAACACAAATAGAAAACGCACTTACTCCCAGTGTAAGCAGGTGAAATTGTGTTTGTATAAAATATTGCACTTCCCCACACAAATTTTTAATTCACAGTTTGATTGGTCAAAGGCAGAGGTTGCTCCTAATGAGTGTCACGTGACATTCAGTGGTCTTGCATAGGACATAAGAGTAAATCTCTTTTATTAGTGTGATTTTGTCATAGGCTAGTGCTCAGTGTTTGTGATTCAGTAAGGTTCCCATGCAGAAAATGCTGGGTAGTGTTTGTGAGAAAGACTAATGTCCCACTTAAATTCCCTGTGTAACTGGTGGACATGAACTCTTTGTCCTATTTGTTTCCTCTCATTTATTAACATTACACTGGTGCACCAAACGAATGGCAGTAAGATTCTCAAATTTTAAACAGTGGCACAAGCTGAGAGGAAGCCACTAAAAAAAAGAGAGAGAGTGCAATCAACCTGGAAGAGGAAATTATGTCACAGCTACAATGTAATATTACAAAATAACTGCTGACTTTTACATGTCAGAGCAACAGCTCCTCTTATCATAGGGCATTGCGTTTGGTCTTTTACCGTCCACTATAGCTGGACAACCATTATGGCAGCATTTCCCTTTCCCTTTGTTCCAGCACTTGCCTTTGTAGGCACATAAATGGTAACACAGTATCAAGCAGAGCTCCCACTGGCCACGCTGTAAACGGAGTCATCATGGTCTTTTCGCACGTGGAGACTTGACACGTGTACCAACTGGCAAAGGAACTGAATTGCAAAGTCTTTTGAATCAATAGGTGTGGATGAGAAGTGGTTAGGAAAGCACTCAGCTGGAGAGGTCACTGGATTTTAGACAGTCCACTGGCCAGTAAGAGTCTGAAAGGGACTGTGGAACGTGACACTGTCAAAGGCAATCTGTGGAGACCTACAAAGACAAATGAAAAGTACCAAAACATTACACAAAGTCACAAGGTGGAGAACATTTGCATATAAAATATGTTGGAAAGTAATGGGAAAGTGCATGAGTGCTGCCATGATGCAGAGATACTATCTGTACTATGAGGAGCGGAATTATGTGTGTGTGTGTGTGTATATATTTGGTGTGTCCATTCTGTGGACGTTTGTTTGTCTTGGATGGAGGGTAGGACCGAGTGCGTGCTGTGACGGGTCTTGGGTGGTGTGCCTGAATGTCCCCAAGGGGACCTGACTCTCCTCTTGTCCCTTTACGCTTTCCTGAAAGAATTGTATTCTTTCTATCTGAGGAAGAGAGACCAGCCCAGAGGGAAATGGGGCCGAAGGTGGGAAACTTCTAACACAACTTTCAAAAAGGTTCAGTAAATTTCTGCACAACATAACCATAGAAACAGAAGTATGTACGCAAACAAAGTATTTTGTTCTTTCTTGGCAAATAAAGAATGAAAGTAGACTAACCAAAGGCACGGATAAGCTCTCTCTGAACTGCCCACGTGACCGTCTTGATCAGAGAGGCAGAAGTGAGACCAGCAAACAGCATGTTGTACAGGAACACAATGTAGAAGTTTCCAAGCCAGTTATACCGACCAAAGTCTCCCAGTAGATCAAAGCGGGTGATCCCTAACACAGCGGAAGGAAAAGAGAAAGTCCACATGTGACTCAATTGGCTCAAATTTTCAGGCCTCACATGAAAAATTTGTGGTATTTGATGCCCTCTTGTGGAGAGAATTTAGATGGTTTGCAGATTTTTCTTAAAGTACTACTACACTAATATGGCACAATAATGAGCATCAAATGTACAAAGAAAATTCAGAATTTTTTTATTTATTATTATTATTTTTTACTTGACTCATTACTTGCTTAAAATTGCTGTTCAGAGCAGCCGTTAGTTCTTATACTACATCTTACCAAGGGTGCGTGAAAACACTGGCAGTGCAGAGCTCAGGATAAGCAGTGACACACAGTTTGCAATTATCTGAAAGAGATCACAATCTAGTTGTTACAAGCTTTAACAAGTAGGAAGCACACCACTAGCTTCTTCTTTTCTCACTGTAAAGTAAGCTAGATGCAAAATCTAACTGTCAGATACCTCCGTTAGGTTGGTGTCTTGTGCCCGAGGCAGGAGGCTAATAAAGAGCGGAGAACTATAGAAACCCACCACTGAGGACACCATTAGATAGCTGTGGTACATTTTAAGGACAACGCCGAAAATAGGAGTACTTAGAGGTGAATAACATCTAAAAGCTATGCAAATTTGTTTGACATGACTGACAGATTGAGTCAACATTACACACTCTGGGCAAATAAGACATGTCCGAGTCAAACGGGCATCACTAGATAAAACACACACAGTCTCATGAATGATGAAAGGATACAGGATCAGAACTACTTGGACTGCAGCACCCAATGAGCCAAACATGGAGAAGGAGGCCATCCCAAGGTGTGGGTCCTTAAACACACAAATAACACAATAGCCATTGTACACGTGACTAGCTGCTGCACATTAAGCATGAAATGCTCACACGGTCTTTTGTCACCTCCATTCCTCTGGGCATAGCCGTCTCATCCAGAAGCAACTCCAACACATTGAAACAGACCATAAGTACACACATAACCTGAAGAGACAAACAGAAGTTAAACAACAACATCATGTAGTAATTTATTTGATTAATGAGCATGTACCGTCAGTGCGAGGAGCATGAGCATGGCCAGTGGATAGCCCAAGTTTCTCTGCCATGGGGACGCTTTTCTACGCATCTCTGACAAAAAGAAAAAGAGGGCAAAAAAAAAGAGCATCAAATGAGTGTACAGTCACAAATGACTACATATGTAAACAGAGAAACCCAGCAGAGAGCAGCCTGTAAATTAGTCTTACCAAGTGCGAGACGCCTGCTCTGAACTATTTGGTACTCTTTTTTTAGTGCCTCCATGTTGAGCTTGACCCAGCATGACGTACTGTCACCTTCATTCAGAAAACACATTAGAGACAAAATGTCAGTCAGCTTGGAATTGAATAATAAAAAAACATTACCATGTTAATGGTGCTTATCTTACAATTCAGTTTCCTGGAAAGTGAGTCTTCCTCAAACGTGGTGCAGCTCAGTATATTTTCAACATCTTCTAGCAGCTGATGATTGCAGGATAAATGAATCACTTAGTCAAGTACAGTCCACAAGCACAACACGTCTTTGTAAAAGTACGCTCTTTTTTAAAGCTATGCTGGCTCTTAGGGCTGCACATCATTTAGTACTTAATTTTAAAACCCCAAGAGTAACCCTATTGATTTCGTGATCCCCGACTTTGCCACCAGTCAGCTCACATTGTTACTTAATGGACTGCTATGAAATAAAATGAGGATTTTCATGTCCAACCAGGATGAACTAAAAGAGCGGATTCCTTTACATGACCTTGAACTGTCCAATATTGGTTGATTACATACTTGTAGTCAACAAATCGCATTCCTAACATCCTCATGTGATGTTCATACTTTGCACACAATAGGAAAATGTAATTCAGAATCAGAATCACCTAAAAAAAAAAACTAAATATAGATTTTATTAAAAATGTTGTATTTTGTTTTATTTGATGTTTTTATTTTATTAACTGACTCACCCGAGGCTTGACCAGTAGGCTGCCTGTAACACTGAACATTCGGGATAACCCAAACGGTGTGCACACTGATGAGAGAAATACACAGATTGTGATATGCAAATGTCATATGCTACGAGCTGCTACAAGCAAGTATTTGTGACTGAGATATACGTACACAAAAACAGCAACACTCCAAACAAAGAGATACCCGAGTAAAGGTAGGGAAGGTAATACTCCCACAGGTCTGAAATTAAAAGCATAAGTAACATTAAACACTGTAAAACCAGTTGTCACTGATGGGTTTTCATGTATAACGCAGGAGACTCACCATACAGGCTCTTCCTGGCTATGTTGTCATGGAGGAGGGCTGATGCCACCCACACAATGCCCAGCACAAGTAGACCCAGCAACAACAACAGCACAACTGCTTCATACACTCTTGCCATTACCCCCTAAACATGCAAAACAGGTGCCTGTTATCGAAGACTTCCAACACAGATTGTTGAGGTGCCATTTGCAAGTAAATATCAACACCGATACCTTTTTTGACCCTACAAATCCCTCAGATTCAGTAAAAAAGTAGGCAAAGGGCATGAGGAAGACCAGTGACAAATTGGAGAATAGGAAGACAAGGTTCCACAAACCTGCCAACGGGGGGAAACAATTAAAAATATGCAGCACCAAATTCAACAGTAGCAGTGAAAACCACAATAAACCATAGTGCAGCGAGTCACATGTGCAAATAGACATCAATGTGCAACAATCGAACATTACAAAAAAGTGCATTTTGCTTTACTCTTTATCTTTGGAGATTCGTGCAGAGTAAGGTCAGTGGCTCTATCCATAGTATTTGGACACTGCCCTGTGCTGTATTGATCTGGTCCAATTTCAATCAGTAATGAACTCAATCATAGAATCTGATCATATGACAACTGTGGCATTGGTTTTGTCATTTAGTATAGAAAAGATAAAAATAGTACCGTGGATAAGAGATCCATTGAGCCACTGCATGTAGTAGCTCTGTGGAAAGGTTAGCAGAACCTCGTTGGACAGAATAGAGATGGGAAGAAGGAGCACAGCACACACTGCAACTGACAGGGTGAATGTACATAACCACAGCCTGAAAAGAGAAAAAAAACAAAAACTGGCCATCAGTGAAATCATGTGTGTGCGGTCTCAGCCTCACTGCTTAGGTAAAAGGCTGGGTGGCCCTGATATGCAATAAAGTGCCAGTGTGTAGGGACAAAGGGCAGGGTGACACTGAAATGCCCATATCCTAACCAACAGCTGCAACGGCTGCAAAGACAGGGCAATAAATCTACAGCGCAATAGCCTCAGGCCACCACACTTGTCACACTGACAAATTTATCTGCTCAATCATTCACACAGACTAATCAAAGCGAGTGAGGGAGGACAGATTACTGTGGCTAAGTTAATCATTGCAGGTTTTTACTTACGCAATTTTGTTGACAGTGGCATCTTCAACATCATCTGAGAGCAAGAGCAGAGCAACAAGTTAGACCTTTTACAAAAGTGATTCCACTTTGCACATTGTCACTTTTACCTTTTCTGTTTAAAGAAAGATAGTTCAACAGATAGAACCACCTGTACCTGAGGAAAACAGGTCATCATTTTATGTTCAGTTGGGTAATTGAGTGTCTGAGCAGTCATAAGAAAGGCAAAAGCAGTCCGGGGCACTGCATGTATGTTTACATACATGGGAACATAGGGGAAAGTTTAATTAAAGTTTATGTAATCCATATGAGAATCAAAAAAGCAAAACTTTATCCACTGGTCAGAGTGGAGAGTGAGGAGAAGGAGCATATTAAGAACACTGCAATCAACATCAAGACTCTAATAAAAACAAAATCATATTTACGTAAATGGTGCAAAAAAAGACCCATCTGTGAAGGTCACTTCCCAAAAAACACTCACACTATGTCTCTCCGCAGCATACTCAAGATCACTAAAGCTGTACTGTACTGTAGGCACAGCTGTTTAATACTAAGGTAAAGCTCGAGGAGCAAAAACCAGTTTTAGTTTGCTCCAAGTGAAAAAACAACTCTGTAGAGTGGTATTGCACAAGCAGCGTTTAGCTGCAGGACACAACTGTTCTGCTGTTGTTGATGCACAGACATACGGAATCTACTTAAAAAAAACAAAAAGCTTCCATTTCCCACATACCAACCCATCCTAGTCACAGAGGAGCAGAGATCTCTCGCGTTGGGACATTCTACATCTGCTTCCAATAGTGGCAACAACTTATTGATTTTGTTATATTACTGTCAGCCCAGCCCCGCCACAGAACTCTAAACTTTTTAAATTAATAATATCTATGTAAATGAGAGCTACAAAGTTGCATATTTGCCAGATTAGTAATAAAAAAAAGGCCAGCCATTATGCTTGTGGAAAGTTGCTGAAAGAGCCAGTTTGAGATGTTTTTTGTCCAACCTGAACGATATGAAACGACGGCTCAAAGGTACAACTTTGTTTATTTTGTAACAACATTCTTCACCACCCCTCCACCATGCTGATCCACAGGAATATTGCCTGAAGGGGTTCATAACCTGACATCTGCACATTTGGACTGCTCCAGTGAAGGTCCAGAGCAATGTCCAATTCTGATAGTTTTTGTACTTCACGAACACTCTGAAAATATTTTTATTTACACTTTTTGTTGACAAAATAAGTAAAGTCTGTGCAATCAGCATTTTATTGGTTGTTTGAGTGTTTTCCTGTGATTTGCATTTACGTACAAAATAAATCACCAATTACAGAAGAAAGACCATTTACTAAAAATACAATACAGAGTTTCTGTAGGTTTCTGAACACCCTGCTTAAAAAGCAAAGCCTACACATTGTCAACAAAAAAATTCCTTTATACTAGTATAATAAGGTTCTAGTCAACAACATTTCTCCTCCCGGCAATTCTCCTTAAGCCTTTGTTGGGGTATGGGAATGTTTCTGACAGAGCAGTTTTTATGTGGTGCATCTATTAAAAAAAATCTAGCTTTAAAACTCACCTGTTACAAACTCTGCAGTCTTCTTAAAATGGGTAAGTATGAAGTAGGACACTATGTAAAGGCAAGTAAACAGGAGTACACATATCTGTAGAGGAGAAAGAAAGAAATTGTCACACGCCACAGTTGGAAATCATAGCAACTAGTCATTAAGCTCTGTAAAACTTTCATGTTCTGTAAAACACTACCGATAAGCAACAAATTTATTTGCATTTTATCAAATCTCTGCTTATGTATTTTCTTTTTTAAATGTGGAGGTGGATATGGAGTAGTACCAAAAACATCTGTAAAAGACGAGAAAAATGGGAAGTATCAACATCGCATTCTGTTCTCGAAGTTTTCTGTCTACTAAACAGCATAAAGTAAAAAGGGCATGTATGAATAAAAATGCAAACGGCCAAAAACAGTCCCTGCTTTGTCACAGCCGAGAGAAACAGATGGAGCCAGAAGACTACCACCATATTTCACAGAGTGAAATGGGTGACCATGATGGGTAGGATTAAGTAAAACAAAGAAGGGTTAATGTCAGTGACAGTTAGCCCCATACTGCCTGTAAAGATTGTCCAACCATGCAATAAATCCACAAATACTATATAGAATAAACCTACAGTACCCCCAAAAAGACCTTTAACCATCTAGTTATTGCTCGCACAAACACCCAAATGCATATCTAAATACATCTTAAGTGACCTTGCTCAATTAAATTAAGGCACTCTGGACATCACACGACACATCAACAACACATCTTGTTAAAATACAAAACTTGTGCTTTAAGAATGAGAATACAATGTAAACACAAGTGAGAGGGGGTGCATTAACCCTTCCCTGGCACATCATTAGCTGAGGTCTCACTGCTCCCGTTTGATAAAACCACAAACCTTAAAGAAAATACCAAAAACCTTCAATGTGATGTGATGCATTACTGTTGCTGAATAGCAACAATATTTTGTACTGACCGACTAATAACGGATGATGCCAAACCACAAGTGTTGATCAAAACACTTCTGCATGCCGGCTCCGAAGGAACCCTGCACGGGCAGCAGGAAGTTTGTTCTCATGGTAACAAAAACAAATAAGACAGACAAGAATGCAGTGTGTGAATATGTGCAAATGTGATTAACACAATAAGTCCCCCCTAAAAAGCAGAGTACAAAAATCTTCTTGATTTTCTTGAATGACATTTATACAGTCAGAAAAGACCAAACCCATGCATGGAGACACTGTATATCAATGGCACAGTTTTCCTATATTGTATATTATAGATATAGACAACAAATAGTATTTTACAACAGGTAACTGGGACATATGAAAACATATGCAGTTCAGGTATGCATGTATTTGCACTCCTCAAGTGTGATTCTAGGAGGTGCAAGATGTTGGCCCAGTTTCAATTGGAGTCAAAATGCTGTAAAAGAAAGCTCGTTTTAGCTTGATGTGGTTATTATATTGAAGCTGAGCCAAAGATATGTTGTGGTCAAATCACACCGACCAAAGAAGACTGCATTGTGCCTCACATTGTAAGATATGCCCCGCCCCTTTCACATTTAATATAAATTGTTTTAATTGGTAGAATTTATTGTTAGATTGCGGTTAGTATCATATCTGCTTTATCCAACTGCAGTGCGCTTAGCATAAAAACTAAGCAGCTGAGTCTGCAAAACTGTTCAATAGCACAGCGTAACTTGGCAAAGAGCTAGTTACGGTTAATCTAGTAAAAGGAAAAGCAGAGAACAAAGGATGGGTATTGGGTGAGAATACCCGCTTAGTTCATGTTTGTGGGGGCACCTGCTGACTGGCAGTGTTTCAAACTGGCAGCAGAGAGCAGGCCACCGACAAAGAAACTTTAGGGGCATTTAGTATCCAGAGGGACATCTTTGTGATGAGCATAAAGTTCAGGGGTCAGCTTCACTCAGGATATTTTTTAAATTCAGAGAGTAACCAAGTGACAATTGAACATCTTTGTGCTAATTCAAGCAAAGAAAACTAACAAAAAAAATCAATGAAGCTTAAATATCTTCACATATTGTCAAACCTTGCATTTGCTGTAAAAATGAAAGAGTAGAGGTTGGTTGCGGTACGGCAGGTCCTTACAAAACGTCAAGTGAACTCCCTCAAAGAAAGCTGAAAACATTCAGACAAAGGATTTATTTATATGTATGAAAATAGAGATAAAGGCAAGACCTATTACAGCCAGAAATATCTAGAAATAACACAAAGCCATCCTAATCTAAACAAAGATGGGTATCTAAAGCAGGTCGGATCGTACATATTATATAATGAAAACTGACAACGTGCATATTTCCTCCAACTCTGCAAAAAGGCAGATCGGACCAATGTCTTTTGGAAATAACATGAAACTTGCCATGTTATGCAACTCTTAAGGCGACTTCATTTGTTAACATTTCATTGTGCTACACGTTGATCCTTCCAGATCCCTCTGGGCTCAGGGTGTGTACTCCAGAGTCATTTATATGTCCTGGCTCTACTATTTAGACCATGTCATGTAGACTACACCAGTTACATTTGCCAAATGCTTTTACCCAATATTATTTACAAATGAAGACAGACATCTGGCTTCAATCAATCTTCCAACTGATTAGCTGATTGTCTTGCCAAGAACACTGCAAGGGCACCGCTGTTTGAATTTTGAGTGACACAAACGACTTTGCAGAAAACTGGCACCAATGGTGCTACCTCAAGGCTTTTAACTAAAACCTGTTACATTAATACAGTCTTTTTCTGCCAGTGAAGCAGAGAATTTTTAAGTACACTTCACAACCTCAGCTTTTATAATATGTCCCAGATATATTTTGCACTAGCTGTACCAACTACAATTAATACTTTGGAATTCAAATTAAGGTTGAAACAACTATCTATCCTCCTCACTCTATGCAATCTTCCTTTTTGATGCTGTGTAGCTCAAAATATACAGCTGATTCTTGGCATTTTCTCTACTTGCAATATCTTTACCTTTTATCAAGTGACATTTTGCACTTAAAATACAACAGGTACTTACAATACTGTCACATTTCCATTCTTTTAAAATGAGATGACAAATTCTAAGCTTGGCCTAAAGCCAATAATAACCAGTGATGCGTGGCAGCTGACCAGCCAGAGGCAGCACTGGGAGGTGGTAAGCTGATGACTAGATGCTAGACAGCGGCTTAAGAAGAGGGGGGTGTCAACTAAGAGCATTAGATCTTTGAGTGAAAGGGACAATGACAAAACAAGGACATGTGATAGCTAAAAAAGGGAATACGGATCAATCACTACTAATTTTACTGTAGACATTTCTTAGAAACCAAACTGGTGAAAGGTAATTTAAGTTTATGAAACATTTGCAGAATTAAATAACAGATATTTCCCAGTAGACACTGTGACTTCTCATAGCAGGAAATTATCTAAGTAATAATACTAACAATAGCTCTGTCCCATGAAGAGTGCAATACAATATCAGAGCAACTGGGTCTTCTAAATATATTGCAGTCAATATTAATGTTAATTGCCAGTCCTGTTATGTTTCTGCTAGAAGCAGAATTTCTTTTTTCTTGGACATTTCTTTTTATCTATCAGCAGTTGAGCAACCACTGACAAATTGATAAGTCAACCAGCGATTCTAAAATAAGCAACTGAAAAGTAAGTGTTCACCATATCAGCAATAACTCCAATCTCAGGAAATGAGCTGTCCCGGAGATCTCATCATATATGTAGGGGTTAAAGATCACTATCCGTGCGATTCGTTGTAAGTGATCACATCTTTCTGGCAAGTCTGAAGTTCAACAGGCACCGTATGAGACAGTAAAGGAGAAAATGCACCGGTAACAGACTGTAACGCAGAGTGATCCAAACCACAGCACAAGAGCCCCAGATGCTGGAGGATGTCCCTGTCCCAGTGACCAGCTGCATGTGTGCAACCATTAACGCACGTAGACACGTTCATTTAACTGTCAGAGCAAGTTCAAAACATCCAACTAACCCACAAAAGCTCGCGTTTAGACATCTACATTTAAACGCTGTTGTTCAACGGTGAAAGATGAGACTCGCACAATTTGCAGCAAATGGTTAAAAAGTCGTGTGATACTTATTTTTGAGTAAAGGACGAAGCTTTCACGTAAAACATTAGGTGGCTGCTCGTATTGTTAGCGACACATCATATGCATAATAACCGACGGATGCGTTAGCAGAGAGTTACTACTTACTATCGTCTCCCGGACGCGGTTGTGAAAAAGTTGTTCTCTAACCGACACGTCGTCCGTTTCCATTCTCCGAAACCATTACAGTTAGGTGGTCGTCTCAGGCTTTAAAAGCGCCGGTGGGAAACGGTTAAAAAAGTTAAAAGTCGGGACATCATCTCAGAAACGCCGTAGACGCGTGGCTACTGGCTTCAGTGCATTTAAACGGCTGTGCTAGCAAACGGCTACACAGCGTCTGATAACAGCCAAGCAGGAGGCGTCTCCGGGGGGAGGGGCTGCCCGGGGGGAGGGAGCCGGAAGAGCCGCAGGTAGTCACTGATCATTACTGTAATAAATCTGTGTCAAGGTGGACAACAACAAACACTGTCCGGTTAATGTTAGAGTAGAAACATTTTGTTAAATGAGCCCAAAACAGAGATGCCTGATGAAGGTACAAAGATCCATTTTCTTTTCTTTCATTCCTTTTCCTCCAGCACATATGTTAACAGTGTTCAGGTGTGGAGAGATCTTGTTCTTCATCACTTGTAGTAGAAAAGAATTTAAGTCAACCTACTTGAGTACAGCTCTGAAGTGGTATGCACTTTACCCATAATTTGAAACCAATTTCTACTCCACTACAAATAAAAGAGATTTATTGTACCTTTTATTTATATTGTTTTTTAAAAACACTGATAAATATACAGTAGTTTCTGCATTATTATTTGTAACACTTACAAAAAGTAAATTAAATATTTCAGTGTCGCACAGTAATTTGAAATATGCTATGTAATTTGACCTATATACAAATATATAAAATAAGTCATGTAACATTAAAGTCACAGACACAATAATGTTTACTAACTATATTTATCGACGCTGAGAGTAATCCTGGAATTTATGTGACACTATTGTCACATATGAATGTAAGGTTTTTACACTTTATAAAAGGGTCAGCAAGGTTCTGTATACTTTGCACACTAAACGTGTTCACTCAGCATTCTTGGTCTCTTAAAAACTTCCACTTTAAACCTCCAACCTTATCAGCTATGACCATCGGCTACGTTGATGTGTATCTTGCTCAGTGGTTGATGTGTAATTTCATGGTCAAGAGCCAAAGTCCAAGTATTGCAACAACATGTAGCCACTATGGTACGGACTAGGAAGGTTTTATCCAGAAAAGGACCTGAAATTATAAGATCAGTAAGTAACCTAGACTTTATTACCAGATAAATATTATATGTATAAATAGTAACTAATTGAAAGCTCAGCCTGCTATAACCTCATTAATTGTGGTTAGGTCCATAGAGAACAGTTGTACCTATGCCATTAAATGTTCTTCTTTTGTATTGTATGACACGATATGTTTTCTCTGAAAAAAAAAACATTTAACTAATAACTTGAATGATTACAGCCTGTGTTTGAGTTACACAACGAGTCAAGTTAAAATGACAATGCCTATCATAGCTAAGATAAATCCCTCTTATATAATATATTATTCAACAGGGAAAGTGGGCCGCAGAGATTTGAGCTCCCTGCCCAGGATTCACACACATTGCAGAAAACACAACACATAGAGTACAACACAACAGTGTAGTGAAATAGGCAATGTATTTATATGAGCACATCAATGTAAGTATCATCTTTTAATACAGGATAGAAATATGAAAACTTAGTAACATCAATGGACTAAACTTTTGTTTTACTTTACAGGTATTCACCATGGATGACTAATACTTACCTGTACAGAGACTGAGCCACGGCAGCCACAAGATGGTGAAAAGTGTTTTAGTAGCCTATGCCCTGTGGGCAGCGGGTGGACCTTTGGGACTACACCATATATATTTAGGAAGAGACAGCCATGCTCTCTTGTGGATGCTAACCCTGGGAGGATTTGGGTTGGGCTGGTTTAGAGAAGTCATACGTATCCCTGCTTATGTTAGTGAGGCCAATCAAGATGCACAGAGAGAGAGAAAGACACACCCCAACAGGGTCCCTCCGTCTGTAAGCCCTGTCAGATTTGCTGGACAGGTGTGTGTTGGGATCTACTTTGGCACTGTGGCTCTGATAGGACTGAACTCCCTCAGTTTCTTCTACTTGATTGTTTTGCCACTATGTGTGGGTGCAGGAGTTCATCTAGTGTCAAGTGTTGGCCAACAGACCTCAGATCTTCAGAAAACGTTGACTGCGTGTCTCATAACTTCCCCCGTATTTTATGGCAGCAGCTTATCGCCTCTCCCTATTAGCCTGGCTGCCAGTATCACTGCTGCACAGCATCGCAGGTTCAAACCTCCACGCACACCTGGGAGCACACAGGAACTAGGTGATTTAATCCCACAAATATGACAATATAGATGATTGTGTAAAACACATTGCTATTGTTTCCTCTCTCTGAATATGTAAGGCAAACTATGATTATTGTCCTTTGTCTTTTTCCCAGGTCCACGGCTTTACAAGCTTGGCCTAGCTTGGCTGGCGTTCTCTGCTCCCCTCGGTTACGGTATTTTCCATAACACCACAGCCACACTGTACTACCTGTCTGACTGTGTATCAGCACTGCTGGATGTGTTCTGGTTTTTGCCTTGGCTCCGGGGTGTGTTAGAGTACATTCTTTTAATGCCATATCGTATCCTGTGTGTACTTACTGGAGGGGGGTACTATGAAGAGACGTGGAAGAAGTTGCTGGAGATACTGCTCAAAGAGTATACCAAGAGAGAAAAAGAGGCACTGAAGGTGAGCATTTGGATATCTATGAAAAGCGCATAAGTCATAGTTAAGCCGTAATTCAAGGTGTAAGTGCATGCATTACTCTGGCCTAATCAGGATCTGGAACAATTTATGTTGCAGGTACTGTCACTGAAATCAGAGGCCTCCCTTGAAGACATTACTCGAAGCTACAGGGAGCTAGTCAAGACATGGCATCCGGACCACAACCCCAGCAAAGATGCTGAGACCACGTTTATGAAGATTCAAGAGGCTTATGAGATCCTTCTGCGACGGCACAGACCGGATCGTTTCACATAGTACACACCCTTTAATGCATTATTCCTCAGTCATTGCTCTGTGGTGCCATGGAACTTCCATGCACAGAGAGGTTGCTGAGACTTGTGCCTTGCTAATAACGAACTTGTCAAACAGCATTTCACTGTTGTCTGATTGGTTGCTTGACAGAGCTGCTCTGAAACAGCAGTTTGCTGCCGCCCTGTGGCGCCAAACATGATACATGAGAATAAACTACTCCCAACAATTTTACAAACGTTTTCATGCCTGTATGCGAGACGCAACCAGACGAGCAACCGCTGCCAAGGACACACACTTAATGTCACAGCATTGATCCTATAATTCACGTGTGAATGAGAGACAACATAACCGTGTACACTGTTAGGGTGTATTGACAAATTCCAAAGAGAGAGCGAGATTGTAAAGCAACCCGCCTACTCCATTCTCCACTAGAATCACCGGAAGAGGCCTTTGTCATAACCTGTCTGATTTTTTAAATAGTTTTACTACACTTAGTGGGCGTGCTGAGCAGCTTTCTATAACTAGACAATCATTTGCAGCAGCCTATAGCTAGTTTTCCGTTCAGCATATGCAATGGCATCAATGTCAGCGCATTTCCACCACCTGTACCCCGAGCAGACATGCATCGATGCATTCGACAATCGTTGCATCAAGAGCTCTGTTGTACAATTAGTCGGTCTGTGTCCCAGCATGGGCCCGGAAGTTGTTTCCCAGGTAAAAAAAAATCCCGGAGATGCTGTCGTCGCCTGGGAAAACAAACAGCTATCGAGACAATTAAAAAGGAAAACACCGATCGGTCGCCAGGTAAGGAAGCGGCTTGCGGACTCCGCGGCGGCGCTCGGCGACACCATCCGTCGGCTTTAATGTGGAAGTACGGCGTGTTTTTGAGTAGTTGATAGGGTGAGTGCCATTTGTCGTGTGGTCGGGTGCCATAGCAACGGCTCATGAGAAACATTGTAGAGCCCAGGCCAGCGCGAGGTGCTCGACGCGGAATGACAGCCGCGGTTATGCGGACAATGTGGACAGCGGCAGCTCCCGCAACACATTGTCGCTGTGTCTCGCCGCCGTCTCGACCGTCGACGCGCTGAACGGTGTCACAAAGGTTCCGAACCGCGGGGCAGATAAAACAAGTGGACACGGTTACGTGGAGAAACGTCACAGTTTTACATGTTTTCACTGCGCGCTCGCCCATATTAAAGTAAAAAGGGTTGTCAGACGCTGGTGCGCGTCGCTCTTCAGCCGCCGTGCCCCGGTGTGACTGGCGCGTCTCCCGCCTGCATCATCGCCTGTTGCTCCCCGAGCGCGATCATGTTGTCTCCGTCCTCCCGCACGCGCCACGGTCTCCTGTGTCCACTGCTGCCACCCATTAGAGCAAAAGGTGCAGCACTATACATATATGGTTTTATGACTAACGTCATGTTCCTTAAATGGAACAGCATCACGTACTCTGGTCACATAAAATGATCATAACGCAACTCAGCATCGACTCTATTATACGTACCTCACTTTGCTGCTTGCTGTGGTAGCCTCCATGTAACCTACATTAATTATGTATTATTAGCCAATTACACACATACACGGCTGATGGACCGAGTAAGACAAACAAACTTACACATATATTGATAAATTCATCTAAAAACTTTGTTTTTCCTTTTGAGGCCATCTAAAAGCTATTAATAACACCAACGCCTGTTGAACTAGGCCATATTAAAACTAGACATTGGTTTTCCATATCTACACCAGATACAGTGTAATTTGGATTTCTTTTATCAGTATATAATATACAAATATACTTAATTGTAGACATTTTTCCCTTTGGGAGATATATTATAGATATATTTCTTAAGTATCTATCAAAGCTTCATGGTGGCGTTTCTTTACAGTTTCAAATGTTCCAGCTATTTTGTCCACCCTCTAAAGTTTTAACTCCTCCTTAACTCGACAGTTTTGGCCATTACTTTCTATAAATGTGGAGCCTCTACAATCATTTTCCGGCTAAACTGCAGAAGAGTCTACGTAATTCAGAAGTTTACTAGAGTACTTTATTACAGCAAGATTATTTTTAGTCACTTGGAACTGAAGCCTTATTGTTGAACAAACAGCAGTATAGTTCATATTTTATGGTTAGTATCAGAGGTATGGTGCACATTTCATGTAAGATTAGGAAAACTAGATCTAAAAAAAAAACTATTTTTGGAAAAGTAATGTTTGTATTCATATTTCCACAGGCATCTGGTGAGATAATGAATGCTGATGATTGCAATGGACGCTCATTTGCACAAGGTAAATTTATCTATAAAGGAATAATTATAACACGTGTGTGCATAGTATTCATTCATTAGTGTTTATTCTAATAATATGGGCATATTTGTGTTTCAGGTAATGGAGGAGATTCATCAGTTGAACAGGAGTTTTGTGGTGGATTGCAGGGCCCCTCAGTGAGTTCTCCAAACAGTCAGCCGTCCTCACCAAAGCGCTCCCTTCAGGGTCAGTTTTTGTTTCATGTGACCACACGGTCTGTGTAGATTTCATTATCCTAAAAAATAGTAAATAAATGTTTTTCCTCATCCTCTCTCTACAAAGCGGACTCCATCAAGGTTGAGCTGTGCAGTGATGATGAGTCACCAGGTGATCCACAAGCAGAGAACAGAGAGGCTGTGAAGGACGATAGCAGGAGGGATGATAGAGGAGATCCCATGGAAGAAGGGAGCGCAGAAAAAGACAGAGCCAATATTTACAGTGAGCTGGTCAGTCCAAAAGCCTCTTCTCCGGGACCTATTCGGCTGCCCAATGGGAAGCTCCAGTGTGAGGTTTGTGGAATGATCTGCATTGGACCCAACGTGCTAATGGTGCACAAACGTAGCCACACAGGTGAGAATAAGCCCACATAGCAAGACAGTTCTCATACCAATAAATGCATACAGTAACATTTTACGGACATAGCACTTTGGCACTCTAAAGGATTCACTTCTGAAACTCTCTGACCATCCACATGTTCATAGGTGAGAGGCCGTTCCAGTGTAACCAGTGTGGGGCTTCATTTACTCAGAAGGGAAACTTACTACGCCACATCAAGTTGCATTCAGGAGAAAAGCCTTTCAAATGTCCTATTTGTAACTATGCCTGTCGTCGGAGAGATGCCCTGGCTGGACATTTACGTACACATGCAGGTAAATCAGACCGTTTTTTTTCTTCTGCAGCATAACAGAATCTAACATGTCAAAGGTATTCCAAGAAGAGATATTTCTTGAATGTACATGTTCATGGAATTGGGCCATTGAGCTTGATGGATGTAGTTGTTCCCTAATAATATTATTCCATATTATGATGAGGTATAGTATGTGAAACAATGGTGAGCTGTAGAAGTGGGGATTCATTAGAATCGTCCATTTCCCCCTTCTGTGAAGCTTAGAGGAAATATACATACTGTAAAACACATGACAAAATATGACATTTAACAGTTTTTGAAAACAGGAAATCCTGCTGGCGCTTTCAATTTTTGAGCACACATACAGGTGTTCAAATACAGTCTTGGTACAGTAGGTCTTGGTCGACCTCCACAGGCCTCAGAAATTCTAGCAAACTGGATTTCAGCGAATTGACGTCAGACCTTCCGATGGCTTACTAAGATGGAACATTGCGGTGAGGAGTTAGGCGTCTTTTATCGTCATTGGTGAGCAACACAGAATAATTGCAGGAATTGCTAATCAATGGGGAAATCCGTGCTCTAAAACATAACAATGTAAAGAGCTTTTATTATAAAACAAAACTTCCATGAACCTATTAATAAACAAAACCACTGTGAATGTTTCACAGAAGTTATAGGGAAATTGGATTTACGTTTGTTCGACAGTATCCCTCAAGTTGGGTGAAGTTTTTGACCAACAAAATAAGTTCAATATTTTTCTTTTGAAATGCAGTTTCATCTCCAACGGTGGGAAAACCTTTCAAGTGCAGCTACTGTAGCCGCAGCTACAAACAACAGAGCACTCTAGAGGAACATCTAGAACGCTGCCATAGTTATCTGCAGACAGCAGTGAACACACAGACACAAAAGGGTAACACACAAATATGAACCCCCCTCTTTTTATATGCTCTTTTTAAAAATGTTTTTTCTGCACTGTGTGTGAAAATATACTTATTAAGGAAGGTTTAATATATTTACAACATTAATAACTATACTCAGTATGTTAATCACAAGGGCATTTCTGTCTGCAGGTGAAGAGTCACTAAATATGGATACTTGTGCAAAACCCGTGCTGCAGCCATCCAATGAGAAAATTCAATTTGGGGATAGACTGGCTATTAGCATCACCAAACGCAAGAGGTCAACACCACAGAAGTTTTTGGGTGAGTTTCTCAATAATACAGTTTTACATAAATTTGACACACAAATTAAAAACACAAACTTGTTTTTTATTTCAATTCCAATTTTATAGTCATAATAATATATTATTCAGCACTATAAGGATGTAATTTGAAATGTACAACAAAGTTTGGCCACTTTGGGAAAACGGGTTCATGCAGAACGACAAGTATGGGCCAGACGAAAAAGAAAAAAATAAGTCCAAGAGAACCTCCATCTTTATAATTTCTGCTTTTCATAGGTGAAAAGCACATGCACCTTGAGCTACCCGAGGCACCTTATGAATTGTCTTCTGGTTCTGAGAGGGAGGGTGACCTCATGAGCTCTCAGCCTGCTGGGGAATCTGCAGGGCTGCCTGGTTCCCATCTACAAAGTGGCAGGTGTAAAGGTGAGAACCATGCGTCAACCACATTGTCTCAGCTCCATCCTGCCTTCCTGTCAGAGCTCCGCACAGTTATGGGCTCTATAAAAAGCAACGTGACTCCTCAGGGCCCTCGAGGCCATACCGGAAGTGGGCTGGCAGCAATGTCACTCGGCCTAGCTGTACGGGAGGCAGGTGAAGGTCGTGATGACCAGCCCACAGCCTATAGCTACACCACCTCACCCAATGGCTGTCCTGACTCGACAGACACAGAGAGCACAGCAGAAGAGCAGAGCACAAGGGCTACAGCCCCGACAAGTACCTCCAACAACCGCCACCTCCTCTACCAAACCCCAGCACTGCCCCACAGCCATCCCACTTCCAGCCCCAACCAGGCCAAAGACATGGACCCTGTGTGGGAGAGAGCGTGTCCAGTGCCCACCACCATAGTAAAGAGAAGTCCAAGCTCACCCCTTTCTTCCAGGGAGACTGTCCATGTGTTAGACAGGGATGGCAGGCCTGTGCGCTCCTTCCACTGCCGGCACTGCCACATCCTCTTCCTGGACCATGTCATGTTCACCATCCACATGGGTTGTCACGGCTTCCGTCAGCCCTTTGAGTGCAACATTTGTGGCTACCGCAGCCAGGACCGCTATGAGTTCTCGTCACACATCAGCCGGGGGGAGCACCAGGTGGGCTGAAGGAAGGGTCGAGCGACAGGATAAGAGGTGACTGCTGCTCTCTTAAGTCGTGGGCTCACGTTTGTTTTGCACCAGATCAGTGGCTTTAAGTCCCTAGTTTACGTTAAAAGATTTGTGGTTTAATTAAGAAAGTATTTATTAACTTAACGCAGACACAAAGTGAAGAATCTTTTCACCTCACCGTTGGTTTAGAGGCGACATTCAGTGATGGTTTATAGTTTCTATCAAATCATTCAGCATAACTAATGGTAATGCTTCAAAAGTGCCTTTTTTAGAGGATTTCCTCTCTACTAAAAAAAATGGATGGGAACTGGTGCTCAAAAATTGTGACTAGCCATCTTTTCCTAAGTTCTTTAATATGACGGGGTGCACAGGCAGTTAAGAAAATAGTGGCATGTGCATTTTAGGAATAATTCTTGGTATGCTTAGTATGCACTAAGAACTTTGTTTTGTAGTCAAGGAGGGGAGTTTGTATAGGGTGTCAGGTAAGTTTAATATGCACTGAGAGCTTTGTGCCTCCGGGTCTTTGGAGAAGCTTTGGTCAAAGACAAAGCACAGAAATGGATTGCCTTAACTCCTACAGCGCTATATTGCGGTAGGAATATTTACTGTTTACATCATGGTTTAACAGTATGTGAGGTCACCTCTGAAGAGAGAATAATTACAGTTGCACACTGAGAAGACTATCAGGACACAGCAAAATTCTGAAGGATTTTATAGTGAGCCTTACGATACTGGTGCAGATCAGACCATGAGCCATGTAGTGTGCAGTAAGAGCCTGACTGAGATGGCCCAGGGTGCTATACCTATACATGATTGCACTTTTCGGTTCCCTACTTATATATGAACATCGCTGCCGAAGCACTTGATGGCTTTACACATTTTTTCTGTGATTGTTCTACTGCACTGATAAATCTCATATTATTGATCTTACTTTTAATGGAGCCGGCCTTCTAGAGAATCCCACAACATTGCATTGGTTCAGCATTCTACGCTCAAGTTTGCTGCAATGTGTGACTGAGAATTAAATATGAATTTAGCTTAAATTATTTATTTGTGGTTATGCTCTCAGTAGGTGAGGCTGGGACTTTAAATTGACATCATGTAAAAGAATTAAGAAATGAATTACTTAAAAATTAATTAACAAATCAGTTCAGATCTGTTCAGTTTATCACTTGTGGGTATCTATTTAGTGTTATTTGTTTCAGCCTTGGTGTATTTAATCAGCTATATTCCAAATCTTATCCAGCATATTCCTCAAGTCCATGAAATGTTACCTCCTGCTTCTTTATAGCACCCAAATACCTTATTGCTACAGTATGGTGAGTTATATGATAATGTTAATATTGGGAACACGAATGAGACCAAACTCAGTATTTTTACTTGTTATTGTGGGTTTGCTGCTTCATAGTTTAACTTGATTTCCTTTAATTACAGGCAAAATGTACTTGAAATAGTTTGAGAAAAAAAGTAATTTAAAAATGCACTTGGTTTGATATGTAGAGAAATGTGTGTGAATGGAATATAGCATGTGTGCTTGTCATTTTCTGCTTTTAACGGAATTGTGAATTATTTTTGAAATGTGAAGTAATTTCGAGAAGTAAAAATGAGGCATGGGTTTTTGTCTCCTTGTGTGGACTTCTCAATGTTATACGATATTTTGTGAATGATACATGACATAACACCTTACCTCAAAGTTTAAGATGTACAACTGCCTCATTATTTCAAGAATTTATGTTGCTTTCAAGGATGTTCTTGCAGTTATAAATGCGTGCCCCTCGATATTCTCAAATCTTTTTACTGTCAATAAAGTGAAAGTTTATTGTAAAAGTGATTTTCTCTAGTTTGACTACAATGACATCCACAACTTTGTGTATACTTCATGACAGAAATACATTAAGAATATTTTACTTTCTCTTGTGTAAAAATAACAGTCAAGAGCTGAGATATTGGAAAAACTACAAAATATTTTAATTAAAACCTACATTAGCATAGATATGTATGATTCTACCTTTACATTTTAAGTCGTACAGTCCTGTCTGTCAATCAGCTTTAGGTTTTACAATATAAATAATTGACATTTATTGTCTGGAAGCTGTCTGTAATCTGTATGATATATTTTGTTGATTTGTTTTCTCTACCTTCCAAAATCGACACCAAAAGTACAATTTATCAAAAGGCACATAAATTCGAAATACCTAGTAGGTATCCATCCTAATATAACTTATAGGTTTGCAATGATGAAGAGCTTTGCTCTTTAAATCCATGATGTTTAGTTTCACAAGAAAAGATATACATAAAAAATTACGATGTAAGACTGACTAGATGTGATTTTGTCTTGAAACTTTCATCTTTGTCTTACAACAAAGTAATATGCAGAACATGAAAAGACAACCCAATGAATAAATAAATATACATATAGCTCTATGATAACATTTTCAGAATTAAATTTCAGAAACTAGAAATAGGCCATTTTTAATATCAAATTGCAGATTCAGATTCAGATTTTATTTGTCACGTGCACAATCATACACAGTACAATATGCAGTGAAATGCTTGTACGACAGACAGCGACCCACCGTTCCGGGTGGGCGACTGAGGTTTAATATTATAATATTATTTAATAAGACATTGCACTGTCTCTACTGAATGTTAATACCTTAGTGATGCGCAGTATATTTCTTCTCAGAAACACATTTGAATTCAGTAAAGTGTGAGCTAACAATGAGCTAACTGGAATTTAGACTTAGACATGACCTTTTGGGAAATATGTGTTCTTTTATATGTGTTTCTTTCCCCATTCACAACTATACCTGTGACACCTAAATTAAAAAAAATATTTTGTTACCCACAATAAATAAAGAGGTAACACATCCATTACCAACTCATTGAAGACCAAAAAGCCCAAAACATTGATTAATGCTAAAACATTAAGGCGTGTACTGAAAAATAGTCTTGCAAAGTGCTTTACATTTAATTGACAGAATAAATTGACAACATGTGCCTTGAAAAACCACTTCTCAGTATTACCGTACTTGTTTTTGAAAAAACTTGCAGTCTTAGTGTAAACAGCTCAAGAAAATACCACATTAATGTTCCCACCCAAAACACAGGTTTACCATTTTTCATGTCACTACCTTTGAAAACAGTCTAGATAAATAATATAATGCTGTGAAACAGTGCAATGCAGAAGAGATGATAAGGCTACTCCGAGGACTTGGCACAACCTCAGAAAGGTGTGTTCTTGTGGTATGTACAGCTTTTACAGTTCTGAGGAAATAATCTGCTTGAAATTCCTCTGTGAATATGCTGAGTTACAAAGAATTGCAGAGCACCTGTCTTAAACAGGAAGCTTTGTGTTCTGTCACAGTTTAAAGTTCAGTTAGTAGTGCAGTAGAAATAGACTACTTTGAAAAAACTTTAAAGCACCCATCAGGTGTGTTCAAGTGTTAGCGGGAAACAAGGATTTTATTGACTATTTTGTTACGCTCGAAGAAAACATTCAATCATATTAACATTTTCTTGCATTGAACTTTGGGAACTTTACACTTAAAATAAATAATTATAAACACCTGACCCAAAACAAAACTAAGGCAGCTAAGTTACTAAGTTACCCCTTTTGAAATATTTGCTAACAAGCAAAATTATGCAGAAAAGGACTTTTAATTGATCAACTTAAAGTAAAACAATTTTGATAAATTACACAATTTTGTAAAATAGAAAAATGTAAATAGTTTAAACTGCATAAATTGATCCAACAGAACAAATATTATGAAGATTTTATTTTGGGTAATCTGACATTTTTGATCAGATTTACCCAGAAACTTATTATTATGAGGTTGTAGCTAGGGGACTGTTTTTGTCTGCCTTCTTTAATCAGCTTCCGTAATTTTTTTATGTTTCATATAATAAAAACTTGTTAAATGTGCATTAACATGTAACAAAAGGAAAGGCTTTTACCTTCATAAAACCATATTATGAGGGTCCCCAAGTTTTTACTGTATTTTCCACTAATGACAGAAATAAGCTGAAGAGTAGCAACACAGTAATGTCCCCACACGGTGGCAGCATTCACCATGTTCCTAGTGACAAACTGTTTTTGGACACTCAGTTGTCCAGCTGCTGCTTCTGCTGCTGCCTCTGCAGAGTGTGATCATCATAGTCTAATATTGTGAGTGGCTGTCAATAAAAGTATTATTTAAAGTTCAGGATAAACTGGGGAAAAATAGCACTTATTTATTCAACAGTATTCAATAAAGCACACACATCATATACACAGCCATATCACAAATAGTGTGTCGCCTCAGATGGTGGATTTGCGCCCTGACAGACAAACAGGAACTCAGCAGCTGCACAACGACACAGAGAGAAGGGCAACAATTTTCCTGTTCATTTGTTCCCTGCTGCAAGGCTTAGATTTAGCTACAGTGCCATTAAAACGCTAATTGTAGCTGTGAACATAAAATTGTTATAAAACAGTGCGTGCATCTGTGTAAATATGTTAATTCTATGTCTGAGGACATGCTAGAGACCCTTTGACTGAATAAAAAGGTTTGGACACCCCTGCTTTATGTAAAAGAAAAGGTGATGTTGATTATTTTATTACTAATTTAGACCACGTTTCGCTGCAGCTACACATCTGTTTTCTGGTATGTTGGTAGGACATCAGTGCTCACAAAATGTTTTTGCTATTATCGATACTTAAACTAAGAGTGAATAAACTAATATTTGCAGTGCATCATTATTCATTATTTTCTTCCTTCAGCTGCATTGAGAAATATCAGTGGTAGTCAGAAATAACTAACTTTATTTAGAAAGAGACCAATTTAAAAAAAAGATGAGTTATATATAACTATATATTTTTAGATTGTATGTATTACATTTAATATTATTAAATGCTTTGATTGATATATTTACTTGCATGTTTTAAAGAACACAACCACAACATGTAGGGTGTTAAAAAACTTAAACTCATGGTCTAATTTAGTCTGTTATTAAAAATATACATATACATTTATAAAACTACGTTTGTTGTCCTGAAACTACTAATAATTAATTGAAACGTTCTTTAGATTGATATGACAAGTTTGTGCTGTGAGGTGAGATGTTTTTATTACCATACACAGGGACGTTGTCTTCCAGTCGCATGCTCCATCATTTAAGTTCAAAGAGAGTGTCGCGTCTCCTTCCAGCGAGTGAAAGCAGCGCCAAGGATTCGAGCGGGTCACCTCACTTCCGGTGTTGTGACGTAGAGGGCTCGAACGCCAGGTATGACGTGCTGACGAAGATTTGAGTTAAAACGGAGTTTACCTGAGTTTGACGTCTTAGCTAGCTATCTCCCTTTCAACATGTGCGCGTCCACGTCTGTCTAACTACCTTAGTCTGTCTAGTTTATAGGATGTGTTGCTGTTCACCGGCATATGTAGGTACCGAGTTGCTGGAAAATAGTTAGTTTGAGCTGTTGAGTTGTTCTTTCTGATAGTTGTCCATCCAGGAAATGCTAAGCTAACGTTAAACAACAGAAAGTTTAACAGTTTAACAGCAACATACAACATGATGGTGATGGTGATGATTATTATTATTTTAAATTAAATGATGATGGATGATCTAGTGAACGACTGCTCTGCCAAACTACATGCGTTTTAGCAATGTGCAGCTTCATAACCGGCAAAGAGTAAATGTATGTTTAAGTCGATTTTTGCTATACTTTACTTTGATTTGAATGTGACCATAGTGCCACTAGATGGTAGCCTTTTACAATTTCTAAATCAAGGGTTCACGGTGATGCAGTTTGGCTTAGTGAGTAGTACTGTTTAAATGCAGCAGTACTAAACAGTAACAGTAGTTAGTGTATGGTTTAAACACATGGTGCCTGCTACACATAGACCTGTGTATACATTTTAGTAAGTGTGCAATAAAAAACAGTGGCATGTGGGATTTTAATTATCAGTGTGCTTCATACAAGAGTACAGTAAACACAAAACCTAAAGAAATAAACTTTACCTGCTAAGCAGCACAGTGAGGGTACCGAACAGTTCTGTTTATGCTGGCTGTCTCATATGTCTCTGTATCGTCATGTTATTCCAGGCTGACTTGACAATATTGAGGACTCAGTGGAGGTCCATCTGTTTCAGGAATTTCTGTTGTCACTGAAGTTTGCTCTTTATGACTCTGGCTGTATGTTATCATGTGCCTGATTTTATTGTGGAATCAATATTTATTTAATATTTTAATAGCCGAAAACTTTTGTTTGTGTTTGTGAATATATTCAGTGCCATGGTATTTCAACATTTCATTAATAAATTTTTCATTGTGAAATAGTTGACCACAACTCCCTTATTAGTAAATGGAATAAATATTTCTAACCATGTCATTCTGCCTTTGGAATCTTAGGAGTGTGTGCCAGATGAGTTCAAACTCGAAGAAGATGAAGACAGGGGGTCACATAGGAACCCTACAGTGCCAACATAGGTGAGCACTCTCACACACACTTCTACTTGAAGTAATGTGTAGCTAAAAAAACCCAACTCATCTAATTTCCAAAAAGTAAACTAATATCTGTAAATATCTGTAATGTAACAAACGTGTTTATTTCCCACAGAATCTATGATGAGAACTTTCTGGCTGCTAGACAAATGTGTAGCTGGTGGCCTATCAAAATAGGAACAATTATTCTATCAAGCTAACACACCCATGTGACTTTTAGGTTATTCAGATGCAAGAAGATTCTGACTAGCAGCCAAGCAAAACAAAGATGTCTCCCCACATAATTACTGTTTGGATAGACTCACTGCAGCTGTACCCTGAATGGGCTGCAATATGCACATGGTAATAATTAATGCACTTATTGTGCCATTTCGGTTATATAAAGAATGTGTTTATGTTTCAGCAGTCGAGTGTCAACCAAAGACATGTTCAGGTGTATTTAGGATGTAGTAATCTGTCAATGCGCTTCTCTGCGAGACAGTGTTGAAAGTTCCCTGTTCATCATTCAGTCTCAAAGAATGACATTTAACTTTGCACTTTGGCCATTGTCCAGGTCAACAACATGCAGTTTAGTGTCACTAAATTAAACACATTTGTACATAAAATTACATTACTTGTGGCTTTTCTACTGTAGCTATGTCCAGTTCATGTATAACACTCAAACAAGTTTCATATAGGGTCCAGAAGGAACCTTTTAGGGTACAAAATGTATTGAAAGGCTCTTGGCACCATTTATAGGATAGCTCTGGCTCTGGAAGTGATTAGCCCTCAAAAGCTTGGGTGAGTGTATTGCAGAGAGACAAGGGTGGGTGGGAGCAGTATCGTGTGTAAGTGTGAGTGGGATGCAGAAAAAGAAAATGCGTGTGTTTTGAGAGGGCAAGATTGGGTGACTGGGGTGGCTCTGTTATGCAAGCAGTTCTCAATATGCTTGTAGATTGGAAGATGTGTGGCTCCTGTGGCGGGCTGTCCCCTGTGTCACTGCCTTTAAAATACAGTTGCCAAGAGAAATGTCTTCTTTACAGGCTTTGGCTGCCAGATGCTGGGGATAATGGATAGGACTGCAGAGGGAAAGAGGTGTGTGTAGCTAGCCTCACAGACATGCAAGTGAGCACACATAATAGTTCACACACACATGCATGTTTGCACACTACGTGGGCAGGGATTTCTATAATGCTGAGCTAATATGTGAATAATTAATCTTCAAGTCAATGTTAAACATCGGCTGCACACTCTGACACACGGGAAGTATTAGGCCTACTAAGTCATGTCACGTGTCACAGTACAGAGCATTTAGTTTGGGCATTCTTACAGCGTCCAGAGGTGCCACATTTTGTGGATCTGTGTAGAACATGATAGAAAAGAGTAGTTGTGTATGTCTGTGTAGCTGTAAACCCACACGCGGGGCGCAAGCGTGTGAACGCGGTAGTGTGTCTGCAAGCAGGAGAGCTAGTGACACAGGAATGTGTCATAGTTCCTGCAAGCCACTCAGCTCCTAAACTGCAGCAAATAAACATTCCTCTAATGCTGTGTCAGTGCTGATCCCTCGCCCACTGTCGCTGTAAAACACTGCATGTAATTAAAACCAAAAGCTCAGCATTTCTTCTTTTCTTTCCAACGCTATTACTAGATTACAGATAATAACCCCATTCTTTAATTGACATATTGTGGTCCTGATAATGTTGTGAACCAATTGTAAAATGATCAGAATAATCTTTATTGGTTAAGTGCAGTTCAGCTAAAATTATTTTCTGATTTCACATGTAGGCAACCAAAACAGTCACACAAAGATATCATACATTCCAGTGTTGGACAGAGATACATTTGGATAGTGTTAACATTTAATATAGCCAGTTTCATATTGCTGCAATTTATCACTAGTTTGTTTGATTTAAATAAATGCAGACTCCATCCACGTAGAAATGATGCATAGGCGTATGTTGTGTCACATGAATTCCACCACAGTTTGTGCTCATATTTCATCTAGATGTCAGAGCTGAAACGTTGCTGTGCTGCACCCATACATTGTCAGATGTCTGTAAACATATTCTACTGTTGGTTGTCCTTGCCCAACGTTTTTCCCTGTCATTACAAGCTCTGTTTACAGGAGGACTTACAGTGTTTGCTAGCTTCAGTTCACCCCTGGAATATACAGTGGTCTAAAGACGCACTCTGACGCACACTTTTCCGCCTAAAACACAATTCCATTGCAGCAGATTTTGACATGTCACTTTATCTATTTGTTGTCTGGTGTCTGGTGTTGCCATGTTAATCATTCACAGATGTACTGTATGACTGAAGAGATCCAACTTTCTTTTAGATAATTATTCTCACTCAAATTATTGCCTTTGCAATTCAAGTCTTTTGTCAAATGTTACTTGAAACTGACCGGTACATGTTTGCTGGAGAGTGAAGATCACTTTTAGGTGTTTAGTTGGAGGGATGTTTCGTGGTAATGACGTGTTTATCTTAGAAAACGTGATGTTAAGAGAAGCATTTAATATTAACAGCAAATGGGCCAACAGAGAAGAGGCCATCAAGCCAAGACAATCACAAGGTTATGCTGTGCAGAGGGCGGAGGGTGTTGATAACTCAAAACACATTATCACCACATGCAGACTCACTACATTCACATGCAGGAGTCTACAGTTCAGAACATCCTTATACACATGAAGAATACTGGCGTATTGCGAACGCACATACGCATACTCAGAAACCATGCAAAGTTATATCCTTCCTATGTTAACTGCTGGGCTTACTGTCCGTCCTGCTCCACAGGGGCACAGTGCCTGACCACAGACATCATACTGATTGCTCACCACATTCCCACCCTGATTCACTATGTGCAGAGGTCTTTACAACAGAAAACCGTGATTTGAAATTGTCTGGAGGTTTGCAGATGGCAGCGAGTTCCACTACCTCTACCACGGACATAGGAATAGTTGAGGACAGACCCAAAATTATGTGTGTATCGTGTTTTGGACTTGAAAGAATAGGATATTAAGAGAAAGAGGACACCTGCGTGGGTATATGCATGTGTGCATTCACTGTGATGAATATAACCTTCCCTCTCTCCTTGTGTGACACGTTGTGGCAGGCCGGAAGATGATGAAGTGATGGAGATGTTAGGAGGCCACAACCATTGTGATGCTTGATGGCTGTTACTCTGGAACTGCCATCTGCCGAAAAGGTCAGTTGCTAGGGGACGATTCTTCTGGACTGTGTCTGCCTCCCAGCTGCCATCCACACACCCACACACTGGCTGAAGTATGCACATAAACAGACAGACGTATGTATGCATACTCAAACTCTTTTTTATTGATTCCTAGATATTTTAATTGAATTATTATTTCATTGATTTATTGGATTGACCCACTGGGTAGTTTTCTGTGGCTTTAAGTGAGGCTCAGTTCATCATAATTCTTGATGTAATATGTGTGTGATGAGGCTGTAAATGTATATCTTGTATTATGGTTGTGTGGTCACTGAATGGCACCAAACAAATGCTTCTGATTATTACATGAGCAGTGAATGGCGTTTTTGTCATTACGATGTCCTAATTAGTTGGAACATGGCCTAGAATTTTGTACTGGAATTACAATGAAATGTTGGTCCAGTGTGGAAATCAAATCATTATCGCAACTGCAGTATCCTTCACAACCGCTATGAGCAGCCTATCATTCAGTGCGGTGACCCAAACCCGATTCCAAATTCTTTGTCATATGCCCTTCAAATTAAAGCCAACTCCACCCAGTGGGTAAATATTTTCCCACAGTTTAGGAGGAATTTTAATATGAAGCTGCTCTTCAATAAATATGCTGAATCATCTTTTCTGTTCTCTGTTGAATAATCTGATTCGGAGCAACACTTTTTGTCTCCTTCTGGTGAGTTGCATGCAGGGTGGTTGTAATTTTTGGCATGAAATTACTCAGTAAAAATAACTGCTCTTGTAATTTTCAACCCTTGATAACATCATGTTGTTTCTGAGGTCAGTCCTTTAAGGACCACATAGTTAATAAATGCCATCCCCAGTGCTAAGGTATTTTTGAAGTATCACCAAGGAAAGTTAATGTTTCATATTCTAATGATATCCAACCTGTAACTGGATGTTAATATCTTATTGAGGTGTAGGTACTACAGTAGCAGGTAGACCGTAAACCAAAAACACATCTCCACTGTCTTCCCTGTCACCATCTCCTGCTCTCCTTCCTTTTTTTCACAGCCTCACCTCCAGCCTCCACTGGCTTTCCATAGTTTGTGACTTATGTGTGGTGGAGCTGCTGTTTTTGTTTGTGCCCTTCTTACCATGGCTGCCTGCTCGCCGCCTGGCAGCCCCGTGTGTCAAAGGTGGCTGCAGCAGAACAGACTGTGGGAACAGCCGGTTAGCCTCCCCTGGTCCCCTGCTCCCCGACCAGAGGGCCAGCCATCAATCCAGCTCTCCCCCTGCCCCTGCACACACACTGAAGCACAAACACACAAATACCCAACCAAACACACACCCGCACAAAAAGCTTACAATGCTCACACCCTCTCCCAATAATCCTCGGAAGCAATTTCATCTCGACTCGGGTGGCGGCCCATTGTTGCCAGCCCCTTCAATCTTTCCTTATTAACTCTCGCTTTGTCCCGCATCCGAGCTTCTGGACTCATCTCTCTTACATTCCGATCGGTGCTGCTCCCAGCACTCCCAGGCAACCTTCATTCGCTAATCCCACTGCCTCCCCCACCAGCCACCCCACCCCAAGCATCTCTTACTGCTTTTTTTTCCAACCTGCCGATCACCTACTTACAGAGTAAGGTAGGGGCATTAACTCCATGGTTTTACTGAAGGCAAAGTGTGAAGGCGGGGTGGGTGAAGGAGGAGGCGGCCACAAAGTGACTCCAGCCTAGACAATTAGAACAATGAGCTGGGCCTGTAGGGGGCTAACTCGCTGCGTCACGCCTGGACGGTGGGGTATTTTGTCAGTTTAATGAATTGTCCGTCAGGCCAGGGCCACATCGCAGGCTGCGCAGGGAGAGGCCAGCAGGGACCCAGACACTAAGTCGGTATTTATTACACTGCCTTTGTCACTAATTGAGCTAATTATCACTGACTCTTCAGCACTCCCACAGGCAGCTCCGCCTTGTCACTCTCTCTACCAACTCTCTCACCTCACTCTCACGCCTGGGATTTGAACCCTGTCTTTCCATTTCTTTTTTGCCACTTTATGTTTCTTTGTTTCTATCTAAGTATCCTTTCTCTTTCAAGCAAGGTTTAGCTATAGTATGCGCAACCGCTTTGGTTATATTTGTCACATTTTACTGTAAGGCATCTCTGTTTCAGTGTGTGTTCACCCAAAGCTTCTGGTCTTTATGTGCACCATTCTTCTCATCTGACACCTTAATCTGCATTATCTTTATGCAGTTTGCTCTGATATGTTGTTTGGATTCTTTTAATTATAAAAGCTATTCACTTCTTAACTTCCTCTTCTCGTTTTAACCCTGTAGGCAAGACAATGCCTGTGATTCTGAACTTTTACTTTGTAACGTTTAACTAGTAATTGAGAAAATGTCTCATCTCTGTCCTTGGTCACCCCGTCTGCTCTTTCAGATACAACTTTGTTTCTCTGTCTTTAAAACCTTTGCATTTATTGTGTGTGTTAGTGACCTTACTGTCCCTCCACTGTGCTCTATCTGGATGACCCTAGCTGCTTCTCTGCTGTGGTGGGCTGAGGAGAAAGTGAAAAGCTTTCCAAACTCCTGTGGTTGTCAGCTTGCCAGGGGTTGGGGAAGACTTTAGGTTTTCATTATTTTTCATATTATTTCTGTCAGGCATTAATCGGTGAAGCAAAGATTCATTGCAGAAAATCCTATATGAAGGGTTGTGGATAAACAGGGACAATTTCTGTGGTTGGAAGTTCAGACGCAGGGATGTTCTGTTAGCTGGGGAAAGAGCTGCTTTGGTGCTGGTAATAGGATTAAGCAAAGGACACCCAGGGACAGGCTTATATGTTCACTTGGTTGGTTGTCAAATCTATCTCAAACACAGAAACTAGTATAATTGCATCCTTTAAAACATATAGGAAGAGACCTTATTTGAAAATATAGACTTTATTGTTCTATCATACAATACAAAACAAACTGGAAACTAAATCTCTTGATTAAAATGACGTCTCCTCATACATCTCTCTACAACAGTATAAAAATCCTGAAAAATAAATATGTTGTATTTACACTAATAAAAAAAAGGTAAATATTCAGTGCATAACAAAACATATGTTTTCCAGAAAACAAGCAAAGAAGTGTTTCTATAAGAGTTGGTTTTGTGCCAGCTATATTACACCATAATGAAAAAAACAAATTAAAATAAAAACATCTCCCAATATGACACTAATGAAAGCATATTTTCCAGCCACTGACAGGTGCATAAAGCATTTAGCAAACTTACAAGTGGCATTATAAATATATTTATATATTTTAATATTTACAGTATTTTGGTTCTCTTAGCTGATATACAATTTGATTTCCTCTGCAAAGACTGTACAGTATTCTTTAAGCTGAGATAGTACACATCTTGCCTGTTTTAAATATGTATCAGTTTGATGCTACACTTATATATTAACAAAGAGTTTATCGTTTTGTTAGTTTAATCTGCATTAGTTCACATGTAAACAAAAGCCATTACAATGGCATTTTGAGCTCATGGTGTGATTGATATTTCAGTTATTTAAAAAAATATTTAGCCCTCTGATTTTTCAAACTACATATAGTCATGCCACAGTAGTCAGTGTATTGACCAGACATTCAGATTATTTTACCTCAGTAAGGTTTTTTTAATAACTTTCTGTTAACCTTGGTGAGCACTGATAATAGTCGCCTAAGGGACGATCAGGACTGTCCTGTGATAAATCAGAGGAGCAAATCAGGGTTGAGGTGTATTCAACTCTTGAGAAATCTAAATAAAAAGGGCAAATGCTGTGAGAAAAATGTAAGGTACCTAAGTACACAACCTGGCAACAAAGAACCCGCCCACAAAGATGAAGTTTTCACAGCTTTATGTGAAAGAAGCACAACTTCTATGTCTATGTATCTGCAGTGTAAACAATTCAGGGAAGTGGGCTTTTTGGGTGGTTGTAGTGTATAAATTCCCTTATAATATTAATTGTTATAGCACATATACTCCCTCTGTACCCTGTTTGTGTATTTGTGCTTTTCTCCATCTCAATGAAAAACTCTGATTGAATTTTTGTGCCACATTTCCCTCCTTCAGTTTGCACACCTTTTGTTTCCTAGCTTCTACCTATCATTCGCATGCTGCATGCTAGTGGCCTCTTCAGCCAACTACCTTATTTGCTAAGACGTTCTTCTTTGCCTTTTGTATATGCCTAAATATTCACCTGTAATCATAGACACTGGTGTTGCGTTTGTGTACTTGTGCAGTTCAAGCAACTGACATGACAGCACCAGTGGAAGGTGCAGTGGCAACGTTCAGTCACACTCTCTGTCCGGGTCTTAAACCCACGTCCACAGCACAGCAGTTCACATCCATCTAGACCAGGAGAAGAGCTATTGCATGTTCTCCCAGAAGTTCCTAAAGTGCCAGTTTTCCCATTGTAGGAACAGAAGTTTGGAGATTTCTCAAAATATACCAGGTCCATGGAGGAGGGGGGTTTGTGAGCGGGATTTTCAGGCTCCAGATGTTGAGGGTCAGCCCTGTGAGAAGCACGGTTGCTTCCCTTGTTGGCATAAACAACTCTGGATGCACCATCAAACCGGTCCTTGAGGAAGTCTCCCACTGTGCGAAAGCTGGGCAGGCGCATCCAACAGGTGCGGACAGTGCAGGAGCCTGACATACCGTGGCACTTACACTCTTGACGCATCTCTGATGACACGGTCTGTGTTTTTTTAGGGAATAGAAAATACTACTGATGAAACTTACAGTGGAAATTACAAATACATTCAAAGCATGTGAGTGTTCTGATAAAAACAGGCAATTGTG
Source organism: Microctenopoma steveboyesi (assembly GCA_032359275.1). Lineage (NCBI taxonomy): Eukaryota > Metazoa > Chordata > Actinopteri > Anabantiformes > Anabantidae > Microctenopoma > Microctenopoma steveboyesi. The sequence goes on from JAUMHF010000024.1 coordinate 10,744,494, forward strand.
GTAGGTTTGAATTTAAAGTTTTACCATTCTGCCGGCTTCGTTGTTGTGCAGGTTGGTGAGGTAACGCAGATCCCTTCCCCTTTCGCTGGAGTCCACAAACTCACGACTAAACATCCGACCAAAGTCTACATTGTCACTGCAGCCTCCCCAGTGCCAGTCTGGCCCTCCAGGACCTCGGCGGCGATAATCACACGTGCACGACTCAATGGCCCCCTCTGAGCAGGAGCGAGCCACAGCATGGGTCACCCCTGCACTGGTAATAGCAAATATAAATGCTGTCTCTCGGCAACCTGAAGAAACAACATCAAACCTTCCCATCAGAACTTGACCCAGCCTTTAAAACTTAGATTTGCCAATATATGAATTAAATTGCAGCACATTCAGAGACAAAGACATCTAAATGAGTACAGGTATTTCCAGCCTCCCAATAATTGTCCAAATATTGCCTGGTAAAGAGAAGAGAACCTCACCACGATTGACAATTTTGCCAAAAACTGCAGGGCTGTGTGTGGTCGGGCAGTTCCAGCGGCGGTTGCGGAACTGCCACTTGCACTCCTTTATGGCAGTGTGCAACCCTGCAGCGATGGCATGCAAGATGCCAGGATTCTGCCGAATCAGCCGGCGCTGGCGTCGACTCAGTAGGGCCAGGCTTGGGTCCAGGACCAACTGCACGTTCTTAGAATTGGTGAGAAGATTGGATGAGGAGGCCACATTGACAATACCCCTGGCACAACACAAGGACAAGGGAAATCACAGTCAAGGAGCTGGCAGCTTAAACATGTAGCTCTTTCAGTGACCTTCTACACTCCTAAACTGATGTGCCTTGGCGTCTTCTTTACCTTTGAGATTACAGTTTTCATTATGTACAACAATAATCAACAGTGACACATGCTGTTCCAAGCCCATAAGGAGTCAGTAAGTCTTTGAGTCAAAGGACAGGTTTCTGGCTTGCCAGACTGTATTATTGTTTTCTCTTTCCACATCATAAATCACTTGGCCCTGATATAGATATTATAACCTGTTGATTTAACTATTATAGCATAGACGCATTTTCTTCAGTAAAATATTCAGCATCAGTCGTGCAGCTGAAGACAAGTGAGCCACTCTCTTCACGCCATAGTGTGGCCTTGTGGTTAGAGGAACTGTTAAGGTCCCAGTGTAACATAAAAATGTGTACATGACAGAATGTCACGTGTCATTAGGCAAAGGTTATACACTCTCAGAAACAAAAAATTACCTTGTTCTTTCAGCAACACTTTGACGTGTGTGTTATAACACACTGATCAATATTTATTCTATCAGAACTCTGTGTATGTTGTCCCTCCTTCACATATCAGAGACGTTTGTGTTTGTGTCTATATTTGTGTCTAAATATGTCACCTGTGGTACTTGTCAGAGAATTGCACGTATTCTCATGGTCACGTTTTATAACATTACTGGTATTTCAGTGCACAGGCTGTGCAGCTTTCCACTTTATTTGTTCGAGATTTCTGTGTCAACATGGTTTGATTCATTTGCAGTGTAACGTATGTGTCCCCTGATGAGCGTTATTATCCGGTAAAGCTGGCGAGCCTTGGCCTGTTAAAGGGCTGGCCCAGACAGTTGTGTGCTGACTCCTGAAAACATTAATAATAATTTCGCATTTTGGATCTTTTCTTCATCCCATATTTCCGCGGTGTCGTTTCCCTGGATTTCAGTCCATTTTTTAAAATATTTGAAAACGCACTGATGCTTTGCGCAAATACTGCCCATTTGATGATACCGCAAAAATGACAAAATCTTTCGTTGAATCGTTCCCTCAACAAACCCAAGCCACAGTTTATGGATTTTTAAACAAGCACGGCAATAGTCCCACTGACGCAAAAACTATGGAGATCCAGTTTTATTTTTGTTTTTAATTATTGTGAAATCGGCATTCAGTTCGCTGTAAAGACCCAGAAATGCACAGCAATAGATCAATATACGACCCCTGCATTAAACTCCTTCCTCGTTTTTTTCAGCTATAAAATCTAAATTTAATTTAACCCACATGCCTAAAAATGTGGTCTTTTATTCTAGCCGTGCTGACAGAGGGCAGAGAGAGCAAAAAGAGCGGAGTGAACCATGACTGTACCGCAAATAAAAGGTGAACTGCAGGCTAATGATTCCACGTGTAATTTGTTTATTGTTAAATGTGGTGGCTGAATAAAATTACAAATGTTAAATAGATTATAGGAGCCACGAAGTCAAAAAGAGGGTCCAAAGTGACAGCTACATCCCACAAGCTTTAATGTCTAAGCGGTCGCTCTTTTTTGAAGGGCTCCACAGCAGCTGTGCCAAAACGAACATTATTTCCAGCATGCGGTAGCGCAGTAAAACGCACTGTGCGCGGAGGCGAAGGGTCCGTCCCGCACACACCACTGGAGGGAGGATGCTGATAACGGCGCGAGTGTCCTGTCAACTCACCACCACCGGCCGCTGTTGTTGACGGCCCCTGTGCCTGAGAGCGAAGACACCAGCAGGATGCAGGCGGCTTTCACCCCTAAGAGCAGCGCCAGACTCCTCATCGTGTCTTCAGGTCAAATGTAAGAAAGACAATTTCAAATTCCAACCTCAGACAAAAGTTTGAGTCTATTTCGAACTATAATTACCAGCCATTCATTCACACAGCCCACAACAAACATCGAAATGTTACAATTAATCACTTAATCAGCTTGACTCATGCATGAAATCTATGCAAAATCTGTCAGTGCATCTTTGTCTACGTCGTCGTGGCACAAAATAGAATATTTAGCATCATTTGATCTTGAATTATTATCACAAGGCAAAAGTGGAGGCACTCACCACTCCAGTCCACTGAGAGGGCTTGAAAGGTGAGAGAAGTAGGAAGCCCTAATTGACTTAAATGGTTCCTAAATAATGTGAAGTGTCCGGGCAGGATGCTGCTGCTGCTGCAGTCTTCTTCACTCTGTCTCTCTCAGTGATGCTCTGCACGGCGCATTGAACGCGTGGGACAGTCCCGAAGACTTGATCCCCTCGGTGAGTGATAGGCAACACATTCTTCTCTTATTGAGCGCTACGAGGGGAATAAAAAAGGGATTTGCTGCTCTCATCTCCCTCTGTTTTTTTCTAAGCCTTTTCAATAGAATTGGAGGGAGGGATAGTTAATGCTCTTCATAGGGCGCACAATGAATAAGGAAACACAACTGGGTAGAAAGGAGAAAGGAAGAGAAAAAACAGGGCGATCCACAGTGTTGCGCATATTACTTGTGGAATCTCACGGTCATCCCAGAATCGATCCCCTGTAAATGTGTGCAGCAGAGTATGTTCCCACTGGCAGTGCGCTTGCTTCCACTTCCAGGCTCGCAGAAAGGAGAAGTGCTCCTGGATCAGTGATGTGTTCGTACAGATGCTGTGGGTGCGCCCGGTTTCGTGCTCCACCGCTGCTCGAAGCTGGTGTCACGGTGCAATACAGTTAGAGCAGAATCTGAGCCATCTAAAACTGCCCTTTTTACCCGGCGGTTGGATTAGCCTACTCCCTAACCGCATCTCCTCCTCCTTTCTGGAAAGGCGCTCTTAAAATGTGCAGTGACTAAGGACATTTCACTTCTGTTCGTTTCCTTCTTACACTAACGTTTTTTACTCGTGTGACATAATTCCATCACTTAAATTAACCTTAAACTGCTAAAACGTGACTTCCATGAGAGCCCCTCAATATATTTAATACAAAGGCACATTAAACAAAAGAATTGTCACCAGTACTTTGGCTTTAATTCACGGATGTAGAAAGACCGTAACTACCACTGCCTGCTGGGCTACTTAAATATTTTGTCGAATACGGGAGAGATGAAAAAAGGCCAGTGTCTCCATCCAGAAGTTTGATGCGTGATGAACCAGGAAAGAGGGGGACGAGTAAGAATAAAAACCATTCCAAACATCTGGCCTGCAGACCTCCCTCGACGCACATGTAACCCAGTGTAATCACAGCTTGTGCCACTTTGTGGCATCTCCATCTAAACCCAGACTATGAGCAAACTTTAGTGTCCCCAAAGTTATCCTTGTTGGTTCATGGTTGAATGTTTCATTATTTGACATTTATCTGCTCATTTGCATGCTCCACGTTACTCACTGCAGCGGTTGTAGGTTGAATAATTTCTATCTCTTTCCCCCAGATGACAGTAAAAGGAAGTGGGCCTTTGTAAAAAAGGCTTAATGACAGCCATCCTACGAATGCTCCAGCTTTATATGAAGGTGCTCAAACGGGTTTCCTGGAGCAGTCATGCGACACCGAGCAGATTAGGGCTTCAATCCGGATAAAGGGGGCCTTTTATATACAAATCAACTTCAAATCACTTTTAAGCCACTTAGATATACACGCCAAGGCAGAATGCTAATGCACTTTTCATTGCTGCAGCTTATGGCATGGAAAGAGATCAGATGAATTGGTGTCACTAGGCGAACCGTGTTTGAGGGGGGTTTTAACTTAATTTAATGAAAGTAGCCCACATGCGGTGTCTGTAGCACTATTTTGTTTTAGTCCGTTTAAAGTATGGTCAAGAAAACAGTTAGTATGTTTGCTACTTAGTTAGGTTGTGTAAAGTGTTTAGTTGATTGGATAGCAGTGTTTAGTTATGCCTGCATTTAATAATCAAAGTCAGTATGATGTTTGACAAGATGCTGAGTTGCTTATCTCCGCGCAGAGAACGTGGGCGTCGAGGCTCACAGGCATGATGATAACTGGAAAAACCAATTTGAATAGACAGTAATTGAGATGCTAGTAGTTTGTATAAAATGTTTTTTGAAGAGAGTAAACCTGAGCGTCCCTATGCGTCACATACCAACTGTAATGACCCTACAGTTGTTTGCAATTCAATTTTTTGTCTGGGAACGCGATGCCATGAAGTTATAACTAATCAGAATCACTCCCCCCACTTTATGCATATCATTTTATGCTCTGAAATAAAGACTTTGAATTGACAAAGTGAAGTTGTTTCAAACACAACAATGAAGAACAGCCGCTGTGGTGGAGGAGTGAGGAGGAGGAGGAGGGGGGGGCACATCACTAAAAACAGTATTGTTGGAGAGTCTGTTAACGGAGCCGCCTGCCTGCTGCTGCCTCCCTGTCGTACAGTGGAACCGACAGCACTCCCCTCCCCCCCGTTCATCATTTTACTCACCCCTTCATGAACAAAATCTTCTTTGACTTAACATATTTCATTCTACTGAGCTTTCCTTTGTTGCTCCTCTCCCAAAGTGGCGGTGTGTTCTGCGTGGTTTTACCAATCCGCCAAAAAACAGATGTAATTAAATTATTTATATGTACGATTCCCTATTAAATATGTTTCTAGTATTCATTACCTTTTCTGAACCGTTGCTTGATAAGTGGAGCCTGTGCGTAAAAGTTTGGAGACTTCATTTTACGCTTGGACAAATGGTCACATTCTCCAATAACAAATTGATCAACTGGTGATTGAACTTTCATATTGGCCAATATTTTTGCAAACAGCCGCCTGTAGAGGCATCTCCTCCCATCCCCTCCTTCTCCCCCCCTCCCGTTTACTCTCACCCCCGAACTCCTCTGTTCTCCGTCTTCACTCCTCGGTCGTTTGGCGGTGCATCGATCATACTCCAACTCTTCTTCTTTTTGTTATTCTTATTCAAACCCAGACTTTTTACGAGTGTTTTAATGTCACGTCGCGAAAGACGCTTAACGAAATGGAGCTATCAAACAAACTCCGTTGGGACCAATTCCTGATTTTGGCAGCAGCACTTATGTCACCTGCATTAACGTAAGTGGGCTTGTGAGCGCCAGGAGAGTTGATGTTACTTCTGCATGGGATTCGGAGGAGTTCGGGAAGTTATTTCCTAATTTCCTCATGTTTGATTTTAAGGCATTTTTCATATTTTGAGTTAAAAGGTGAAACATCTGGGTTTGATTACATGATCTGATTTGCCTGGCATGTAAAAAATACTGAAACATTAGAATATGTCTTTCTAACTAATTTCCTAGCCTCTGATTTATTTATCCAGAATTCAGTGTAAGTCTAACTGTTGTTATTTGTCCTTAACGTGTATTTGGCAGTTTACTTAAGACTGCACAGCTGGATGATCTGTTTAGAATTATATTTTCCCTTTTCCTTTAACTAACATCAGTAGTGAATACTTGTGTAGTTGATTAACACATTTTAATGTGTATTCAGCAAATCCCTATGAATGAGACACAGTCTGTTTTAGTGCCTTTTTAAATCTTAACTGCTTTTGTGTTCCCTATATCCACATACGGCTGTGGAACTAACTCATCAACTCCTTACCAGCTCTGATGACCCTCCAGCCTCTCTCTCTCTTTCCCTCTCCTCTCTCCAGGGTGCTGTGCAATGATATTCTCAGCCTGAAGGTGGCAGGAGATCCAGTGCTAACCCCTAACTCGGTGTGCCTAAGGCTGGCAGGCCTTAGTAAGCGTCAGATGCGGATGTGTGTGCGGAGCCCTGACGTGACAGCGTCCGCTCTGCAGGGCATCCAGGTGGCCATCCATGAGTGTCAGTATCAGTTCAGAGACCAGCGATGGAACTGCTCCTCATTGGAGGGCCTTGGCAGGCAGCCCCACCATAACACCATCCTCAACAGGGGTGAGAGTCTGAGGCAAGCCAATGATGGTCAAAATAAATCTTTCTTCCATAAACCCCAAGTTTAAACCCCAGGTTTATTGGGGAAGGATATAGGTATACGAGTAGAGAGTCTTCTGCACACAGATGCAGGAGGATTTTAGAGCTATGCAATTTAATATTTTCAACTATTTGATTGTGTATCTCCTGCTCCCAGGTTTTCGTGAGAGTGCATTCTCCCTGGCTTTGTTGGCAGCGGGTGTGGCTCACTCTGTGGCATCAGCCTGCAGCATGGGCAAGCTGCAGGGGTGCGGCTGCGAGGCCAAACGACGCCAGGACGATGACAAGATCAGGCTGAAACTCACACAGCTGCAGCTGCAGACCCTGCAGAAGGGTGGGGTAGGCATTGGCATGACACGGTCATTAGCCTCAGAGTTAAACGGTCACCATGGCGACCTGCCTGCTAACCTGCACTCCAGCCACCCCTCCGCCCTGCTCAAGCCTTTACCAGATGAGCTGAGTTCCATGCAGGAGACCTGGGAGTGGGGAGGCTGCAGTCATGATGTCCGTTTTGGGGACCGTTTCTCCAGGGACTGGCTCGACTCCCGTGGATCTCCAAGAGACATTCATGCACGAATGAGGATGCATAACAACCGGGTGGGACGACAGGTGAATAATATGCCTACCCACAGTGTTCAGAGAGCAGTTTGTTGGTAGATACCATCATCACTGAATTATTTGCCTTTCTCTACGCAGATAGTGACAGACAACATGAAGAGGAAGTGCAAGTGTCACGGTACATCAGGGAGCTGTCAGTTTAAGACCTGCTGGCATGTGTCTCCAGAGTTCCGGCTTGTGGGTTCCCTGCTCAAAGAAAGGTTCCTGTCAGCCGTCTTTGTCAACTCACAGAACAAGAACAATGGAGTTTTTAACTCTCGAACAGGAAATGGTGCCAGCGTGGGCACGAGGGGATTCAGCGGAGGCCGTCGTCGAAGCATGTCCCGAGAGCTGGTGTACTTTGAGAAGTCTCCTGACTTCTGTGAGCGTGATGCCTCTATAGACTCTCCAGGTACACAGGGACGTATCTGCAACAAAACCAGCCACAGCACAGACAGCTGCAGTTCACTATGCTGTGGCCGTGGACACAACATCCTGAGACAGACTCGCAGTGAGCGCTGTAATTGTCGATTTCACTGGTGTTGCTATGTGCTGTGCGAGGAGTGTCGCCTTACAGAGTGGGTCAATGTTTGCAAGTAGATCCCAGCTCTCCCTGTACCTGCTGCTTTTACCCATCCAAGACTCAAGATGGCAAACCTCCCCTTATATAACTCTCCTCGAGAGCTTGTTTGTCCCCGTTTCTTCTTCTTGGGCCATCATCTGGGATCTATTTTCTCTTTGTAGCCGCTGTTATTCTCAAAATGCCAAGTCAGAGATTGAGGAGGTGACTCATGTCATTTGTCTTGCCACGGTCTGTTTAGACGCCACCATGTCAGCCATGAAAATAGCCTGTACTCTGTGTTTCCTATCCCACAAAACAAAGATGAGCAACAAAAGCATTTGTGATCCGTGTCTACGTGCTGACTCGTGTCACTGCACAGCACCTGTGCATTTTAATGTGTACGTGTATATTTGTAAATGTATTAATATTAATATTATTATGGTGTCGGTCTATTTGGTTATAGGTAATGACAGACTGATGGTGGTTGCGTGGCTCAGGTTGGTGAACCAGTGCTGTTGGACTGTCTCATTGCAGTTGATCCTACATTTTGCTGAGATCTTCTAAAGATATTTACACCATTTGTATATTTTGCACCTGTAAGACGGATCAGTGATACTTGTTTGGGAGCCAGTAATAAAATAACTCGTGGGTTTTGCTACTAGAAGAAGACACAATAGAGAAATGTGTTTTTCGTGGGTTTTAAGGACTGATACACACAGCACATGTGGGTCTTTAATCAACCAACCAAACCGTGTTTACTTGTAGAACTCCAGGTGTGAAAGGTGATAGACCACTCTAGGAAACCAATTCAGTCCTTCAGTCACTTTTCATCATCATGCAACTGTAACAATACTAATTACTTCAGAGTGGTCCTTAGTGGTGATATTTCTTTAATCATATATCAATTTTATGACAGAAATATGCTCACTTGTGATGTAACTGGTGTAATGTGTCATTTTGCTATGAAATCATGACTGAGATCTTGTTTTTTTTTCTGTGCTTGCTTTTTTCATCGGTCTGAGCACTGCTTAGATTCTTCCCACATGTAGTACATGTCAAAGTGAGAGATGGACCTGCTTTAGTCCTGAACTGAGGGGTGTGTGTATGTTTGAGAGTGTGTGTGTGTGTCGGTTGCTGTGTAAATGGAGGGTAAGCTCTGCGCACTACAGATTTGGGAGGTGAGAGCCTTTTTTATGGCCGCTTCATGCTGAGAGAAGGACTTTTTATGGCTGCAGGATATTGTTTCCTTAAAGTATGACTTTTATTACTGGAGAGAAGCATCAAGAGAGCATAGAGTGGGGGTGATTATACCAGTCTTTGCTGTGTGAGCATCTGAGGGGATCATCTGTCCAGAGTTCATAGCCAAGGAAGGGACTTAGGCGACTTGGACACTGTGTCCATGTTACCTGGGAGACAGACTACACAAACACAAACACATGCATGCATTTATGTACAAATTTACTTACATGTTCAAATACTGACACTGATGCACAATCAAAAACATAAATTCTGGTGCATACTCGTAAGTTGTCAGAACTCCCAGTGATGCAAGTGATTTGCATGCTCATTCTAGTTACACTGCAGATGTAGTGAAAAGCTAATGTCAGCACCTGTCTGGATTTATGATAGCAGCATTTCCACATATCTTGGATGATCCAATCTGTCTACATGTGCAGTCTACTGGAAAAACCTGTTCTGTCATAAAGGATTTAATACCAATTACGACTTATTTGTATGGGTTTAGGTACATTTCTCTTGTCTCCTGAGGAATGGCAGTGCCAGTGGCTGAATCTGCTGCTCTGTCTGTTTGGTATTTAGCGAGGGAATAAAATGGAGACACCAACCTGTATGGAATGATAAAGGACTGGATTTCTGGTTTGCATTTCCCTGTTCGTTTTATCATTTCACCCTGAAGCTGCACAAACGGGAATTTCCTGTCACTGTTTCTCCCATGTGTGAGACAGAGGTTGGTGGACAGTCTGGGACTGCTTTCTGTTCCTTTCTTTCTCATTCTCCCCCTCATCGTTTAAGACATAGACACATGCGTAGCAACACACTGACTGCCCCCCCGAGTAATGACAACCAGACTGGGCTGAAATTAAAGAGAGGGAGGCAGAGAGAGGAAGTTAAGAGAGATAAAAGTTACCCACTTTGATTGACAGGATGATTATATGTATAAAGTAAGGCGATTTAGTGTGTTTAGTTGGATATAAAGATAGAGAGAAAGACTCTAGCTGCACTACAGCAGAGATGCTGAAGCAAAGGACAAATGGGGTATGAAGAAGGGGGTGAATAAAGTGTACTCTGTATAAATACATGCCTCAAAACATCTGCTTCTCAACTCCCCATTCATTTTTGATGTGGGACAGGCAGGGAAGGAGAGCGGGAGAGAAAACACAAGGAGCCCAGAACATCAAAGCCCCTGCCCTTAACGCACAGGCCCTCATTAGTTCAGCTAGCAGAACCAACGAGACTTGTGATTGTATTTGCTGGGGTGCATGCTGGCAGAAACTTCAGAGGAAAGGCTCCTTTAAGTCATAACTCCACACCCCACCTCTCCTGCCACCACCCGGGCCTGCTCTAACCCCCCTGTAACCCTCGCTCCCTCTACTCCCCATGCACAGAAACTCGGCAAGCTTCCCCACCATCCACTCCACCCCGTAATCTGGTCTGCAGCTGCAAACATCTGCTCCCCTCTTTATTCCTCTGCCTTCACCACTGAATTGATAAACACATCTATTACCGGACCACTGACTGACATGCAACAGACAGGAAGAGTAAGACAAATGTTGGATTGACCTATGTCTGTGCAGGGCTGGTCTCGGGTGATGTGTTATTTAATCATATTGAGCTTTTTTTTTCTTTAATGGTTTATGGGTAGAAATACATGCTTAATGGAACGGTTATCACAGAAAGAAACCTGCTAGAATATTGATTTAGTCTTTTTTTTTGGCTTCTGTCACCTCATTATCTGTGACACACTGCTGCCAGGAAGTATCACTTGGCATCCTGTTACAGGCAGCCACTTATTTATTCATCAAGACCATTCCTCTTTTAATTATTCAAACATTTTTTGCCTACAGCTTCTCCGTTACGTTTCGTTTTAGATTATTGTGCGGTGCACCTGTAGCGGCCCGAAATATACTAAAAGCGCGTCTAAAGGCTGCTCATTGTAATGCACCTCACACATGTCCGGTTACTTCTCACAGCAGACTGATGACAATTGCTTTTCATAATTAAAATCGCAGTTACACTCCGGTAGCTTCCAACAAGTCATCCCGGATAATAAACGCGAGAGGTGTTCCTGAGAACTGAACCACCGCGAGAACACACCCTATAACATGCGTAAGTCATCGCGAGACTATCATCCAGTCCTTCGCCTGAATCCAGCTGATAGCCTGCCTTCCTTTTGACGGGTAAGTGTGAATGGGATTTAAACGGTGCATATAAGGTGCATACAAATATTACGTGTGACCGCAGCACAGTGGTCGCTGTCTGGTTTTTACGCCTTTTGAAGTTTCCCGGTAAATAAAGCACCGTTAATCGACGACACCAGGCCGACTGGTGCGCTTGTCGTGACTGTGCGACGGGATTACAGCACACAAATTGACCCGGATAATTTTTCAGCACTGAACACATTAGCGCCAGCTCATACGGTTGCTAGTTAACTACACCATGCAATTAGACATCTACATGGTCGCATTCACATGGACTGCAGCAGCAGCCGATGTAACACTACATGGATGTGCGGCCACTGCAGCTGTACCAGGCTGTCCTGGCAGGTGGAACCTGCTACAAACGAAGGGCACGTAGCTATAATCACGAATCAACACAAAACAATAGGCTGTGGATGCTTTTTTTTTTACCTAATGGAATAGTGCTAGTGTAGTTTCCTAAGTTGGCAGTAGAATTGGCCTGTTTGAGCCCCAACCATGAAGTACTATTGACAAGTAAAATCAAAACTTTTCACACACTTCCATTATGTGTCATTACACGTTACACTGGGATTTATTTAATTGCCAGCAAACAGCATAGAAGGTGGTCACTGTGCACCACACGAAAGCTGATCCATATAACAGAGGTCCAGGATAGGCGGCCGGTTTCCCCTGTGAGCTGTCGAAGTGTACAGCCACAGCCTTTCAGGTCAGCTGCCTGCAGAGGTGTGAAGTAAGCCTTTACGGACTTTCCTCTGAGTTGCCTGTGAGTTGCCTCTAGGCTGTAATGAGGTGATAATGTTGCGAGTTGCTTTTGAAGAGCTTCTGCGTCTCACCACATGTTTTGTTTGTGTGGTTTCTGAATGTGGTTCTCACTTTGTTTTGGCTGCTTTGTTGCTATATATGGAAAGTGGTGTTTTCAGTTCCTCCATGTGACATTTCTGCCGCAGCTGAGCTGACAGCTGCTAGTCATCATGGGAAACATCTTCGGCAACCTGTTGAAGAGCCTGATAGGCAAGAAGGAGATGAGGATTCTCATGGTGGGGCTGGATGCTGCCGGGAAAACAACCATCCTCTACAAGCTGAAGCTGGGGGAGATCGTCACCACCATTCCCACGATTGGTATGTGAGGAAAGAAATGGTTGCATTAGACACATCTGTCTCTGAGACTGTCCCGCTTATGTAGCTCATTTTAATTTGCTCTTTATTCAGGTTTCAACGTAGAGACAGTGGAGTACAAGAACGTCAGCTTCACAGTGTGGGATGTGGGTGGCCAGGACAAGATCCGTCCCCTGTGGAGGCACTACTTCCAGAACACACAGGGTGAGCCAGAACAGCAGCTTCTTAAGTGGTGCACTAATTGGCCATGTTGGAGTTAACTGGGCTCCTGCAGTCCTGTGGCTGCTCCTGCAGCACATGTTCACCTCCAGCACCTGTCTGACTCATGCTTTAGATGACATCATTTGCTCGGCCTGGTAGCTCAGTGGTTAAGGCAGAGGGCTGGGATGCAGAGATAGCAGGATCAATTCCCAGCTGAGTCACCCA
>JAUMHF010000024.1:10757372-10793627 GCA_032359275.1 Microctenopoma steveboyesi
TGAGCGAGACACCCAGCGCTAGCTCCCCGAGCGCCGCCTGTGGCTGCTCACTGCTCCCCCCAAGGGGGGATGGGTCACATGCAGAGAAGAAATTTCGTTGTAACATGCAGAAATGTATTTAATGACAATAATTTGCATACAGCCTCCAAATGTTTCAAATGATTTAGTCACGTGTAAAACGTGAATAAACCTGGGGTAGGATCATGTTTTTTAACATATCAACATATTGTGGAATAACGTTGATTATAGCCTAGTAGAATTGGTGGCTTTAGTTTGTTATTGTTAGAAAGAGCCACAAGCTCTCTAACTCCCCACAGGTCTGATCTTTGTGGTGGACAGCAACGACCGTGAGCGGGTGAACGAAGCTCGGGAGGAGCTGATGAGGATGCTGGCTGAGGACGAGCTGCGGGATGCTGTTCTTCTCGTCTTTGCCAACAAACAGGTACAGGCCTCTTTGCATGGTCTGTTGTGTATTCTCTAATTTCTGTCACTGAGCTGAAGCCTCTTGACTGATATTTAGTGCCACGTGATTTTCCTCAGGACCTGCCTAACGCTATGAACGCTGCAGAGATCACAGACAAATTGGGCCTGCACTCGCTACGCCACCGCAACTGGTACATCCAGGCCACCTGCGCCACCAGTGGAGACGGGCTCTACGAGGGCTTGGACTGGCTGGCCAATCAGCTGAAGAACAAAAAGTGAAAGGTGTGGTCAGTAGTGTGGGGAAGAGCCTGGGTGCCAGCTCCAGGTAGTGGTTAGAGTGTATCCATTGTGTTTACAGGGAGAGGCAGTGCTGAAAAGCTCCCAGTGGGTGACTCTCAATGGCCTTTTCCCCCCAAATACTTCTATGTTCTTGTTTTACTTTGATTGGTTGATTTTCTTTGGATTTGTAGTGAGCATTTTCATTTATTTACAAACCAATGGTGTTGAAGTTGACCTAAAAGACTTACATTCTATAAGCTTAATACATAAATATCAAGATGCAAGTATAGTATAATGTTACTGTAAAGACATATGTATTCCCCTTCTCTGCAGTCTATGACCTTTGATCCCTGTCAACGTTTGATTTGTTCAGAAAAGGTGATGAATTTAGACATGTGATGGCAGAGCAACCCTTTCCTCAGATACATATATATATAAGTATGATATAAATTATAAAGAATGTCATAATAGTATAGTTGAGGTACTATTGCCATACTTAGATTGCTGTCGCATAAAATCAATATACAGGCTCAGATAAATATAACATTGTAATTTTTTCGTACGTACAGTTGTTTTACCTGCACAGAGTTAAATTTTACAACACGCACATCCGTTTAATTGAAATATATTTATTTTTTATTTAAATGTTTTATTTTATTCAATACAAAACCTGCTGACATACAAGATCATTTATAGTTTTGTCCACACGTATTTATTTATTTATACAAACAGTTATTTGCAATGGGCTAAGGCAGCTGGTTGAAAGAGAAATCCCAGTGTCACTGTATATTACCGCTTCCTAATCTGCATGGAGAAATCACAGTACTGACTCGTCGGCTTGTGAGAGCTGTGAAATATTGCAGGCCGCTGCTGTAAATAAAGATTTGTTCTCAGCGACGTTAAAACAGTTTGTCAGGCATCAGCGAGGTGTGATAGCTGAGCTGATGCAGAGGACAGAACAGGCACACTGTACCAGCTCTGTGACTTAGTGAAAAATGCTGCTATTATTGGCCTAAACAGAGGAGAGTGGTGCCACAGTGCATGTGATTGGCAATATTAGAGAGGTAAATTGGTTTCGAACGTTTTGTAAGTCAGTTTGTTCAAGCAGCTGCATAATATCTGTTAAAGGAACTCACATTGCTTGTCATCCTGATTTAGTCATCCCTAATTGCTATGAAATTATACAGTGTGTGTTTCTTGTGTTAACTGTATCTCTGTGTACCACGTTGCAAAAAATAACTCTAGATGCATCATTGTTGTACAAAACATACTGTCTGTTTGTTTTCTTGATTTTTTTGGATGGAGTATTCGTTTATTTTGTATTCAGAGTTAAGTGTTTTTAGTGTCGTTTTTTATTTGCTAACCAGGTCAGTCTTTTTGAGTCTTCACAAATCACATGATTTTAATCTAATAGGAGAGAGGATGATAATAACACTGCATCATAAGGCATGTTAATACTGTACAAGACCTGTAATAAAAATGAATTATAATAGCCTGTTTCCTCAGACGATATTTGTTAGTCGAAATTACTGCTGCTGTACTGACACAGGTTATGGAGTTAGTGTAAAGTTTACGAAACAACCTATTATGCAAAAGAATGCTTTTCTATGTCAGCGCAACTGTATATATGTTTATATATCAAGAAAAGTATATCATGGTATTTGCATTTAACTTGGAAGTGTAACACCTGTAGATACAGGGCTCAGTGTGTTGCCAGATATGTATTATGGACAGCAGCTTGTGTGTGTGTGTGCGACGTGCCCTCGATTATGTTCCGTTTGGTGTGAAAATTGTTTCTGTGGCCTTATATTTTGCCAGTAATTAATTTCTCTTTGATATGTAGGAATATCTCACCCATGACCCGTGACACTGATGCAGTTGTAGTACTTTGGGAAACTTAAAATTGAAAAATGAAGAGAAGCAAGACTGCTCAACATTCCAGCTGATGATGTATTTTCAAAACACCAAATGTATTTACCTTAGTGGAATATTATGAAAGAAGAGGACATATAAACAACACAAACTGGTGCAAACGTGTTGAAGGTCATGACTCTAGGCACTATATCAATACAATCAATAAAAATAATCAAACCACAAATGTGCTCGGCCTCACTCATTTTATTCTTATTATATACTGTTTGATCACCAGTGGAGACCCTACAGATAAAAATTAATCTGTTTGTTTTGTTTAGATATGAGCCTTTTTCACAGCCTTCCACTCAAACTCAAGAGACAAAACTGAGACATGTCTTAATATATTCATAAAATATACATATAATGTATTATAGTTAATAAATCAAACCCTAATGTAAGATTCTGCACATGCATTTTTCTATACAGTGATGGTTGAACATTAAAATACCGTAGCAAGTAACAAGATACATTTTTTGATTGAGACTTACTAGAAAAACATTTATATTTTTGCTTTTTCTAACTGTTCCAGTTAATCAATTATTAATCAAGTGGTGGAAGTGGACAGTGAAAGAGCAGCTCAAGTAAGTGGGAACTCTAGAGATGGTCGAGTCTTTCTCCTCTGGCCTTTCCTAACTGCTGTCATCAAGAGAAGTTTGGCACAATCTAAGAGTTTCCCTGTGGAACTGCTGCACTTCACAGAGTCATTTTATCACAGCCAGGGAGATTACTGCTGTGTCTCCAGGGGTGTGACAGCAGTATGTGGGTCAGAGCTTCTCCCAGGGCCACCAGCCCCCAGGGCCCCCTGCAGGACAGCTACAATAGTAGCCCCAGGGCAGATGCCATAGCTGGGATTCCCACCCGTAACCGGGACACCTTCGCCCAGGGTACAGACAAACTGGCAGCAGCCCCACAATCAATTCATCAATCTCTGAAGGGAGTGGCAACTGCAAAAGGCCACAGTAGTCACCCCCACAGCTTGCCTTGGAAAGGACAGGGCCACCAGGGCTGACACTGAGGCACACACTATGGTGGCCTTGTGAAAGTGCAATACTCTGCAGAAACCATGCAACCATCAGGTTTTACGTTGAGCCATTCTTGACCTGAAAATAGTAAAACCTTCCAGAGAAAGTAAAAACACCATCACAAAAATCAATTTGTTTGGCCTCAATGTAGTTTCATTTCAACTGTGATAAAGTATTTTTCACTGTTTTAATGAGAAAGAAAAATATTTCACACCAACTGCTGTTTATGTAACTACAGAAGAGTCAAGTTGTTAAAAAGATCTTCCAGCTCCCTGAGTAATCCAGTTCTCCACGAGTCCACGTTTTCTTCCATTTAGCTGGTGATTGGATAAATGGCAGCTGATCGAGCATTGGAATGGATTATAATTGTAGTTAAACATGAATAGTAAGTAACAGGGAATAAAAATGTAAAAACAGACATGGATGTGCAAACTCTGACTGAATCCACCTCCCACAAGCTTTGCAGCAGCTCTGTTGTCAGAGCACCAATACTCAGACTCTGTCTCCTCCTGCTGGAAGGAGAACCACCACTGTAGACCAATCCTCTACCAACTCCACCAAAAATACAGAACCCTGCTGGGTCACATCTGCTGCATGGCAGTTCTGGCATTGGTGTGTGTGTGTGTGTGTGTGTGTGTGTGTGAGACAGAGTGAATCACTCACAGTATTTACCATCTAATAGCAGAAGTTGGTGTACTTATAAGACAATTAATTTCTTTACACTTTGTTACATTAAACCACAGATAGATAAGGCGATCAACACTGGAATCAAACGTCTATTGTCATTCAATAAGTGTAAATGATCCACACAAGCAGCAGCAATGTGCTGCCTCTATCAACAAATAAGATTAACGGTACATCTGTCAGAAGCAGTTGCTGATATCCATTCATTGGTCGTCCCCCCCGTTCACTCAAAGCTCCGTGTTCAGGAATCTTCATTGCTCTAAGGCCATTTTCCCAAATTGAGCATGTTCTTGTTTTGGGTTCAGAAGTCATAGACTATCTGACAATGTGCCCACTGTGACATGCTGCTTCATACGCATCAAAGAAGTGATTAACCAGTTGACAGGGCTAGGGGCACAATAGTGCTCTTCACGGGGAAAACAGTGCAGCCACTCACATTACTGGGTGATGACCAGTAAGACACCACAGCACTGCTTCTATATGCAGCAGCTGACAGCATGAAACCAAAATAATCGCACATAAAGAAATGTAGAGGGTGCATGTACACTGCAGTGCACGTGAAAAATGTTTAGATCGCAACCGCTTTCTATTCTAATCACTGGTTTTGTTCAGTGTCCTTGTTTGCACACGAACCCTTAACTAATCATGCTGAGCAGTGTATTTTCCTCGTAGTTGCCTTTTTTACTTCACTTTACTGATTTTTTGTCCGCTCGCGTGTTTAGTGCAACAGGCTGCAGCGCGTAATAAATGACGGACCGAGCGCTGATTGGTCAGCAACTTTGGCTCCTGTCCAAACACACGTCCTGCTCTAGGAGGGAAATCCCAGCGTCAGAATAATCTGCCACTGGTTTTACGCCGTTTTCAGGTTTGATTGAAGCACAAACAGACAAACTGGCGCAGTTTATCCGCTTCTATTGCCAACGTGTTGTGTGAAGATTTAAATACGTTGCGCTTCTCTTCTCATATCTTTGACTTCGTGATACGGGATTTATTTTTCTTCTTTCCTCTTACAAAGACAGCATTTGGAGACTGGGTAATGTTTTGGTTTTGAATAGATTTTTTCTTACTTTACCACCCACTGTGAGGACAAACCAGACGCGTGTGATATGATATTCGGTGTCATAAAATAAATCCGACATCAGCATGCGGCGGTGGCGAGTCTTTTTGCTGTGTGTGACGTTATCGTGGAGCCAACAAACAGCATCTTCCCAAACACATGAAGGTGAGATGATTCATATCTCTTAGTTTAGCCTGTTTTCTCTGCAGCTGATAACCTTATCCTAGTTAGTGATTTTCTATGTCGTGTTGCTTGTAATTTGTGTTGTTTTACTGTATTATAATTTGATCATAAACATCTATTGTTTTAAACTAGTTTCTAGTTTTTGGGGCGGCATGATAGCTCAGTAGGTAGAGCAGTTATCTTCAAACCCAAGGGTGAGCGAGTTGATTCCCAGTCCCACCAGGTTATTATAGGTATTATAAATCCTCCTATAAAAGTCTGCACACTTTATGTAAATTCTATGAAGCTCTTCCAAATTAACTACGAGTTCCAGTTCCATTCAGTGTTTGATGTTGTTGTTGATGTTTTACCTGTTGATGAGCACAAGCTCATAAAGATACAGGTTTGTCAACATGCCTTTATAGTGTCCATTAAAATATTCTTAACAAGCCTCAGGAGTTATCTGTGTAGATGCTTCAGTTCATTTCAGTGTAGATGGAAGGATCTGGGTTTTACCTTTGCATGTCCTCAGCGCTTCCAGAAATTTGTTTACAACTGCAGGTGTCTGATCTTTGCACATAAATAACCAGCATCGCCGTTTTTGTTGGTGAGTGTGAGATGGTGTGTATGTCTTTTTCACAATAATTCCTTTCCCTCTGCCAGAATGTCCAGCTCACACATGGCCCATTGTCTTTTTGTATGATCTCAGCAATACAGACCCCTCAGACACACACATACAGACAAAAGCACTCTGTCAGTGCATCACTCTTCAGTCACTGGGACACACTGTCCACATTTATAGCTTTATTACAATGAGACACTTTGTGTGAGAAAAGCCCTGCTCCCTCTACCCTTGGCCATCACTCCATCAGCCCCAGGCCTGGACTGCTGCATGTAACTGCTTTACAGCCTTCATGTTTTACGCTGCTTCACATCAACCTCTACATCCAACACAAAGCAGAACACACAGCATCAGGAAGAATCATCAACCCCATCAATTCTGCTGAAACAGTAAAGGCCGTTCAGCATTTGTTCAGGTTTAAAGGACTATCAATATTACATAATGTGTGTAATACATAACATAAAATGGTCCTTTAAACCTATACAAACGGCGAATGGGCTTGTACTGTTTCAAATACTCTTGGGTAAAGAATCACAGGACAGCAAATGCCGATTGATTTAAAAAGTCTGTACTGCATTACATTACCCTAGCAACACTGACAAAACATGATGCTGATGTAGTCAGTTTACTTTGATACATCACACGAACACATTTCAAGAAACTGCTAAATGATCAGAACAGGAATGGAAACCAGTGGCTGCGTGAAAAGAGGAAACACAATGCAGGAGGAGGTGTTGAAGCCATTACAGTCGTTGTGTGTGTGTAAAGGCAAACTCACCATACTTTGGGCAATAAAGTGTATCAGCCCCACTCACTTTATTAAATTAAAGTAAACTCATATTAGCTTCAACGCAATATCAGAGCAGAGCTACAGCATTTTGTGCCCAATGTCCTCCATTTAAATTGCTTTTAAATATGATTTTTGCAGTCAAAATGGAAAGGAAGAACTATTACTGCTTCCACTAACTTATTCAGCGTGGGCTTTCTGACAAACTGAGGGTAACGTGTCATTCTTGCCTGCATGTGTCAGTGGTGTGTCCTGGTACACAGAATGGACTGAGCTCCACAGGCTCTCAGGAGAATCAGTACAACCTGATTAAGGACCGGTATGACGGGTGTCAGATCATCATGGGAAATCTGGAGATCACCCAAATTGAGAGTAACTGGGACTTCTCCTTTCTCCAGGTAGAGTTGTGCTTCTTCATTCCTTTCTCCTTTTGATTGTACTGTGACCAGAAAGTGTGACTGTGACTGTACTCACTCACAATACTGCACTGCTGTTTGGACTTTTTGAAATTTGACCTCTATTCTTGCTGATTCAAACCATACCACAGAAGTAGAACCCTGTTGGTTCATGTAATATAATTGTTTTCTTTCCAGACTATCCGTGAAGTGACTGGCTACGTCCTCATTGCTATGAACCACTTTGAGGAGATTCCTTTAGGGCGACTACGAGTCATCAGAGGAAACAGCCTGTATGAACGACGCTTTGCTTTGTCTGTGTTTTTTAACTACCCTAAGGACGGCTCCAGTGGCCTGCGGCAGCTGGGCCTTTCCAATCTGACGGGTAAGGTGGAGTTTGAAGGAAACCTTCTTTCTTTAGGCACCATTACAACTAAATCTGGTGACTTTTTGCAAGGAGTGCATGCACTTAGTTTTAGTATTCTCACCTTCAGTCCTGAAATCTCTGACCATCACTGTCTATGCAGACATCTATATCTCACAGATATATAAAATATCTAGTAACTCTTTTACACACGAAATTGAGTGGTTACGGGTAAACAACTTGATGTCACTGAATGTTCTGCGAAATCGCAGAGAACTTATTCAGGAATTGCAATGGACAATATTATTGTTATAACAAAGTAAAGAAAAGATGTTTTACTTTAAAGTAAATGTATTTTCAGCTTGTATCACCTGTTGCTCATTTATTCACAGAGATTCTTGAGGGAGGAGTACAGATTATCAACAACAAATACCTGAATTATGGCCCCTGGATCTTCTGGCAAGATATAATGAGGGACAGCAGCGCTCCTATTGACATCCAGTTCAACGGAGACAGAGGTCAGTGTCCTGTTACAGAAATTCCTAAACTATTTCTGGATTGCCTTCTTTTTTTAACTTTTGTTTTCTCTGTGTTTTCCTCTCTTTTTCTCTTTTAGGATCCTGCCACAAATCATGTGGAAATTATTGCTGGGGGGCAAATCTGGACCAGTGTCAGATCTGTGAGTGCCCAATTCTTCCAGTCATTTTCTCTCCATCTTCTTCTGACTTTCTGCTCCTGTCTCTTTACTGAATGTCTTTCTATATAGACAAAAAAAATCACAGACTGAGAGAAAGGCACACGCAGAGGTAAAACGCGCTCATGCATATCATTTCTCCTGTGTGTTTTTAGTGACGAAGATGGTGTGCGCACCACAATGTAGTGGCCGCTGTTTTGGGACAAGCCCCAGGGACTGCTGTCACACGGAGTGTGCAGCAGGATGTAAAGGCCCTCTGGATGTGGATTGCTTTGTAAGTCTTTCTCTGTCTTTGCCTCGATGCAGTAATCCACACAGTAATTTATCATAAGATATTATTGATTTATCAAGGGTTTCATTACAAGCTACTTTGGAAAAATCCTTTTTGGAAAATTATTTTACTGCTTTATTGTGATTTTGTGTGTGTTTCTATACAGGCATGTCGTCTTTTCAATGACTCGGGAGCTTGTGTGCCTAATTGTCCCCAGAATCTTATCTATAACAAGCAGACATTTCAAATGGAGACCAACCCCAATGCAAAATATCAGTATGGATCTATCTGTGTCTCACAGTGCCCCAGTGAGTAACCCCTGTATGTTGGTGTGTGTACCTTGTGTCTTGCCATGTTGGGAAATTGATCATTGTATGTGAATGATGAAGGTGTGAGAGACGAAAAAAACAGTCCAGTTCTTACTGGGTTTTCATTAGTGAGGTTTTAAAACACATAATCTGTCTTGCCATTAATTTTCCACGTGTACAACCCTGAAACTCCCTTCTTCTTATTTGTTGTAAACTTAAGGAACTGCCTGAGCATCTTACTATACTAAACACTATTGAGTATGTGTTTGCCCGTTAGGTACGCCTAACACAATTTCACTGCAATTTCAATTCAATGCAATTTGTTGCAAGTGGCGCTGTCCCTTTAAAATCGTCTTTTGTGTTGTTCTTTTCTTTCTCCCTTTAAGCACATTTTGTGGTGGACGGTAGCTCCTGTGTGAGTGTTTGTCCTCCAGGAAAGATGGAGGTGGAACGACAAGGCCACAGGCAGTGTGAGCTGTGCAGTGGACTCTGCCCAAAAGGTGGACACTGACAAATGCTCTTTCAGTCCAACACTATGTCAATTTGTCATTAAAGCTAAATGATGTTCTTGGGTTGTTCCTGCAGTGTGTGAAGGAACAGGCGCTGAACACAGACAGACTGTGGACTCCAGCAACATCGACAGCTTCATCAACTGCACAAAGATCCAGGGCAGCCTTCACTTTCTGGTCACAGGGATTCTCGGGTAATTGTCTGGCTTATCTGAACCATCTCAGAGCCCAGTGTTGTAGTGTACAGCGGTTCATTTAATGCTGTTATTCCTCACAGCGATGAATTCAAAAACATTCCACCCCTGGATGCCAACAAGTTGGAAGTGTTCCACACAGTCAGAGAAATAACAGGTTTGTCATTAATAGTTTTTAGTATTTGTAAAGTAAATTAATAACTTTTCTGTTTATTTTACCATAATTCCAGAAATTACATTATTGTAATGTGACTAAATTATTTAGTGAGCACTTTGATGATCTTTAATGATCTTATAAAATTAACATTTGATTGGTATGGTGGCATTGTTAAACAGGTTTTCATAAATGAACAGGTTAAATATATGAGTCTGGGATTATTGCAACTAACAGTATTTATCTATATTGAAATATTTTTTGCTTCGTTTTTTAAAGCAAAACAAATAGTAGGCACATTATTACAATGCTGCTTTATTATTATCACTGTTTTTTTTTTGGCAGATATTCTAAACATCCAGTCGTGGCCCAAGGAGCTAAATGATCTTTCTGTTTTTTCAAGTCTCGCTACAATTCAAGGGAGATCCCTGTACAAGTAAGACTTGTTCACATGCCATGTGAAAATACAAATAAAATGCATGTTTTGGATTAGATAGGAACTCTTCTAATAGGAATTAGCAGATAAAACATTCCCCTTAAAGAGTATTTATACCTCTCGTTGCTGTTGTTGTTTTTGAATTGATTGTCAACGGGTTTTTGACAAAAACAGATTCAAACTGATTTTTAGACACTTCTAAATTATTCCTTATGCTGGTTGTGATGTTTGTGTTCTTGTCTAATAAACTAAT
This sequence comes from Microctenopoma steveboyesi, assembly GCA_032359275.1. Classification (NCBI taxonomy): domain Eukaryota; kingdom Metazoa; phylum Chordata; class Actinopteri; order Anabantiformes; family Anabantidae; genus Microctenopoma; species Microctenopoma steveboyesi. Next base: position 10,767,901 of record JAUMHF010000024.1, read on the forward strand.
GCTGATCTGTATAACATGTTGAGTGTATCACGTAACGTGTCCACACCATACTCTTCACCCTCCTATCTTGGATTTCTGAGCTGTTCTTCATGTTAACACAGGTTTTACATATTTTGACATTCGAATATTTCTCTCTTTGTTGTTTTCCTTTTGTCCGTATCCCCCAACTGTCTAACCAAAGGCGTTTTTCTCTGATGGTGATGCACATCCCTTCTCTTACCTCAATGGGTCTGCGCTCTCTCCAGGAGATCAATGATGGCAGTGTGTACATTAGTCAGAATGTCAACCTCTGTTACCACCACACTGTAAACTGGACACAGCTGTTCAGGGGACGCAGTGTTCGAGTCAACAACCTCAGCAACAACAAGCCACTGGCAGAATGTGGTGAGGCGAGCTCATGGTCTGGCAGAAAAAAAACATCTACGTTGTAAATGAAAAGTTAATTTTTTATTTATTAGTCTAAAATAATGTGGTAACGTTGGTATTATCTATATTGTGGATTTTTATTATAGTTGAATAAATGAATTCCTCACTGGCAAATAAAGTCTCTGCAGCAGATAAACTATATATAAAGCTGATCTTATGTTGTTGTGTGTGCAGTTGCAGAAGGCCATGTGTGTGACCTGCTGTGCTCAGACTCAGGTTGCTGGGGCCCGGGGCCTGACCAGTGTGTCTCCTGCAGAAACTACAGCAGAGGTGGCACATGTGTGAGCAGCTGTAACTTCTACACCGGGTCAGTATGTACAAGTAAATTCTTGACAGTGTATGTCTTCAATTTATTCCTTCTGCCTGAACTATATAACTGTATATATTTAAAATGTCGTGCCCCCAGAGCACCAAGAGAATTTGCGAGGCCTGATGGCGAGTGTGTTCCATGTCATCCAGAGTGTAAGCCTCAACATGGAAAAGCAAGCTGTACTGGACCGGTAATCATTTCCTTCGATTACACAGTACAAGGACATTTTAGACCATTTGAACTCCTGCTAGTATTTGACTTTTTACCCACCCACAATATATTCCCATGCATACGTATACACACATTAAACAAGAAAATATCTCCCATCAGTTGGATTGTCTTACTGTCTGTCTCAGTGTTTGAGATTGATCCTGTCTTCTCTTCAAACAAAATTTAAATCACACTTTCTCATCCTTCTGTTTATTATCCGCTCTTACTCTGGTAGGGAGCAGATGAGTGTGTGGCCTGCGTGAACCTTCGAGACGGCCCTTACTGCATGTCTTCTTGTCCTATGGGAGTAAATGATGGACAGAAGGGGCTGATCTTCAAATACCCCAACAGAGAGGGCCACTGTGAGCCCTGTCATCCTAACTGCACACAGGGGTCAGTATGAAGTAAACTTTACTTAAAGTAAAGTAAATATGTTTCCATGTTTATGAATCTGTTAATTCATAAAGATAATGATGTGTTTATGCAATTCAGATGCTCAGGCCCAGGATTGAGTGACTGTGTAGACACAGAGAGACTGGCAGTGAGTAGGTAAGTGTTGCCTCCTTCTGGTGAATGTAAAACACTACAACTTGTTTGATCGTAAACATGCTGTGATAAATTGGATGAAAAATTTTACTTCTGTTCATCTCTCCCCACCAGTGCAGGTTGTTTTCTTTATAGTGCTAAACTTTTTTAAACATCACCAGCCATTGCTAATGCAAAAGCACTACACCCTGTGTCCTCACGCTACCGTCGCTCTCCCTCACTCTACAGTGGTCAAATCACAGGAATAGCTTTAGGTGTCCCTGCTGGTTTGATTTTCTGCCTGGTGTTGTTTTTCCTGGGCATGCTGTACCACCGAGGCCTGGCAATCCGTCACAAAAGAGCAATGAGGAGGTACCTTGAGAGCGGAGAGGTGAGACTTTAGAGGCCTTCCAACCCCATGAGTGGCCATAAGCCTCATTTGATTTGGCTGCTGCATGCATAGTGCTGTCTGAAAGAAAACAAGAAATAACTGTTACTTTTGGGCAGAGTTTTGAACCCCTGGGTCCTGGAGAGAAAGGTACCAAGGTCCATGCTCGCATCCTGAAGCCCTCAGAACTGAAAAAGATAAAAGCCCTTGGCTCAGGAGTGTTTGGCACAGTGCACAAGGTAGGAATTCACCTCAATTATTGATTTCTATCTAGTGATTGATGTTTGTGTTTTTAACATTTTTGAGTCCGTACAAAGACTCATAGTACACTCATAGTGTTTAATGGGTCTTTAAGGGATTCTGGACTCCAGAGGGAGAGACTGTGAAGATCCCTGTGGCCATTAAGACCATCCAGGATACCTCCGGCCGCCAAACCTTCACTGAGATCACTGATGTGAGGATGACACCCTCCAATACAAAAACAACCATCTGAGAATTATTAGCTGGTGTAACATATAATATCGAATATGTTGAGGTAGACAAGTTAAATGCAAACACCACAAAATCAACTTAACCACGTCTCTGTGTAGCATATGCTGTCCATGGGCAGCCTGGACCACCCCTACATCGTAAGGCTGCTGGGAATCTGTCCGGGCACCAGTCTGCAGCTGGTGACCCAGCTCAGTTCCCAGGGCTCATTGCGGGAGCACATCAAGCAGCACAGGAACAGTCTGGACCCCCAGCGTCTGCTCAACTGGTGTGTGCAGATTGCCAAAGTGAGTGCAGTTGGTGTTACTGGCAATTTGGGCAATCAACTGTTATGAATATGCTGTCAGAATTCATAGAGTATTTATGTCTCAGGGTATGTACTACCTGGAGGAGCACTGCATGGTCCACAGGAACCTGGCTGCCCGCAACATCCTGCTGAAGAATGACTATCAGGTCCAGATCTCAGACTATGGTGTTGCAGACCTCCTTTATCCTGATGACAAGAAATATGTCTTCACTGACACCAAGGTTGCTACGACTCATTTAGCAACTTCACTTGTTAAGAGAGGTTGTCAGTATCACTTCCCGAAACTGTCTGTCTGAAATCTGTCTTCTTATCCAGACGCCCATAAAATGGATGGCACTTGAAAGCATCTTGTTCCGAAGGTACACTCATCAAAGTGATGTTTGGAGTTATGGTAAGAGGCTACTTCGTGGTTAGACAGTGCGTCCCTATAAATAATGTAAATTCTGGCAGACAGAGCTTAAAATAGCTTAAAAATAAATAACTACTCTGGCACAGGAGTGACTGTGTGGGAGATGATGTCATTTGGGGCAGAGCCCTATGCCTCTGTGCAGCCTCAGGAGGTGCCAAGTCTGCTGGAGAAGGGAGAACGTCTGTCACAGCCCCACATCTGTACGATAGATGTCTATATGGTCATGGTTAAATGTAAGTGTGGTAAAAAATTGCATTAGTATGCACAAACACACAAAGACATGCATAGTCAACCTGAAAACGGTTCCTTCTTCTCCTCAGGCTGGATGATCGATGAAAACATTAGGCCAACCTTCAAAGAGCTGGCCAGTGACTTTACCCGTATGGCGAGAGACCCACCCAGATATCTTGTCATTAAGGTCAGTCAGTGCTTGATGATGTATCCAGATCCTTTACTTAAGTAAATGTTATAATAGCACCCCTGTAATATACCAGTAATCGTTTATTACTAATGCATTAATATAAAAACAGCATTTTACTATTGCTGTTTGGGGTATTTGAGATGTAAATTGTAAACTATTTTCTTAATTCATAATTGATTGCTTAAATTGTGAAATGTATACTAATGCACATCACAAATGACAGGAGCCAAAGTGGCACCTGGAGGTTTTCCCACATTTAATATGCTGGAACCATGAAACCATAAATTTATCGTCATGTTGTAATAATTTAATTGATGGACTGGCTAACCGCTGTTCTTCTTCGTTGTTCTGTAGCTGGAAGGAAGAGAAGCAGCCTCTGTAGAAATCCATCGAAGAGAATCAGAACGAGGACTTCTGGATGTAGATTTAGACCAAGATGAGGAGGAATTTGAGGACGCTTTGGCTACTCCTCCTCTCCAGCACTCTCCCTCTTGGAGTTTTTCTCATTCACAGAATAATCCTTACAGGGTAATGACACTTTCTGTTTGTTTGCTGTGTCAATCAGAAAGATAAACCAACACATAACGCACTATCTTCCCTGATGTCTAGAGTGGTATCTCTCAGATTGGACCCATAGGATACCTGCCAATGACCTCAAGCCCTGTTGCAAGCATCCGTCACGTGAGACAGACATTCATACAACACAAAAATGTTTACTTTAAACTACATTAGCACTCTGTTTTACAGATAGCACTATTGAAATATGTAGTGCAATAATATATAATAATAATAATCCATAATTCATGCAAACAGATTGAATGAAATCCAGTGCATCTTTTATGTTAGAAGCAGTAGGATAAAATACACTGAGCTACTCCATCAGGTCAAGTCTTTGCTCTTCTCCCTCAGATGTGGTTTCAGAGGTCTCGTCTGAGCTCAGTGCGGACACTGCCAGAAAGGTTGGAGGTCAGGGGGAGTGGCAGAGAGGCAGAATTGAGTGAGGAAGGTTGGGCTGGGAGTCTTCACAGGGCCAGATTTGGGTCTGAAAGGGGTCATCCTTGTATAGCTATCAGCCGACACAGGAAGCTGTCAACAGCATCAAGTCCATCCTCATATAAGGCATGGGCAGCAGATGAAGAGGAGGAGGAGGTGGACCACTATGGCTATGTCCTGCCAGGGTCACCTGTCAGTCCAGAGAGAGGTAACTAATCAGCAACTTGGCATGTGATTTGTTTGTTTTGTTGACTTTGTAGCATATAATCAGAGCACAAATAACTAAGACTCTCCTAATCTTCTTTCTTTCATCTGTCATGACTGATAGTCTCTAGACCCTCCCATTCTGGACGAAGAAACTCAAGACTGAAGAACAATTTGCCCCATGTGGTAATAAATCTCTCCCAGGAGTATGAGATCATGAGCAAAGAGTCATCTACTTGCTCAGTCAGAAATGTTTCAACACAGGCAGCTGCCCTTTCAGTGGCACTAAATAAAACATCACCTTTACCTTCTCCAACATTCATGTCTTCATCACCTGTAGACAACAGAGCAGGTGTGGAAACTCTGACAACAATCTCAACTGTTACGTTTAAGCAAGTACTCGAGGACTGTGACGGCACTGTGGCAGATCAGAGTCCACAGAGTGACTCCACAGAGAAGCTGACAGGGGGTTCAGAGAGAGGGATCACCTCTGTGGAAGTCCAAGGGGCAGGAAGGTATGAATACATGGATATCAGGCAATCTGAGGCTACAGACGGAGAGGAACAAGCATGGGAAGGATGTGGGAGTCAAACATCTGGAGCAGAAACAGGAGAAATGGACCAAATAGTGGAGGTGTTGAAAAAAGGGCACAAGGCTGAAGAGGAAGACATAAATTGCCACAACACAAGTAAACAACCCACACTTGAGGGTAATTTGGGAAGCATGGTTATGCCCAAACCAGATGTGCTCACAGCTGGGGTAGAAAAGTTGGAAGAGTATGAAGAGATGACCAGATTTGGGGTGGTGAGCAATGGGTGGGAGCAAGCAGACTACCAGAACCTCCCAGTGATGGGGAGGGCTGTTTGTGAGGAAATGGGCAGTGGCAGGTGTGTGGGGATTAGGGGATACATCAAGGTTTGCGCTGGCATGGGGGAGCCTGGCAGCAACACATCATTTGATAACCCAGACTACTGGCACAGCAGACTGTTCCTCAAACCAGATGCTGTTCGTACCTAATAATGTGGACTGGGACACAGACACAGTTACTTTAGTTTCTGTAATACATTCACTTTTGTAACTTCTTTTTTCTAGTTCCAACAACAAAAAAACTACACATTTGAATGTCATGGTGCTGTAAGCATATGAACCATAATTTGATACAGATAAAGGTTGTAGCTGGCTTAATGGTGTGTTTGCTCATAAGCAACAATAGGAACATAAAAGATACATGTGAATGTGTCACTGTTCAAATACTCTGATTGTGTAATATATGTGAGAAGCAGTTACATTCCCATTGTTGTAGAGCAGTCTTTTGTACAACTTATATAACATGAAATAAATACATTTTCTAACTGTTCAATGGTGTGTGTCTCTTATTTGTGTAAAGTGGTTTTGAATTAAAATATATCTGAACTTAGTATTGTCTTAAAATAGTAATAGGTTTACCTTGTTTATTATTTTGTGAATCAGAAACATTGGCACTAGGAAAGAAATGAGATGGAGGCATGTGAACGCATCGATGGCGCACTTGCGCGCGGTTTGGTCAGAGGCAAATCAGAGATGATGAGCAAAACAAGAGGTCAACCTGTGCGCGCTTCCGGCTACGTTAAGGTCGGGTTTGTGGGGGTGCTACGCCATTTATCATCATAGTCAATAATCAAGTAGTCATTACTTAAAAAGGCATTTCTACTATTTCGTAACATGTTAGAGAAATTAATCCGTAGATTAATCGATGATTAGGACAGTTGCAGCCGTACAGTGAGCGCAGCAGCGTGGGTCGGGAACTGTCTTGACTGCGGAGCGTGTCTTTGGCAGCAGGCGGGATCTAGTGCTCGGAGGCTGCCGGGCGAAGTCGGAGCGGAGAGCAGCGTGGTCCGTCCCGTAACTCACTGATACCCGCCAGGGAGAAAAGTTACTCTGAGTTCGCGGACAAATTGCCAACATGTCTGGAGACGACGAGACACAGGAGCAAACCATCGCCGATGACTTGGTGGTTACTAAGTACAAAATGGGAGCCGAGATAGCGAATCGTAAGTGAAAAGCAGCGTTTTGCTTCAACGCTTCCTCAGTATTAGGGTCCGTCTGATGTTAGCTAGCAGTGTCAGCTATCCTGGCTGCAGCTGTGCCATGTGCCGCAGCACTGTCAGCGACAGATCACGCCAGAAAGCGGGGCTTTTCTTCAATGTAACAACACATGTATCGTGTAAATAATTAGACGGAGCCTTTCCTAATTGTAGCCCGTACAGCTACCGCGGCAGGTAGCTGCCACATTAGCCAGGTGAGCTAGGCTGTTATGTGGCTTAGCTAACGTCCCTTAGCGTTAGCTAGCTGTAACTGCTAACAGATAACAATGACAAGTACAAAACTGAATCACAAAACGGGGTTGTTACGAACAGCGTTTCCGACATTTGACATTAAATATATATCGCAGCTAATTCAAATACAATCAAACAAAGCAACAATGAGAGACTTGGATGGATTATGGATGGTGTAATTTGAGGTCACAATTAGGAGTTAACGGAAACCATTGAACACTGGCACCTGCTAAATTTGGTTAAAAAAAAACTGTCTATTGTCTGTAAAATCAAATACAATTGCTATCACAATACAATAAGCCACCCTGCGCAAAGTCACCAAAATTCCAGTTTAGAGTTGAAACACATATAATGGAATATATATTTTGCAAAGTCATCTAAAGAAGCAAAGTTATGTTTGTACCTATTCATTTATATTTTGTAATATCAGATTTAATAGTGCACATATACCACCTTTTACTTTCTAAATACAGATATATCTTTTGTCCCCTGTGGCTACTTTCACATGTACATGACACACACCTGTTGGTTACTCAATACAACCACAATGTTTATGCATGGCCATAATAGACATGTTTGTCGCGTATACACTGAACACACAACATCTAGATTTACAGTTATCTTGATCTTTGGTGAATAGGACTGGACCCAGATATAAAAAATAAATGTTTGTTAGATAATGTGAAATGCGAAACAGCAACTGCGTTTTGCATATCGGTGTTATCTGGCCACACATCTGGGTTCATTTTTCATAGTTTAATTGTGCAATGGCTCCTTTTTACCTTGACCTGCAGAGGCTCTGAAGACAGTTGTTGCTGCAGCTGCAACTGGAACCTCCGTCCTCAGCCTGTGTGAAAAGGGAGATGCCTTCATCATGGCAGAGACTGGAAAAATCTTCAAGAAGGAAAAAGATATGAAGAAAGGTAAAAAGAATGTTTCATTTGTCGCCATCGGAGTGTATGTTTGAGCACTCCCTCATTCACTGTCTTCTCTTCCCAGGTATCGCTTTTCCTACTTGTGTGTCGGTTAACAACTGCGTATGCCATTACTCTCCTCTGAAAAGTGACCCTGATGTCATACTGAAGGATGGGGACCTCGTCAAGATGTAAGATGCTGAATTTACGCCTGTTCATCCTGTGTGCTAGAGGCATTAGAGTGTACATTGCACTTGTCATGCATTCTTTCTTGATGTCATGTATCCTGCTGTTTGTGTGCAGTGACCTAGGTGTTCATGTTGATGGCTTCATCTCAAATGTGGCGCACAGCTTCATTGTTGGGGTGACTAAGGTATGTTGTAATTGTTTCACACGATTACTGGGATTTATTCACAGTAGTCAATATTAATTTACTTTTCAGAGTTTAAAGCTTGTGATACTGTTACTGCAGGACAATCCAGTGACGGGGAGGAAGGCTGATGTTATCAAAGCTGCTCACCTCTGTGCTGAGGCTGCTCTGCGTCTTGTCAAACCAGGAAACCAGGTAACTCTCCCACCTTCACTGCGGATTTGACCTACAGTCACTATTACATATTGCCTTGAACAATAATGGTCACCACGTCTCTTCTATCAGAACACACAGGTTACAGAAGCCTGGAACAAGATCGCAAAGTCATTCAAGTGCTCCCCTATTGAGGGTGGGTGTTTGATATATTTGGTTTCTTCAAACCCAGTGATCCCAGTTTTACACAGTCTCACTTGCTTTGTTGTTCATGTTAACAGGCATGCTGTCCCATCAGCTCAAACAACATGTGATTGATGGGGAGAAAACCATCATCCAAAACCCAACGGACCAGCAAAAGTGAGTTCACTCAGAAATCGGTGACCTGAAGAGTGTTGGTTTTCACCGGTAGGTAATGATGTTCTCTTTTGCAGAAAGGACCATGAGAAAGCTGAGTTTGAGGTACATGAAGTATACGCAGTGGATGTGCTTGTCAGCAGTGGAGAGGGGAAGGTAAGAGAAGTTTTGGCATAGATTTGTTGTTTCAGCTGTATTTTGAACAATTCATGAAGGCAAAGATTTAATGTCCTTTTTTGCAATTCAGGCAAAGGACGGAGGTCAGAGAACCACTGTTTACAAACGAGACCCCAACAAGGTGTACGGCTTGAAGATGAAGACATCCCGGACGTTCTTCAGTGAGATGGAGAGGCGCTTCGATACAATGCCTTTCACTCTAAGGTATGTTTGCTTTTCTTTTTTTTTTCTTTCTTTAAATCAAAAATGTTTCACTTTGAAATCTCAAGCTTCACTTTTGCACTCTCTTTTATCTTCTCAGAGCGTTTGAGGATGAAGGAAAGGCGAGGTTGGGCGTGGTGGAATGTGCTAAGCATGAGCTGCTGCAGCCGTTCAGTGTGCTGCATGAGAAAGAAGGTGTGTGTGCGACAATTAGGAACGTAGTTAAAAGCATAATACATGGACAAAATGAAAAATCACAAAGGTTGTTGGAAAACTTCACATGCATTTGAGTCTGTATAAAAATGTTACCGGAAGTACTAGTAAAATAATTTGTTCTCAGGATGCAGGTCTCTGTAATTCTGACTAACTCTATTAACTTTGTTTTTCTAGTTCCTCGGTCCTCTTCTCATGTCAACAACTGTACTAAGTTGGTTTTAATTTGTTTAACTTTAAAGAATTTTTTAAAATAATTTTCGTTTCAAATACTTAATAAATTGAAAGATTTTCTACTACAAACATTTTAAATCTCTTTGTAGCGACAGTACAAAGTCTGCAAGAAGAACACAGCGTGCATGAGAATCACTTAAAAGTTCTGCAAAGTCCATTTGTAGTTGGTTGTAATGCAACTGCCCTTTCTGTGTTCAGGTGAATTTGTAGCCCAGTTCAAGTTCACCGTGCTTCTCATGGCCAATGGACCCCTGCGAATCACTAACAGCCTCTTTGAGCCAGAGCTGTACAAATCTGAGCATGAGGTGGAGGACGCCGAGCTGAAGGTAACGTGTTTAATGAATGGGATGTTGGGCTGGTTTTTTGTGCCCAACTTCTAAAAGTCATTGTTTCTTGTTTTTTTTTTCCCTCTCCAAAATAAAGGCTTTGCTTCAAAGCTCAGCCAGCCGTAAGACTCAGAAGAAGAAGAAGAAGAAGGTGAGTTACAGAACAGTACATTTTATGAAACAAACAAGAAAAAGTTTCCAGATGTTTCTTGCAGCTTAAATCTTTACTTTTTTTTTCTAAAGGCTTCAAAAACTGTTGAGAACGCAACAGGACAAGCAATGGAAACAGAAGCTGCAGAATAAAATCACTCTTCAAGAAATTCTGATGACCCAAAGACCAGATGTCACTAATCCTTCTGTCCCAGCTGTCTGAGGCACTTGCAGGCATAGCTGCTGTGAATACCTCTAAATCTGATGTCAGTCTGGGATGATGCTGCTCCTAAATTCTGTCACTCCACTCACAGCCCACACACACACACACACACACATCCCCAGTAAATCTCACTGTCCTTGAGGCAGACGTATTCTCTTAACATGGGATATTATTCTGCTGCGCTAGATAATATTTTGTGCAAGAGCATCTTCTCACTGGAGCATTGAGCAGTTCGACTGACCATGAGCCTTTGTCCCTTTCTCCACAATAATTGTAGTGAAAGATATGGAAAATAAAACTTGCTTGACAGAGCGGCAAAGGATGATGAATGCACAACATTGTGTCAGTTTACCTGTGTGGCATTTACATAATTTACTCGAGGGCATAAAGCTGAAGCCATGCCTCTAAAATGAGTGTTCACTTTTGGAGGGAAGAAATGTACCACCTTTATTGAATCTTGATTTCAAATGAAATTCCCACAATTTCTAAACACATTAGTTAAATTACTGATGAATTCAATATTTACTACATTTATACTACACTTGCTTAGGTCTGTCTACTAGTACATTGTGTATACTTCTAGATACTCGGCTAACCGTTTCTGATACTGACATTTTAAGATCTACCAGTTGAGTAATTTAACAAGTAAAATATAAATTTGCTTTTTTCAACTGGAGATGGTTCAATTCCTGCAAAAAGGTTTAGATTTTGGTTTTCTGGTACCACCACTGAGTCTGACAGTCTGTGTTTACATAAGAAGTCCATACCTGTTAAATATATGGATGCTTTTGTAAAACAAATCCCACCTTCAGAGACTATTTTTGGGAACATTAAAAAACCACCTGACATCATTTGTGGTGTTGTTATTTTCTTTACTTCCCATTACATCTCATTTATAAAAAGGCAAAGTAGGATGGAGACGAAACACTAAACCAGTGCTTGAAAAAACAGATACTTTGTTTTTGAGAATATTTTATTCAAATATATTTCCAGTTGTAGCCTACTTGACTTGACTTGAAATCCTAAATGTGCACCTACTACTATGTGAATCATCTGTTTCTCACAGAAATACTGAGTACATTACTTCAGTGTTTTAATAAAAGACACTGAAGACAGTACCTCAGTCGTGCATAAACAGGAAACGTCTGTTGGCTCAGGGTAGCACTTCCTTTATTGGCATCTTTGGTGACTTTATTGGGGGCCACACAACCATGAACACACCTCTGGGATGGGAGGGTGAAACGTCGTCAGGAAACCAAACAAGTCCAGTTGCTTTGGATAAAAAACCGTTTTGAGATAACCATGACCTGGATGACTGAGAACCTTCACAGATACATGGCTAAACACCTTAGCTACTAGCTATTAGCCTGTAAAACATAAGCCTTCTCCAAGAGAAAAGATACCTTAAATCTACCAGTAATCATCCAGAAAAACTGAAATCCATCAGGTGCTGAGAGGCTGGGGGTGCGGAGCATGCAGGGGGGCGGGGGAGGGTGCACAGAGACTGTTTCTCCAAAGGAGTCGTCGGTCGAGAACGGGACAATGCTAAAGAAATCATACAACACACGGAAAACCAACAAACGAGATCCACTGTGTGTTATTCATAAATAACTAACTTTATCCCTAGGTCGTAGCAGTGGTTTTATATTCTACACCATCTGTACGTGTTTTAGCTACCACAAAACTCCGTTTCCCATGATCCACTGCGTCCCAAACTCTTATATATTTGTCGTCGCTGAGTGATTACGTCCTTCGTGGAGACGATTCCTTAGCGATCGGTACGTGAGTTAGCGTTTGCTATCACAATCCAAATCAATCATGTTCGTTTAAAACTAATCGAATCAATCATTGGTCTTTTCTTTTCTGTTTTCAGCCGTCCCGTTTCGACATGAGGGCTAAGGTTTGTGTTTTATTCGTATATGATCCAATAACCACTGTTTTCTGTGGCGCTAACATTCGCAAATTAGCATGATTGAGCAACCGGTTTGGTGTAGCACGTCTTTAAGTATTATGCTGTAAATACTTCACTTTTGCAAGTGTTGTATAGTTTATTTAAGTCTTATATACTCGAGTATGTTTCCATAATGGCATATATTAAAGAATAAAGTGATTTCTTTTGTTTTCCGCAGTGGAGAAAGAAGCGCATGCGCAGGTAAGACCGTATACAACGCATGTTTAGTAGCAGAGCACTTGCAGTGCTATTTTTTTTAAATGCTTTTGATTTGAGAGCCATTTTAAGGTAAAAATAAATGCATAATACTTGCGTATTCTCTGTGGTTGTTGGATAAGTCGGTGAGCAGAATTTACATAAATTTAAAAAAATTATTTAAGGCATCAATGAATAACATACAAGTCAGCACTATCTGGTATAACACTGAATTCCATGTCGTGTCAATGTTACAAGTCATGAATGCATTAGGAGCTTTTGTTCCAACTTTTGAATGCTTTAGCCAGCATTGTTAAGAATTAGGGGTCATTTTGTGTGGTGTTAATTACTTTTACTATTGTGAATTCTTTAGAAATCTCCAGTCATGCATCAATGTCAATTTTTCCTATACTGCATTGCAAAGCCTTTTAATTTTGGTTGACTGTGCTGGTTACTTTGTAGGTTAAAGCGCAAAAGGAGAAAGATGAGGCAGAGGTCAAAGTAAACGGTTCTCTCTGCAATGGCTGTGGCATCTCATCGTATTGTCAAAAATCAGGCCGGTGCGCACAGCTGCAGACCAGGACCCTCCCAATGTGAAGTCTGAGGCCAGTGGTGTACATATCAACCTGATGCAGCAGCTGATTGATGCTGATAAAAAGACCTCCTGGATGTCGGGCTTTTCTTCGGGACTTTCTGGACACTCTTAATTCCTCAACTTTTGTCATTTATTGTTTATACTGTGATTAAAGGTTTTGGTTTAAAAAATACAACACCAGATCTTAATGATTTTTTTCATTTGCTGTTGTGGTGGTGAGTCTAGTAATTAAAAACACAAACCAAGGACAATCTGTTAAAGGTGTCCTTGAGTTGTCCTTGTTAGTGATATGTTACCTGTTCTGCTAGAGTAATCCTTTCACCATAGAAAACTGCTGATCCAGCTTCAGAGAGCAACTAAGTAGTGGGACATGTACTCTGATCCTGTATTATAAAAATGTGAAATTCAGTTATGCAGAGTAGCAGTTTTTGATGAATGCTAATCTCCTGAACTTGAACCTTAAGGTGTGGGTGATCAAAGCTGAGTTGGTTTGAACCACTAAATGTTGCTGAGGCATAGAAATGTACAATGCTTGACATTTACATCAACTCATTCCAAAAGGAGTGCGTAGTTTAATAAGGGGAGGAAAGACGAACATAACTGCAGTATGAAAATAGAAGTGCTGTTTATTAATGCAGCTGCCTTCTGACACAACCTGGCATGCACTGTATTTGGTTTTATTTGAAATATGAACATAGGATATTGCTCAAGTTAGAGCATTATTTTTGTCAGTTTAAAAGAAGCTCAGCAGACTTTCAGCTCCCTCCACAAATGGAATCCCAGGTTAACACTTTTGCAGACACATTTGTAATGTAATGTTAGGATATGGTTCTCCTATTTAAGACATAATCCAGCTGGATCTTGTCAGTTCTGCACCAGCCCAAATGACTGACGTGTCTATAACAACATCTGTATGTATAACTTGAATTCTGAGTCTTTTGTTTATTTAAGTGCACTGGTGTTGACTTGAGTGAACTAACAGAAGGATGTAGTCCAGGTCAAATAAATGTTAAAATAAATATTCATTTAGAACAATACACTGCTGACTCTATAAGTGAAAGCGGAGAGTAGTTTTATGTTTCTGAATGTGTTAAAACAGCGAGTGCTGTTATTGTGTATCTAAAGCCATGGTAATAAGTACTGAAGCCAAAGGGACATCGGACTAACATGAGATCCAATTTGAACTTTGACTGTTTTACTAATTTACTTGGCAGGGCCTGTATTATTTCCACATCACATTAGATCAGTCACATCTTGTGACTGACATGTTCACTCACATCATCACTTCTGCTTCTCACTGCGTAAGATGAGCACAGGCGTTTTCATTGGAAATGTTTTATTTTGGGATGCTGAGGTTGTGGTTATTAACCAAAATGTAATTGTGAAACGTATCGTACTAACCAGTGCTGTGTTGGAGCCATTTTGTTCACGGGTACAGATTTCTATAATATCCACATCAGTAAATTATTTATTATGATCTGGTAAAAAAATAGACGACTGGTTTGGTCCATATCTGCGGGTTGTTTGCTTCTCGATTGTTGTACATGGGGAAAAACACGAGATTATTTACTTGCTGAGACAAGCCGCTGTGGTTTGTAAAATGTGAGCTTTTCTCTTTCTCACAAGATATACGGGTTGTCATCAACAAACGACATGTGACAGACCTGCTTGACGTGGCTACTGAGCTGACGCTTTACTGCTGAATAAAAAATGTACAGAAAACCAAATCTAGCCTGCGTGTTCCTCCTCGTGAGTCTGCTTGTGTTTACAGAGGCTACGACATGAGAAAGCGCGTCTCCCTCTGAGCAAACAGCTCATTGGCACCAACCCTGCGTCCCCGTGGAACAGTTGAATCCTGGTTTGTTGTTGCTGCTGAGCCGAAATTACGCTGTTGAGGGTAACACGAGTCAAAAACTGTTATTCTACACAGCACTGAGGTTTGTGTACGATGTTTATCTGCATCTCAGCGCACATCCTGCATGCGCCTCTGCTGCCTGGATATTCTCTTGCAGAGTCAACATCGCGCAAGGTGACTTACCTATGTGGAAACGAAAAGGTAGCAACACCTGTCTGTCAGTGTAACCTTTGGTTCATGTCGTGCTTGGCTGCAGGAGCTGCTGCAGTGGAGATGCGCGCTTGCGCATGCAGGAGGATTTACTGGATTATGTAAAAACAGATAGCGGGGTGAGCTGCCTGTCCATTACAGTTCACACGAACTTACATTTACAGGGATGATGGTTTTACGCTGGTGCCATCAGGTACAGTGGCTGCACAGAGGCAGCTACACTGCATGACGCTACAAGTTAATTCTAGGACTTCCACTGGTTTTGCGCGAAGGAGGGCTTGAAGCAAAGCCCGCCCTCGCTGATCTGGTCTCTGTTTGCTCTCTGATCTGTGAGAGAAGCTCTACGCGTAAATGAAACACGGAATAGCCTTTTTTCCCCAATGCCCTGCGGAACACGGCGGAAGGTCCGCACAGAAAAGCAGTGATCATGATATAACAGACCGAAGCCCGCAGTCTGATGGTGTTATATCGATGCTTTCTGTAACACGTCGGCGATAAGTCGTCACTGGCCGCTCAGTCGCAGAAGCAGAGAATCTGAAGGCTAGGCTGAAGCAGTGAAGTCGAGCGGGTCGTGCGATGCCTACCGCGGACGCAGAGCCGGGCATGAGCGCAGACACGGCGGCTGGAGCTCCGGCCTTACCGAGCCAGGCCCCCGGTGAACGCGCAGTGGGTGTACTGTGGTCTTTTGGGAAATGCCTGTGTGCGATTCTACCGGTGTACCTGGCCGGATACTATGGCTTCAGCATCAGTGTTGTCCTGTTGGGTCTGATGATCTACATGGGATGGAAACACAGTCGCCTGGAGAAGGTGACGAGGCTCAAGTCTGCCATGTATCTCCTGGAGAACGAGAGGGAATTCACCACTGAGAAGGTTTTCCGAACCAAAAGGGAATTACCTCCGTGGGTAAGTAACTGTACCCTCAGCCTCGGCTGGCTCATCGCCTGCCACGCTCTTTCTCTGCAGTTCTCTGCCTGTCACATCTGCCACATCTGGCAGGTCTAAGGCGAGTGGAGTGGAGTGCTTCTGAGCTACTTTGCATCAGAGTGAGAAACTTTCCCATGTATACTCATTCGTGCAGGATTTGTTCACAAGCTCAAAAACGAGCACGTACACAGAACCAGAGATGCATGAACAGGGTCGATGTCTCATGTCTCTCAAGTGTCTCACGACAACCCCCGGATTAACATGCGCATTGCTGTTCCTGTATCACCCTCCTGTCCCATATTTAGACATTCCCAATGTGCAGTGCTTGAGGCATTAGTCTGTTCGTACACACTGAGGAATCTGAAGTTAAAGCATGTCAATTAGTGGAAAGGTGAATGAAGAAGATGACTCAGGAAGTACGTCTCTAGTATGAAAAATGAGCTTATTTAGCAGTAAGAGAGATATTCTGTGTGTGGTTCTTCCTCCGCTGTTTGACCTTTATTATTTTCTCCCTCCCCAAAAACGTGATGACTCATAAAAGTAGGAGCAGTACCACCATATCTGGATAGAGAGAGAGAGGGAGGATAAGGTCGGTGTGTGGCAGTGAGAGTGGACAGTGTGTGTTTGTTCAATGTGACATAGGTCTCGTCTTTTGATCTCATGACTGTGGTTTGGAGGAGAGGCTGATTTGCTGCATGTGGTTGATGGCTTCCTGGTATTTGCTGTGATCAAAAAAGTCTTTAAACACTCAGTATGTTTTGTTCAAGTATGCAAACTCATACTTAAAATGTTTTATAGCTATAGATTTGCGAAATCAAAAGTTGAAAAGTAAGATGCATATACGACTGAATTCATGCCTGACCCTCATTACTCATCCACAGGTCAGCTTTCCAGATGTAGAAAAAGTGGAGTGGCTGAATAAGGTATCTATTTTATATTATATTGCATATGTGCATTTATACTTTTTAAAAACATATTCTCTTTCAACAACCACTACCTTGTATAATACCACTTTCCTCTAAGCAAAGCAAAGCAACAGATCACAGTAAGGTGTTTACAACTCACTGGAGCAACCTCAAGAGTAGTTTTAGTGCATCACATTTATTATTAAATGTAGAACACTGCAAACTCTAGTGACCCTGCTTCCATTGCAGCCTGTCCATCGGAGCAGCCTGTCCATCGGAGCAGTTAATAAACCGGTGTAATTAAGAGACAGAAAGAGAGAGCGGCTCAGATCATATCACAGCCTCTTAGTCTCTGTCAGCGCAGTAACTTTGCATCAGAACAGGGCAAGTGTGGCTGTGAATACTAATAACTCAGAGCCAATTGTAACGAACTCACTGACAGAAGCCCAGGTTGTGGGTGGCAATTAGCTGAGCGCATCTTTCGCCAGCTCCCATCTCTCCTCCAGGCTTTATGATGTGAGACATGGCTGCTAATACTTCTCCTCCTCAGCATATCCTCACCTCGTATCATATTTGACAACGTGCAGTCAGAATGTAGAATAATGCATGCAAAGAAAACGAGCCAAAAATAGAAAAGAGGAGAATGTGTTGTTCTTGAATGCAAGTCCTAAACTGTGATAAAAAGTCAACAGTAGCTGACATGACTCTGACATTTCCAGCTACACTAGCAATAAACTGGAGTTATGTATTATACTAATAAATCACACTCTTTATTTTCATGTTATTAAATAAAGAGTTATAAATGTATACTATACTGTTCTTTCTGGGAAATGATAAGAAACTATGGAGCCATGAAATTTCTTTTTAACTGTACTGTATATTGATGTTCTCTAGAAATTATGATTAAAACCTTATTAAAACTGGAAGGCACTGGATTCATTTACTTAATAGCCATCCTTGTTGAGATATTAATGGCCCAGCTATTGCTCAAAATTTAGACGTCATCCTCTGTCAAATGGGTTTTTGCATAAGCTCTGTGTGAAAAGGGTGTTTTTCTACGTGTGTTTATGGCTCTTTGTTAGTTACTGTCACAACCTGGTGAAGACCTTTTGTTACACTGTTTAATGGCTATTATAGGCTTTGTTGTTTCTAAAATCTTTAGAGAATAATACTAAATGTTCTTTTGTGTAGATCTTACAGCAGGCGTGGCCCTTCATAGGCCAGTATCTGGAGAAATTGCTGGTGGAAATCATTGCTCCTGCCATCCGTGCTTCCAGTGTTCATCTGCAGACCCTTAGCTTCACCAAGGTCAACATAGGAGACAAGGTACCTCAGTAATTTAACCTCGTCACCAAGTAAATACAGAATATGTGGGTAATAAAAGTGTAATTATGCAAGTCTGGTCTTACTTCAGCGTTTGCTACATACAAGAGCTTTAATTTCATTACAACCATTGATCATTTCCGTGTTAATGTCTCTATTCATCCACTTTGCTTTGTTTAATATGAATTTTTTTGTGCACAGGCTTTGAAGATTGTTGGTGTTAAGGCTCACACAGAAAATGATAAAAGACAAGTTATATTGGACTTGTATTTAAGGTGATGCATCACATTTATTATTTTATCATTGTGTATAGGTGCTAATGAGTCATTGAATATTCCTGCACTATTGTTTGTCCTTATCAGAAAACACAACAAAATAAAAACTGCTTTATCATCACACAAATAAGATGTTTCAAGCGACTAAACATTACATTAGACTCGTCACCACACTTCTGTTGCAGCTATGCTGGTGATGTGGAAGTCAATGTCGAAATCAAAAAGTACTTCTGTAAAGCTGGAGTAAAAGGAATTCAGGTATAAGAATTCTCTTAAAATATAGTTGTAGTTAAGGGGCTGGAAAACACATTTTCAATATATTTTCTTCTTGTAGCTTCATGGGAAGCTGCGTGTGATACTGGAGCCTCTGATTGGAGATGTGCCACTGGTTGGAGCCATCACTCTGTTCTTTATTCGCAGGCCTGTGAGTGTTTTCACCTTAGTACTGATTTGTTATCAAGAGGCCCACAGGTATTCATATTGTACTATATGTATGTAAAAAATGTCATTACATTTCATGTTTGTAGAAACTGGACATCAACTGGACTGGACTTACGAACCTGCTGGATATCCCAGGACTGAAGTGAGTATACAGATGACATACGCTATAAGGTGTAGATCTCTTGCAGGGTCTCCACCCACATCGATCTGTTGTGTTTTAAATGAGAAGTGCCGGTTTGACAATCAGGGCTGTTTTATCCAGCTGGAACGTTTTTAGACTGCTTAAATATCTGTTCAGAGAGACTCGTGTGGATAACAACGTGATGTTTGCAGGTTCTTTGTTTTCCTTTGTAAATCCCACACACACTAATGTGGTGTGATAGGTATTTAACAAATGCACTATTTGTGTAGCATTTGATGTACTTAATGTCGTATCGACCAAGATTTGATTTTACGAAGAACCTGGGCCTAAAGAAGTCAGGAATTGTCATGTGACTAACACATTGTTGGTTTTGTACTTTTCCTAGGATTTACTGACTCACATTTGTTTACCAGACCATCATTTTAGGAGAACTTTCTGGTCTTATATTCAACATGCAACATTATGACTTCATACATTTCTATTCTGTTACCTTGTAGGTCAGAATGAACCAACTATAGTACAGTTGCATAGAATATGAAGATACACTGACGGTCTGACCAGTGGGAACAACGCAGCTCTAGTTAACATTCATATTAATCATGTTGTATTGCAGGCGCTGCACTACGTGTGTCTGACAGACATTATATAAAGTACCTAAAGCATTGCCAGAAGGGTGAACAGGTCAATTCCTTCTGACAATACTTTCATTGACAGGTTGTCATTATTTCGAACTGTCTTCATCATTTAGATGACATTTTCCAACACCTGTAGCTGCAGCTTCCTGTTGGTTCTGTTGCTGAGAACCTGGATATCATGTTATTTATGCATGTTCACATGATCAACAGTAGTATGTAGCCTTTGTTTGTTTGTCTTTGTGTCCATCCCCTGTGCACCCCCAACATCGTCCTTGCATTCATTTGCAGTGCCATGTCGGACACTATGATAATGGATGCAATAGCCTCCCACCTGGTGCTCCCCAACCGTCTCACTGTTCCCCTGGTGGCCGACCTGCACGTTGCGCAGCTCCGCTCCCCTCTCCCAAGGGTAACTGTCTCAATAATGAATGGCCTGGACAAAACACGGACGCACACTGAAGATTTGTCTCAGCATATTAGCTACAAGCACACACCTAGTCTTATACTCACACAACAGATTCACAAATGTGAGTGAAACACATGGACCAGTGTTTTGTGACGATGCTCATGGACTAACATTGTGATTTATTTTCTGTGTGTGCGTGTTTTTTCTTGCATGTCTATGCACATGTTAGGGAGTTGTGCGTATCCACCTGCTTGAGGCCGAGGACCTGACTGCCAAGGACACCGTCATCAAAGGATTAATTGATGGGAAGTCAGACCCTTACGCGGTTCTGCGTGTAGGAACCCAGATCTTCACCTCTCATCACGTAGACAGCAATCTAAACCCGCAGTGGCGGGAGATGTATGAGGTGAGGGGCGTTCTCTTGATATTCAAGTGCTGCACTTCGCTGTAGTTTGTATGCTAAAAGTTGTAGCTTGATGTTTATGTCCTTGCTTCAAAGATCTTGGTCTGTGGTTGTACTGTGACTTTGCTGCTGTCACATCACAGATAAGCAGTTTTTGTAAAGATTTTATCCACTTGTTTAGTAAGAGGAAGCTGCAGTTGCAGAGATAAGGAGCTCTTGCAAAACCTGTTGCCCTGGGACACATCTTTTCTTGTTATGAAATTTATGCCAAATACAGAATAACACTGAATTATTAACATCTACAAAATACATAAATAAAACCATTGTGATTCTGTTTGCATGCTGGTGTGTTATTGTGTCATGTGTGTTCGTATCTATATTTGTTGCATTTATGTGTGTGTGTGTGTGTGTGTGTGTCAGGTAATTGTCCATGAAGTACCTGGTCAGGAGTTGGAAGTGGAAGTGTTTGACAAAGACCCAGACCAGGATGACTTCCTGGGGAGGTAGTTTATTCATTCTCATTCATTTAATCTGTCCTTATGTGCCTTTCATATCATTAACATGGCAGTTTTTGTTACGTCGAATCATCATTTTGTTGAAATTAGATTGTCTTGAACCCTTTAATTTATGACGGTTGCATCTCTGTCTCTCGCTGTGCCCCTCTCTTTTAGGGTCAAAGTGGATTTGGATATTGTTAAGAAGGCAAAAATTGTGGATGATGTAAGTTGTAATATTTTTTATATTTTACTATATTAAATCTCAGATTAAATAATGAACATTAGAGCTGATGGAATCCTGGAGGCATGTGACACCGCAGACAACACGCGCCTCCTCATGATCTCACCATCTTTAATCCTGTTCGAGCTCAAGGGAATCAGCCAGATGAGAAAAAAGTGTGTTTAACAAGCCCTCTGTTTTTGTAAACAGTGGTACAATCTGAAGGACGTCCCATCTGGCAGTGTTCACCTCCGGCTGGAGTGGCTCTCTCTGCTCTCCTCTGCTGACAAACTGAGTGAGGTGAGTCTGCAGCACAGCCTTGTGGTGCCCAGCGGACCTTTTTTGAGTTGTGGTTTGGACAAAATTGACTGCGCTGTATGTATTTGTATACAGGTCTGTCGAGAGGCATGGCTGGGCTCAGGAGAACACAGTTGTCTTTATTATTTCATATTTTTACGTTTCCCAGGTGATTCATAAAAACCAGAACCTGTCCAGTAAAACCGGGGATCCCCCCTCTGCTGCCATTTTAGCCATCTATCTTGACCAAGCGTATGAACTGCCTGTAAGTGTATCACTTTTGAGACGCCGTCGCGTGTTAGGTATTGAAGTGCAATCTGATAACCACACTCTATCATGTCTATCTGTATGTTGTAGATGAGAAAAGGCAACAAGGACCCATCTCCAACTGTGCTGATTTCTGTTCAGGATACAACCAAAGAGAGCAAGGTAGGAATGAAACCTTATTTTCTAATCCGAGCTTAAACACAACTGAACACTCTCCCCTTTCTTCTGTAGACTTGTTATGGGACCAACAGCCCTGTGTGGGAAGACGCGTTTACTTTCTTTATTCAGGATCCTCACAAACAAGACATCGACATTCAAGTAAATCTTGAGATCATTAGGACACCTTAAATGCCTCATAGATTTTCTTCTGGTTGCAATAAATCTTCTTCTTCTTCTCTGTAACGTCTTTGTAAACTACTCCTGTGCTTACCATGTTTATATTGCTTCATTCATGTTTTTTAATTCTGAACTTATATCTTCTGTTTTATTCAGGTTAAAGACGACGACCGTGCTCTGTCTCTGGGCAGTCTGGCCATCCCACTCGGCCGTATTCTGGCAACCCCTGAACTCACCTTGGACCAGTGGTTTCAGCTGGAGAATTCTGGTTTAGCCAGCCGCATCTACATGAAAATTGTGCTTAGGGTTGGTATTACACTGTCATGATCCTCATTAATACAGAAAACCTAGACAGAAATCGAAACGTCTCTCTCTGTTTATTCTGAATTAAAGAAGAGTATGTGTGTTGTTCATTTTTTTCTCTGCTCATCATAACCTCTTTTTCATCTTCTACTAGGTTTTGTGGCTAGATGATGATGCAACTACTACTACTACATCTTCTCGCCCTTCATCCTTGGGGTCTGGTATGGACCAAGGGGGAATCACATCAGAAGTTAACCCTATGGGACCCGGTGGGTTGGTGAAACCTGCTCCAGGACGACCACAGCACACCACACCTGACTCAGAGTACGCAACAGAGGTAAAAAAAACAAATTTTAAAGTCAAACAGCAGCAGCCACCACTCATATACTCAAACACGCTGTACTGTTGTTCTGCTCTCAGGGAGTCCTGCGGATTCATCTGGTGGAGGCCCAGAACCTTATAGCCAAAGACAACTTCATGGGGGGTATGGTGAAGGGTAAAAGTGACCCCTACGTCAAGATCCGTGCGGCAGGTATCACCTTCCGCAGTCACACCATCAAAGAAAACCTAAATCCCATCTGGAATGAGCTCTATGAGGTATTATTTTGTTGAAAGCTCCACTAGTTTCTGTTTTTACTCATCTGAATTATTAAGTGAAAGATGATTAAATGTAATCTTTTGTTTCTACAATACAGGTGATTTTAACACGACTCCCGGGTCAGGAGATCCAGTTTGAGTTGTTTGACAAGGACATTGATCAGGATGACTTCCTAGGAAGGTGCGACCAGTTGATGGGGAAAAAATATGTCAGTAAAAAAGAAATTCATCATATTGACTGAGTCCGTTCTTTGCAGGTTCAAGCTTAACCTACGAGACATCATCAGCGGACAATTCATCGATACGGTGCGTGACGCGTCATTGAATGGTGGATTTTATATATAAGTGTAAGTGTATTTACATTTGTATTATAACCTGAACATTTCTGTGCCACTCTTGATACAGTGGTACACTCTAAATGATGTGAAGTCAGGCAGAGTTCACCTGGTGCTGGAGTGGCTGCCCAGAGTCTCAGACGTATCAAGACTGGAGTCGGTGAGATATTTACAGTTTTTATACACTCTTAAGTGTAGTCATAGTGGTTTGCAATCCAATATTATGTACATGAAATATTGGCTGCTGTAATTGTTCCTCCTGTTCATTATGGTGAAAAATGATCCCTTCTTACAACAGTTTTCTAACAGTTTAAAAAATAGGGGCTGAAGTCTAAAATTCTAGGTTCAGCCATAGTTAATATGAGGCTTCAGCCATATGAGTCACCTAAATCAAACACACATCTTCCAAAATTATAATCTTCTTAGTAAGAAATTTTCCCTTTTTGGTTCCATGGGCTGTATTTTCTTGCTGAGCCACAGCAGAGGGACATTTTAGGGCTATGTGGGATTATTTGTGTCTGGAACACAACAACAGTAAGCCGTCCAACTGATATCAGTCAATTTGTTGAAACCTCATATTATTGTCTGCTGGACTTGCATTTTTGCACAGAATACTAAGAACTGTGTGTTTTGTTCTGAGTTCCGTAATATTCTGTGCTCAAAATGAAGAATGACCACAGCAACCAAAATATCATAAACCGATTCTTAAATGACACCTCGTTAGGGTCTGGCACACACGTTTGTTGACTGATGTTTGGTAGCTATGACAAAATCAGTCCTTTAGCAACAGTAAATTTACCTGCCTCCTACAGATCCTACAGTACCAGTCCCAGCAGTCGTACCAGAACAAGGTTGTGCCATCAGCGGGTGTGCTGTTTGTGTATGTGGAGCGTGCGCATGGCCTGCCGGTGAGATCATACACTTTGTGTTTCTTACCTAGCTGTTGCTGTCAATTTGGTATTACATTATTTTCTGTGTCATTTCAGTTGAAGAAGAATGGGAAGGAACCAAAAGTCGGGGCAGAGATTATCCTCAAAGGCATCTCAAACAAAACCAAGGTAAGACCATGAGACTTCCACACTGAAGTTGTGCGTATGCAACAACAACAGTCCTGAATATGTCTGTTGTTTTTTAAAAAAAGGTCTGTGAACGCTCCACATCCCCTCGATGGGACGAAGCCTTTCATTTTTTGGTTCGCGTCCCTCCAGAAGAAGTGCTTACAATCAAGGTGAAAATCATTAACAATATGTTTGTCTATCTAACTATGTGCAATCAAGGCAGATAAAAACACATTCCTACTTGTTAGGTCATCTTTTTATAGAGTTATGATACTTATTTGTGTGTAAGTGTGTGTTTTTGTCCAGCTCTCCCACAGCTGGGGCCAGGCCCTTGGGTCCTTGACACTTCCTCTCCAGGAAGTCCTGACTGAGCCGGGCTTGGTGCTGGACCGCTGGTTAAATCTGGATGGAGCTCTGCCAGAGAGCCAGATCCTACTGAGGGCCACACTCAAGGTACTGACAACATGTTGCTAATCCTGTCTATGCTGGTCACATGCTGTGTGTGCATGTAATTGTTTCCTCCGCTGAATCACTCATGGTTTTGTTGCTCAAATGTTGCTGTATGAAATTCAAATGCACTGAATATTGTACTTTAAAGTAATCCTACTCTAACAGAAGACTGGAAGACAACACGTATCTCGCTCAGTGTCACTATGCTCACTGTGGTTTGGTGGATAAGTAAGCTCAAAGGAATACTTGAATATTTTGGGAGATACAATTAAAAAGAGATCAAATCTCATATCTGCGCAGTAATAATGAAGCATCCGCAGCTGATTAATTTTGCCTTGTACTTCTCTTTTGTAAATAGATTCAATATAATGAATAAGTAATAATAATAATAAAGGAATTTTAGACAGACTGATGGGCTAATACTGTTT
The DNA here is from genome assembly GCA_032359275.1 of Microctenopoma steveboyesi. NCBI lineage: Eukaryota > Metazoa > Chordata > Actinopteri > Anabantiformes > Anabantidae > Microctenopoma > Microctenopoma steveboyesi. Next base: position 10,793,264 of record JAUMHF010000024.1, read on the forward strand.
CCAGTATTTCTGCTAATATGAGCTAACTGTCCTGTGACAGTAGCTTCCTATTTACTGTACACTGGTATCTGAACTGATTTGTTGAAAAGCAAATGTTTTTCCCAAAATGTCAAACTATTTGTTTACCAGTAAAATCATCCAACTATGTACCAAAACCTGTCACAATACCTGTCACCAGGTATTGTGGTGACCTGTCACCAGGTATTGTGGTACCTGTCACCAGGTGACAGGTACACCTGTCACCTGTCACCTGTCACCACACCTGTCACCAAAACCTGTCACAATATCAATAAAGAGCTCACATAAGCATCAGCAGTTTATTCTTGTTCCACACAAAAGTTGTAGGCTTAACTTATTATATTAA
>JAUMHF010000024.1:10793727-10834612 GCA_032359275.1 Microctenopoma steveboyesi
AATAATAAAGGAATTTTAGACAGACTGATGGGCTAATACTGTTTCCAGTATTTCTGCTAATATGAGCTAACTGTCCTATGACAGTAGCTTCCTATTTACTGTACACTGGTATCTGATCTGATTTGTTGAAAAGCAAATGAGGGTTTTCCCCCAAAATGTCAAACTATTTGTTCACCAGTAAAATCATCCAACTATGTACCAAAACCTGTCACAATAAAGAGCTCACATAAGCATCAGCAGTTTATTCTTGTTCCACACAAAAGTTGTAGGCTTAACTTATTATATTAATGGAAAATATATGAAGTGAAATGATTTAAATATTTTGCAGATCTTGGACACTCAATTGGCCACGTGCCGCAAGGCTGCAGCTGACGCAGGCAATGATGCCGCTGAAGAGGAAGTCATCCCCAGATGGGACCCTTCCCATCTAGACCTCAGACATAGATTCTCCTCGTGAGTCACACACACCAGTGTCATTGCTGCTTTATGTCGTTGGTGTCTCTAGTGTAAAGGAAGTGGTTCATCAAAGTTTCTGCTACTGGCTGTTTTGAGCATATTTTCTTCTGCAACAACAACAATTTCAGTTGTTGTTGGAGAAACAGCAGTTTCTAGGTTTGTGTTGTTTTTTCCTTATAGATAAATAGACACAATAATAATATTGACCATCACATCGTCTCCACCTTAGATCCAGTGATAATAAAAACACAGCAGGCCAGGTGAAGCTTACCATCGGGCTCTCTGTAGAGGAAAGCAGACTTTTCATCACAGTTCACTCCTGCAGGTCTCTATATGACACAAGCTGCCCTTTATCATAAATATATTTTTTACATGTCGTGGCCAGTACTGTCATGTTCTAATTATGATGTGAATGCACATACAGAGCCCTGGCGGCCTGCTCCAAAGATGGCGCAGACCCTTACGTGTCCTTCCTCTTGCTGCCTGACAAGAAGGCTACCAGCAAGAGAAGAACTTCCACCAAGAAGCGAGACCTCAACCCAGAATTTAATGAGAGGTTGAGACAATGACTGAAATGCCCATTGAGGTGAAAGAGACTTGTGGCTATTGCAGTAGTTGACCCTTCTCTTTTGCTATAGGTTCGACTTTGATCTCTCTCTTGAGGAGTCCACTCAGAGAAGACTGGACCTGTCTGTGAAGAACAGTGTGTCCTTCATGAGCAGAGAGAGGGAGCTTATTGGCAAGGTGTATATCCTCAGTTTGCTATTTCCCAAGCTGACATAAATGTCTCGCTCTTGACATTTAATTATCACAACATGCAGAGATACAGAAATGTGAGACATATATATATTTTTTTTAAATCTCAGTTGCAGCTGGACCTGGAGCAAATTGACATCAAGACTGGTGTCACACAGTGGTAATAATCGAACCAGCTTCTGAACCGTGTTAATGTAATGTGTGAAGTTAATGTTAAATTCAACATGTAAACAACAACTTTGATCATTTCTGTTTTTCTAGGTACGATTTGGTTGCGGAGGCCAACTAGAAGAATCTACGCTTTGCCTACAGAAACATATACGGATAAATGTTGCTTTTGTGATCTGTGATTTGTGTGTTTGTGTGTTCAGCTTAAATATAAATTTACACCATCACTGAAGAGAAAAATGATGATGCATCCATGCTACAAAAACACAGCTCATCAGTATTTATGAGGAGACACGTTAGATGTAACTTATCATCCATATAGTGTTAGCTGTTCTGACTCCACGTGGTCAGACTGATTCTTCAGTAAAATATTTTAGCTGAATAGATATTTGATAAAAATGCAACTACGTTGCACAGCCTACATAGTTTATATACAGTTAAACCATGTACGAGTCCTGTTTGATTTTAAAAAGGGCTTATTCTGTGTTTAATATATTAGGGTGTGATCATGTTTTATGGATTAACAGCATGTGGATTCCTTTTTTCCAGACATTTCTTTGTTTATATACATTCATATTATTGCCTTAATTATTACAAAACTGTGCACAATCTGTCAGTGTTTATGAATTACGTTCCAAACGAAGTTACTTTTATAAATCAAGTATATAACGTAGCCTATAACAAACCTAGACCCTCAGATTACCCCTGACAACAGAGGTAATGATACTGTAAGCAGAGTCTGAATCACTGTGCTTTTATGAAGAGACTTTGTACATACTGGAAACTGCTGTGTTAACACTCAGTGCTTCTTTGTGTTTGCATCTACGCTACATGCAACAGGCTGATGCTGTCAGCAACATTTCTACTTTTCAGGTAAAACTGTTCTGAGAAATGAGCAAACATTGTGGAGACGCGGTGGGAAAGGCTTGGACACCGACTGATCTGTGGCGATGGAAGGAAAAGAAAAACTGCTGTGCTTTGACATAATTTGAACATATCGTCATGTAGCTGCTGAGGTTGCTGAAAAAATACTAATTAAAGTTTTCACTCATGAACCAGAACAGTTGTGTGAGCTGATTTCTGTGTGTGTGTGTTTAAAATTAACTGTTGGACACGTGTTACTCTTTTGAAAAAAATGTAAGTGTAAGATGTTGCCGCCAGGTCGCGATAAAGTGCTGACGAGCCCCACTTCTCCGTCCAGCTGCAGGGAGCCTCAGCGCACACAGATGTGGGGGGCGGGGCAACACAGCGAGTGATTGACAGATGTTTGAGCCAACAGCCCGCAGCCAGGGGCGAAACCAGAGAAGAAAACCTGCCCTCTGAGCGGAGGCAGCAGCAAAGCGTTTAATCAGGATCACACAACAATAATGAATGGAAACACGTCGGGGCCAAGAAAGTGGAGCAGCAACTAGAAGAAATAGTTGGTCGGGGGGGAAAGTCTTCTGTAAGTAATGGATTGGCAGATAAGTAGAAACTACTTTCTGGAAGAGAAAGCAGCTGCACTTTTATTGTTACTTTTGAAAGTACGTTTTGAGGGGAAACTACAGTGGAGTTCACTGTAAAGTGTAAATGGCCTTTTGGAACAGACACACGAGCCAGCCGCACTGTCAACTCTCTGTCTCGACGCGGAGAAGTGGATTATTTGGATTATTAATCCGTTAATGAGACTGTTGGAATACCTGGGAGGTTTTTGTTGTTTTTTTGTTTAATTTTCATTCGGATTATTATTATCATCACTGAGAGCAACCTAAGGATTACAGGGTTTGGAGCCGAGGACAGCGCGCTGCTGTGGGCAAACATGGGTAACATAGAGAGTGTGGACGGCCAGTCGGAGATGAAGCATCACATCATGCCTCTGAAGGTGCCCATGCCTGACCCCACTGAGCTGGAGGAGAAGTTTGCCATTGTTTTGGTGAGTTGCAGTTCTCCTCAGCTTGTCAGGGCGCAGTTCATTTGTCACATTCGCCTGGTTTTGGGTTCGTTTGTTTATTTGTGTCACCACAGTTGACTCCCTCTGCTAAACTGCCTCATACAGTCATTCACTCCATTCAAACACCAGCTCACAGAAACCACTGCTGTTGTTCCTGTGATGGCGGGGGAAAGAAGTTGCGCTTTGTGTTTTGGATAAAAGTGTATTTCCACTTCTCCCTCCTCATCGTTTTAAATGAATCGACCCCTCCTTCTCCTTCTCCGCCCGCTGTCCCCCTTCCTCCTGCGGTTCTTTTGTCTCCTCTAAAGTCAGACAACTCAGCGTTTGGCTGAAGTGGCAAACGCTGAGCACAGCGTGGTGAGCGTGAGCGTGAGCGAGGGGCGGGGTGGGGGGTAAAAGTTTCTCCTCTACAAAGAGAGGAAGGACGCTGCGCTGCGGACCCTTCACGGAGCGCGCCGCAGCTTTTCCCTTCAGGTTTGTTTAAGGTCTTCTCGCTGCGGGCTGAGCATCTGAAAACAGCATTTTCTGAATTCCCCCAAAACTCCCACTCCCGAAGAGTCTCTCCCCTCCCCTCCCCTTCCACCACACACACACCACACCAGGCTGGAGTTGAGCTGTCTGCGCGCTTTGTAATAATGAGCACACAGTCGACACCCACTTTTCCCGACTCTCAACACGGTCAAGTGAACTGTCATCCCACCTGACGTAGGATGACAGTTCTACTTCAGGTTGTGGTTCTGGTGCATGACAAGAGGGGATTTCACAAAATGTCTTTTTTTTGGGGACTCATCGCGTTTATCACGTGACTAAGTGCTGGTGCTGCAGTCATTGCTTTCCAAGGTGGTGTAAAATGAAGTGACATCATATCAATGAACTATTTATCACATGTTGGTCACATGTAAGTAGAACCAGTTATAGCTGTTGGTTTTTGTTCTCTATGATCATAATAATCATTAATTGATTGTTTGTAACCATATTTTTACCTCTATTAGGTCTTTGTAATCCTTTAAAGTACCTGCCTGACATTTTGATCAGTAGAAAATTGATTCCACTCTCATGGCTGTGTGGTAAACAACAGCACCATCAAATAGCTGACCAGCATAGCTCAGCATAAAGACTGGAAAAGGTTTAGAAGTAACAAAATTCTTAATAGTTTGTTTGATCTGAACAAAAGAACCACCTGATACGTTTGCACTTTTGTAACAGAAGTGAGAGTGATACTAATCCTCTCATCTAAAAGTGCACAATAAGGCTAATAGGGTAGTTCCCAGGTTACATAATAGTGAAACTACTCCTTTAAATGAAATTGCATCAGGGAAAATCATCTTTAGGTCAAACTCCTGCAACCTGTGATGAACCGAGGTCAGTGCTTCACTGGGTTCAGTCGAGGTGATGAGCTTCTTCTATATCAACAGGGTGTGTTTTTTTGTATTTTTACAGAGATGCTTCACGCGCCTCCTCACACCCTTTACACTCCCTGAGGAATACTTCATTCATGCCATAGTCACACTTTTTGTCTGCTATGTTGCTATTCTTCACTCACACGCAAACAGAAGACATACTGTATATCTCATGACGTCACACCAGCACCAAAAAGGATATCTGACATAGATCTACCTGTCTGTTTATTTTTTTTCTGCAACAGACCTAAATCTAGATCCCTATGCTTGTCTTAATTACAGCATCCAAGAAATGAGAGCCTCACAGCATCACTCGCATTGTGCCATTCTTCAAGTCTTTGTGAGGCCTCCATGTTTTTTGGAATAAGGCCATTATTTGCTCTGCCAGAGTCAGATCAGCAGCTACAGAGTGAAATCCTCATAGGAAGAGACTCGCACAGCAAGAGGCCTTTCAAGCCTGCTTGTTGACTGCTGTGTTAAGTCTCAGCTACTATGTCGATTATACACTGTAGTGCACTGTACAGTAAGCTCTGGAACGACGAGTTGTGTCTCTTTCATGCAGATGACTCACTGCCTCAGTAAGTGGGTAGTTATAAAAATATAGTTTTGATGAATGTACGTTTTCTTTCCAAGTGACTGATGAATTTACCATTCTAAAAAGATTCTTAACCCTCGCATTTTCCCGTAAAGAAAGGCAGGAATTTTTTTTTTTACCAGCATACAGCCTGTCTGGAGCAGTGTGCAGTTGTTTGACTTCCCTGCAACACAAAGTCAATCCCTGTTATTATGTTAAGCCATGCAGAGCAGATGATTTCTATGCAAGTGGCAGTAGACTCAACATTTCAGTTGTGTGTTTGACTGGGAAAAGTTTTCAAGATCTCTAACCCCACCCCACCCTTCCCCAAATTTCCTCTGCTGGTATATTTTAGTCCTCTAATCAGACAATAGTCTTCTCTTTGTCCTGCTACAAGATAAAGGTTCATCAAAAGCTTCTGTCTTTGTGTTTAGAGCATTTCAGAAAATCAAGGCCGTGCCTTTGGCATATGGCACTGGCTGCAGCTCTGGAGGCGCTTTCCAAACTCTCATGCATGACAAAAATAGTCTGCAAGAGTTCACGTCGCCTTTTCTGTAAATTTAGCAGATTTCTTTCTTCAGTGTTTGTTATCAGAGACTTGGGTGGTTTTGTCATAGCCTCAAAAATTAAAACTCGGTGTCCAAAACTTAAAACAGGCTCTATAAATGGGTATTTTTCAAACGGGTGATTTCCCTCCTTATGACCACTATGCTTCCTGTTTTCTGATGGCATACTGGTATAAATGGATGTGTCTGCATCTGCCCGGTGGGACCTGCCCTCCATCTCTCAGACACAGCCCACAGACGTCCCAACAGACTGACAGCAGCCCATTATGATGTCATGGGTGCAGAAGCCTTCGCCATGTGTAGTAATATCCCTGAACTAATGACTTTAACAGGGCCGCTTTACTGTAGAAGGCAGGGGAGGAGGGGCGAGATTCGACTGCTTCATGCATTCTGCAAATATAATGTCTGGAACAGAGCTAACCAGCAGCATGTGCTAAAAGCATCATCTTACTTCTTCTTGTGTCTTTTGTCCAGCATCCTCAGAAACAGTCTCAGCTCTGTCTTTTGTGGCTGGAAACAGCTGCCTGGCATTTTCCTTTCTTCATTTTACAGGGGAAATTGCATTGTAGCCAGTGGCTGTGTGGTTGATTCCCTTTACAATAAGAGCTGTGTTCCTGCAGGTTGCCACTGATGCCTAACATGTGATTAGTTCAGAAAGACATGCAGATGATGTACCTAGTCCTCTAAGTTAGACAAAGGTAGCTGAACAACATCCACAGTATATGTCGATTATTTATTTCTTGTCTTTGTCCTCGATGATTTTTACTTATTCTTGGCTTTGTGTGAGTCTGAAATGGAAGTGGAACCTCTCATTCACCCACTCAGTCAGTGTTTCCTGCGTTTCCATTCCCCACATTCATTCGCACTGTGGGTCTGGGCTATAAAATAACTTTCTTCATATGGCTCCGTCCTCAGGAAAATGATGTGAGATGAGTGAGTGGCATTTTCAAAGGTGCATATCTGGCCTGGGATCCTCTTTCAAAGTGCCCGAGCACCAATCCACCGCTGGATTCCTGCGGCGAAGCCTAGGCTGAGGCCACAGGAGAACTCGGAGAGAAAATTCCCTTTGAACTGGCGGTCTGCCACTGTTCTTGGTCATAATGATCTTACCAACATTTTTAAACGGTGCACACATATTTAATAAGAGCTGTTATGGGAGCAGCATGGGATTATTTACACCACTTAATTGCACTGGAAACAATCCTGTCTGCTCAACTCCTTACATCTTTTATTCCCTGACATCAGATTGCATCATGCTTAGATGGTGCCATCAAAGCTATTCTTTTGATGTTTGATCTTTCAGAGGGAAATCTCACAATTAAGTTGTGCAAATGTTCGGAAAAGCACAGATGTATATGTTGAGCCAATAGTAGTAAAGTCAGACATGCTGACAATGTATCTCCAGCATCCTGTCTGAAGTCACTTCACTTCTGATGGCTGAGATCTAAAGAAAACTGCAGTGATAGATGCCACTCAAGTGGAACTAATGGAGTCAAGCTGTGCAATGTGCACATAAAGCCTGAATCATTTTTATTTATTTAATGACGGCTTTACTTTGTTTATGGAGCTGATCTACCACTCCCTTTCTCACACGCACATAATCGTCGCCATTTGTCTTCTCTAAAAAGACAGAATGTGTTTGCTACGTCACTGGAGTTGGACGAGTGTGTATATCTGGCAAAGCCACTCACCACCACGTACCAGGAAGAGGGAAATTATGGGAATTGAACTTGGTTAACTTGGTTTAGATCAGGACGGCAGGCAGCACAAAGGCTGCCCACCTGGCTCTCTGCACCCTCAGGCTATAATTCCCCCGTCTGGACTGGGCTTTATGGGGTGTTTTAGTGTTTCTCCATTTCTCTCCTTATAGTTATTTTGAAAAGCGAAGTTCAACTTAAAGACTATGACTGACCATCTGAGGGATTTCCTCATGCTATCAATCAGCTGTTATTAAAGGTATAATTCATTAATAAATATTAAAGTAAATATGCTCAGTTGCTTTTTTACTGGTGACAGGAATACTGGTGATCTGTAATAGAAATGAAATGACATTAAAGTACAGTTAGCAGTAGTTTAGGTTAGTTTAGCAAAGATTAGTAATAGGAACATGGGGAGGAAGTTATTCATTTTTGCAACAAAACAGCTTGTGTTTTTTCATTTATGTGCATATCTGTTGTTTTGTTGGTGTGTGTATGTGGGTGCATTTGATGTTTGGTCTTTATACGTTTTCTTTTTTGCTAGAGAAGTAGTTTCCTCCTGAATGCAATTTAGACTCTTTAGAGTCTGTGTTGTTTTAGAAAGGGGGCTTCATCCCCCTTTTTTACATTGACACTCAGAGGAACTTCTATAATCTTATTTAAAGAGTTCAACTTTTTTTCCCCATCACTCGCTAAAATGGCACAGAGGTCTTTCTTGAGCTATCCATTAGTTACTCGTTTCTCAAGACTCGTACTTCTTACAGCGACGTCATATTGAGAAACAAAGGGGAACTTTTGAATGTGAATGACTGGTGATGTGCTTTCTTTTGGTTTTTGTTCTTCTTTATTTTATTTTCTCCCTCTCTGACAAATCACTGGATTTCTTAGAAAGTCAGTTTGATTGAGAATCTTTACTTTAAATAAGAGTCTGATGTGCCTTTTGACAAAAGACATGATAGTGTATCTGCATTGCTCACATTCTTTCTGTGTATCATATTTTTTCTGGTGCCTTCGTAGGTCGTACGAGGAGAACAAAACAGGATGTTCGGCAGGAATGAATGAATTGTATTGTAGTATTTGTTTATAGCCCGTCCATCCATTATCCCAACTGCTCATCCTCTTAAGCATTGTGGAAGTGCTGGAGACTCTCTCAGCTGTCATTGAGTGAGAGGTGGTGTACACCGTGGACAGGTTACCAGTCTATCACAGGTCTGACATATAGACACAGACAACCATTCACACCTAACCAAGCATTCTTCAAGCAGTCTTTGTATGGTAGGAGGAAACCAGAGTACTTGGAAAGAACCTACAATGACATGTGGTGAGCATGCAAACTCCACCCAAAAAGGCACCTTGCCTTTCACTACTACACCTCCATTCAGTGTTAAAAACATAGATGAGATAGTATTGTTGTCAGGGGAGATTGCTGAAGGGCTTCTGCATTGTTGTTTGAAACATCTCATGTCAACTTAGCTTTTTTTACATTGTGGTGACTTTTTAAGCTCAAAGTTTGAGCATAGGACTTTTTCATCGTTATCTTTGCTCTGGGACATGGTTCTTTATTTGACAACTGAAAATGGCATATAGCCAACTTCCTGTGGCCTCAACTGTCTGTGGATTGTGCACATAGTTGTGTTTGGTAAAGAGGTGAAGTTATTTCTCCGACCAGAGTAACTCAGAGGTCACAGACTAGAGGACATGAGTTCATGGGAGTAGGAAGAAGGCTGTAGAGTGTATGAGGGCAGGAGGCCCTGTTGTAAACAGTGTTTTCTTTAACCCCTAATTTAATGGGCATTTAGCACATGATTTAAGCTGTAGCCCCACTAATTTGACTCGTGTAATCCATCATTATTTTTTTCAAGCAAAAATACCCAACCGCTGCTGGTCATGTCAGAATTAGCTCCTTTTTCTGTCCCTGTATATATAACATCTATGTTTTTCTGGCTGCTGAACTGAGTAAATTAGCTATTTTAAATAAATTAAATTATTTTCAAATAAATGTTTGTATTTGTCATAACATAACATACATATGTGGGGCAGCTGTGCTATTCAGATCAGGGGTTTGGACCCCGGCTCCTCCTGTCATATTTAGAAGTGTCCTTGTGTGCTAGTACCAGTATAGGTAGAAAAGTGTTACATAGGTGCAGACCATGTACCAGTATTTAGCTGGAAATAGTTATTGACGTATTTACCATGAATGAAAAAAAACCTTTCTCCTCCACTCTCTGTTGCTCCCAGCTCCTCTCTTTTGGAGGCCTGTTAGCGTAGCTCTGTTGGCCTCTTGTTCTTCTAGCATCTTTGTGCAGGACTCATGCTTTGTTGTGATTGCCTGGTTTGGGTTACTTAACAAAAGAGTGATATGGGGATCGAATGTCAGCTCAGGGAAAGGGGGACTGTTTTCTCACACTCTGCTCACTTTCTGGACAGTGTGTGTGTGTGTGTGTGTGTGTGTGTGCGTAAGCTGGAAAAATACTATAATTCACCCATACATACATAAACACAATGTTTATGCGGATGCAGATGTGCAAAAACACACACGCTTGCATTAGACAGAGCAGCTTAGCAACAAACCTAACATTACTCAGAGCAGCTTTTGATTTCCTGAGGAGTTGAGGAAGTCCCTGCAGCCCCGTGATGACAACAGCTGAGCCTCTCATCCTGTCTCCACTCATTGTCTTTAATTTTCAAGGAAAAGGAGGAATCCAAAAAAAGCTAGTGATGTGTTTGGATGCAGTCATAGACATGCTTACGTTTACTACAACTGATGTCATTGTATCAGGACGTCTGGCCAGATGAGCTCCACCTAATGTACGCATAATCTAATGTACATGATGTACAGTATGCCAGGCAGAGGTCATAAGTTGCTTTGGTATTTAACTTTCCCATCCTGTGTTTGTGAAGGTGAAGGCAGTGATTTATTTCTCTTTGTGTTATGTTGATGTATATCCAGGCTCTGGAATAGTAGGCACCGCTTTCCCTTTTAATTATTCTCAGTTAATATGCTAAAAGAAAACAGTCATGCCAGGGCCCATATTTATTGGGTTTTCTTTGCCTTATTGTTGCCTCCACTACTTGACAGAGATCAGTGGTCTGGCGTTTTCTGTCCTCTTCAGACAGCACCCTTCATTAAATGGCTAAAGGTCTTATCTTCTCCTTCATCGGCTGATTCAGTATTTAGCTTTGTTACCAGATGTTTATTTCTGAAACGTGTTGGTTTTTCATATATGCTGTGTAACATGACATATGAAGGAAAAACAATAGATCTAGTTAGTAACAGCTGTACCAACTAACTAAGTTGCAGCTTCAACCTTTTTAGCATCAGAATGTGGGATCAGTAGCCAAACAGGCTCTGAAACAGCTGATCCATTATTTTATTTACACTAGGTTAGCAACTACATAAATAAATATATATGTATATGTGTGTGTGTGCATATATAGAGCTTTTGAGGAGATGATACTTGTGGTTCAGACAGAGCTGGGATGCCTATTCACCTAAGAATGTTTCCCAAACCTCAACCTATTTATTTTCACCTTTTACTTTGTTTTGAAGTTTTCTATTATTGTCTGTAATCTTATATTTGCTCTGAAGCAGCTTGCTGAGAGAAATGAGAAATGTTCTGTACACAAACAGATTCATTACACTGCCTGTGTTATGAATCTGTGTGTTTTAAGCTCCGTGCACTGTTGTGTGAGGTCGTGGACCCCACACGGATGAGGGCTAAAGGGGGGTACAGAGAGAAGTCTGCGCATCCGTGTCTAAACTGCCACAGGCTCTGTTCAGCACACGGAGCTTTTTGGCCACCCACTCCTTTCCCTCTAAGTCTGGTCTGTGTACACCTATCTAAGTGTCCTGTTTCCAACCCACTGATAAAGCACTGAATCACACTTAATGCATGTACTTAGTTGGACACTTCTGTCGTGTTTCAGTCTGAAAATTAAAGCTACATTAGAAAAAACAAAGCATATTTCCACTTTTCTTCATTTCCAGGCTTTTAGATCTATTTAACAGAGTTTGATAACGCTTGATAAATGCCATCTCTACAAAAAGTGACATAAATAATTACAGTACGCACAGTACAAAAGACAACATTTACATCTAGTCTATTACAAAGATCTTGTAGATCATTTGTTGCAAGTCAGGCAGCATCATAAAGAGTAACCAGTGTGTAAGAATAACAATATGTTGTGGGAATATATGGTGTTATATCTTATCATGGCTGAAAGTGTGAAGCTGGGAGGAAGATCTGGGGGGAAACATTCTGTCACTGTTTTCCAATGGTCTCTCTGGGAGCCTGTGGCTGGAGTTGCAGGTCATAAACCCAACTAAAAGCTAATTGTAAATCAGATCAGATTAGGAAGCCGTCCAGCGGAGGGCAGATGGAGTTGCCCTGTTGACTTTTCAAAGTGACCATGGTTTCTGAGCAACGGTGGGGGTCTCTGCATGACTTCAGCACTCTGCTGAGTCCCTGATGACTTTTATGCCTCCTTAACCAGCAACCTGACCCTGTCAACTTTACCTATTGAGTCTTTAAAACCTCCCTCTTCCTTTGTCAGTGGCTCAGATGTCCCTCTGTTTTTACAGTTTGACCTGTGCTTTGTTCAAATACCCCTTTTACCTATCCTAATGTGTGTGTTTTTAGTCTGTGTTTGTGCATAATACATTAATGGTCGGAAAAACTGAGTTTTTTATTAAATCTACTACTGCCACCAAGGTTTTAGTTTCAATTATCATAATTTTAGTGTAATGTTTTAATCCTATATTCTAAATCAGGAAGTAATGAGTAATGAGTAAAGTTACCCTTTTAATTTTTGTTGCTAAGACACACCACACAGGAAAACCAGTATTAAACATTTCTGTTGATTTATTTTCTGTCAGTATTTCCTTTGGTATAGCTTCACTCTGTTGTCCTGGCCCACTGATGATCAGAACGACCATGGTGATCGTGGGAGCAGTTCACCAGGTTGCACAATGAGCTGGTGTTGTGTTTTCAGATGGGTTTTACTGTACACAGTCCCAGAGTGCATACGCAGACCCAGCCCACCAGCTATTGTTGGTCATTTTCTATGAGGAAAAGAAACAGATTAAATGTCAAAGGATGGGAATGGCATAGCACCAAATCAAAACAAAGCTCCACATTGAGTCCTTTGTCAAGCCAGTTTCAGGTCAAACAAGAAGGGCCTTGGTGGAGAACAAGGTTTGTGGGCAACACAAGAACCGAACATTTCTGGCATTTATGTAGTATTTTATCCCTAAAGTGCCACAGCTCCGTCGCCCCCACATTACTTGTTCTTGTAGCTTCTTACAAACACAGGAAGTGAGAGATTGTATCTCTGTGGGAGAAAGTGAAATGAAATTAGTTAAACTGGGTTGTTTGGCTCAAATTACCCAAATCTAGTGAGAGGAAACATCCACTCTTTGTCGCAGGAGAACTTCTCTACACTAAATGTGTCCATGTGAGCAAGACCTTAAAGAAATGTTTTTGCACATTGGTGCTGCCATGAACATGTGCACACAGCCTCATCTGTATGTGTTCAAGGCCGCCTGGTAGCTCAGTGGGTTAAGGCATGAGGCTGGGATACAGAAGGTCGCAGCTTCGGTTCCCAGCCGTGGCACCTAGCTCATCTACCACACCAGGTGTGTCCTTGAGTGAGACACCCAGCGTTAGCTCCCCGGGCGTGGTCTGTAGCTGCCCAATGCTCCCCCCAGAAGTGATAGGTTAAATGCAGAAGGACACGTTTTACTGCGTGTTGTACACTGTGTACCTATGTATGTGACAAATAAAATTTGAATTTGAATTCACAGTACCGCAGGCTCTAACTGATAGAGCAGAACATTATTAAACAGATTAAACAGGCCTTTGCATATGTTTTTCCTTTACTCTCATTTCTTTACAGATCCTTATTGAAACTTTGTAGTTTTTAACTTCCAATTAATATTTTTCAAATGAAATCATTTTCAAACCCAATAATAGTGTCCATGTTTTGACTTTCATTTGATCCTTTTGTCTTAATAGATATACATCTGTGTGTCTGGTTTATTTGTTTTCCAGTAATTCAAAATTAAATTACTGCGCTTGTTCGCCCAGCGTTCGTGTACGACTGATGCAGAAAAAACAAGAACCAGACTTTGGGTCTGGATAGATTTTTAGCAGATATCTGAGCTTAGATATCCACGAATTCATGGGTCACTGATAAATTCTGTACTTCAACAATATAACCAAGCATCAATTTACTTAAACTTATGTACACAGAAATTATGTTCACCTACTGTGAGTTAAATTTTTAATCAGTGAATAATAATTAATGTGGATCAAACTCTATTCAACACTTAAAAAATGTTTTATGTAATACATGTGTCCATTATTGTAGGTAAAATGTCTCCTGAGAGAGAAAGGAGAGAGCAGCTTGTGGGGTCAGACAACTACTACAGATAAACTACTACTACTACTACAAACTGAACACATTCCTTCTGTAATTCTGGACATCTGGGACCTGTGTTACTTCTCTCTTCTCTCCTGTGTAGATTGTATGAAGCAGTCAAAGGCATCATATGTAACATCTTGGCACAGTTTTCCACTAAAGTTACAGGCAATAAAGCTTTGTCAGTGTGCATTTTAGGGGCTTTTTGTCCCATCCAGGTGCTGTGTAAGGCGGTTGCATTAGTGTTTCTTGTTATTTGTGATTTCAGAAATGCACACTTTAAGGTGAAATGTTTTGTCTGCTCCATGAAATATATGTGTGGAAAACACAGAAGCAGCACAGTTCAGTCTTTTTTCCCCCCTCCCTCTTTAGACAAATTCATTTATAACTGATTGCGTGAGCAATGTTTTCCTGATGTGGAAAACTAGTTTTAAAAACTCACATGTGGTCTTGCACTGACACCAGTTACTGAGTGGTTGTCATAGGAACAAGTAAATGACATTTTCCATCTGTCAAACACTCCGCCAGTGTGTGAACATAATTTCTGCTTTGGGATGGGTTAACGGGGCAGCGTAGAGTTATAGCTACAGGTTAAAAGTCAAGCTCCCAGGCCGTTTGTGACTGGCTTATGGGGTACTGTTGATACGGGTGTAAACGAGGGCTTCCAGTGCAAACAATCCCTCATGTCTGTGCAAAGAGAAACGCTGAGGCGATCAATTTCACGGGCTGGCTAGCTCCCTCATATTGTTGGGCTTCCTCATTTAAAATTTTTAAGATTTTCACGCCAGCCACTGTACAAGCTCTTGGCCTTGTCAAGGAAGTAATTAGTCAATAGATTTTGTATAGTTTGTTTTATTTTATTGAGCTAAAACATGGACATAAAATGCTTAAAAAGATTGGTCCCCAAACATAAATTAGAGAATTTAAAGTTTTATTTGAACCACAGTAAACTGGCTGCCTCAGGACATCTTGTGCAGTGTTCAAGTGTTTTATGACTGAATGCGACGACGTGTAATAATAGGCCAGAACACTGATAGCGGCTTGTGGTTAAAAGTGTTGCCTTAATGACATGAGAGCACAAAGGAGATTCGGATCATCTCCTGTGACAGGATGCTGAAAGTCAACACAGGAAGTGAGGTCATGGTGTATGTCCCCAGAACTTCATCCTGTGCTTGGCCATTGGCGCCAGAGGCCTATGAAGCTCCTGTGAAGTCAAAGCTAAAGCTCACAGCTACTCTAGTAGTTAAATAAAAAGAAAAAAGAAAACTGTGGTAATAAATTAAATCTTTTATATTTTCAGAATTCTATGAACCTGCCACCAGACAAAGCCCGGCTCCTCAGACAGTATGACAATGAGAAGAAGTGGGACCTGATCTGCGACCAGGTGCATTTATTAACCCTGAATTACTAAAACCTGCACTGAGATATAGACCACATGTCGTAACACAATGACTTCTGAAACCACATGTGTCAATTTATATTTTGTTGTGCATCTTCAGGAGAGGTTTCAGGTGAAGAATCCACCTCATACCTACATTCAGAAGCTACGAGGATACTTAGACCCTGGAGTCACACGAAAGGTAAGAAAGTCTGCATCCTTCTGCACATGTAAAAAGCTTCTGTGGCTGCAGACGGAGCTGTGTGAGGTCTGAAAACCACACGCTTCAAATTTACAAAAATTACCTGCCACGTGCATAACATATAAGAGGTTGAGTTGCACTCTGGGTAATGTAGGTCTGTAGGAAGAAAGTGTGGGTTACAAAAACCATCTTGTTCTGCTGCACTGATATTTTGCATGACTGCAGTCATCGCTTATCAAGTAACACATAACAAATCTCCATCCTGCTGTCATTGTCTTCTAGAAGTTTCGCAGGCGTGTGCAGGAATCGACAAAAGTCTTAAGGGAGTTGGAGATTTCACTGAGGACAAACCACATTGGGTAATCAATTCTTTCAAAACTAAAATGTATTTATTGGTGGTATAATGCTCAAGGAAACCACATTGTTGTTTCTCCTTATGTGCTCTTGCTGCTTTTCTGGTGCCCAGCTCTCCCTCATTGTTCTAACTTGCCAAGCTCTGCAGCTCCACTGCATACAGCCTGTCCACATAATGCCCAGATGGTAGCCATTGTGCTGCCTCGTCAACTCCCCCATAGTGTTGAGCAGGAAGCTTTGTTTTGTGTGCCAGAGGGACAGGAAGACTGGCTGACCCAGTGAAAAGCACAAAAACACACAAGGTTACATTTATGTTTACACATTTCTCACAAACCAAAACAAACAGACTTTCTGTAATTCATCTTCAGAGTTTGTCACAGTATTTGAAACTGTACAGTCCGCTGTGCACCGTTGTATGTTGTGCCTTTATAGACTTTATCTTCAGGTCTGCAGAAATGATCCTTGACTTTATAATCTGATGCCACACTGATAACTCCACAAAAATGTGCTGGAATGACTTCTCACTGAATTCTTAAACCAAAAAAAGAGTCTATTAAAGACTTTGACTTTCCATAGCATTTATTGAGCTCCAAGAATAACTCATATTAGGCTTCATCAATAAAGGTTTGTTTCAGTGCGTTTCCCAGAAAAACCTCACAGGCTCAGAAAAAAGGGGAGCTATTTTCAGACTTTTGTGGGTGGGATTAACTATAACAGATTCTGGTTTATTGTGTGTGTCTGAATCCTGGGACTTTTCTAATGTGTTATCCCTGAGATTGCCAAGAATCTGAAATAGCAACTGGTTGGAGAAAAGTAAAGGAAGGGAGAAGGACCAAGAGAGAAGGAGTGAGGGGTTAGAGTGGAGGATGGGGGTGGGGGGCTACAGACAGGAAACCGATCAAGCCCACCTCCCTCCTCCCCTTCCCTCCTGCACCTAGTCTTACTGCTTTGTTCACTGTTCCTCTGCTCACCTCTATTCCTTTTGCCCTCCCTCCTTCCCTTTGCTACATGAGGCTCTTGATTGTTTTCCTGCCATTGACTGACTAACAGTCCGTCATCGTAACCAGCACTTTAGGACTATTTTAAGAACCTTTTACCCCAATCCTGTCCCCTCCTGGAGTTCTCTGAAGAAGTGGGGAGAAGGTGAAGGGGTCTGTGGGGGAGGCCCACTAAATACCATTGACTGTCAGAGATTTGACCTGAGCCCAGCTCCTTCAGCCATATGGCCTCCACATTCTTTCTCTCATCGCAATGGGAATTCCTTTGTTTGGAATTGTTTCTTTCTCCACAAAATGAGTTAAGAGGCAAATGGGGAGGAAATCTAAGACCTTGCACTAATTTTCTTTCCATGGCATTCTTGCCAAGATTTTTAAGTCAGGGGAGGGGAGACCCCCTTCAGAAGTGCCTTTACATCTGGTGTTATATTTTTAGTTTTGGACAGTTTTCTGACAGATTTGACACACTCACCACAGCTAAACAAACAACACAGGGACATAGCTGGAATGAGTAGGAAGAAACACAGGTTGCCACCAAACTAAGAGTTTCAGACAGATTGTTGAAAGTACTTTCACAGGGAAAAGGTGGGCATACGTGGCATTGTATGGTAAATTCAGGTCAACTATACTTGAATTACTTCTTTGACTACATCACATTACAGTTCTACAGCGAAGCCTAGCAATTCGGCTTCTGTGGAGTTTAGGAATCTCCATTTTCCTTCTCTATTTATCGCTCTCTTCCTTTCTGTCCGTGCTTAAGGATAAGGGTGTGTTCTTGATGTGGTGTCCTGTTAACTCCGCTCTCTTCCTATGCATCACAGGTGGGTCAGGGAGTTCCTCAATGATGAGAACAGAGGTCTCGATGTCCTGGTGGAGTACCTCTCCTTTGCCCAGTGTGCAGTCATGTGAGTACTTTTGCCCAACTACACACGCCTTTCCTAAGGAACTGGGTTGGGCCGTGAATCCAACTGTTTAGTTAACACGCTGCATCCTGTAGAATACTGCTTGTGCATCTCAAGTGTACTTTTGACATGCTTTGTTTGTATGCCTCGTTGCATACTCAGCAAACTGAATGTGTGTTTGTGGACAGATGTTATGTGGTGTAATCTTGAACTACACCTTGCCTGAATGGTTTAAACCTAGTGCTGAGCTTTATCGTGCAGCTTGTTGACAGTCCTTGTGATAACCCCTGGCTCTCTACCAAGCTGCATCGCTAACCTAACCTCCCCCGTGCCTCTCATCTACACCCCTGTGCCTTTGTGTTGGCTTGTCTGTGTATCTGTATGTGGCCCAGGTTGGATTTTGAGGGGCTGGAGAATGGGGAGGACGGCTTCTTGGACAAGGCTAAATCTTGGAGCAGGTCCATTGAGGATCTGCACCATTCGAGTACCCAACCTTTCTGCAACACACTGGTGCGCTCTGCCCGTCAGTCTGTCCTCCGGTATGTATAGCTGAGCTAACTTCCCCGCTATTACGGATCCTTGTTTTTGCCTCGCTTTGCTAACCTTGAATGCTATAAAAATGTATTAGCATGCAAGCCAGTTGTTCCGGTGCTGTTTTGTTTCAGAAAAAATGCTTGAATGGTTGATAAGCTAGGAGTCTGCTGACCTCTTGCTTGACCTCAAACCCAATCACACGACGAGCTGCATTAGACAATAAAACTGGAAGTCTTTGACCTTTTGCCCTATGTGTCTTGTTAATGGTCCTCCCTCATCTGTCCAGATGTGCATCTGCAATGTCAGCCAGCTGTGAGCAGCAGCATATGTTGGACTAAGCCACACACAGACAGGAGCTGAAGAGACATTAGACGTAAAGTCTGACAGGGAGGACTTCAAATTATTAATTAGAAAATAGTTCACAAGAATAACACTTTTGAACACTTACTTAAAATCATTGAGACCAGCGGCCTGGTAGCTCAATGGGTTAAGTGTCAGACTGGGATGTAGGAGGTCGCAGGTTCGTATCCCGTCTGACTCCTAATCCATCCCCTACCAGGTGTGTCCCTGAGCCAGACACCCCGCTAGCTCCTTGTAAGTCACACCAAGCAAAGTAAAGTAAATATATGTATCATGTTGTATTACCTTAGAAAATGCTGTATAAGTTTCTGTGTACTGCACAAGAATAGTAATAATACACACGCATGACGGCTCTGCATTACAGTTACATAATAGAAGTCTCGGTACATAGATCTCTCTTCACAGCAGCAGGGAAACCAAACTCCCATAATGCATCTGTAACCTCAAAAGCCATCTAAGTTTTTTCTGTCAGACTTTATTCTCTGTAATTTTCTCTCCTGTTTCTCTCCGTGTGACACAGTGAAAACAAGAGTCTTATGAATAGCAGAAAAACCTCAGAAATAAATGAAAGAAGCTCAAAGTAACTGAGTGTGATTACTAAATCTTTACCAGTTATTAACTTTGGCATTTGTTACAGTTATGGCTCAGTCTCAAACAACAAAACCATCAAGAACTCCCGCCTCGTGAGCCAAAAAGATGATGTTCATGTGTGCATCATGTGTTTGAGAGCAATTATGAACTACCAGGTATCAAACATCAACACAACATGTAGAGGTTCACACATAGTCTGTAATAAGCGTGAGGATTATATGTTTCCTGTGCAGTATATATATAACCAGGTTTTTCTGACCACATCCTGTTCTCTGTCTCACTCTCTGTCTTCTTTCTACAGTATGGCTTCAATATGGTCATGTCTCACGCACATGCAGTCAATGAAATTGCTCTCAGCTTGAACAATAAGAATTCACGGTAAGAACTGAGGCCCCATCTCCATAGGCGCAGGGATGGGTCAAACAATAGGGGAAACCCTGCAGCCAGTTCATACGATATGCTCCCCATTCTCCACGGAGCTCAACATCTCTCTGAAGTCGAGGATCAGAGGCGAATATACAGGCTGTTAAAGGAACGTTTACTAAAGAGAGATTAGTGGACGACCGCTGGAGTTGATCACTCTATAAGGAGGATTAGGAGGGTTAACACTTAAAAAGCTATAAAGTCCTGGCCTCGCTTCAGACTTGAGGATGGATTTTATATTTGCACCCATATATTTATTTGCTCTGCTTTAATACTTTGCACGTAGCGATACATACATTCAGCATAAACAGCAGAACATTCCAGTTATGTTACCCTGATGGTTGTCTCCTGTACTTTCAGGACAAAAGCTTTGGTCCTTGAGCTGCTGGCTGCTGTGTGTCTAGTCCGAGGAGGACATGAGATAATCCTTTCAGCATTTGACAACTTCAAAGAGGTGCCAAAAGCGTTTGAATTTTTTTAATGAAAGTGCAAATAAATAGCTAAAACACCAATTAAATGTGCCAAAAATCTTTAGCATTAATTATTTATACTTACTGAAACAAGGATTTCTCACATCACTGTGTGCATAAAGGAAGTTCAGTGTAGATGGATGAATGTTCAGATGTTTATTGAGAGTGTAAGTGAAGTGCTATAGAGGCCTATTGATGTTATTAGTCTCATTAAGACACAAGATCTGAGTCAATCTTGAACAATGATAAAGATCAGCTCCCTAATGGGAGCCAGTGAACCACAAGGGTTTGCTTAGCCTCTCAATTTCTGCCTGCAAAGTCCTCTAAACGCCGGAACAAGACACAATTACCTCACAGTCTAAAGCCCCAGAGACGCAAGATCTAATTAACCCACCAGTCAAAACAAGGTCTTTTGGAGGTATTTTCTAAGATCATACATTAATACAAGGTGACAGGTCTTTGAAAGCCACCTTTGGTATTCACCCACAGCTGTACCAGAAAACAAGGATTAGGTCCACTACTATAACTATGTCTAATTGTATTAATGTATTAATGTTCTATTTTACAATATTTTTACAGTATTTTCTTTTCATCTATTTGTGTTTTTTGTATCTAAAAAATTCAGTTCCATACGTCATAGAACAAATATTTTTTGCAGGCTTCTCTTATTATGAATTATATTACTAGGAAGCACATATTGGTACAGAAAGTATAAACTGCTCAAAAGAGATTTATTATGTTTGATTCTGGAATGTTTTTAATAATAATATAATATTAGACTTTAGATATTAGAATAACAACTTTCTATATTATCTTATTAAAAGTCTGTATGAGGTAGTACAGTACATATTCCCCCATTTCTTGTGGAGAGTCGAAAGATTGAAGTTGATTAGCCTCTTTTAAAAAAAATATTTTTTTTCAATAGAGTTGATTTAGATTAGGGATTAGTTTCACACTTACACACCACAACCCCTTTAAAATAAACCAGATTACTCGTTAATTAGTTGGCAGAGACGTCATTTTTACTCATCTTGACTTTTGTTTTTAATCTAACATCACAGCATCGTATATTTTTCAACCACTAAATCATGAGCAGAAGACATTCTGTTTCATTGTAGGTATGTAAGGAGAAGCATCGCTTTGAGAGACTGATGGACTACTTCCGCAGTGAGGAGGGAAATATCGACTTCATGGTCAGTCCAGTTTGTGTTATTTATCCATACGCCCTCTGAGTTAAGTTCTGTATATCCAGATATGAACTTGTTAGTGTCTGTGGTACAGGTTGCCTGCATGCAGTTCATCAACATTGTGGTCCACTCAGTTGAGGACATGAACTTCAGAGTCCATCTCCAGTATGAATTCACCAAACTGGGACTGGACGAGTACCTGGAGGTAAGGAGGAAATGTCAGAATGGGCAAAGTAGCCTCACGCAGGAGCTATTTGTGTTTGCAGTACAGTGTGTCTCCAATCATTCAATTTTTTCTCATGTCAGAAATGTAAACATACGGAGAGTGACAAGCTGTCAGTGCAGATCCAAGCCTACCTGGATAACGTGTTTGATGTAGGTGGTCTCCTGGAAGACGCGGAAACTAAGAATGCCGCGTTGGAGAAGGTGGAGGAACTGGAGGAGCACCTGTCCCATGTAAGTGCACCACCCTGTCCGGACCACCAATGCTGCTCGCTGGGACCATTTATGAGATTGTTGTGGTTCACCAGCTATGTACTTAACTCGGCTGTTTCTACGTGGTAATTAGAAATCTACTCCGTGTTTGCATTTCACAAGTGGTGCGAGATAATAATGGGGTGGAGTACACTGGAAAATACTGTGCGTAAAACAATCTTAATATTGTTCTTGTGTTGGCTCATTCCTTCTGGGCAATTGCCTCCGTATCCCACGCTGCTCTGCAAAGACCTTCTTCACATGAAGAGGTCGTAGGCAGCCCAGACATCACTCTAGGAATTTCATAACAAACTCTGATCTCAGGGGTCAGGAATGATGGGGGTGGAAAAGGGTGAAGATTCCCTGTGAATTCCTGTGCAACATGTGTAATCTATTTAAAATCCAAACTTAAAGCTGTGTCATCCCCTTGCCGCGTCATGCTGCTGGGTATATCCTATTTCTTATTGATCATGCATGGTGTATATACAGCAGGGAGGGAGAACAACAAGGAGAGATGCCTGTGCTGTAGATCAATTGCTGAGTTCGCCTCCTCTCTTCTCTCCATTGCTCTTTTAATGCCCAGGTGACAGAGAAGCTGCTAGAGGTGGAGAATGAAACAATGATGAAAGTTGCTGATCTGGAGAAGGTGCTGCTTCAGAAAGATAAAGACCTGCAAATAATACGGGTAAGCCGGCGGTCGTCATGACGTAATATTGCTTGCCTGTCTTGCATCAGAAAGGCTTCACTTGCTCTGTGTATGTTAGCAAAGATCAGATTCAGATGCACGTAGCTAAATTGCTGCGATAGCAAATCGGGTCAGTGGGAAACAGGATGTCTATTTGGCTTGTCGACTCATTGTGTTGTGCTCTTTATTGCCCCCTGGTGACTGCTCAGGAGACGTTCGAGTCAACCAACACCCAGGTCAACACCCTGAGGAGGGTGATCAAGGAGAAGGATGCTGCCTTCCAGAGACACTTCAACATTGAGAAAAGGCTGCTGGAACTCGAACAGCAAGGCACCATCCGTCTGCACAAGCGAGCTGATGGAGACATTGCAATTGAAGCACTTGGTGTGGGCACCGGTGGGAGTATTGGCCTTGATATCCCTCTGGGGGACATCGGCCAGCTGTCTTTAGGTTCAACAGCGGGGTTGACAGAACCAGGAGCAGCACACTGTAGCTTACCACCAGTCAGTGAAGCTCCTCCACCACCTCCTCCTCCACCGCCACCTCCGCCGCCCCTGCCATCTGCCTCAGGTGACAGAGCATGACGCATAGCGACTACGTCTGGTCACACATGTAAAAGTGAACTCAATTTGACTACAGATTCTCAGAACACAGTTATTTTCAGTTCCCTTTCTTTTTGCATTCGTGCCGAGCCAGGTGACGGGTCACAGCAGTTTTCTCCTACCCCAGACAGGAAAGGGAAACACAACATTTGTTTCCTTTGTGTGCGTGTGTGTGTAGGCAGATCCTGTCCCTGTCTCTCACAGCAGTTTGAATCTCTTTGTAGTAACTTTATTTAACCTGTAAAAATAAAACATAGAGGTTTAAAATCATGTAATAAAACCTCTTAACACTTTAGATTTAAAGATACTGAAGGATGGATAGTGAAACATTACAAAAAATAAAAGCTATTTCATTCTTCTTTCATTCTTCAACATTAATTATAGGGTCAAGTGTGCCGGTCCCACCACCACCTCCTCCCCCTCTAGCTCCACCTTTGCCAGAAGCTTCTCCATCAGTTATCCTGAGTTTAGGTCTCTCAGGTAAGAGCTGAAACAAAATTGTATATTTATGTTGTGCATTTTTTTTGCTTTCTCATCTATTGCAGATGGTAGAAGGAATTTAATAGATGTAATTTTTTTTACAGCTATCAGAATAAAGAAGCCCATCAAGACAAAGTTCCGCTTGCCTGTGTTTAACTGGACGGCCCTGAAGCCCAACCAGATCAATGGCACAGTCTTCAATGAGATTGATGATGAACGTGTGCTAGAGGTAAACTGGTTCTAAATGTCTATAGCATTAAATAGTTAAATCAACTTTCTTTTTATTTTCATACTTAATGTTTGGTTTTTCATGTTTTTAATATAGTTGAGAACAAGTAGGCAAACTATCTCTTATCTGCAGGAGCTTGATCTCGAGCGGTTTGAGGAACTTTTTAAGACAAGAGCCCAGGGTCCAGTCGTGGATCTCTCCTGCACAAAGAGCAAAGTTTCCCAGAAGGCAGCAAACAAAGTCACTCTCCTGGATGCCAATCGCTCTAAGAACTTAGCCATCACACTGAGAAAGGCTAACAAGACCACAGAAGAGATCTGCAAAGCAATAGAAAAGTATGCGTTCGTCACTAAAACACTTTTCTAATAAAACAAAAGAGAACAAGTGACTGACATATGTGTTGTTCCCTCAGGTTTGACCTCAAGGCCTTACCTGTCGACTTTGTGGAGTGTCTAATGCGCTTTCTGCCCACGGAGGCGGAGGTCAAGGTGTTGCGTCAGTATGAGCGTGAACGTCGTCCACTCGACCAGCTGGCAGAGGAAGATCGCTTCATGTTATTGTTCAGCAAGATTGAGAGACTCACACAGAGGATGAACATCATCACCTTTGTCGGGAACTTTGCAGACAACGTCAACATGCTCACACCGCAGCTTAACGCAGTCATCGCTGCTTCTGGCTCAGTCAAATCCTCGCCAAAGATGAAGAGAATGCTTGAAGTAACTGGAGTTCATTTTGTCTTTAGTTTTTATATTGGCAGCATTTTTATTGTTCCTGCATTTGTATTCATTCTTCTGGTTTGCAACAGATCATCTTAGCCCTGGGAAACTACATGAATAGCAGCAAGCGAGGCTGTGTTTACGGATTCAAATTGCAAAGTCTTGATCTGGTGAGTGATAAGTGGCAGAAAAGGGATCTCAGTTTATTTGCTATAATCACTCGATTCAAACGTGTGTTCTCTAACGACGTTTTTTGTTTCACAGCTGCTGGACACCAAGTCTACAGACAGAAAAATGACGTTGCTCCACTACATAGCTCTCATTGTGAAAGAGAAGTACCATGAACTGGCCAACTTCTACAATGAATTGCACTTTGTGGATAAAGCTGCCGCAGGTGAGAGAAACTGTTGGATGCACGTGAAGATAAACCATGTTGCTGAAAGTCAGTTATTTTTACTTCTTTCTGTGTAAGAAAATCTTTGTATAAGACGTATTCCCTGTTGACTATTTGTGAAGTTTCTCTGGAGAATGTGCTGCTGGACGTCCGAGAGCTGGGGAAAGGCATGGACCTGATCCGGAGAGAGTGTAGTCTTCACGACCATTCTGTGCTAAAGGACTTTGTCCAGGCCAGTGACACGCAGCTGGACAAACTGCAGAAGGACGCCAAGGCAGCAGAGGTATCCAGTTTTTCCCTCACTTCTTAAGCATCCCTTGAAAAATATGAAAATAGACACGAAGCATCATTTCTTACCTACATGCAGTTCACTCACCTGCAACAAAGAACCCAAAATGACTTGACAATGTTTACAAATGCTGCTTCCTCTTTGGCCTCTGTCCTCCCTATTTCTAGGAAGCCTTCAGCAATGTGGTCAACTACTTCGGAGAGAGTCCCAAGACGACTCCACCCTCAGTGTTCTTCCCAGTATTTGTGCGCTTTATCAAAGCCTACAAGGTAAGGATGCCAAGCAAAGCAGCATCTCTGTATCTCTCCCCACTTCTCTCTAGACAGGGATGCAGTTTTCTGTAGCGGTTAACTGGGAAGTTCCCTGGTTTGTCTCACTTAGAGCAGAGAAGGGCAGAGTTTTGGCTGCCTCTCTGCCACAGGACGTGGCGTGTAGTCCGAGGCCAAATAAAAACAGGAAAGGCCAGCTGCGTCTGAGTCTAGAGCTGCAGCTGTGGTGTTTAGATGGTTCCCTACTCTTCACACACCCTCCCTCCTCTTTTGCCCCAGGACGGCCTCGCCCAGCCCCAACACACAGCACATTTCCTGGGATTGTTCTCAGTCTGGATTTATGGGATCTGCTCAAGGAAATGTTCAGCACGATGATTTCTGTATCTGTGTCTGTCTATGTGTGACTGAGAGAAATAGTTACACGTTTAGGAGATTCTCTTTCTGACTGGAAGTTAGATGAGAAGATCAGTACCTCTGTATCCCTGGTTCTCTTCAGAGGTAACAGAAAGATGCTGTTTGGAAACATCAACAGAGCTTCTAGGCTGTAGCTTCGT
The DNA here is from genome assembly GCA_032359275.1 of Microctenopoma steveboyesi. Lineage (NCBI taxonomy): Eukaryota > Metazoa > Chordata > Actinopteri > Anabantiformes > Anabantidae > Microctenopoma > Microctenopoma steveboyesi. Next base: position 10,819,783 of record JAUMHF010000024.1, read on the forward strand.
AAGACAAACATGGAAGCAGTATCAATCAAAAAATTAAAGGATGTTGATTTCCCAAAATGTAAGCACTAACCTTCCGTGTGTGTATAAAGCAGTAGTTGTAGTATAAACTCATTTATTTACACGACGAGTGTGTATCCTGTTTACATTCAACTCATGACCTGTTTTCAAGTGTCCCAGTGTTGATTCATTTGAGCTACAGTTTCTTGTCACTGACTTGTCACCTTTTTGTCTTCTCAACAGGATGCTGTGGACGAAAATGAACAGAGGAAAAAGCAGGAGGAAGCAATGAGAGAGAAGTTACTGGCTCAGGAGGCTAAACAGCATGACCCCAAGGTGCAGTTCAAGTGCACGTGACTATCTTCATCAGATATTTACTCAGTGCTAAATAAAGCTTTAAGGTGTGCCAAAAACACAGTGAATATCCTCTCTGCTGGTTCAGGTCCAGGCCCAGAAGAAGAGGCAGCAGCAGCATGAGCTCATTGCTGAGCTGCGGAGGAGGCAGGCCAAAGACCACAGGCCTGTGTACGAGGGCAAGGATGGCACTATTGAGGACATCATCACAGGTGGGCCAGCCAGCACCCCAAAAGCACCCCACATGGGTGCCAGCAGCTCTGGTCGTCCCAAGTCAAGGATGACTGTGGTCATTCACTGCTCAGCTCCTCTGAGGTGCACCCTGTGCTACGTGGTCCAGACACCAGCACAAATGGAGCACAGCACAAAACAGCACAACACTTGCTAGTTATGCTATGACGTGCTCTGGCAGAGCTGTGAACCTCAGTATATAGATAGTAAAATGGGAAGTGTTTTTCTTAATATGAATACAATTCACTTTTTAGGATCTTTACTTACAGGCTCCTTATTTAGAGCCAGTATGTAGATGTTATATATATATCAAATTATGCTGATGGTGTCTTTGTAGAAAACATTTAGGAAATCTGGTGTTTTCTTTATGTATTTATTGAAGACAGACAGTTTAAAATCTAATATATTCAGAAGAAAAAACAGAAACAGAATATCATATAAATGAACTAATGTTTTTGTCACTAATATTAATCAGAGCTAGATAAATAATTAATTAAAAATAATATTTTTGTGGCATTAGTGTTATTATATTAATAATGCTTATGTGCTGCAACCATCACAGGTGTAACAGCTTATTATGCAGCTGATTCCACCCTCCTCCTTTGTCCTAATCGTATTAAAAACCTCTCGAGGGTTTTGTAAGATGTACTTCTGTAGAGCCATGCCACCTACAGCACAGCTCCAGTTTTCTCAGGTTCATCACATTCTGAGGAATGAAATATGAAGGTGGCTCACTGTCCCTCAGCGCCAGAAATGCAGTGTCTCAGGTGTGACGTGTTTTCTCTCCTTCCCCCTCCTCCCCCAGTACTGAAGAGCGTGCCCTTCACAGCCCGCACTGCTAAACGCGGCTCACGGTTCTTCTGTGAAGCCAACCTCTGTGATGACGCCAACTGCTAGCCCCTCCCCCCTAATGCCAAGGTTGTCCAGGTGTCTCTTGTACGCCTCCTGACCACTGTGCATGCAGCATGATGCCTGTCACCCACCCCCACCCCTATCACTACAACGACTGTGAACTAACTCGGGCCATCATTGGTTGTTTGTGTTCTACATGAGAAGACTCCTATCAGGCGCTTGGTGATAGGAGTCAGCCAAACCTCTTTGCTTGACACAGAGCTACACGGTGAAAAACATGAAGTTGTACAGCATGGCAACATATTTTGTATGTGGGAAAAATGTGTTGATACACACAGTCCATTCAGACATGACTGGGATTCGATTATCAAGTCAGAATCATGCATGACTCTTGTAAAAGGCTGTGCATTATTATGGCATATGAAAAGACTCTTAACCTAAAGAGGTTTGGCCCATTTACTGGTTTTATAAACAATGCCTTGTTCCATGAGACTAACTTGTTTGGTGTTGGTTTTCTGGCTAACATGTCACTCTTCTTTCCTACCACCACTGTTTATTCTACCCCCTCCAGCTGAAAAGAAGATTAATGACAGTATTTCCCACTCCTAAGAGAGGGTAAGGAAGGTAGCCTGGCTGAAACCTGGCCCGCTTGGCCCTCCAGCCCTTGTGTGCTGCTACAGTGATGTCAGCTGCTTCAGCTAGTGCTTTGGATGCAAACAAAAAAAAAGATGCTTTACAGCACTGAGATTTGCTTTACAACACAATAATACGATTATTTAGATGAACTCCAAAGGGTGTTAAAGTATGGTTTTAGAGAAATTCAAGATCACATAGCTGTTAAATATTATATTATTTTTCAGTTTATAGTACAATTAAATATCATCATCATCATCATCATTATCCTCACCCTCCTATTATGTGTTGCATGTTGTCCAGTGTTCATTTACCTCTCACCTGTCAACAACGTCCGCCACGTTTTGTCTCTGCTAACTGTTGTCTGCGGTGTGCTGAACACCTAATTGGTCAACAGGCTCTCCAAATAAGTCGTGTAGTCAGATATAGATATGAACACAGTCACGGTGTGTGTACATTTGTTACAAAGGTTTTCTTCCACTCGCACAAGCACATGCATCTTGGCTGTTTCTCCACAAACTGAAGAGCTTGTTGACCATGGTACTGTAACTGTAGAAACAATGGCTTTGTGTTTTGTACTGCTGCCATATTAGCGATACAAATTTGCCACGATAACTTTCCCAAAGCCTTGAATTTTACTGTTTTGTGCTGAGATGGCTGCTGAAAAGCAAGGCTATGGGAATGTTGTCATTCAGTGTTTAATCCGCTCTGTATTTGCAAATTTTATATTTCTAACACAAGGAATTATTTCAGATTTCTGTAATGGTTGTACTGATATATGCTACAGGATACATTCAGTTGGCAGTTTATTAGCTGAAACTAATGCAGTCTAAAACAACAGTCCGACAATAAATCTCAGTTTAAAGGTGTTTATTTCATTGTGTGACCACTGTTTGAGAATATTGTTTGTGCTGCTGCTAAACTGTGTTGGATGACACAGAGGAGTGTTTTTGTTATTAGGCTTACCCTCATTTATAAAAAGAGGGTGGTCGAAATAATTAAAACACCTTCGTTTAGTAGGTGTATCTAATAAAGTGTCAACTGAGTGCATGTCTGCTATATTTATGACGTAAAACAAACAAACAAAAAAGTAGAAACAAGTTTGCAGTGTGACCTTTCGGTCCTCTAACATGTGTGTCCCCGTCTCTCACCCCTCTCTCCATGCCTACTCACAGATCTCCGAAACCAGCCTTTCCTGCGAGCTGACGCGTTGATGCGGAGCGGGTGGAAGAGACCCTAAACCACTTATTCGTCACTTATACCCCCCTCCCCATTATAACCTTCCTCCCTGTGTCCCGATGGTTCAACTCAACCCTGAGGCTGCAGATCACAAAGACTGATGAAAAGGGAGGACAGGACAGAGCCCTTGTTTTAGCTGGGTAATTTATTTATTTATGGAGGCCCTTTACAGCCACTTAAAGTGAGCAGGCATCATAACAGAAGCACAGTGGGTTTCTCCTCTTCTCACTACAAGCATATGACTTTCCCTGCTGTGTTGGCGCTGAGAGCCAGACCGGAGGACGACTACGTACACACAGGTGAGGTGAGTTGAGGACTGGCCGAACCTCAGAGCAGGAACGACGGTATCTCACTAACTCTGCTAACATGAACCTTATTCCCAAACCTACTAATGTCCTCGCGTTGGGCGAGTCGTAATCGTCATAGCAGGACTTGGATTAGGAAAACTGGGGGACGCCACCTCTGCTGGAATGTTTGCGTTAAGACACATTTTACTCCAAGTAAAAGAAAAGCTTCACTATCATATGGAGATATTTGGGGACTGTTTGACATGAAGCCAACTCTTTCAATCAAATGGAAAGCTCATCCTTTCTGCAGTGATAATCTTTTTGACAAGCTAGCCAAACCAATTTTCTCTCTGTCTTGTGATTTGCTTAAGAAGTGCCTTTTTGTGTAAACAGTGTTATTTTTCATGAGTCCGCCATAATTGTTTATTCTTTTTTTACATCTTTGTTGAAGATTGTATTTTTACTGCCTTGTACTAGAAGTTGATATTTCCAACATAAACAACTAGAAGGTAAGGGGAATGATTTAGAGGATATCTTTTTATATCTTTAGCACATCATAATTATTGATATGGGAGTCATTGTGTATTTGTGCTTCGTCCAAGTACTCTTTAAAGCTGAATGTCTTGACAAAGCCTTGACAACACTTTCTGACATTTCACACGACGTTTGGGAAGTGGAGAATGTTAAATGTGGATGATGTTAACATGCTATAGATGTGTGGTGGATGAAGGACGTTCTTATGTTTTTATTTTAACCCGCTGAACCATAATTTCATGGTTTCATCCCGAATGGTTGGGACTGTGTTCTAATATGACATTGGCACAAAGGGAGCATACATCTTTACACTACTTAATTTGGCGCAACATTGTACATTGAGACACTATTCATTGAGTGGACATTTATATTAATGTACACTGAAATCATGACATTTACTTTTCTGAATCAATGATCTATGGTATTGTTTATTGACTGAAAGATGACACTTCTGAATAATAAATTAGATGAAAAATGAAACTACAAGACCAGACTATAATTACACTGCCAGTATGTCAGTTAAGTCTGGTGGGACTATTTTGATGAAGCAACATTCAAAACAAGAAATTTCTACATGGTCATGTTTTATTTTTTCTTTTATTTTTAGGTTAATTTCAGAAAGAAATAAGAGACTTGATTTCCTGTTCATCTTTCCAAAATGACCAACGGAGCCATTGTACATTTCTACTATAAAAATCCATTTAATTTCTTATATCAAAAAGAAATAGAATCATAAAACAATCAGAACCACAAATATCCATGCAGGGTTTTTGCCACCAAAAGAGTTTCTCTAAATGAAAAATGATTGCTCTAATTTACATGGTCATGTATAAAATCTACCAGAGCAGGATGTAAAAAAAAAAAGTAAATACAGTTAACAAGTGAAGGGCAAAGCAAGGAAGCAGAATGATATATCGTTTCTGTCTGATGAACTCAGTTAAAAGCAGCGTGGTGAGCAGTGACACAGAGAGAGCAACACCTTAGAGACTAGAAACTAGGTTGACGGACAGACTTTAGCGTTAGCAGCAAAGCAATTAACAAAGGAATGCTCATCAGGAAGCTGATCCAGACTCTTCTCTTTCCTGAGCAAGCGCTTAACAATTAACATTAACCTAAATTACATGTTCATGTGATAACATACAATAAAAGAAAATCTCCCACAGAAGTACACATCATCAAATTGTCTCCATGGCCTTTCCTGAAAGTACATTTACAATCAAAAGACATAGAACGAAAGCTACATGTAACCATTCTCAGCTAATTATTTGTTGTAAATAGTTTTTCAGTGATGACTGGAAATTCACAAAAGTTTGCCGTCACTCCCAAAAATGACTTTCTAGAAGTTTCCGAGCAGAATCCAGCTCCTGCCCAAAGTAACCTGCGGTAGGCTAAACCAAGGCCACGAATATCCATCCCAGACGTTTTATCCTGGAATGTGGATTTTATTACAATCATCTTCTTTTAGCGCACTCACACACCAACTCATTCACAAAAGGTATGTCAATTATACAATGACTTTAAAAAAAAAACGTTAAAAGTACAGACTGCTATTTGTTACTGATGTTTGTATTCCTGGGTATATTTTCAAGACACTTTGTTAATAGGTTTATATATATATGCAAATATATATAACTTTAGTCTGTGCAAGGAGATAAAAGACAATCACTTGAATGTAGTTCTTTGAGACAACAGTACAGACACCGTCTGTGATGCCGAGTCCTCCGTGTGTACATGTGCCGTTAAACAATTTCTTGTTTTTCCCTTTAGACCTCCAGCAGCAAACGTACAAATACACATAATGTGAAAGACTAAGCTGAGCCAGCATCCAGGAAGTATTCATGGTGAGCACTGACACTTCTCTCATTAAAAACAGAGACTTGGCAACGTTTTAGGGGATGGAACAATATTTTTTTTTCCCTATACAATTCATACAAAAATAAAAAATTTAATTGTTCCACTGCCAGTTGTATCTCTCTATCTTTTACATTTGCACAGAGGTAGGTGGCTATATGCGTGAGAAGGGAGGGAGAGTCGTAAGGAGGAAGTGAGCAAAATTAAAAAGAAGAACTGAATAAATGTCTATAAAATGGTTCATTTTCATCAACAGAGGCTTTTTTTGTCAAAGAACAAAATATAATACTGCAATCACTTAAAAAAGTAGTCCTTCAATTTATACATTTTATACAGTGTTCTCGCTTTTTTGTTGTTGTTGTTGCTCTTTTTTTGTAGTTGGTAAAGGCATAGGATAATGGAGCTTGTTGTCTCAGCACTGGGTTGGGCAGGGCAGTATCGGCAGAGTTCAATCCATGCCTAGCTCTACGCCAGTGGGTCACTCATGTCCTCATCACCCTGGGAGAGAAGCTCCTTCTTTTCATCTGTGCTGGCCAGAGAGTTGCGGCTGTTGTGGGCGCCCATGTACAGGGTGGCATACACTGGGTTGGTAAAGTTGGTGGGCTGTGAGGCAAAGAAGATGACATGGTGACTCAATCGGCATGTGAAAGGCAAAGAAACCATCACATAAAAGAAGGATTTATTGAATTGAGTACAATAAAAAAGGGTGAATTGGCCCATATAACAACAACAAAAGAGTCTCCTTCTTACCACTAGAAGCCTCGCAGAAACCTCTGGTTAGTTGTGTCCTGTGCTTTTGTCATATCCTACACTGGGCCTGCCTGCCCTGGCTATTTAATTATGTTACTTTGAATTAACACTAAGTATAGGTTCACAGTCGTAAAGTCGTAAGTCAGGTACACATATGAACACTGAAGGCAGCCTTACATGGTGTAATTAAGTAGATATCTTCTAAAAATCTTTTAGTGTGAAATTCTCCACTTGCTTTATGCTGTTAAATAACAAAAAGGCACTTTTCTTCTAAAAAAGGCTGAAATGTAGGAAGATATCCATCACTCATCATCCTCATCATCAGGAAGGGTGAAGCCTTATATTATCGACAGATTAACTTTTAATTTAGTGGAGGGCTGTGGGTTTTATTCCTGCTCTGTGGATTTTTAGGGAATCTCTAAAGCCTGTGTTAACAGGAAGAATAGCTTCTCTGGTGCACATGACCCCTTCTTCTTTTCTTCTCCACCTTTATTCCAGTGAACAGGGTGAAAGAACAGAACCTCCACATGCAAAAATGCTCTTCTTTTATTTAATTCAGTTAATAATAATCCCCCCCCCCCCCAATAGGATTATGGCTTTATACAACACCACAATGAATTTGAAATTAGAATTAACCTCTGGTTTTAGGGGCTCAGTAGTATTTAAAAATAGTGACACAAATATAAGCCTAGATTTGGATTTTTGAGAATTGTTCAGTTCTATTATAACCTCATATTACTTAACCTGGGCACATGATACTGTTCTTGTGATTTGGATGAACTGTCCCTTTAAACAAGTGTGCTTTTCACCGCGTTACCTTGTCTGGGTCCAAAGCAAAGTCTGGATCCAGGAGCTCCCCGGCATCATCGTCAGGGTCTCCTTCATAGATCTTATAGGCAGGGTTCCCTATCTCCACATTCATGGCTCCATTTCTCATTCTGTGGTGCTGGAAGCCCTTGGCACTGCAAACAGACAAAGACAAACAGCCCTGTAAGCTATGGATTTAGATATACTTTTGGGAGAAACCATAAACAGTGGCGAGAAAAGTACCAGAACTCTGCAAACACCAGGTCCTGACTCAGCACCAGCTACACACAATCAAGACAACACACATTTAAAGGTTGTCAAATGAGCTTTTTGTTTAAAAGCTATTTGATCAAACCCAGAGAATATACTGAAGCATATCTGTTGGATTTTCACATTGCTAATATTCATTTCCTTGCAAGCATTTCAACATTTCCTTATTGATGCACAATTGTATATTTTACTATGCAAGCACACAGCCTAAGCCTGACATTTACACACATAAACAAGGGAATGTATGGAAGGTGCAAGGAGGACGAAACGGTCTGGTTGTTTGTGCATCACTTTGTTGCTTCAGATAAGATTAGGTCCCTGAGTTGCTGAGCAGGAAACCCCAAGGAGGCAAACGGGAGACGGCAGGCAAGGACAAAACAGACAGATTTCCCCATTGACCAACAGAATGGACAAATGGACTGACAAAAAAAGCATGGTCAATCTGACTGGATATTAGGGAAGGGAAGGGACAGGTGAATTACGTAACCCTATAAAGTTACCGCGAGGACTGAGAGCGAGATTTGCCCAGCCATAGAGCCCTGGGAGACAGGAAATAGGTGGTTATCAAAAGGTAAGAGAGAGCTTGAGAGCATAGGTGTGAGGAGCAGGTGAGGCTGGAGCCTGAATTAAAAGTCTCTCAACGACCTACCCACGCATTCTCTTCTTGTACCACAAGATGGCACCAACCACCAGCAGTGCCAGTAACAGCAGCAGAAGCACTGGGACGACGATGGAGGCAGTACCTGTGAGAGAGCAAATGATATGAGCCAGCAGAACCAAAGTATGCGTTTTCCTAACCAGAATCTACTCTGCGACTTACTTCCACTGGAAGTAGAAGAATCCACAGTAGCAGCTGCAACTTCACATCTGTATCCTGTCCATCCAACAGGGCACCTGTACACACAATGCATTACATAGTGTGTTTTTACATGCAAGGTTGAAGGATAAACAAAGGCAGAAAGTGCAAAGGGACGGGGTGGGGGGGGGTCTTACTTGCACTGAGGAAGCAGTGTGCGAGAATCAACTGAACATTGTCCATTTGTGCAGTAGTCCAAACAGGAGTAACAGCTGGGTTGGGTCTGACCGTTAGGACAACTACACACACACACACACACACACAAACAAACAAACATTTTATTAAATGAATCGCCTCAGAGTTCTGATATGGCAACATTAACACTTGGTTGTGGAATGATGTCCCTGGTTTATATTTTCATCATGGGATACGTTCCGATCAGTATGTCGCGTAGATTAATATAAAAGTAGCCCAAAATAAATAGGAAATGTACAAGTATTTCCAAGTCGAAGTCTAATTTCTTCCATGTTTGTACAGTGTACCCACCTGCAGGAAACCTCCCCTGAAGATGGCAAACACTTGCCCGTTCCGCAAAATTGACATTTGTCCAGTTCGCACTGGTATCCGATGAATTGACTGGGACACAGACACAGCTTAGTGTTGTTGGAGGTTTCTAAGCAGGTTCCACCATTCTGACAGAAACCCTCACATTTACCTGAGGATACGAAGAGAGAGGAATGAGATATGCCGGTGACTGTCGTGTTCTCCTCCAAAGGTAGGAGGGGAGGAGTTAATTGTCATTGTTTGGTGTGTTATACACATGTCACCATGTAAAAACAGTGTAGCAACATCTCAGAGTGCTGCCACTTACTGTACTGGCATTGATCTCCTTGGTACTCTGATGGACAGGTGCAGGTTGGCTGGTTTCCCATGCTGACCGAACACTTGCCACCATTCAGGCAGTAGTCCTGACACGTGTGGCGATTGCAAGTGGGTCCTGTGAAGCCTTTGGGGCATCTGCAGGTCGGAGCACCTACAACATAGGTAGAATATGAAATCTTTACTTTACTTCACTTGGCAGACACTTTTATCCAAAGCGACTTACAAGGAGAAGACACCAGCAATTACCAAAAATCAAGCAATCAACCAAGCCAAAGGCTGTTTACACAGAAACAAAAAATTCATTTTGACGCTTGAGGAAAAGTCAAGTGCCAATTCACGAAAGTAAGATTCATCTCAGAGGGCACTGCGAGTGCCTCATCTCATGGACCGACAGACCAAGCGTGTTCTACCTTTACCTGTATGAGAGGCAGCGCAGGTGCCTCCATTCTTACAGTAGTCCCTGCACTGGTTGATCTCACATCTCTCTCCAGTGTAGCTGGGCTGACAGCGACACTTGGCCACCTGATGGGCATTAAGGAAGCAGCTCCCACCATTCTGACACTGAATTTCACACGGTCCTGAGGGGGGAGCTGTGAAGGAAGAATTACAATGATGGAGACTGTTTCTGTTTGTATGTACAAAACAGTTCTACGCCTGCGCTTCAAGTGTGCTACATGTACAGACTTACAGAACGGTGACTGGGTGGGGCTCGGCCTCTCCGTACATGTGCCGTTGTCAGCCACATAGTTATTAGGACAAGTACACACTGGTCCACTGGGGCTTAGCAGACACAGCCACTCGCACTTCTTCCTGTCACAGGGGTTAGTCACTGCTCCACAATGAGACAAGATATCCAGTAAGAAGACGGCATGGACAAATCGTAAGATACAATGGTTTCTCTCAAGCATGTGAACAATACATGCTTGAAAAAAACTAAAATAGTATGTTTGATGCTCACTCTCTGGCTGCTTGTAACGGTGGTACAGGACTATGTCAGTAGCATGGTTGATGCCTGTGGTGAGATTCTCCATGGAGCCTTTGCCAAACTTGTTAATGCGGAAGACAAAGTTGTTGACATACGTGACCCCATAAATGTAATCCTCAAAGATATCTATGCTGAACGGATGAAGCAAGTCTGGAGATAAGAGAAAAGGCAAATGAGCGAAAAGAACATGCTGAATTTTAACCTCTGAGGCTGCAGAGAGTTTTGTTTTCACTCAACTGTTTTTGATGCCAGAGGCTGCAACGACAGGGTCAGAGCCATCCAGACGCACACTGCCGATCACAGAGAGTTTAGCATCTGCCCAGTAAAGGCGCTCGTTGAAGTAGTCGACGGCCAAACCTGTACAGTGAAAATGGAGGGAGCTCACAGATCCAAACATGATAACCTATAGAGACGAAAAGGCTCCTTCAGGGTTCAAATAGATGAAACACCGACCTGTGGGCCACTGGATGTTCTCGTGGATGAGAGTTTGTCTCAGAGTACCATCCATGGCAGCTGTCTCAATTTTTGGGTGGTTACCCCAGTCCGCCCAGTACATGGTACTGAGGAAAAACGTACAATTACAAAACATCTGACGACTGAAAAAGCTGTGCGAGTCATCGACATATTTTACGTGACTGTTCCACTAAAACCACATACCCTCTCTGTGGATCCACTACGATTGCGTAAGGCTCATCAATCATTCCAGAAATCAGGGTTTTGCAATGTTGGCCTGACATCTGAGCCACTTCTATTACATCTCGACCCGAGTCCGTCCAGTACAGGTTACCAGCCACCCAGTCCACCGCTATACCTCGAGGCATCTTCAGCTCTTTGATCTGGAAACAAGCAGAAAGCCTTTACAGTACTGGATGTTTGGGTGTGTGCTGTGCTCTGCACAGTGCAAACATTTGAGCAGTATTACCTGCAGGTTGGTGATCCTGCCCTCACTCTGCCGCTGGTTACGGTCAGAGTTGGAGTTTGAGGAGGACGGCGAGGATGTGGACAGTCCCGGAAGCTCATAGGAGGAGATTCGGCCCGTGTGCCAGTTGGTCCAGAAGATGCGGTTGGTTTTGACGTGCAGATCCATTGCATCGATGCGCACACTGGCATCACCCTGGAAGACCTGCTCATAGCGCCAGTTGGGCATACCAGGATCCAGGCTGCGGATTTCATTGTCATCAGCTATGTAGAGAATCTGTCGGCTGCTATTAATGCCTGAAAGAAAAACATTATTTTAAACAAACTACGGGTTTAAAATAACCCGGAATTGAAAAGCTTAATAAAAAAGTTCTCACTATCAGCCTTGCAGGTGCCATTGATCCTGGTGAAGTACTTGTGGCAGCTGCATTTGTAGGAGCCTTTGGTGTTGTTGCAAATGTGGGAACACATTCCAAACTGCATGCACTCATTTTTATCTACAATGCAAAGCCATAGACAGAATTATGAATTCAAAATACTACATCACAGCAAACATTTCCAAAGAGTGTTTGCTGTGTTTACCTCCACACGTGTGGTATCCTGTCTTCTGGAAGCCTGGTTTGCAGGAGCAGAAGGAGTCTGTGCCGTTTGTTACACAGTGGGCTTCATCCCCATCCCCACACTGTGTCCCGTTACTCCTACAGTCCTTTAGTTTTATATCTGAAAAAACACGCATCAAAACAAGTGAAAGATGAGTCAGTAGAGTTCAGGTTTATCCAGTGGAAATGTCTAATCTGTGGTCAGGTATGAGGATATCGTATTTGACAGAGGGAACCTGTCTTGCAGTTGATCTCATCAGAGCCGTAGTCTTCACAGTCATTAAAGAAGTTACAGCGCAACGTGGAGCTGATGCATCTGCCGTTGGCGCACAGAAACTCATCCTTCTCACACGTGGGCACAGTCGGAGGCACCACTGTAAACATATAACAGCACACTTAGGCAAAGTGGAAGTAGGAGAGCGTTTTCACAGCAGCTTGAAAGACTCCTTGACTTACAGCAGTCCATTTCATCTGACCGGTCGCCACAGTTGTCGACACCATCGCACCTCTTCGACAACTTTAAACATACGCGGTCATTCTGGCAGCGGAAAGCTCTGGTGGGAGGACACTGCAACTTTCCTATGAGCGGAACACATTGAACAAAGGGCACGGAGGAAAGAAAAGGTGTCAGCAAACAAAAACACAGAGAACATTTCAACATGTACAGTTTTTGATTGGAAAGCTGTACGTACTGCATTCTTCAGGATTTTCATCAGAGTTATCCCCGCAATCATCCTCGCCATCGCACTTCCAGGCAAGGGGTTTACATAAGGTGTTGTTGCACTGCAGCTCATCCATTGGGCAATGACGTTCCACTGAGAAACATAGTAAGAGGCAGTAACTGAGTTTAAATGTGTGAGCCATCAAATCACATTGTTTTGTCTCATCTTTTACCATAAATTACCTTTTGTAAACATGTTTTCAAAGTTCCTCATATAAAGACATAAACAAACATACCTGTAGTGCCACATTTCTCCTCATCGCTGCCATCCATGCAGTCAGGATCAGCATCACATCGCCAGCGGATGGGTATGCAGTGTCCGTTCTTACACTGGTACTGGTCGTTGTCACATTTCAGCTCACAGCCGTGCTAATGAAACATCACAGCCCACAACTGAGGATCAGCCTTTGTTTTTATACAATTATTACCAAATCATGTTAAACATTATTTATTTAACACCCAACACAAAGTTTCTGCACCTCATCAGATCCATCAGCACAGTCGTGGTCTCCGTCACATTTCCACCTCCCAGCAATACAGCGACCATTTGTGCAGGCGAACTCACTTTCTGAACACTGCCGAGGCACTAGAGAAGAAAATGGTTCACGTTGGTGGCGACAATGGCAGCTTGCATTCCACAGCAAAAACATAAAGTCACACTGAGAAATATATTTAAGAATGTGGATGTTTTTTTGACAGATGTTGTCAATCTGCTGCTATGGATATTCATAAGGTTTGGCCGTGTCTTCAATGTCACAATTAATCTGCGCGGCCACCTACCGTTTTGTTCAGCTGGAAAAAATGATGCGTACAGTAAAGAGATCCATGTCCAGTTTTGGGAAGATAGAGGGACCATTCTACACATATACTGGTAAATTATACATTCCTGCCATACCCAGACTGACAAGTCCTCAGGAAGTTGCAAAGGAGAAACAAAACAAAACTGCACAAACAAGTGTAATAAACACACAGACTGCAGGAGACAATGTGAGAGACTGGAAGTTAGTCTCAAAGATTATATATGTTATATAATCTCGGCTTCCAGACTCTCACAGGTCGTAAGCTATGGGTGGGGATCACGGTTGGACTGGAGCATGAAAATGAAGACGGTGTGCAGAGTTGAAACGGAATATGAAGGTGGTGTAACTTACCTCTGGCTCATGCCATTAGGACAGTATGAAATTGAACAGATGAGGTGAGATGCATTAGAAATGACAGTGAAAGGATGTCAACGCTGAACAAGCGACTTGCTATATACAATTAATCAGCTAAAGGTGCAACGTGAATATGTTTCAAGTTGGCGAGGCACAGGTTTGAGTGTAAGTGACAAGGTGAGATTACAGATGATGACAATATATGGTATAAAGACGGTTTCTTAGCTGACTGGGACACATACTACACTTGTCTTCATCTGAGTTATCCCCACAGTCGTTGTCGTAGTCGCACTGCCAGCGGCCCGGCACACAGCGGTTGTTCTTACATCTAAACTGGTACGGCTCACATGTCCTCTCGGCTGCATAAATGTACAGAATACGTTAATAAAAACAGAAAGGAAAAGAAAAAAAAACATTATCATTTGTTCGTCAGTGCTTCTGCCTAATGTTCCAAAGAAATTCCATTCTTACCACACTCCTCCTTTGGTTCATCTGACGCATCGCCACAGTCATCCTCACCGTCACACTTCCAGCGAGCAGGAATGCAGCGTCCAGAGTCTTTACACCGGAACTCGTCGACGCCACACGTCATCTGGGCTGGAGAGGAAAACATTTCGCCGGTGGTTACATGGCGTGCTTCCCATGACCACACATAGTAAACAGCAGCAGAATAAGACGGAAGTCCTACTGCAGTTGGCAGGCTCATCAGATCCATCCACACAGTCGTTGTCACGGTCACACACCCACACTCGAGGTATGCAGCGTTTGGTGATAGCACACTGGAACTGAGTGGATGCACATGTGACCTCAGCTATGGGACAAAAGGACAAACATGTAGTTACTCTGTCAAAGATAAGAATACAAGCAGGATTTTTAAGGCACTGCATTACATATAATAAAGAAAGCTTCTACTCACGGCAGTCCTTCTCGTCCTCTCCTTCCCCACAGTTGTCTTGGCCGTTGCAGCGAA
>JAUMHF010000024.1:10834712-10860294 GCA_032359275.1 Microctenopoma steveboyesi
TAATAAAGAAAGCTTCTACTCACGGCAGTCCTTCTCGTCCTCTCCTTCCCCACAGTTGTCTTGGCCGTTGCAGCGAAAGATACCAGGGATGCAGCGGCTTGGGTGGGAGCATTTAAATTGGCTGGGCAGGCAAACATGAATATCTGCAGAGAAGCAAAAAAACAACATATGATGCTCTGCTGATCAACAATTAAAAAAAAGGGGTGTCCCCTACAGAGGAAGTAACAAATGGACCAAATGTGTGGTAATAATTGCATATAAACAGACAGACACACCGCAGTTGGCCTCATCCGAGTTGTCCTGGCAGTCATTGTCTCCATCACAGATGTAGGCAGGGTTGGTGCAGATGCCTGTGCCACACTGGAACTGCCCCGGTCGGCATTTGAATTCAGCTGTCAACAACAGAATGTGTGCATGTGTGAGTTTAAACTGTCAATGCTGAACCTCTCCGGTAATGTTTCCTGATACCACATGCACATTCTATGTTGCAGTATTTCTAATTACTTTCCTCAAATACTTACGGCAGTCTGCGGGCTCGTCTGACCTGTCCCCGCAATCGTCCTCTGTGTCACATTTCCACCAGAACGGAATGCACTTATCGTTTTTGCACACAAACTACAGCAGAAAGAAACAGGATTAATCCGCGGGCAACATCAGAACTCCACTGCCTAGCTACTGTACAGCCAGCTGTCAACAGACAATCGACAGGTGTTTATCAAACAAGCCACGTCAGGATGAGAAGCCACTTATAAACTGTAACCATTCATGTTCAAATTGATGAGGTGACCTACCTGGCTGGCTGTGCAGTTGGACATGCAGGTACGCTGGTCATTGGCAAGGTAGAAGTTGGTGGGACAGGCACACTTGTAGCCTCCGCCAGGAGACAGGAGGCAGAGGTTGCTGCAACCACCATTGTTCGTCTGACACGGGTGGTTGGGCACTGAGAAAGAGATGGAAAGACTTTAAATTAGAGGAAGAATTTCAACAATTATGTGAAATCTGATAAAATGACACATGCACTTTTTTGAGAAAGTACCAAATGTGGATAAAATGACCACATTCCTTTTATCATGCAGCGACTACTTGTGTGTGTCTTACCATCAGGCTGGCGATAGGGATGGTAAATATGGATGTCCATTGGGCGGTGCAGAGTGCTGATCAGGGTAGACTTGTTGGTACCCAAAGTCTTGTGAGCTCTGTTAATGGATTTTGTCTCCCAGTCAGTCCAATAGATGTACTCCTCAAACAGGGTCATGGCGAAGATGTGGGGGATGTCGTTGCTGAGAACTGTCAGGTCAACCACAAACAATAAATCAATTCCTGACAGTCATGAGAAAAATAACTGAACAGGTCATACTGAAGGCTGCCCTCCATCACCCCCCCCAACTTTCTGCAGTGCATAACTAATCAATGCACCTCTGTGACAAATAGGTGACCCCTTTCTCATTCTTGCAATATTTTTAGCTTCATTCAAAACCAGCGGGAATTCACGAGAAGCATAAAGGTTTGTCTGTACAACATACACACGCTGAGTCCAAGTATCAAAAACAGGTCATTTATAAAGGTTATGTTCCCATTTGCTATGTGTTAATTAAGGCTACATATAATATAAGGTTTCTATTGTCCATCAGTCATTTCTTATTCTTGCTAATGTGATGTTTCTGTTATATCCCAAAAAGAAACTGGCTCCACTATCTCTGTGTGATGTAATGGGCTCCTTGGCTCATTAGGCTTTGCACCAATTGCACTTTGTCTGGTTTCATGCACTTCCTGTTTTGTGTGCTTGCTCCCAGTGTTTGATGCTGGTGCTTTGTGAAAACACACTCCACAATCAACATCCAGCTATTTTCTGTTGTAAAACACATTCGAGGACACTGGGTGACAGTGTTTTAACTGTGTGGAGGTTGAAGGTTGGTGTGAAGATTTGCTTTAAACAATTAGGACTTGCAGTAATTTTATAACACGAGGGTGAACTTACATTAGAAAACATTAGTCAGATTAGCATGAAGAGCCTTTTGGGCATCCTTATCTGCGGTCAAACAGGCAGAGGCTCGCTCTAGCCTAACTCACATGGCCATGCTAATGTTTGTACGGTGTGCTTATCAAAGGAGAGCTGAAAGTCACTGGGCACACTAATGGCAGACTAATAAGCTAATGCAAGACTGACAACTGTTTAAAAAATATGTCAACTCCTTGAGCAGCAAAACCAAGATTTATTTGTAACTGTGAGACACTGCAGCATTTTATTCTTGATTTTTTTATAGCTGTTGTAGAAAGTACTACTTTCAACATGAGGGAACTCATAGGCCACTCCTAGTACAATGCTCTCTAAGAGAGAACTTTGTAGGCTGCAAGCAATCCCATACACCCACAACATTATCATCATCATCATCCAAGTCATAGCTGTGTCTACGTGTTGAACCGAGCTTAACAAATGAGTGAGAAATGTCTTTACAGATGCCTGCTGTGCTCCAGAATTCCTCTGTAGCTCGGTGGGTTGACAATATGCACTATTGTAGTTAATGTGCTCAACAACTGAGCACCATGCAGACAGCATACATGCGAGAGAACAAGCTCTCCATTCAAGATTCCTCTCCCCTAGGCCTGTGCCGCAGGAGCCCAACCTAGAAAACAATCATCTGAACTGCGTGCATATGCTTGGTGGCTTGCAAAAAAAAGATTTCTCTCTGTCATGTTGAATTTGCATTTGCATTTCTACAGCATCCTGCCTCCACGATCACGCATCTCATTGGGACTTTACATAATCTGCTATGTTTGATCCACTCTAAAAGACAAAACCCCAAAATATCCTGAAACGTCCAAACATATCTAATATGTCCACATTGTGAAAGGCAGGCAGAAAGGTGTTAGTTGCTAGACATGTTTCTCAAAGCAGTAAGAGAAATGTAGTTCTGTTTGAATGTGTGCTGTACCCATATGTCTGCTGGTGCCATCCAGGCTGGCAAACTCTATGTAGTCTTCCCTGGCATCAGCCCAGTAGATGCGGTCATTAATGAAGTCCAGGGTGAGTCCATTGGGCCAAGTGATCTTATCTTCCACGATGACACTTCTGTTTGTGCCATCCATCCCAATCCTCCCAATGTGTGGACTGTCACCCCAGTCTGACCAGTACAGGTACCTAACAAACAGGGGATAGTGCTATAGTATATATATATATATATTTATATAAATGCCAAATCAATAACTGAGTATAGATTATGCTTAAATTCCAGATAAAGAAACAGTTAAAGAAAATCTTTTTCTCACCCATAGCGTACGTCCACAGCTACAGCACGGGGTTCCCGTAAGCCACTGTTGACGAGCACCGTCCGGTAGGCTCCATTTAACTTTGACACCTCAATTGTGTCCCTGCCTTTGTCACACCAGTACAGGTTCCCTCCAACCCAGTCCACCGCCAAGCCATCTGGGTTACTCAAGGAGGTCCTGTGTAATACCTGCCACATTAGTGAATCACAGGGTTAAACAATAAGCTTTCTGTTCAGCAAATCGTTCTGCTTTTAATAGAGATTTTAGGGATGAGAATGGCTAAAAGTTCTAATTAGATTAAAGGGCGCTTGACTTTTTCCACTGACCTCCATGTTGCTGCCGTTCATATGCATGCGTCGAATCATGCTGCCCTGAGTAGTCACATCTGTCCAGTAGATCATCTGCTCTGCATAGTGGAAGTCTAGTGCCACTGCATTATTCAGACCCTAAATCACAGGTAGGTGCAGTGTTAACAGGCGTACGGAGGGCTGACGGGGAGAACTTCCCAAACTGAGAACCCCTGTTTCTCACCTGTTTTATGAGCGTGTAGTTAGAACCATCCAAATTGAGTTTTCTCAGGTAGTACCGGTTGGCAAAGATCAAGTAGGGCTCCTCTTCTGTATCGAAGTACCAGATAGAAACATATGCTTAGAACTGAAAAGCTACGAGCCATCAGTGACATTCAAAACGTGCACATGCGTGCCTTACCGGATGTAGACTTGCAGATGGTGGGGTCATTGGGGCTGAGTTCAAAGCCGTCTACACAGAGACAGTGGAAGCTGCCGTGTGTGTTGATGCAGCGCTGAGAACAGGGATAGGTGGTTGTGCACTCGTCTATGTCCACACACGTCTTCCCATCCCGCTTAAGCTGGAAACCTGGGTGACACCGGCACTGGTTCCAGGAGCACAGGAGACGCGTCAAAATCTCCCAACACATAGGTTTTCACTTACAAAGACCTGCCATTGCCTGCCACAGAACATCTGTGAGTCTGATAGATTGCTTTTGCCCCAATCCTAGATTCATCCCAATATTTTAACACTAACATGTAACCCAGTCACTACAAATTTAATTTGTAAAAAAAGTTGGTTTACAGCTGAGAGTACAGATAAGCTGACATCTGATATGTTTGTAAATGAAGAGGCATGGACATCATCGTAACACAAAAGCGTGGCAAAAGCGCTACATTGCTTGTCATAAGCCATCTTCACGGTCATATCTCACACTCTGTGTTTTAAAAGAACTCCAACACACCCAAGTCCCACATCAGTTAAAATCTGTGACGGTGAAGTTTACAATTATGTGTACGAACCCAAATACCAGTGTCCAAATTGTTACTTATAATAAGCTTCAACCACAGCCTGAACACCACAGACACGAGAGGTCACACTGAGTTTAAGTTGTGGCCTCCTACTTTTAATAAGGAACATGTCTTACGTAACTGAAGTGAGTGGTTCACAACTCCTGTTCTGTAGCATCTCACAAACTCAAAAGCAATAGCAGACAAACCACTGCCTGCATACAAGATATCATTTGTTTTTCAGGTAAAGTCAGAGAGTTTATTGTAAGTAACTGTGGGAAACGACTTACCTTGAAGCCAATCTTGAGGTCGTCGCACAGCTGCGAGCAGCCGCTCAGCTTACTGTTGAGACACTCGTTGATGAAGCAGTTGAGTTCATCAGAGCCATCACCGCAGTCATCATTGCGATCACACAGCAAAGTTTCATTCAAACACTTCCCGTTACGACACATGAAGGCGGACTCGTTACATGTCCTCTCTAAAATCATAGACGAAGAGCATTTTACATTAATGCCTTTCTGGGGATTCATATTTCATTATGCTGGGACAATTTGGGAGATTTTAAAGAGGTGAATTTTACCCGAGTCTGTGCAGCGAGGGTTCTTGGGAGCTTCGTCAGAGCGATCGTGACAGTCAAACTCTCCGTCACACTCCCATTTCTTCTGGTTGAGGCAGCGACCGTTGGCACAGCGGAACTCATCTGGAGCACATGTTGGGTATTCTGCAGCAGAACAAGGTTATGAAGAGTTTTATATAAAGAAAACCATTAATCACATTCTCTTACAATTATGCGGTCACATTTCTTTTAAACGTCCCAAATGTCTCTTCCAAGAAACAAAAACCCACACTCACCACATTCTGGGGATTCATCAGAGCCATCGGAGCAGTCAGTGTCATGGTCACATACAAAGTGCTTTGGGATGCACTGTCTGTTCTGGCACATGAACTCATTCTTGGCATCACACGTGTTGTTGGTGTACACTTGAAGCAGAACAAATCCACTTCAGTTGATGGACATAGGACAAGTTGGGTTTTTTTCTAACATTCTTCTTAAATTATAAGATCCAACTTACTGCAGCCAGCTTTGACGCTCTCATCAGCCCCATCAGGGCAGTCCTTATCTCCATCACACTTCCAGCGCTGCGGCACACACATGTGGGAGCCAGGACACTGGAAAGCCTCCGGACTGCAGGTCTTGGATTCTGTGACAGCATTATAAGAAGGTTGAACATCGGAAATTAGGCCACTGGGTGAGGGACTAAGTACTTTAATGATGTGATTGTAAGTAATATGTTACTTACTGCATTTCTGGTCTTCATCAGAACCATCTCCACAGTCATCAGAGCCATCACACACCCAGTGGCTGGAAATGCAGCGGTGGTTTCCACATTCAAACTGGGTGGGTGTACAAAATTTATCTGCAAACGAAGCCAGAAGGAGAATTTACCTAAACCATAAGTCATGCTTTTTCACGTGAAGTTAAAAAAAAAAAAAAGGTATTTTGTTTCTAGTGTGCTCAAAACTAGAAGACTGACCACAGTGTGTCTCATCAGCTCCATTCTCACAGTCATTCTCCTTATCACAGGTCCAGCTCATAGGTATGCAGCGACCACTCGGACAAGCAAAGAAGTTGACTGGGCATTTAAGTTTACTCCTATCTGCAAGACCACAGAAAAAAACATGGAATTAATCAAAAAAAAAAAAACAGGATATGCTGAAAATGTGTTACAAGTAAAAGGCAGCAGCCAACCTGGGCAGTTTCTCTCATCAGAAAAGTCTCCACAGTCATTGTTGCCGTCACACACCCACGAGGACAGATAACAAAGTGTGGTTTTCTCACAGCTGTGAAACGACGCTCCTTTCACTCCCAGGCGGAAGAAACGGGAGCAATCCGTGGGTTCTGAGAGTAATGGAAAAATTCAAGTTAAAAGCTACCTTTCTTTTCCATTCATAAGTAATCCTGAAATAATCAAACACATAAAAACAGAATTACTACGCAGTAGATTACTTACGACAGTTCATTTCGTCACTGGCATCCTCGCAGTTCACCACTTGGTCACAGCGGCTGAAGTTGGAGATGCAGCTTCCATCTTTGCACTGGAACTCTGCTGCTTTGCACAGGGTCACTGCAGGAAGGCACGAGTGTTCTTGAGTTGACAAAAACTCCTTGCTAACTCGCTTTCGTTTATATAATTGATTATTTTAATTTAAAAAAATGTAGAACAAGATTTTCAGATGAGTTGGACCTAGTAATCCTACTCAGTAAACACAAAGTAAATCCTTCTTCCTTTCTTTTCTGGCACAGCTAATCCAGTCATTAAGATGTATAGGTAGTGTTGCAGTGCTGTGTAGGCAGATCAGTTAAAAATAGGGATAAACCTGACACCATGTAGACATGGTTAATCGCTCCTTTTTATGCATCCACCCAAAGCGCAAATAATTATCGTTTGGTATATTGCACCTCTAAAATGGACTAATTACTTACTGTTACAGGGCAGTTCATCTGAATGGTCACCGCAGTCATCTGTGCCATCACACCAGAACTGGTGGCCAATACAGCGTCCGTTAATGCAGCGCCTATAGCCTTTCTTGCAAATGCGATTAGCTTTGGAGGAAGAGACTCGAGTTAGAGTTGTTATTTACCACTCATTATAACCATCACCTAATTAATGAAAATATAAATTATGACTTGGGACAGCTGTTTGTTCATAATTAAAATAAAAGAAACACTCACCACAGTAGGACTGCTTCTCATCCGACTTGTCCTTGCAGTGTGCCATGCCATCACAGGTCAGGCTGTAGTTGATACAGTCACCGTTTCCACACTCAAAGTCATCCACGCTTCCACATGACACATTCAGTGCTGGTGAGGTAAAACAGCTGAATTACACTTTATTCAATCACATTCAAGGCAACGTTTTTTTTTACACACTCTCTCTCTTACAGGAGCAGGTGTTGTCTTCCAGAAGTTTTCTGTCCCCTCGGCAACTGCAGTTGACCCGTCCATCAGACGTGGGCAGACACAGGTCCTGGCAACCACCGTTATTTGATCGGCAAGGAGAAAACTCACCTGAGGAATGAATAACCCAGGTTAGGGTACTAATGTTACATGGTTCTGAAGCGACCCATTACTCTGCACGAGATACTGTATGACTGACGGTAAGCACAGCACCAGGTCATTTATCTAATAATATGAAATCACTTTACTCTGGCATCAATAAAGTGTCAATAAAACAGAAACTAGAACACTAAGACTCTACAGACTTTATGCAGCCTGCAGGTACGGTTTAATTGTGTATTATTTATGGCCTGGGACAAAAAAAAAGAAAACATCCCAGACATTTTGGCCCCGACCAGCCCACGACACTTTGAAACCACAGTCCAAGGTTCACATCTGTGACAGATGCATTTACCAAATGCACACCGACACAGAGCCATGGGGGGATGGATTGTGTTTTTTATTGATGTGATTTGGTGACACTAAAAATGACGTGACAATGAAAAAAAAACCTTAGTGGATTGCATGTAACGTTTACTGTTAAAAAGTGACCCTGAGAATCTTCAAATGGCCAAAGATAAAAAAAAGATGGAAACTCTAAGACAGAAACCTCATCTGATAATGTGACAATGTTAAGCAGGTAGAATCTGTACCATGTTCACCACCTTAGCTCAGCGTGCCTTGGCTTAGAATCATTAAGCAGCCATACATACTGTAGAGCCGAGGTTTATGGAAATGAATAGTCATTTATTTTACTGATATTTGTAAAAAGAAAAGTCACAATACCAGTGTAAACTACTCACAACTGTTGGTGTCATTGGCCACAGCAATGATGCCCATTGGCTGCTGAGGGATGTCAGCGCGCAGCACTTTCATGTCTCCTCCTGTGTATTTGTCGGCTCTGAGGACAGCCCTCCTCACCCAGTCCGTCCAAAAGATGTAATCTCCATAGACCGCCAGGCCAAACGGATGGACAGGCTCGTTCTTCAGCAAGACCTGGAGCGGAAAATTATAGACATAACTTCACACAACACTGAAATGTCATGTAAATGTATGGACACTTTCTATAGCTGAAATTTTAAAAATTATCAAACGGGGATGTTTTTACATAACGGTTGCTTCCGTCATATTCGCAGCGCTCGATCTTGTCCAAGGTGGCATCAGAGAAGTAGAGTTTCTCAGCACGGTGATCTATTGCTAGGCCATTGGGAGTTTTGATGTCGCTGCCGATGATCACGAGCACATTGGCTCCACTCAGAGAGGCCCTCATGATGCTGGGAGCCTGCTCGTTCCAGTTGGTCCAGAAGAGGAGACTATAGTGGGAACGAACACAGCATGAGCATAATGAGGTCTAGCGGGAGCTCGCGAAAAGTCTCAATAAAAAAGGTAAAATTGACAGAACTGAAATAAATCTGCTGTTCTAACTTAAAGAAATAATATCTGGGACAGTGCAGAACAAGATTCAACAATAATGACTCACTCCTGACACTCGTCCAGCACAAAGGCTCTGGGGTGGTCCTCTGTAGACATAGAGACCACTGTGTTGCGGTTATAGGCCACAGAGCGGCTCTGGTCCACAGTGTGGCGAGTGATGGTGGAGGTTGTATAACTGGTCCAGTAGAGTGTATCCCAACCTCGGTGGTACGCCAAACCCTCCACTGACCCAACATCTGCAGAACAGAGAAAGTGTGCCCCAGATAAATATTTTGGACACAGCAAGATCAAATTCTTGTTTAAATTACTACAGCAAGTCGTCACTCACGGGTATTAGTACACGATTTAAAGACCGCCTTCAGAGAGAACTGAACAAATCGTTAATAACTGGTTACAAGTTGTCCCCACAGTTAAGTCTTTGAGACAGATGCAGTGGTAAATTGTTTTAAGGAGATTTTCCCCATCTTCTACTGTAAAGAACACAGATACCGCTGCGGTAGAGAGAGAGAGAGAGACGGAGAGTAAAACAGAAGAGGTACCACACAGACCCGAGTGTTTACCAGTCCTGCTGTTCCTGGAGAATTTAAAGAGGTTGTGTCGTCCTATCATTTTATGGCTGGCAGCGTGTGCATACAAATACACCTCCCTTCAAAACCCTCATACGTGGTGACCACTTGTTCTGGGAGGAAAACTGCCACTGGAACAGCTTGAGGAGATCAACCGTGAACACGCAGCATCCCGGAAAGAGAAAGAGTACAGCAGCCTTATGGGCTCCAAGGTGTACATCCATCTGTTTCCAGTCAGACTAGCAACCACATTTATGACACCCAACAATAAAACCCTCAACACAACACGCAGCAGTTTGCTCTTCAAGTCAATAATTGCTCTTAAAAAGATGTTTCACAATAATGACAAAGAGCCACAATCAACCTTAATGCAGAATAATAATAAGGCTGAATACACTGTTAATCAACCAAAATCCCACTAAAATACAAAGGTCACACCTATGTTCCTTATCTTTAATAATCAGGCTGTAGAAAATAGAAACAAATCCATTATGTGCACAAGCAGCTAATTGCTTAGATCTAATGGTGATCACAAATGGGACAGGGATGAATAAAGTTAATTCAAGCCAGTGATACATAATGAAATATATCAGCCTCCCCTCCCCTAGCCTAATTCAGCTCAGCCCATAACTACTGTGCAAACAATGGGGAGAACCTGCTGGGAGGAACATTACCACTCAGAGGAGAGCCTTTCTCACATGCACGGGAGCAGAGCTGTAGTTCAAGTGACATATTAGAACGACTAAGATTGTGTTTCTGTTTCTTTTACTCACTATTTATTTTCCCTGAATGCACAGTACAGTTCTGGAAGTCTGTGAAGGGCATCTAAATGGACAACACGTCTCCTGCTGTGACTACCACTTAACATCAAGTAGCATTGACAGTTTTTAAGTGGAATATCTGTCTGCAACTACTGGGATGATTTTGTCCACTGTTGCCCGGTTTCAAGAAATCAATACGGCAATAGAGGAACGGCTGCATTGACATGTCTCTGGTTTTGACCCAAACTGCTTGTCCTTGGATTATAAAGGAGGTGGAGATGCAGCCAAGGAAAAACCGGGGATCCAGGACTGCTCTTTAAGGTCACATTCATGTTTTCATCATTTCTATAACCACGTGGCATTAAGTGAAGACTGCAACAATAAAAGCAGCAGAGGGGATTCAGCCAGACACAACAGGAACACATCTGACTGAAGAGTCAGCGGACGACCAGCATGGTGTTAATGGCTATCATTGTGAGAGCACTGGTGGTCTTTCTGCAGCGTGGTCATGCCTGTGACTAATACCATTTAAAACATGAAGAGAAGCCAATGGATGCATTACCCCGACACTTTGTGAGCATGCGGCTCTGATGGTTTACATTAATAGGCCACAAATTAATTACTTAACGGGCTTTTATTGTCAATGCATGGAGACACTGGCGCAGCAAGTAAACGGCTCCAATCTCAGCAAAATGAACTGGCCACAAGAGGCTTTCTTTAAAACCATGGTGCCCATTTTGGATGGGCTAATTCTAGTGAGTGGTCTGGTGGGCCAAACCCTTGTCATCACCATCCTTACTGGTAGGAGGAGGAAAAAAAGTCAGCCCCCACACAGCACAGACACTCTGCTGCTTGCTCTCAGTGCTGCTGACCTGCTCCTGCTGCTCTGCCTGCCTTTCCACACGTCTGCCATCACCCTTGGACTTTGGCCTTTTGGCGACTTCCTGTGCAAAGCCGTCAGCTTCCTGGGTGTCGCATGCTCCGCTGCCTCCGTGTTCACCCTAGCAGCTTTGGCTGTGACACGCTACCTTACAGTGGTCCACCCCGCTTGGGCATACCGTACAAGAATGCACAGACACACGCAGCTGACGGTGGTTTTGCTCTGGATCCCTGCCTTGGCCTTGGCAGCACCACAGTTTGCCTTCCGAACACTTACAGCGCCCAGCGCCGTATACTGCTTTGCCTTCCTGTCTGATTTAAGCCAGCTGGTCTACAGTATTGCTCTCTTCTCATTTGGCTTCGCTTTACCACTGGGCATCATTGTAATAATGTACACAAAGATCTACTGTTTTCTTCGACATGCCCGGTTGCTGGGTAACGGTTCCCAACTGGAGCGTTACCAGAGCCAAGTCACTCACACCTCAGCTCTCCTGGTTGTGGTTTTCACTCTCCTCTGGCTGCCCTCCTATGCCCTCATGTTTGCCTTCATTGGGAGAACCATAAGAAGCTCACCTGGCTACAATGCCATTGCTATTCTGGCCAGATTGCTGACGTCCTCAGTAGCAGTGGTAAACCCTTTACTGTATGGTCTCGTGTCTCAGAAGTTTAGGCGAGACTTATTAAGGCTTGGAAGAGATCGCTGGGCATGGTGCAAAAGCTGTGGGACTGGTTGTCTTCATGTGGTGAGCAGGGACATGGTCCAGCCCTTTGAGCTGGACACAACCTCAGAGAGAGGCCAAAGCTGAGTGTTTAATCAGAGGAAAACACTGGATTCCTGGAATCACGGTTAGTCAAGTATATATTTTAATAATGATGATCATAAAGGTAAATGACACTTTAATCTGAAGCCCTATCATTTAATAATCACTAGAAGAAAGTATCCATCCAAACTGTTCAAAACCCTGATCTGAATGCAGAATCAATAAACATACTAACACCATGCACTTTACTGGCTTTCCTGTCTTTTGTACCAGAACATTTATGTTTTGATTAAACACAGCTTGCTAAGGACAGTTTTGGTCCATGGATCTGAAATGCAGTCTTCAACAACCAAATGTTGAATCATTTAAAAAGAACCGGATATAAAAAAAAGATTTCCGCCGTGAGACAAAGCTAAACGCACAATGTGTGTGCAGTGCTAAGCGGTGTCAATCTCCTGTAGTTAAGGAGCTGCAGCTGTGTGTACATCCCAGTGGATTCTCCTGGGTGCTCGTGCTGTCAAAATGCGTGATGATGGCTGTTTTCAGCGGTGGGGAACGAGGGACAACATTCAATTATTAATGGAGATGTTAAAAGACAGGGTACCCGCTAGGCAACACAGCTGAAACAAATGTACACAGACGGCGTGAGGGGAACGCCGTGGCTGCCTCGATGAGTGGCAGTTATTAGAGCTGGGGGATTTTGGGTAAACATAATTAATGTGATCGACGGCTCCATACTTACTGTCCACTACTATCTTGCGGTCTGTGCCGTCATCATTGATCTGCTGGATGTTGCCGAAGTGAATGTCGCTGAAGAAGATGCGGTTGGCTCCCTTTCCTCCACCACCATGGTAGTCAAAGCTGAGAGCAATGACATTTTTCATGTGGTCGGGGTCCTCAAATGGCTTTATCGGCGCATTTAAGTTCGTCTCGTCCGACAGGTGGATGCTTTTCAAGATGGTGCGCTCTGAGTAGAGCAAGTATCCATCGTAGTCACGGCAGCTGCGGTTGTCCTCTGCCAGCATGCCGTGTGCGCAGGCACAGGTGCGCTGGCTGTTGCCACGGTAAAGACACAGCTGTTCACATCCCCCATTGTTGTCTTTGCAGACGTTGGTGCCTGAGGAGTGTGATAAATTCGTGAGATGTAATTGGTGTGGTTAAACACAGCACTGCATCAGTTAAACAGTGCAGCTGACTTTGTGTTCATATGTACACATGTGAACATGTATTTTCCCTCTAGGTTTTATATTTAGGTGTACGTGTATTTTGTCTTGTCCAACCTTCTTGCCTGGCCCTGTTGAACACTTTAATGTCCTTCAGCTGTACGCCAATGCCCGTCCTGAGCTGCACAGCATCTGTAGCGTTGTCTTTGCTGCCTCTCTTGATGGAGCCGTTGGCATGAGTCCTAAACAAAGGACAACAACGCTGTGAGTCAATTAACACTACATTCCAGTAAAATTGTTCATATGATTTAAAACTCTTTTTTACATTACAGGATTTCTGTTTAGAACAATGGACTAACTATGGTTCAGTTAACAAAGACACGTGTCTACTTCACTGACCTGTCACTCCAGTAAATGTATTCCTCAAAAACAGACACAGCAAACATGTCCATGTTATTGTTGGCCAGCACCAGCTCTCTGTTCTCCCCAGTCTCCAGGTTGATGCGCTCAATCTTGTCTGTTCTGGCATCACACCAATACAGCAGACCCTCCTTCAAAGACAAAGGTAAGTAGTAAGGACATCATCAGAGAGCAGATAGAGATATAAAGATGTAAAAAAAAATCACCTGAATGTTTGTTACAGCACTTACTGAAAAACAAATTAACATATAAAATGGGTGGGATTTTATATTATACTGTGACCATCAAAGTAGAAGCAAGAATGTGTAATTGATTGATTGTAAAGATCTGATAGACAGTACAATGAGAGATTGGTAGATGTGACACAACCACAACTATTTGAAACCGCCATTGTGGCTACAACAAAACCACTTCTTTAAAAAAAACTATTTTAAATCATGAGAAATCATGAGTTGAGGCTATTGTCACTTCCTCACAAGTTACAGGATAAGGTCAGGGTGGTTGTCCACCACCCGAAGCTCAGGAGAAGTTTGGTGATGTCTGAACAATAATCCTTAATATTAAATCTTAACATCCCAGAATATTGCTAATCCCAAATTCTTCCTGAAAGTGTAATCCTTTGTTAAAGAGCTTGTTGGTGGTAACTGCTGCTAAGTGCATGTACACAGTGGAAAAGGTAAATGAACCATGAGTTCATTTGCTTTTTCAACTGAACACAAAAATCCTGTATCAATAACTACAAATGTGTTTCACGTTGATCTCAAGTGTTCTCGTTGATGTCCGTTGCGATCCGCACCTCATAGTCGATGGAGATTCCATTTGGCCAGCTGATGCTCACGTTGACCATGACCAGCCTCTGGGAGCCATCCAACCGGGAACGTTCAATACGAGGGTACTGACCCCACTCAGTCCAGAACAGATAGCTGCGCGAAAACACACAGGAGATTATTTAAACATGCGTTTCTGTGGAAAGAAAAAAGAACTCCACCCAGAGTGCATTAAACCCTATTATATAATCAAGCTGTTGGCAGGAAGTCTTACCCTTTCACTGGGTGGACAGTTATGGCTCTGGGTTTATCCAGACCCTGGGAAATGACAACATAGCGGAAAGAGCCATTCAGCCTGGCCACCTCAATGACGTCAAACCCCTGGTCAGTCCAGTAAATATTTCCTATAAAAGTAGAGGGATCAGCTATGTTGTCCTTTACCTTTGCTTAACTCATAATGACATAAATGTTTTAACCAGACCTGCTATCCAGTCAACAGTAATGCCCTCCACCCTGCCAATGCCGTTTGTGACCACGTCTTCTCTCCATGTCTGATCTCGCTTAGCCCTGCTGATGGTGCTAAGGCCCATGTCCACCCAGTAGATTGTGTCATTTTCTAAAAAAAAACAAACAAAAGAGGCACTTTGTGTCACACGAATACTTATGTCACCATCTAATACTTGTGTCCCTCAGTGCCACTGACCAGCATGGAAGTCGATACCGACGGCCAGAGAGGTGCCAGACACTGGAACCAAGGCGTCAGATTTATCTGCTGGGTCGAGTGGAATTCCTCGGATTCCCTCGTGAACAGAGTAAAGCAGGAACGAGCCCATTCCTGTGCAGAGACAGTATGTGAGGTTTTTGTTTTTACCATTTCCACTATGCAGTTTGTGTGACTGCAGCTATGAAGCAGCGTCTTACCCTCACAAGACTGCTGTCCTCTCTTGAGGCTGTACCCAGCTGTGCACATGCAGGCCCTGGTTGTTGGTGAGGTGGGCAGACAGAGCTGAGAGCAGTCGCCATTGTTGTTACTGCACAGGTTGATACCAGCTACAAGAGAAGAAGAAAATCAGTGAAGCTGATAAAGCTCACCCTGAATGAAGCACATTTTACATTAGCTTAAAACATCTCTTCATTCCTACCTTTCTGCACATCCTCATCATAGATCCTCATGTGCATCACAGGCGAGGTGTTGTTACGCAAAACCTTCCAGTTTCCTCCGTCCTTCTTGTCACATGTTCCTATCCGGTCACTTCCGTGGTCTGCCCACCACAGCTTTTCTCCTACAATGAGGACATTTGACGCATGTCTTTGTACGTCTTTAATACAACGAGATACTGATCTGCTAAGAATGTATTAAGCAGTGATATGTGTGGAAGCATCACAAATTACTGACAAAACTGTGTTCTTTATCTTACCCATAATAGCCAGGGCAGTAGCCTTGGTGAGTTTGCCCCTAACACCTTCCAGGGTCTCCAGTTTAGATCCATCCAGCTGACACCGGTAAATGGTGCCATTTCCTGAACTGATCCAATAAAGCTGCTCGTTCTCATAGTCAATAGAGAGGCCTGAATGGAAAAGTAATAATGTTATTGTGTTTGTACACGTCTTATACTAACACGCTTAATGTGACAAAGTTTAAATGTAAGATAGATAAAGCTTGATATTTTATACTATTCTTTAGGTTCTGGATGTAAGTCCCACAGCTGCTCACCTACTGGTCCTTTTTGATTGATGAAAAGTGTGGTGTGGTTGGTACCATCCATGTTGGCCATGCTTATGTTGTCACCGTCAGTCCAGTACAGCTTCCTGAGGAGAGACACAAATAATATTAGATGTGGAGAGGCTGAAATCTAATACCTGGACAAGAACATGCTCTGTCTTACATGACACAATTAATGAAGAGTAATTCTTCTAAAATATGTCTAAATAAAAAAGAAAACTGCATGACAAACAAAAAAAACTGCACAATCTGTGGTTTTATAGAGAGCGTTGACAAGGAAACAGAAGAAAAGCGTGGAACTGCTCACCCGAGAAGAGGATGTACCACCAGGCAGTGGGGCTTGTCTAAACCCTGAACAACAGCATTCTTAAAAGATCCGTCTAGTCGTGCCACGTTGATTTGCCTCTTATTGGCATCATAGCTGGTCCAGAAGAGGTTCCTGGACACCCAGTCTACTGCCAGCCCGTGGGCATTAGGAAGGTCTTTGGGTGGGAAGGAGAGAGTTAGTTTCCTGGATCACAGTCCAACATCTTACTGAAATAACATTTATATCAACTAACCAGCAGACACAACAGTCTCCACCCCCGTGCCGTTGATGAAAGCTCTTTTGATTGTTTGTGTTCGGACGTCTGACCAGTAGATGCGATGCTCCACAGCATCATAGTCCACCACAGTCACGTTGTCTATGTCCGGCACAGTGAAGGAGATGATGTAGTTATAGTAAGGGTTGTCAATGTCTACGCCTCGGATCTCGATCTGACGAGCATAAAGGAGGAACTTGCGGGACTCTGGAAGAGAAAACGAGTTTGGAGTGACTTTTAAGGTACAAAATAAAAGCAAACCCTGTAGATGTGTGTTCTCGTGCAGCAGCCTCTGCCCCTACCTGTGCAGGTGCGTTTGTCCGGCTGCAGTTTCATTAGGTGAGGGCAGGCACAGGAGAAGGTCTGGTTATAGTTGATGAGACAGAGGTGGGTGCAAGGGCCTTTGCCCTCCTTGGTGGCACACGGGTTAGGAGCTGAACGACACAAAAAGTCATGTAGTAATTCAGTGAAAGAGAGAAGGATACACACAGTAATAAGTAATCTTTCATTAGGTGTTCATAATTATGATATCTTCATATAAGTATGAAAGTAGCTTATACGCTCTAGACTAAGTCAATAGCTTTAATGAGAGATCCAGAGTTATTTTCTCATTCTGCTGTGTGTAATGGGCCTGTTCATCAGTGGACCCTCAAGGAGAGTGAGCACACATGAAAAGACTGTTAACCAGACCTGTCGAGGCAGCTTGTTGTCTCTACACTGTCATGAGCATTTGGTGAAGCTGTCAATCAACAAATCTGTAAGATCCCTCTTTCCTTGCCTCCAATTCACTGGCCCCAGTGCCTCTCTGCTGTTCACAAAACCTTCGGCTCCCATAGCCACTGGCTAGTAAACAGCAAGTTTTAACAATGTCCCGTTGTCAATCACGTGTGTCTCTGAGATCCGCATATAACACTTATGTCTCAGGAGGAGAGTTTTGTTTCCTACCAAGCCACTGGGAAATGCCAAACAATGAGGTTACTTTTTTTTATCAAGGAGGCAGCAGCAGTTTTCCAAAGCGCTGCAGTTGTGAGGAGACAACTTGTCTAACAGCAATAAAAGGTCAGCTGTCTTCTGGGAATAGGAGTCGTGAATCAACTCAGTCAGCAAGTGTGAACTTGTCACCATTTCTCCTGCGAGTTGAACCGCAAAACATTCATACCGAGGGGGATGAGTTAAGGGTAAATCTGAGATCTACCTCCATGAATATTTGCGTCTTCACAGTAATAAACCTGGTCTTGGTGCTCTACCTACCCTCAGGTTGTCTGGACGGGTGATACACCTGTAAGTCAAAGGGCTGTGTGTTGGTGCGCTGTACTACGGTGACATTGTGTCCTGTCCATTTGTTGGCTTTGGCCAAAGTGTTAGTCCTCCAGTCAGTCCAGTAGACCTCGCCTCCATACATGGTGACAGCAAAGGGGTGGGACAGATACTCATGACCCCGCAGCACTTCAATCAGCCCAGAGCCGTCGTACAAAGCGGAGTAGATGGCATCGGACCTGAAGAAGCATTAAGGCAGAGATGTATCCTTTACATAACAGGAGTAACGTGTGTATCAGCTTATGAATATGCTCACTGCTTATCGTACGGGATGAGACCGTACTTTAGTTTTAGATGATCTAAACATATCTAGCATGTTTAATAATAATGATATAATGGCAAGAAAAAGCTAAAGAGGCTGTGAAAGTGGGTCATGTAATGAGTGAGTGGGTGGATGGAGTGCAGTAAGTGCGCTCTGCATAATAGGAGGCTAGTGGTGAATGCTACCTGGCATCAATCCAGACAATGCGTCTTTCCATGTAGTCCACGGTGAGTCCATTGGGCCAGCCACCACTGCCTATCTCCTTATGGATGGTGTGTCTGCCTTCACCACTCATAGATGCTGCTTCAATTCTGGGCAAACTGGCATCCCAGTCTGTCCAAAACAGGATACTGCCCACAGAGAACAAGTCCGAGTGGAGAGATTATCAGCAAGTATGTCAATCTCTAAGGAAATAATCCTGCAGCCACTGAAATGCTGTCGGTATCAGTATGCCTCTTACCCATCACGAGGGTCGAGGGCTATGGCCCGGGGATGTTCCACCTCCCCAGCCAGCAGGGTGGTTCTCATTGTGCCATCTAATTTGGCCACTTCGATCTGATCAAGATTGCTTTCCACCCAGTAGATGTTTCCTGCTATCCAGTCCACAGCCAGGCCCTCTGGGGTAGCCAGTCCATACTGTATGACCACTTCAAAACTGGTTAGAGCTTTGGAAAAGAAACAGAATTTCAATTAGTATTGGTTATTTATCTTGCATTTTACAACTGAATAAAATGAGGAAAAGGCACAATATTGATCGAGTTTGTGTTGTTTTAGCAGTGCTGTATCTTGGCCACTTCATTTGAATAACTTGTTTTCTACTCTTTTTAAACTCTCAGTAAATGGCACGTATTGCTGCTGTGTCAGCATGACTTTGACTAGTGCAGACCTCTGCTGCTCCGCTTCTAAGAAAACAAGAATTCAAAACCAGATCTTTTAATTTCCCAGAAACTCCCTCTCATGCAAACTAAGGGCAAAAGCAAAATATGCGATCATTTCTGGCTGAGGACGATTAGACTGAATCTTCACAAGTCCTTCCAGCAGGAATTAGTGGGGAGGGGGAATGGCCGCCTTCAAAGCATCAACAACGGTTGTTGTTGGAGTTAGAGTTGCCTTTCTGTGTGCATGTGTTGTTACGGGTGCCTTTATTAAATTGCAGGCACCAGCCAGTGTATGCCAACAACTTTGGGGATGAACAAGCAGCAGGATCTGATTTATGAGTTGGTCACAATGGCCTGTTTTAATGAAGAAGTTTGGGGGCTGGGAACTGGAACCACAGCGTGCCGTGCCTCCCAAGCTACACCAGTGTTCTGGCTGCAGTCAGGCACAGCAAATACTGAGACAAATGTGAAGAGACAAAGCCTTCTGTGCCCCCCTCCCCCAGGTGTTGTGCTGGGAACTCAATCATGAATGGCAAGGAGGCCCAGCGTTTTGGAGGACAATAACCTGGGAGATTTACCAACTACCACGGTCTCTTTTTAAAGACATCTGCTTGTGAAAAAGTTACAGTCATTTCACCATCACATACATATTTTACTGTAAACAGAAAACTGACAGGATGTCTCACCTCCATTTTCAGACAGTTTCCCACGGTAGATCTTGTCTTCCACAACATCAGTCCAGTACAGGGTGCTCTGGTTGAGGTGAAAGTCCAAGGCAATGGTGTTCCTCAGTCCTGGTACCAGCACACTGAACTCCCCCTTGTGGAGCTCAATCCTTCTGATCTCATTACGGTTGGAGAAGATGATGAAAGGTTTGAATGGATCTGAAGGAAAATAAATCATAACCCAGAAAAGTCATCTCAAAGTCTAGATTCACAAAACCGCTTGTTGTGCTTTGATTAAATCACTCTAAATATGTGTACCTCTCCCTCATTCCTTGTGTAGCGCTGACATAGGTCTAGCAGCTGTCCTAACTACATCTCTCCCAGTGGGATCATTGAAGTATCAATTATTAGGATTAATATAAATGTTTATACCCACCGGTACTTTTGCAGCTCTCCATGTCAGCCTCAAGCTCCCAGCCCTTGTAACATGAACACTTAACGCTGGATTTCTCCTGCTCGCACTTCTGGCTACACTTTAGGTGTTTGGCACAGAAGCTCTGGATTTGGCAGGTCTTGTTGTCGGCTCCCAGCTCCATGCCCAAAGGACAAGAGCACATGAAGCCCTCTCCAGGAATGATGCTGCAGTTGTGACTGCAGCCGCCGTTGTCCAGTGAACACAAGTCTGGGTGTGAGAAACCGAGATGAAAGATTTGGGCTATATCGACTGTCTACTGTCTTGAATATCGATATAAAAGCTACAGAATGAAAAGGACCTACTGAACAGCTTACTTTTCCAAACGCTGTTTTAATATTACAAATATTTTACCACATAGTTTCTCATCAGAGCCATCTGGACAGTCGTCAGTGCCGTCACACAGCTTTTCTGCAGGCAGACAGATGGAGTCGTTGGTGGCACACATGTGGTGAGACAACTTGCACGCCTCGCAGTTGTCTTCATCAGAGTTGTCCTCACAATCGCTGTCTCCATCACACACCCAGGCCTTGCTGATGCAGCGAGCTGACACGAAAGCATAATATTAACTTTGCTTTTGTTGTTTTAAGATGCTTATCAGAACATATTCATAGCGATCAAAGTCTTGTCCATGAAAGCAATGTCAAAAGTCTACATGTAGTTTCCTAACCACCACAATTATATTTAACAGACATGTTCAACTCTCCTCTAACCCCGATCCTCACCAGAATCTCTGCAGCTGAATTTGACTGCAGGGTCACACATGTGGGTGACACCCTCACAGTTGCTCTCATCGCTCAGGTCCATACAGTCTGTGTCCCCATCACAGCGCCAGCGGTTAGGAATGCACAGGCCATCCATGCGACACTGAAACTCATCTTTGTGGCAGCCGCCTGGAGGACGAGTAGCTGCAAAGAAAACGGCAGGAAAATGTGTTGACAAAGTTATCTAAATGTGAAAGAGACAATAAAATCCCCACAGCACAAAAACAATTAGAACACAACACTAACCCAGAACACACAGTTGGCCTAAACCTGTGAATAGGAAGAAGAGGCCACTCTAGATATTAATCAACATGCAGGTAGGGTGGGCTGCTGTGTTAACAAGCTAACACTGAGCCACGCCAAACAACGACACACACAGCTCACTGACTGTCACTGACAGATTAGGGGAAGCATCGATGGCAAAGGTCGCCACTTGGCACAGATAAAACAGGAAAAAGGAAATGGTCCTGGGACCTTTCAGCATAGAAAACTAACATATAGAAATATAAAGCAATAATCCTTTTTTCCAGTTAATGACTTCCAGACAGCAGGACACGAGAACCCACAAACACACACTCAGTCACACACACCGAGAGCACAGATTGCTCATTAGACCAACAGGTCATGCTGGTCCCGTTTTTGCATGCTGAGACTTGACAGCAGTTGGCTGTATTTCTGCATGGATCAAACGGCGCAGAAACCATCAGAACACACACAGTGTTCGGGACTGAGTGTGTCTACACCATGCTATCATGCAGTCTTAGTCATTGTAACAAAGAGTAGTTAAACAGGTACAATTCAATTGTAATTTTCTGCTCTCAGTGTGTAATAACGTCATTGCAGCACAGTCAAAACATCTATGCCACTTGCATAAGATGGTGAAAGAGTTTAATTCTTATCTAACCTCAAAACATAATCACATCCTGAGAGGATTTACTGTAAATGATAAGTTGAAGTCTAGGGCAGGCAGAGACTTGTAGAGGACAAGAAACAGGATAGGGAGGAGGAAGAGCCAGACGACTTTGTAACAACCTCTACAAAATTACAAAAACAGCAACATGTAAAGACAGAAAAAACTAAATGTGATGCAACCTAGGTACATATGTAAATAAAATCTTTATCTACAAGGACTGGGGCAGAGCGGGTGTGGTGTCGGATTCGTAACAGAACAGTTCAGAACAGTTTCTCCCTACCCTGGTTGGTACAGTTGGCGTGAGTCTCGTCACTGTAGTCTCCGCAGTCATTGTCGCCATCACAAGTCCAGTATTCTGGGATGCACCGGCCACTGTTACATTTAAACTGGACACTGGAACAGGAATGGCTGCAGCCTGCTTCATCACTGTTATCCCCGCAGTCATTGTCTGCATGAAAGCACACGCACACACACACGCACACAGTGAATTGAATGTCTGATTCGAGATTATTTTGAAATACAGCATCGTGAGTAGTGAGGGAAGTCTCAGGAGATTATGCTCACCATTGTCACAACGCCAGTTGATGTTGATGCAGCGCCCGTTGGCACAGGTGAACTGAGTCAGTGGGAAGCAGGTGGGGTATGCTGGAAGAAAACGGAGGAGACGTAAAGATCAAAAGCATCTCAAACTAAAACATGCTATTCAAGGCCACAACAACAATATGACACAGCAGAGACTTACCACAAGAGGCTGGTTCATCAGAACGATCTCCACAGTCATCGTCCAGGTCACATGTCCAGGAGAAAGGAATACAACGCCCACTGAGACAGGGGAACTGGTTTGGTGGGCACGTGCGAGCTGGCAGGAGAATAATGAAACTGTGCTATGACGAGGTATTCTTTGGCAATACAAAACTTAACATCAAAGCTCAGGTGAAATCATCATTGTTAAAGACCTAAAGCTATCCTAAACTATAATAATGCTTTACTTTACTTTACTTGGCAGAGGCTTTTCTCCAAAGCGACTTACAAGGAGCTAGTGCTGGGTGTCTGGCTCAGGGACACACCGGGTAGGGGATGGATTAGGAGTCAGACGGGGTTCGAACCCACAACCTTCTGCATCCCAGTCTGACGCTTAACCCATTGAGCTATATATTTAAATTGTTATCTCCATTAGTGCATTTGAGACACTGAACCTGCTCTTATAAAAAAATGCAGTTAGCAAGTGTCCACCGTTACATTTCAGACCATTATCATTTAGGATGTAGACCATCACACCCCCGTTTCACTGTCTGTAAATTAATTCTGGCATCCATACATTTTTTAGGCTTAACTTTGGGGCTGAATGCTATAAATATGTTGTGTTGTGTTCTTCTCGCAGACCGACTCAACCAAGACAACATAAACACTAGTAACTATTGACAGCTTTGTTTTTGACTTATACAGATGACACACCACTCCACACACTATTAAAATACCTCACAGAGGTATTAACCTCCAGCTGTATAGGTCACAACAAAATATCAACATGTATGTATTATGTAAACTACAAAAACCTCAATGGAGATACAAAACGCATTGTAGATACCAGAGCATGTGGTGTTGGATTCATCTTCATCGTTGCCACAGTCATTGTCAC
This sequence comes from Microctenopoma steveboyesi, assembly GCA_032359275.1. Lineage (NCBI taxonomy): Eukaryota > Metazoa > Chordata > Actinopteri > Anabantiformes > Anabantidae > Microctenopoma > Microctenopoma steveboyesi. Next base: position 10,858,241 of record JAUMHF010000024.1, read on the forward strand.
CATCACACAGCCAACGCAGGGGGATGCAGCGGTTGTTCTGGCATTTGAATCGGTCAGCTGGGCAAGTGTGCTGGTCTGGAGACGAGGAAAAAGAAATATCGTATAATCCATCTCTTTCAAGAACATCACGCGTTCTGTGTTTCATAAACTATTAAGTCATCTACATCCTTCTGTAAGCCTTTAAGTATGTCGCATTAAGGAAATGTAGAACCTCCAAGATAATTAGGAGTCCTCGCTATCACTATTGGCGGAGGATGGGAAATCTGGCCAAAGAATTTACAGCCACATGCACAGAAAGACATCATCTTGGAAACTGCTGTCAGTTCACATTAGCTAAGCTTGTTAAACAGAGTTGTTGTTTTTCCATGTGTTGCTGTGTAACCATGACAGTGACGTGGCACACTTACGACAGAGCTCAGGGACCTCGTCACTGTTGTCCAGACAATCGTTGTCGCCGTCACATTTCCAGCGCTCTTGGATGCAGCGGTTGTTCTTGCAGGCAAATTCCCCTGGCTGGCACTGGGGCGGGGGCACGTAGGAGGGGTTGGCTGAGGGGAGATCAGGGGTGGGAGCAGAAACAGATGTTCCATTGAGACAAGAACTAAGCACCAAAACATAAAAGTCTTAATGGTGCCTGGGTCAGCTTTTGTCCTATAAGTTCTAAAAACACTGGTGGGGGTTCGCCCAAACTTATGACCATATTTACAAAAGACAGGCTGCAGGTACTGGTTGCAAAACAAATAACCTTCCACTTTAAAATGTGAACTAGACTTGAGAGGATTACCTTTGCAGGTGACATTGTTGACATCCAGGATTTGATCGTCAGCACAGCCGCAGGACCTGCCGTTAGGGATAGCAAGGCACAGACTGCTACATCCGCCATTGTTAACTCGACACGCATTGGAACCTATACCCCCCAAAAAAGATAGGAAGACGGGATGAATACAGTAATTACAACACACTCACTATGAATCCTGACCCAACCATTAGGTCATTATGAGCCGGGACTGTGGAGATATACCTTGCTGTTGGTGAGCATCATACACTCTGATCTCAAAAATCGGGGGCCTCTCATTGCGCAGTAGGGTGACCGTCTTTGTGACCTGGTCCAGTTTATAGATGCTGCCTCCACGATACTCATTCCAAAAGAGGAATTGTTTGTAATGACATATTCCAAAGGCGTGGTTAAGCTCCTGCCCCTCGTACACCACCTGTTAAATAAAGAAACAAATTAGCAAACTAAAATGCTGTAAATTAGCTTTTTTCATTTGTGTCTGCATCCATTTATCAAGTGTACATTCATAGACAGGAGCATCACTAACCTTTCGTTCAGTGGTGTTAAGGTAGACCAACTCAATCCGGTCGTAGTATGCATCCACCCAATATAGGATCCCCTGGGGAATGTCCAGACTCAACCCGTTAGGCCACAGAACTGTCTTGCTGGTCAGGAAAACTTGGTGATGTGAACCGTCCATCCAAGCTTTCTTGATCTTTCCTCTGTTGCTCTCTGTGGGGTCCTCCTCCCAGTCAGTCCAGTACATCCATCTGAGCGGCGAGAGGAGGCGTTAGATTAAGGCAATGCAGTGACAGGTAGAATGTGTTGGTTATAAAACAAAAGAAAACAGAAGGACTCAAATTTCATCTTGACCCACTCTCACCAATGTTACCACTTAGCTCAACAAAAATCTACAATACAGGCAGCACACTGCCGTCCTCTCCCACTGCTGAATGCTGATACACCAAAACATAATTGGATTAACAGCATCAACATAGCATTTCTGAGAAAAGAAATACCCATTAAAATAACAATATTCTCCCCTCCAGTGTCTCACCCATGCTGAGGATCCACCACAATGGCACGAGGATGACTCATCTTTCCCTCGATTAGAATCTTGCGGGTTTGTGAAGCCTTCTCCAGCCTGGCAACACTGATAGTCTTCTTAGGACCATCATCTGTCCAGTAGAGATTACCACCCATCCAGTCTACCGCTAACCCCTCCACTGTGTGGATACCTGAGATAAGCAAAAGCCAGTGTGAAAAAGGAAGTATTGGC
>JAUMHF010000024.1:10860394-10923452 GCA_032359275.1 Microctenopoma steveboyesi
TCCAGTCTACCGCTAACCCCTCCACTGTGTGGATACCTGAGATAAGCAAAAGCCAGTGTGAAAAAGGAAGTATTGGCGAGAGAGATTTAAAGAAAAATGATACTTTTACTCACTAAACTCTCTACTGTAGTTCGGATTTAGCTCAAAAGTAGAACTAGTTACCAGATTCATACGCAAAGGTGTCATTTAATCCGTACCTTCTTTTAGTATAGTGTCTCTCTCTGTGCCATCTATCTTCTGTCGGCCAATAATGTAGCTGGTGGCATCAGCAAAGTAGATGAATTCACTGGCAGCATGGAAATCCAAAGCTCTGGGGTTCATCAGGTTCTCAATAGGAATCATGTACTCATCAGGCACTTTAGCATTCATGTCCATGCCTCTGATAACTCCGGGACGACCTTTACCATACACCAAGAACAACTCGTGGTCTGGTTCTATAGAGGAGGAAGAAGACAAAAAATCTTTATTAACAAATGTCGTTACTTCCATCAGTGCTATTTTAAATACTATTACTCCATTACCATCATCAGTCATGCCAAATCAAAAACTCCACCAAATCTTGATACTCACTCTTGCAGGACTTCCCATCGCTGCCAAGACTAAATCCGGAGCGACAGCGGCAGGTACGCGTCTTGTGGCTGTTGCTCAGCAGACAGATGTCAGAGCAACCTCCAGCTTTCCCAAACTGATCGAGGGCACATGCATGACTGCGCACTAATGACGACAACATAAAAAAGGCACAAAAACAACACTTACGTTAAGCATAAATGTTTTGAATAGATGCACGGAGACCGGACGAGTCATGTGAGTCTACGTATTCATGTGCATGCACCTTGAGGTTGCCGGCGCTGGTGGTAAACATGCAGTGCAGCTCCTCTGTCTACCCGCGTCACCACCTGGAAGTCCGAGTTGTTGAAGCGGTTCACCCGGATGACACTTGTCTTGGGGTTGAGGTTGCCTTCGTCCGAGTTTGTAGCATACAGGTAGTTCTCGAACACAGTCAGTCCATATAGGTGCTCAATCTGAAACACGTTGAGATAATACAGCTCTCACTCTTCGTGTGAAAGGGCTCGCATGATGTCTCGTGTTTGACAAATCCTGCACAGTGAGATGTTCCTAACAAATTATTTATCAGTACAGAACGGATTCTGACAGATTCACAAATGTTAAGAATTTATATAAGACTGGGACAGAGAAAGAAAAACACAGACACAGAGATAAAGACAGAATGTGTGTGAGTAAACTTGGCACAGGAAAGCTTAACAACTCCCCATCTGTTGTTAAACAGGGAGCATTTACTTGCTTTAAGGGTATATTCCGCTCAACTCTCCTCTAGTGTCAGAAAGATGTATGGGCCGGGATCACATTACCTCCCCGTACATCTCACATAAACCCACACACCACCACCTCCCTACCACAGCCCTGAGATCATTACTTCTCTATAGGTTTGAGCCAAGATTTGCTAGGGACAGAGTAACATGTTCAGAAAGGCACTAGCCAGGAAAATCACTATCTTTAAGTACTATCAATCAGGGCAATAAAATGGAATTAACCCCAAGAGGGGAAGACTGCCTTTGCTTGGATACACAGGAGACAACTGAAAAACAGTACAAAACAGTTCCCTGTGTGGAGAAGATCAGATTGACTTAATTATGAAAAACAGATGTTCTGCGTTATCAGAGGTAAGACTGAAAAGCCAATACAACACGTGTGTGTATGTGTGTGTGTGTGTGTGTTTGGTTGTAGGCAGTATGTTTATGCGCATAGCCATCCAACCATCGCTCCATCCTCACCAGCAGACCCTGGATGATGGTGTGCCGGTTTTTGCCCTCATAGTCGACCACTTCGATGTAATCCAGGTAGGCGTCAGCCCAGTACACTAGCCGGTTGACTAGGTCCAAAGTGATACCGTGAGGGAAGACAATCTTACTGTCCACCAGCTTGGTGCGGTTTTGCCCATCCATGTCACAGCGCTCCACCCTTGGTGTAGACCCATAGTCTGTGAAGAACACTTTGCTGTAGCAGAAAAAGATTAGAGAAAGATGAAGGTCAGTTTATATAGAAGAGGATTAAATTACCTAAAGAAAATGACCTCAATTGAGTAATCTGTGTCTCTCTTCTGATGGATTAAAATTTATTTCTGTGACAATTAAAAAAAAAAGGAGAACTAAAACTTTGTAAAAGGAACTAGATGAGAGTCCATCTCTTCAGTATCAGGAACCTGAAAGAGCCAACAAGCGTTTACTTGTGTATTCGTCTAGGTTTCCATCTGGAGGAAGTGCTTTGATTTTTGACAGCCTGCTGGGTCAGCACGTCGTCTGATCATAAGACAGGATTTTCCTCTCAAGCCCTGCTATAAGACTATTTCAGGGTTGCATTAGGTCAAAAAGGCTAAATCTAGTACAGACCCCATAGTCGGGTCCAAGGCGATGCCTTTAGGGTTGTATAGCTCCTGGTCCAGCAGGGTCACGCATGTCTGTCCATTCTTGTTGCAGACAAAGACCCGGTCGTCCACATCATCAACAAAGTAGAAGTTTCCGGTCAGCCAGTCGATAGCCATCTGCTCCACATCTGGAGGAACAGAAAGGAATCATTAAAAACACAGGGCTTCATCAGGGCACGGTTGTTTGTTTTATGATGTGTTTTTATAACAGCCTTTGTCAGTTGAACCAAAGTTTTATTAGGACAAAGCCGACAAACTGGCAAACGTAAAGCAACACTGTTGTATGACTAAAATGTATGACTGAAATACCCAAAGGGTGTTTCCACTGCAGGGACGTTACTTTTACTTTTGAGGAAATCAACAAGCTAAAACATCACTGACACAAACTGAGATCCCACAGCAGGTACTGTCCAGCTTCATTAAAGAAAAGATCACAGCACTGAATGGCACTAGTTCCAATAGTACCAGTTTTATAACCTGTCACCTTCTTGTACATCTCTGATAGAAGCTGCAAAAAACTAAAAAAGAGGCTTTGCTGTAGTAGCACAAGAACATGACACAACGAGCTCTGACGTCTTAGTAATGAACCTGCATATCAAACATGTAAATATAAATAAATATATATAAGAGCCAAAATACTGTTGCAACCTCTCTCACAACTAACCTTTGTAGCGCCACTGCTTACTAAGCCAACCTGGCCAGAGGAACATTATTCCACACACACAGAACATAGATACATTTACAGTATCAGCCTTTGAGGACTCTGTATGACAGTGGGTGAAGTTGCAGACCACAGCGAGATCCAGCTGTGGGCATGAGGGGGGCGAGCTTGGGGATACATACAGTCTTGTGTTTTAACAGCTGCTACAGCCCTTCCTTTCACAGCAGAACAACCCACAGGCTCAATGCTAGAACAGACACTACCAAAGTGACCACGTGTCCGTCCAGTTAATTAAGGGAAGAATTTGGATGTTGGGGTACAGACCTTTAAAAGGCCAGCGTGCGACTTGCAGCACGGTACAACAGCCAACTGGGCAGAAAATGGGATATCGTGGGGGATGGGGTTTGTGACAGTGGCTCAGAAAAACACTAAAAATGGAGAAATCTGAATCGGAACATAGAGTTCAGACACTCAACCAAGCTGGAAACAATTGACTAAGAGTTGGTTGCCACAACTCTAACTATGTGACCTATAAAATAATACTCAAACAAGCTGAAGGGAGAGTGAAATACGGCCCAAGACTTCACAAACACCAGAACAAATATTCTGACAAAGAGCAGAGTTTGTAATGGAGTTTAGAGGAACATTGATACTCCCACTGGTGTCAGTTAAATACCATAGTGCTCTAAAATATTCCAGCTGCAAGTTCTGGCTGCACAAGGCTTTGATTAGACTCCTGAAGAATAGAGGCCTGGTTGCGCAACGCAGTGTCTCTTGCGTTGTGTAACAGCCTACAGCTAGTCAACCCCTTCTCCAGAGAGCCAGTCAGTCTGCTGACGTCCTCACTCACTCAGCTTCTGGTAAGTGAAACGTTTTCTGGGAAACGGAATCAACCCACCAATTCTCCCCAATTACCAACTCTGCCCCAACAGCCCCTTCTCACTTCCTGCCCTTAACACCTGCCAGCTCACACTCCTCTGAGGAAACGTTTCACAAATTGAGAAGTTCTTACTGCCAATAACAAACACACTTTCCACAGGCAACATAGGTATTTACATACAGGGCCAAGGCCTATCTACAGCAGTTGTTCAAACTAGTCGCATCCTGGCGTCTGCAATCTGAGAATTAGTACTTCAAAGTTATTTCCTCTATTTTCATGTCAGCGCAAATATTCTCATATTTGTTTTCCTGGTGCATAGTAGAAGAGAATTAGCACCCTGGGACTTCAATAATCCTTTGTGTGCCAGGGAACTTCTGGTTATCTATCTATGCAAAGACCTCTTCTTGACCTCTCAAGGGCACAGTTTTAGAGTTTAGCTAATATGAATCCCCTAATGCAGTAGTTGAAAAAGAGGTTGTAAGCTAGAAATGAACATCTGATGGCCATGACATGACTTACCATTAAAACTGGACTAAAATAACTAAAAGGAAAAATACATTTAGTAAATTTACAGAAAACAATTTTCATTACTTTACTGAGTTAAGAGGAGAGCTAGGACTAAGAAGAGAGAGGAAGAGGGACTGAGCAATGACATTAGTAATGATGGGTCCCCTGCAGTGGAATTCCTCTTAGAGGATGAAGAGGATTGGACGGATAGGCTCTGCTCCCCTTTTATCCTCCCAGACACAGAATCACACACGCAGACAGGGCAGGCCACATCTGGAACCCTCGTCTGCATCCAGGAAGCCATAAATCAACCGGTTTACATGAACCCTGCCCTGTCCTCCCCCTCGCCTCCATAGTTTCATCAATATCCATCTAAGGTCAATGGCACTGTCCACAGTGGTACCAATTATTTGAACAGAAGTTGTATCAGAAGTACAGGTCTCCTATGAGTTGAGTAAATCAGAGAGGACACACAGATCTCACTTTAAAGTGAATGTAAGGGAAGCATAAATGCAACAAATGGCCTCGGCTCCGCTTAGATCCACCAAATTAAGCAAAGGCTTTTTGTATTCTTTACACAGCTGAAAGTCCATACTTAACATAGCCTAAATCAACCTGGAGCCAAATTGCAAAGAGAAACCTTTATCTGTTTGTTTGCTCCAACACTGGTAAACGTGACTGTGTGAGTCAGAATAGTGCAGGTAGATCACCTCACTTGAAGTTAAACCCAGTGTTGACAATATAAGACCATAAGTTGAGCTATATCATAATGTGAGTGGATTCCTTGGAAAGATCATTCAGCACTGAACCAGTGTTACAAATAATGTCACAGCTGACATTGTGTGCACTGCACGGCCATCTCCAACATTTCTAAAGCTTTGGTAATTTCCAGGCTTTCCATTTTATCAAATTAGGTTATTATATAGTCTATAGTGAATTGCGCCCTCCTGCAGCGCTGCATCAAAACCAGACAGTGGAAATCACTGCATGGGCTCAGGAACAAAGCTGAGCCCACAAATACTTAATATTCTGCCATGCAAAGGAAGAAACAAGGTTCAGGAAAGGCTGTTGCTTTCTCTGGGCCTCATTTAACATGGACTGAATCAAAGTGAAAAAAAAAACGTCCTGTGATCTGACTGTCCATGATAAAATGCTGTGCACATCTGTGTTCAATCGTCTGTTTCATGCTAAACGATAAATAGGTTTGGAGCAACATAAGCGGGCAGCGTGGTGATATTAAACCACTTTCGCCACATATGCTATGTAGTATAGGACTCAGGGTAACTGGCATGCTTGTGGCCCAGAAACTGAAAATATTTGTCACAAGCAACTTTAATGCTTTTGGAGTGTTAAAGAAAGAGGTGATTCGACGTGGTGCTAAAAATGACCCTGTGAGAGACGTTTAATAAATGATTCTATTATGAATAGTTCAATTCAGCAACTCTGTCCGTGTCTCTGTGTGTCAAGGCATTTTTATGTGGCCTGACTGGACAGGACCTGAGATGGAGAGTGGAACGTCGAGGCTGTTCAGGCTGAAATAACCCGACAGCAGAATGTAAATAGCACCTACATGACCACTCGCACACGCAGGCGTCCAAGATGCAGCGAAATCACTACCTTCTTTCTTTCCGTCATGTTATCAGTCTTCCGTCTACTCCATCTCAATTTCATCCCTTTTGCCCATTAAGCCACAAAAAGGGCAAGTTGACTGTAGAGAATGAACAGAGAAAACGCCAGGCGTGAGGTTCACTGAGCCTCCTGGTCTCCGCTTTGCTGGAAATGAGTCAAGGCACTTCTAATCATGTCACAGATTTTGTGTCCCACATTTCTGGAGCTGAACACCTGGCTTGTACACTTGTTTTCTCCACACCTGCCATTCTAAGCCTGGGGCTAATTCTCTAAGGAACATTTCACACATGCACGAACCCACACCTTCACTTCTATCGGATGTTTTGTCTAAACTGCCCCTATTCTCACGCTGTAACAGCTCCAACAGCCAGGTGAAAAAAAAAAACGAGACGTGTCAGACTTGTAATCAGAGATAAATCATGTAGACATTGTATGACTAAGTCTCTTGGCGGGAAATGTTCCCATGTCTGCCTGGGCGTGTGTGTTGGGAGGGTTGCGCAAGAAATGAAAATACATGTTGGCTGTGAATATGAAAACACCCTTCAAACAGGTAAGATGTTTCACTTGACATGATCTGACTTGATCTCTACCGTGTTCTCCTGCCTTCATATATCACACACAAAGATGCACTAATTGTACACACACACACACCTTGCCGGACAAAATGTACTGCAATCGGCAATGTTATAAAGGAAAAAAGAACTTATCTGGGAAAACCTGATGCTAAATATCATCATTTCATAATTCAATGACGGTAAATAGAACATATGCAATTACATTCAAGTGCATTAAACTAAAGCAGTGCAGGCGTACTGTACATACATCCCGCTGCACAGTGGGTTACTGTTTGCCTGTCAGGGAATGACTGAACTAACACCTGAAGGCATGCTGCCAGCCTTTTATGTGTCATATCACTGCAAGTCAGCTATACACGTATTGCTTCTGTTTGATGATTTAGTGGTGTGTCAGGGTGTCCCTGATCTTCAAAGACAAACCTTTTGACAAATAAAGCTGGACTCAGCATTTCTATCTTGGCACTTTTATGCCGGTATGAGCAGCTTTAGGAGATGAGGCTAAATTGCTCACATCTAACATTTGTCTGAGCGAGCAAGTTGACCAACTGATTCCTGAGTGGAAAGTACAGAAAGTTCACATGGATGAGCCGACAGAACTGATTACGAGACCAGTGCTTGTGTGCTTTTATGCATGGTATTCATTTCTGGCAGTGTACACCGTCATGCTGTCAGTGTACCTGACAATATCATTCATCGGAATATCAAGCAGAAAATGCTAATTCTAGAAACAGAGGTGTAGTGACTTATTTTACAGGCAGATGTGATATCTCTCATTGACGTGCTATATCAAGGAAACTACTACTCACGGTGCAGACTGAGGGAAATGTTGATGGTACGGACGTTAGTGACAGCCTTAAGGTCAGGGATGCTGGCGCACTTGAGCTGGGTGGCGGCAGGTGTATCGCCCACATCTATCCAGCAGACCGTCTCATTTGCATAGATAAAGTCCATAGCCATGGTCTGTTTGGTAGGAATAGAGTGCAATCGGGCGGCGGAACCACTTAGGGAGGTGCAGCGGATGTCTTGGAGGTTAGCAATCAACAGTATAGGCAGACGGTCCACTGGCACTACAAATGGTGATGGAGGAGAGGAGGAAAAAAAAAAGGGTGTCAGTACTAATCTGTGCCTTATGAACTGGACCCTTGGTCTCTGTTGTAAGTTTGTGTGTGTGTGTGTGTGTGTGTGTGTGTGTGTGTGTGTGTGTGTGTGTGTAGTCACCATTTTTAGCTTTGCAAGAGCGGTTGTCTGGCTGCAGCAGGTATCCCTCCACACAGCTACAAACGTAGGAGCCCTCAGAGTTGGTGCACGTCTGACTGCACGTCCCGTACACACTGCACTCATTGAAATCTACAGGATACAGTCAGTAAAGAAATACAATAAACCTTGATTTAATGGTCTGTAAATGCTGCCCCACGCAAATCCAAGTTAGCGAGCAGAAAGTCCAAGTAATTAGATGGTTAGTTCTAGTGTTTCTTTGCCCAACCGAAAATCTATCCAATCCAGTGCCAAATCACCCACTCACCTTTACATGTCTTTCCATCTGCAGCAGCTTCATAGCCGTTGCCACAGTAGCACTTGGGCCCATCATGAGTCACAGCACAGTGAAACTGGCATTCAAGGGAGGCACAGTCTGGTGCATGTTCTGGACCAGAGAAAAACAGAGACACACATTAAAAACCGTGGAGGCAGACATGCTTTGGTGTGTTTATGTGCATGCATGATAAAGGTGTTTATCATAGAGGTGATATGTCACAGATAATGGATCACAACTGACAACAATATTTAAGATAGTTTGACAAAACTGACTGACACTCCAGAGTGCAGACTTGTAAACTATTTCATTAGCATTTCTCCACTTATGTATCCACTGAGAAAGCCTGTGACCAAACAACGTGGTCCTGCCCAGAGGTCAATAGGTTGTGAATAGAGCCACAGTTGAGAGCTCATGGAAGAAAGGCAAGGGGACCTATATTTGCATGTCTCTCTCTACCTCGGTTTCCTGGCTCTCTGAACTTTCCAATAAAACAAACAATAGACTAACCTTAAAAAAAACAAATGTAACTGTGGGGATTGAAGTCCAATTCTGATTAGCAGCCATTTATTCAGCAATATTCTCTTGTCTCGTTACATGTCTTTCAACAGGTCACACGCAAGTAGGATTTAAACTAATCTGTGTTCTCACACTGCAGTCCTAAAAGTTAGCAACACAAAACTTAAAACACCCCCATTTATGACAAAACAGGTTCCAGTGGCGTTAAAGAAAAATACCTTGGCACAAACAAAAAAGACAGACCCACTATACATACAGTAGCTGATGCCCTGAATGTCTGAAGCACGGAGATTGGACCAGTGAAGAGCTCTTATTATATAAAGCTGGTGGCACTCTGTGTGACAATGACTCTTTTGTTGTGGTGCCAAAAAGGAAGAGTCCCCACGGCAAACAGCCCATATCAAATCCATTCACAGAGTCTCACACTATGAGCTACCACAGGCGACCAGAGAGCTGGAATAGCCACAAAATGCCATTGTCCTGGATCATTTTGTATAATTTTATACCTGCCAAAACTGTTAAAACATATATTTCTAAAAGACAAAAAGAAAAATATAGACTTTGAGCGAAATGTGACAAATTGAGGCAGAATATCATGTAGTGATAATACATGTAAAATGCATTTAAAATGCATGCAGTAAGTGAGAGAAAAACACTTGTTAGGTCTCTAGATGCAGTATTATTGTCTGTGACATTTCTTATGTTTCTTAGGGAATCTGCAAAGAAGAGAAAGAAAGAAAGAAGCACGTTCTAACCTCAGACAGCATTTTTAGTTATGCAGCAGGAACAGCAGAAAACAACAGAACTGCACCAAAGGCAGGACTTGAAGAAATAGAAGTAGGTACATAAAAAGCTAAAGGATATGACGTGATTAGAAAGTTTCAGTTCTGAGCAAACAGAAAACTGCAGTGTGTCAGACGTTCGACCGAGGGTTAATGAACGAAGCAAACAAATCACACAGTGACACACTGGAGGCCCTCAGTCCTAAACAAACACACCTAAGCCATTGATCCTGTTACTGCATGGATGGCAACCCTCAATTTCACTAATCTATAGCCCTTTAGAGGGAAGCATGGTGTGAGTATGAGGCATGAAGAAAAGGTGAAGAACTGCACTCGGTCACAGCCAGTGTATGAAAGTTAACGTTTTCTCTACAATGCCATCATGATGATGACAGCTCGGGTGTAATAGGGTGACGCAGGTTGAATGAGATAGTGGGAGCGGTGTTGGGGTCATGTCCATAGTTACACAACAAACAACAAAATGATTCCATGAACCTCACTGCTGATCTTTCTTTACTTTACTTGGCAGACGCTTTTATCCAAAGTGACTTACAGGGAGCTAGCGCTGTGTGTCTGGCTCAAGGACACACCTGGCAGCGAATGGACTAAGAGTTAGACGGAATTTCGAACCTGCAACCTTCTGCATCCCAGTCTGGCGCCTCACCCATTGAGCTACCAGGTCGCCTTTCCATTAATTGGCTAGCTATAATGTAAACAAAGCATCTCTCCACTTCTGCATCCATCAGCCACAATTGAAAGAAAAGACTGAAACATTGTGTGAACAGGTTATCCCACTGTGGGATGTCCTAAAGAGAGGCATGACATTCCTATCCTCAAGTCTACACACGTCCTTATCCTGGAAAAGAGCCTGCTGTTTCACTACTATAGTAGATGACTACATCACTTATGATAAAGGAAGCTTATTTCTAAAGACTTAAAGGTTTGCATATTACCACTGCATATCATCTATAGGCCACGTAGCAGTTTGTGTATGGGTATACATGGACATACAAAGCCTTCCTGGATTGGTTAGAACTGTAGGATTGCTTCGTGCTGGAACGGTGCATGAAAAACCAGTAATGTGGGGTATAGTAAATCATTCTCAAAGGACATAATGCCCCACGTATTCAGCTATATGAGTGTGCATAATTCAGAAGATGGGAGGGCTCTGCGAGCATGAAAGTGTGTTTTTTGACAGTTGTTTGCATGCTGGTTAAAGGGGGCAAAGCAACCATTTGCACACAAGCAGGGCAGCAACTTGAGTAATGAGCAAACAGTAGCTATCGCGGTCCCAAACAGTGGCAGCACGCTGTCCCAGGCTCCTAAATCTAAACTTAAACAGTCAAACACAAATGTACAAATACACCCAGAAAGTACACACACACACACACACTCCGTCACAAGACATTCCCAAGCACATGCTACACCATAACCAGCTTAAGAAAATCCTCGCCTGGATGCAGCACTACAAATCTTCAATCTGCAGGCACAGTATCTCTACATATGGAAATGATGGAAGACGGACAATAAACTCGATTATATGCAAGACAACTAACTTCAGCTAATAAACTAATTTAGACCAATTCATGAAAAGATGATGAAAAAGGTGATGTTTTCTACAGGGAGCCTCAAAAACCTACACCCACTTCTCATTCCAGTTAGTAGGACATGAAGGACAATGAAAGCACACCGCATGCATAAACAGTACTACACGGCCACTACAATAATCAGGGTTCCCTCTGAGCATTGTCACTGCACCACTGACCGTTTTCATATTAATCAGTTACTTCAGAGAGAAAGACTGGTCTTAGGTCTTGTCCCCAAAGAGAAGTCACATCACCCTCAGAATGACAGAAAGGACAAACTCAGGCCTGCACATCACTGAATGCATCCATCTTTTACACAAATCGATGTAAGAATAATAGGCCTTTAAATGTAAAACTAAAACTATGTTTTTGTTTTGGCAAAAGGCTCTGAAATTATAATATAATATCAAATAATCGGGTTGATTATTGAATTTATCGAACTAACAAAAATAAATAAATTTCTGTTCTAATATATAGTACAAAAAATTATTTGTGCAAAAAAAAGACTCAAAACAAGTTTTATTTACATGCTGATCTTGGACGCAGTTTACCTGCGTCAATCACCACTGATTCACCTCGGTTACTCCCTGCTTCTTGTCCTATAAATACATCACACCAACCATTCCCAAATCCACATACTATGAACATACAGTGGAAATTGATTTCAGCCTTAGAAAAAAAACTCTGCCTAACCTACCTTGCTATGCTCCCCTTACTAACCACTCTTGTCAACACCTTTGGCAGAATTGCTTGGACACACTGACCGACAAAGTGTGCTTTCAGACATCAGCTCCCAGATATACTTGCACGACCTGGCAGTTTGCACAAGCACACACAAGGATGCTTGTGAAAGGCCAGACCTTTTCCAGAAAAGTGGGGAGCTTACAAACAGCAACGCCACATGTTCTGCACACACTGCTGATGTGTCTGGGTGTGTATTTGCAAGAATGCGGCTGTGTGAGGGCTTGTTTGTGTGCACACGTGAGCGCATACATGCATTACAGACATATGAACATGTAGGTGTGTGTGTATAAGCATAGGTGTGTGTTGACCACTGCCTCTAAGAGGACAGCTAGGCTCGTGTCCTCGGGAACAGGGAGTGCACGTTGAGACCGGATGACATCATTACTGCTACTGTGTCGTGTAAAGGCTCGTCTAGCAGTGATGACCAGTGTGTGGGATACAAAACACTCTAACCCACTCTGTACTTTTGCTGTTGCTGCCCAAGCGTGTCACGATTATCACCCCAGATGCTCAACTATGAAGAACATTATATTTTTATATTTACTGGATTGTCCAATAAATGATTTTGCATGGACATACTATGCACAATAAAAAGAAGTGTTAGCTTTATATTTAGCTTCAACCTGATAATAATACGTGTAAATTGATTAAAACTATCAAATCCACAACCAAAAATATTACTACTAAAATTTAGTCATTGTAGATACTGGAATGGACAAAGAAGCTTTGGTAAATGCTTTAAAATGAACATGGTCAAAAATATTGTTTGGAGAACGTCGCAGACCCACCCATTGTTCCTGGACTTTGGTTAACAGGGACTTTAGTCTTGATTGTAAATATTTGATTAACTGATTTCATATTCCAGGAAAAGGATACTGAATAACTCATGGTATCAAGTGCAGTGCTGTGAATTCTTATTATTTCATTATTCAAATCATCAAACCAGTAAAGAAATGCAGTTTTAAATTACATTTTCATTTGTTAAGGGAAAAATATGTCCAAACCTGCCTAATAACCCACTAAACTTGAGTGGTTGTGTCACAGTTGGCAACAACAACTGCAATCGGTTGTTTGGAATAACTGGCAACGAGTCTTTCACATCACTGGCCCACTCTGGCCCCACTCGCAGAATTGTTTTAATTCAGCCACATCTCAATCAGATTTACGTATGGACTTTGACTAGGTCACTCCAAAAAGTTTATTTTATTTATTTGTTTTTTTGAGCCGTTCAGCAGCGGACTTGCTGGTGTGTTTCGGGTCACTGTCCTGCTCCATAACCCGAGTATGTTTGAGGTTGATGGTATAGACTGATGACTGCAGTCGTCCAGGTCCTGCAGCTGCAAAGCAGGCCCAGACCATCACTCTCCCACGACTATGTTTTACTTTCCGTATGACGTTCTTTTCATAAATCGCAGATGTAACACAGCACACATCTTCCAAAAAGTATTTCTCATCATATTTACCCAAAAGTCTAGGCGATAATCAACGAGCCTTTGTGTTCTTTTGGTCAGCAGCGGCTTTCGCCTTGGGACACATTGATGATTCCCAAGTCTCTTTTTCAATGCTGAATCATGAACACCAACCTTTACTAAGGTAATCAGTAATCAGATCTGGGTGTGGCGATGAAATTTAATTCCGCTTTACAAAAAAATTTAGTAATCACAGTTCATGCATGATTTTGCAAAAGTGTAGGGTACAATTGTATAAGGGAAAAAATTAGGAATGGGAAAATCTTTTTTTACAGCACTGAAGAGAAAGAAAAAGGGAAAACATCTTCATAGCAGAGCAGATGCTTTTGTCTATGTGTGACAAAGGAGACAAAGAAACTGTAACTTGTTGCCATCTACTCTTGGTGCAATTTGAACAAACTTAATATTGGTGTGTGTGTGTGTGTGTGTGTGTGTGTGTGTGTGTGTGTGTGTGTGTGTGTGTGTGTGTGCACAATTCTGTGTTTAATACCTCTGCAGTGAGGCCCCTCGTCCCAGCCATCTGAGCAATCAGTCACTCCGTCGCATAGTTTGCTCATATGGATACACACATCCAGATCCAGACACCCATGTTCGTTGACAGGACACTGGTTCACTCTGCTGTGTGAACCTGGAAAACGAGCGAAACACATGAGTACAAAGCAAAGACAGCACTACAAAGCAATGGAGTCCTAAAGCTTAATGCACAGTACAGTGTTTCATATGCATATAGTTGTTGTATTTGGATTTAATATGAGTTTCTGAAACTAATTAAAACACCACCTACAACATTTAAGATTTAACAGTATGTGATTAGACTGTGTGCGATGTCAAAATCTTATGGCAAGGATGCCATTTGAAACTTCCACAATGACAACTGTGACCTGAAAAGTCACCTGAAGGCTGCAAGTAGTGATGTTAGGCTGGTGTCTGACTGTGTAAGAAACACTTAGCAACTAGCCAACATAAGAAGCATTGATAATGTCTATGGAGGACATTTGGATGTGGTGTTAGATTAGCATCGCGCTGCAGCCACCAAACTGCTCATGTATAGGATGCGTTAGTAACTTGACCGAGTCAAGTTAAGTGAACAGCACAAATTAAATATCTATTATATATTTATGTTTATACATGAGCTGGAAATGACAATAGTTTCAAGGTCATTTAGAAACTGTGTTCATTACATTAATCTCGTTTGTTTGTCGATGAGTAAACAGACAAATTGACTTAACTGTAAATATTTTACAGAGCCTGGTTTAAAAAAAAACGGCGACGAAGGGACGCGTGTCACGATTGATCATGTTATGTTCCATCACAAAACAATTTTATTTTTACCGTTAAAATATCACAAACTTCAATTAGACATGCTGATTCAAGACAATGTTTAGTTTTATGCAGGAAGTTTGTTTTCTTAATTTTTCTCTTGATTTGAGGAGGATACCGTCACCAATCATTTAAAAAGTCAGTTCGGAAACCAGTGAGTCTAAAGGCTACTTTCGGGATCACCATTTAAAATATTGCATATTTACAATTATATTTCTCATATAATTTTCCTGAATGTTTCAGTGACAGAGTTCCGAATATGTGCACACGTGACATATGCAATACCAGTAGATGCAGTGTCTTTCTCCCACTCTTCTTCTCTCTATCTCTCTGCTCAGCCCACACTGCAGAGCAAACAGTTTGCTTTAGCTGTTTTTCTTCTTCTTCCTACTCCTCCTACACTTTGCTCTCCCGTTCTCTCTCTCCCCTCCCTCTCTTTCACATCTGCTGACCCATTTTAGAAAAATACTAGAAGTAGAGAAAATAAAGTTCAGCTCCTTCACAGGAAACGATTGGTGGAGTGCTGTGGGTTATGTGCAATGCCGGGTGAGGCTTTGAGAATGAATATGCACAGCCTGAGCTGCAAACCTGTTTTAGATGCCTGTTGCAGAATCTCACATAGACAAAGGCTTTGGAGTAGGAATGTTAAGTAGCTGTTGCAGCCAAAACCCAGTTCTTTTGCCCCTTATTTGTCAAGTCCACCATGCAGCGGACATTGACAAATAAGGGGCAAAACAACATTATATAAGCAGATATGCTTCTTTGCAGCATCCAGCTGAGATGTGGGTGAAAATACATAAAGAGAACATGTCAATCTCCTGAGTCACCTTACCGATCTAAAATGCATCTGACCACACAAAACATAAAATGCAACTCAGTTAAAACAAGCTCCTAAAAGTGACAAGAGTTTCCCTAATGATTCCACTGTAACAGCCTGTGTGGAAAATGTGCCACATTGGAACAGAGAATTTGTTTATAAAATATCTGGTTTAGAGAGAAGGGGAGCAGCTCTCTCGTCTTGGGGGATGCTGGCATATTAGCAGCCCTCCTACATCCTCCTAAGCTAGTCTGATTTACATTCAATAAACTGCCAACCTGGGGATTTCTACACAAACTGCCATGCTCACTGGAAACGAATGCCAAGGATTCAGCATGTGTCAACAGTTTTTATACTATGAAAGACACAGTCACAGACAGTGATTGTCATTTATCTGTTGCACACACACGCATCAGTGTCTTTGCAACGATGTATACATGTAAGCATATTTGACAAAACGTGACCTGGATTTTTGAGCAGTCAAACAGATTAACAAACAAACATATCAACTGTGCATCCTGTGATCCAGGAACAGGGCTCCTGTACACTACAGAAAAACACACTAACGACTATACACAACAGTCGGACAGAATTATTATTAGTTGGAAATAGCTGAACAAGGAGCACACTAAATGGAATGGACAATATAGAGGATTGAATAACTTTGGAAGGACAGTGGAGATGAACCCCGTTCTTCCTGCATCTGTTTGGGAAGTTACTGGCAGTGTATTTCAATAACTCCCCCCCAGACTGAAAGAAGCTATTTCATCTGTCAGTGGGCCTACAGCATGACCGAGCAGAACTGAAGAAAAGAAGAACTTCTACAATATTTAATATACACACACACACACACACACACAAAGTAATGTATGGAAATTTATCAGGTGCCAAAAACACACAGGTCGCAGCGTAGATGGGCGCTTGCAAATCTCTTTTTTTTTCTAAAAAAGAAAACCATTTAGTTTAAGCTTACTGCTGCACTTTAATAAAGCAAAATTAACCTATTTTTTTTAATCTCATTATTCAATTCATTGCTCGAATAATTAACAGATTACCAAAATAATCAATACCTGCAAACTCCCTAGCAGAATCAAAAAAGTGTAAAAAGTAGTTCAGGAAGCATTGGACATCATCTTTGCACATGGACTGGCCACAAGGGTCGTGACCTCAACACCCCTAAGAATATTTACAGTGTGCTGGAGAAGATTTTTTTCATTACGCAAGAAATGAATGCAGCTCTGCGCAGAGATGATCAGTTTGATGGAGACTATAGAAGAACTAATGATACAGTGTACACTCAAAATGACATCATTTCTTCTTTTTTGTTTCCATTTCAGCATTTATAAGTATGTGTATGTACATTTTTTAAGGATTTTGCAAACAGACGATCTATCTAAATAACCGAAAACATAGAAACAGAAATATAGAAACAAATTACTATTTGTAACTGTGTGCAGATCTGTGTACATATACTGTAAAAAGTGAAATGACTTTTTTTTTTTTTTTTTTTTTGCCAGTGCCTTTATGAAACCATTTCCTCTTTTGTTTAATGGTAGACATTTCCACAAATAGACAGTGAATTAAAAATAATTTGAAACGGATAAAGACATTTGAAGATTTAGATGGTAAACGATAAGAAAAGCTCAAATACTGCCTCATACATTTTTTTAGATTACTTTTCTTTAAGTAACCATAGCAGGTGCTATACAATTTTCTGCAAGGGTAAAGAGAACAGAACAATTTAACACGTCAGTTCACTAACGTATTGCACAGATTCCTCATTGGGTTTTAGCCTTGGAGACATAGCAGTGTGACTAAGAACAATGTAGGACATTTGGGAGAACAGTGGATAACAGACAAAGAAAACGGGTAAAAAATTATAACCTTCAAACGTATTAGAGGGCAGAGTGGGTATAATTAGATTATTGCACTTCTGTGAGACCAGCTAACAGTGATATTAACCTATCCTCACTGTATCCTCAGGGACCTTAACCGTTAAAAAATGTCTCCAGTCTGCTGCATGATTCTCCCCCTTTCACTCAAAGTGCCTCATATGAACATAGTAGTAAGAGCTAACTGTGAGCTATAATACCAAATGTATGTCCAGCTTTACTGAAGCCTTTATTAGATCATGAAGTCTTTGGAAAACGAGCACAGTGGACATGTAGGTAGCGCATTATCGCTGGGTCACTTTTAAATCATTTCCCAAATATCAAATGCAGTAATCCCTTCCATTAAGCTGGTCTGGTCTGACAACTCTGATACTGAGCATCAGAGTTGAGACACAAAAGTGCATGTTTCCCTCCCAACACCTCAACCTCTGCACCCCACCATCCCCCATCCCTCAGTTATGCAATGACCTTAAATTTGTATCCCCTGACGATCTTTTGTCCTGAGCATAAAAGGCTCTTTTTCTTTCTGCTCTTTGGGTTCCGTGGCAGTTCCTGACTGACTTCCATAAAGTCTGCTGTCAGCTCGAATTAATATGCTGTGCAAGGTGACAGGCAGGTCCTCCCACTGACTCACTGAAATCATGCTTTATAGCAGCATGCACAAGCACATGGCTCAGCCAAAGCATGCGAGGGCAGCCATAGCACACAGGGCTTACAATATAGTGCCTTAATGCTTAACTATGAATATGAACACTACTATTGGTTTGTGAGTTATGAGGATATTGGAGCATCAATAATTAAACTGTCTCCACAATCTCCATTCAGTCGCACTTGTATGGCCTATATCCCACATAAAATTAAGTATGACCTTACATTCCCTATTTGGCACTGAAGCAGTTGGCATGACAAGAGCACAGGTGATGGTTTCAGAATATTTCTAAAAAAATACTTTACTTTACTTTGCTTGGCAGACGCTTTTATCCAAAGCGACTTACAAGGAGCTAGCGCTGGGTGTCTGGCTCAGGGACACACCTGGTAGGGAATGAACTAGGAGTCAGACGGGATTCGAACCTGCGACCTCCTACATTCCAGTCTGACGCTTATCCCACTGAGCTACCAGGCCAGATGAAATAGATGATTAACAGTATGAGACCCAGCCACAAATATTTGTCCAACCCAGTGATTGCACTGCTGTAGTGTAAATGCCGTTTAGCTACAACAGTCATTCGTTTAATTCACTACTTGCCTGTTATTATTTTTTCTGTGCAGGTTTCTTTGCAAAGCTCTGTCAGATGTGGTGTGTTTAGCATTGTTGTGTTAACATACTTGCTTGGAAATTTTCAACAGAAAAAATTCGCAGGAAATGCATTCTTATCAGTTGACATTTATTTTACTGGAACTGCACTATAGCAACAGGTTTGATACTTAAACTATAGCTTGAGTGGAGCCAATTAATAATAAGAGATCTAACTGTATTCCTTCCTAATCATTTACATATATACATTATATATAACAAACCAAGTCGCCATTAGCAACAAGGAGGAAAAAATGTGATGGAATGACAGGCAGGAGATGTGATATGAAGGGTACAGTTTTAAACATATGGTGTGCAACTTTGAGAAACAACAGAAAGAAGAGAAAAAAAGAGAAAGAAAGAAAGAAAAAATGAGAGAAAGAAAGAAAAAAAGAAAAAAGAGAGAGAGAGAGAGAAAAAGAAAGAAAGGGAAGGAGACAGGGTGTGGAAAAGACAGCAGCGAAAGGGAAGTGGTGCCTGTGTGGCGTGAGAAAGCCTTGTGTTTTTGGTCTGTTGATAGGCCGGTGAGGCTGAGGAGGGCTCAGGGCCACAGACCAGAGGGATTTACAGGGCTTTGCTCCTTCCTCTGTGGAAGCAGTGTGTCAACCATTGCTGCTACAGACCCTCCTGCCCCTGCATGGTGCCCCCTGTGAGTACAGCACCATGACTGATTATTGGCTATGAAAGAACACCCCCACTCTACTGTAAAAGGTTGTTCTATAGAGAAAGGATCAAAGCCTCCCAGAGCCATTTCCATTTTCCTCCTCAGCCTAAATGCTAATCTGCTCATTTTCTCTCATACAAAGGCTTTTTCTGTAGGATCATCCTTTCCCTGGATCGTTCCATGCCTCCAATTCAACCCACCGCCTCCTTCGTCTCTTAGTGGTTGTCTTGGAGAGGCTGCTGAGCCACAACAGTCAAACGGGCTTGACAAAGGGCCAAGCTGGCGACTGTCCAGAGGGGGCTCAAGGGCAAGAGATGGACAGATAACCTCGCTGTGTGGCCCACGGCAGCCTCAAGCAGCTGCATGGAGATGATAACTCAATCTTCCCTTCAGACTTTCCCTACCACCCTGGCCCCAGGCCATCACATCCAGTGACATGGGTCAGATTGTGTATTTACCAAGAGACACGGTATGGTTGTGTTTTAGAAAGGAACTTTCACCATGGTATCGTGTCTCTACTGCTGCATCAGACAAACTCTTTAAAGTGGTTTCCAGTGTGTTAGCATAAGAGTCTTCTTGAGACGAAATGATAGAAGGTCATAAGTTTACTGAAAGTTTAATATTAAAAGTTTAATGAAGAGGACAGTGTGTCTGATCCACATTTACAACTTTTAGTTTCTTCATTCATGAGTCCCTCAGTTTCATTATGAAACTGCATTCCTGATATATCCCTTCAAAATTACTTTCTAGCGTCAACAGAGAAAACAAATAAGTGTGTGTGTGTGTGTGTGTGTGTGTGTGTGTGTGTCTCTCTCTCTCCTAATCCTAAAGCAACCCTAAAACCTAGCCATTACCTCCAACAGTCTTTGAACAAGTAAGGACTGGGTAAAATGTCCTCACAAGACCAAAATGTCCCAGCAAGAATGGTATTTTAATTAAATTTGTTCGCACAGTTTTGAGCTATCCGCTCATTTTCTCTCCAAGAAAGAAAGTGAATAACGCTGCATGCAAAAAGGAAGTCCGTGTATTTGCATGACTGAGATGCATTTCACCCCTGCTTGGACATTTTGATGCTAAATTCAGGCCTAAAAAACTCTAACAGGGAATTAGGGGCAGACAATTGTTGCATAAGGGGTTTTGATGTTGAAAGAGATTCCTTAATGGCAAGCAATTCTCATGCAGGAGAAAGTGCTTACATGCCAGGGCTTACTCCAACATCTGTTCCCCTTTGCTGGTTACACCACAATGAATGGTGTTCATGCAATAGCTAATTGTACACAGATATGTACAACACAGACAGGGAGTCGAGTATTTTTTTACAGCAACTGATCCAACAAAGTTGTCTAAATGAAAAGCTGACAAGCTGTAAAATGTTAAAAACCCTGATCCTTTCTGTGACACCGGTGCCGAGCGACAAAGAACCTTACGATATGCCACACCTGAATGGACTTACTTTTGTTTTTGGTACTAACCCGTTACACAAAAACACTTAATGGGGACCTGTGAGGACAAGGACAAACCTCACTGCATGGTAAATAAACATTCCATTATTAAAGCTACACAGCCCTCTGTACAGCGTCTACTTCATTTCTGAAGGAGAAGCCATGCATCCAATAACACTTTCTTCCTAAGATAAAGATGACGCTTTGACAACATACCACAACTACTTAGAGCATTAAAATCCACCAGTCCTGCACATTGTTGAGACACAGAGAACATAAACTCCTGTGCCCCGAGGGCTCGTGTCAACTACTTCCTGAGCTCTTAGCCCATATATAATTGAAGTGAAATGGCTTGTCAGAAACCATTTGAGCCATCCAGTGAGGCTGAGTCAGTGCAGTCCCTAGGAAGGGATGACAGGGTCACACCTGCAGAACGCCTGTTGATGGCTATCTGAGTGTGCACTAGGGGCTATGAGAGGGCAATACGCACGGGGGTTCTGAGGGCTGTGTCACCTACAGCTGGCAACCTGCCCAGTCATCCGCTAGATCATTTATGATGCGAACTCATGCCGATTCATGTGCAAAAACTCATATCTATACATGTTGCTTCCCATTACTATGCTTCAGCACCACCAAGCCACGGATTATACCATGCAACACTGCCCCCGTGGCATCTCCTGCCACCTCAACCACAGCATGTCAACAGCCCATAGGATGCAGTGCTACAACCCCACTACTATGGCAGAAGTCTGTCTTTATCTCCTCAACATAATTACAGCCCAGATGAATGGCTTGGAAATGACAGGCAATTAGACCTCCAGACAGTATTATGCTGAGGAGTACACTTTCCTCCTGGGTTCTAGAGGTTTAGATCAAAGATCCTCACCAGACAAAAGCACATGTTTACAACACCCACCACTCAGGCAGCAAGTAAATTCACCATCATCGCAGGTGGCGTTTAGCACACCAAACTGGTGCTATAGCCAAATTAGCTGTAGCTGTTGTGTGGCTCTCATCAAAGCACTCGAGCTCGAGGGTAATAAGAAAAATGCGTGTTAATACTTAGTTTCACTTTTCACAAGTGCCCTTTTTAAATTATAGCCAAATCTCCGACGCTGCTCTGGTGCCTGCACGGTCACACTCATGTCTGCAGAATGCTGGGGTGATGCCACATCCACATGTAATGCCTGTCTGGCAGCCACAAGAAGTAGAAGGGAAGATTAAAAGACGAAGAATACAAATGGAAAATGGTTTTGTCTCGTAAAATCTCCACGAGTACTGATTGTAACCCTAATCTGTAGATAGTCATTAACTTGAACTTGCAACTGGAGGTAATGTTGTAATTATAGCATGTCCCTCTTTCCCTTTAACCTTAATACCCAAAACTAGACTGCGGTCTGGTAGCATGTTGGAACATAAGTGTAGATGAGGGAACTTTATGGTTTTCAGAAAGTTTGTTAGAAACTTAAACTGATGTGGTAAAGAGTGATAAGGAAGACAGCTGATAAGAAAGTGCAGCGGATGAACACATGACACTTATATATACAGTAACATAAAAAGCCTGCATTTGATCTAAGATGAATCAGTGTTTGGTCTGCAGATTTAAAGATCTACAATTTCCATAACAGCCCAGTTGAGAGAAGCCTTGTTTATGGCTACTTTCCAGTAAGGGAGTAACCAGGCAGATGACCTCTAAACTGTTTTAGCCCAGGAATGGAAAAGCCAGGATAAAAAGACTTTTCCATTCCTCTGAGTCAGAGCAGGATTTGAAATAACCTTTAGCATCATACTCCCCCAAACTCTCCTGCCTCCATCCGTGCTGGCTTAGCCTCGTTCACTCTTTATCTGTGGCCCTCCATTCCAAACAAACGCTCACATTTTAAGAGATAGATTAACTAAACGACTGTGGATAAAATCAGACTCTGGCTGCCTTTCACTGTGATACTTAAAAGGCGCCTCGCCTTTGACTGTGCTTGTTAGACTGCAAACACATAGTGCTGCATAGTGTCTTCATTACAGTAACAGATATTTTTATGACTGCCTCAGACGCTCACATGAATGGAGCAAAGGTACAGGGACAGGCAGAGTGGAGTCCATAGGAAGTGGAACTAAACCGAACACGACTTTACATTGCTCCATGCAGAAGATGAATCACCTCACTGTCAGTTACTAAATTACATAAAAGCAACAGAAAATTCATTCGTTACATAGAAAACAATTGATCTTTTTTTCAGACAAGCTCCTCAGCAACTTATCTGAGCTAAACTCACTAGGCACATAATAAATATCAAGTTATGCTATAGGCGCAATCTGTGAATCAATAAACTAACAGTCTAACAGGATCATATCCCTATGCAACCAACTGTTGTCATACATTCATTAACAGCGAGGTGGTCAGAGTGGATGCTCGGACCCACAAGCCACAGACCTCAGTTAGGTTTAGGACTGGTAGCTCAATGGGTTAGGCGTCAGACTGGGATGCAGAAGGTTGCAGGTTCGAAACCCTGTCTGACTCCTAGTCCATCCCCTACCAGGTGTGTCCTTGAGCCAGACACACAGCACTAGCTCCCTGTAAGTCACTTTGGATAAAAGCATCTGCCAAGCACAGTAAAGTAGGTGAAGCAAGTACGTTGGTTAAGGTTAGAGAAAGATTTTGAGTGAGATATGATATACTTTCACAAAAGAGAAACAAGGTGTTGTAGATTTTTATCTAATTTGTTATCCTAACCACTTTTCCTGCTAAGGGTTGTGGACAGGTCAATATCACAGGGCTGACAAGTAGAGACAAACATCTGAGAAAAGTGCATCGGCTGTATACATTTCATTGATATGTTATCTATGAGCACAGAAAACATAATGAGGTGGCATTTACATTCCCCACAAAAATGTATTTGTGATAGCAGGTTAGATGTATAAAAATTCCATATTAGGGGAGTGGCCTGCAATAGGCACAGGAGAAATAAGCTCCGCCTTTATGTTTTAGCTACGGAGTAAAGAAACATCTGGCAGTTTACTCTCAAGCAGAGTCATTAAATTCTATAGTTATACTTACACAGCAACAAATTTTACATTTCTCAGTTTCAGGACCTATACGCCTTTGATCAGAGCTTTAAATTATAGCAGGTCACCTGCAGCTATCTCACACACTTTTAATCCCTTATCCTATGTGTGAATATTTAATCACGCTTTCATCCACAGTAACAAGTCCTTTAATGCTGGGTGTCAGCTGCTTGTCTCTGTGCGCCAGACTATTGTGAGAATGCTTGTGGCATGACGGATGTAAGGCGTGGCAGATGTAGACAGTAAATTCACCATTAGTGCCTGCGTATAAACAGACGGAAGGCTTTTACCAGGGAGGGTTTACGGGTGGAATGGCGATATGTGGAGGTTGACAGATGTAAGTGGCTGAGGCAACATTCTTAGGCACTACATAGATCCCACAAGAGTCCAGACAAGAGCAGACACATCCCTGAACATTCAGACTAAACAAGGCCACGTAATTAAAGCCATAATTCCACAGAGCAGCAAGAGCATTCACTGCAAGCCCCGAGTCCTACGCAGTAAGGGCACAACTTACCATCTTATTCAGACTCCAATTAAACTGTCTGTATGATGTGCTGTTGTGCTTTTTTCCTCATTGAGAGGGTGGTGCTATCTTATAACATCATGTGCAATGTTTAAAAAGAAATACAAAATAGCAATCTCAAGAAAACAAACCGGGGTTCAACCACTAAAGATTCAAATCACCCCGAACCAACAGCTTGAAGAAAATATGAGACCCGAGGACAGCAGCCTGCATACTTACAGATATCTGGTGATTCGTCTGAGCTATCTGGACAGTCCTTCTCCCCATCACAGCGCCAGCCTTTGGAGATACAGGTCACCTGGTCCTTACATACAAACTGCTTAGCGCTGCAAGTCTTAGGATGGTCGTCAGCTTTCGGCGCTGCGAAGAGAAGCAGAGAAAAACTGCTGCGTCATCACAAAAGCAACTATTACTGGAAAACATTAGAAGTTACAAAACGCATTTAAAAATAAAATAAGATTCTCTAACCAGCAAGAATGCGGATATATTTTTAAATGTCCTAACTTGTTATGCAAC
Source organism: Microctenopoma steveboyesi (assembly GCA_032359275.1). Taxonomy (NCBI): domain Eukaryota; kingdom Metazoa; phylum Chordata; class Actinopteri; order Anabantiformes; family Anabantidae; genus Microctenopoma; species Microctenopoma steveboyesi. The sequence goes on from JAUMHF010000024.1 coordinate 10,885,252, forward strand.
CACTCTTTGCTGTGCAAAATCTACCCAGGAAATTTCCATCTCAATGCGCATCTTAAAGCAGCATAGAATAGCAATGCACCGTGCAAGGGTCAACCTAAGTTTACAATGATGTTTTTGCCTCGAAGAACCATAGGCACACTCTCTTTCAGTAGGAAAAACTCCTCTACAACAGTGGTGCCTTTTAGTGCTGGGTTTGTTTGTTGTTTCCTCTCTTCTTACGGACATCTCGTTTCTTTCTGCCCTTTCTGCCCGTTACTCTTAAGGTGCTTTTCAACTCTCCCCACAGAGGCTCTTTCATGTGTCACAGTACAGAACTAACCCAGCATTCAATCACAGCCTAGGCCATGGGAAACTGCAGAGTGTGGTAGTTCTGGGCAGCAAGTCTGCACAGATTGTTGAGGTGTACCACAGTCTAGAGGCACCACAGAAATGCTCATGACCCACCGGCAGGCTGACACTGCTGACATGCTTTAACTCAGCCACACTCAGAGAAGCTATGGTTAAATGTTACCTACATGAAGTCTGTCACCACTAAATTAGTCACTTGTCTAAAAATGTATCTCAAACAGGTTCAATATAATTCAAATTCTCCTAATATGGCAAAAAATAGCAGATATCTTGAAATCTGAATCTATGACTGAATGGCAACACATCATCAGGAGTGAATTCATTCAGTGTTTAAACTATGCTAAATATTTAAATAAATAATTATTGAATGAAATAGCTTATGAGCACATTAGTGATTAAATCCTTAATTTGAATAGTCAAATCAAAATCTACAGTAATACAAATTAAACACATCTCTTAGCATTTTCTCTCATTGTTTTTTAAGGAAGAACACAAATATGTTGCCACATGCGCACAGGGGAATGCGTGCTTTTATAGGAGTAGTCAAAAATGGTATACACAATGAAAAACCAAAAAAAAGAGCCATTACAGGCAGAGGGTTGTTTTTATTGTACTATTGTACATGAATGCTGTGGGAAGGACAGCGCGGAAGGTCTCATTGTGATTCTCTGCAGGGACTGAGCCCTCTCTCGCCCTGGATGACTTGCCTCCCTTCATACTTGGCAGGCAGAGGGGTGTTTGGGGTGGGGGAGGGGGAGTGCACCGCAAGGGGGCTGGGATGTGACTGAAATCACAAGAGAGCATGAGGCTAGTGTATCATTGCAATCGTTCCTTTTGACTGTGAGACCAAAGAGTTGGACCCTGGTCTTTTTCCTGTGGCAGTGAAGTGCATGTGTAAGCCAAACACCAAGACGTCTGAGTGCCATGTTTTTGTGAACATAATCAGAAGCTAAAGGGGTATTGGGATCAGATCACAGCTTTCCTATAGTATATGAACAACACCTTGATACCCCAGGAGATTAAGAGAAAAGACACGTTGCTCCGTTTTTAATTTAGAGCTGCGGGCCTGGGCTTAGAAATTCAAGTGGTGTTGAGGAATACGATTTAAACTCAATCACGACATAGGATATTAAATTTTATAAGGCTTTTAGAGGATATAACAAAAAGCGCAGCTGTAAAAGTACCGTCTAAAGACCAGAGACTGAATCAGTTTAGACAAGATGCACACACCCAACCCCTAGGTGAAGGAATGAGCTGGAGGCTCGCTATTACCTGGGGCCAGCGTGTTTCAGTTTACCGATGTCCTGCTGTATCTTGCACGGCAATTAAAACACTGGATCCGAGCATGCTTACACACTGTCATTTAATCTGTCTAAACAACCAAAATGCAAACAAAGACTGCATTGACTGGGCTGCGGTTAAAGCAGTGAAACCTCCTCTATGTGAAGGCATTCCCTCCGTCTCTCAAGTCCCCGTGTGAAGCAGCTGCACTGCCCCAGTTGTTCCCTACGAGTGGTCATAAAACTGGAAATAAAACATTGTGGCTTCTAATTTTATCATCATTTTACACACCAGCATGGAGTGACCACAGAGAGGAGAACCTCCGAGCCTAATTGGAGGTTGTGGCTGAGGAGGGGTTAGAAACTAGAACGACTGGCAGCCTTCCCCCTCTGCAGGCCTGCTTCGAAGCCCACTGAAATATCTCAAACAGAGATGTGAATTGTTAATTCAGCCTGCAAAGTTGGTGCCAAAATGCCGACACTTTTTGGAAGATCCAAATCAGACTGGGACGCTAAACCATTAGAGTACATTTTACCTTCAAAAAAATGAATAAAGAAAGGCTTTATTCAGTGTCCTGAGATTGGCTAACAGTAAACACGGATTCCAGTGATTCGAGGTACGTACTCCACTTACTCCCACCTGATAATAACATTCCAACTAGAGTATTTCCGGCCACAGTTGAATGGCAACTTGATCGCACTGCTATGACTACACAGTAGGAAAATCCCACAGAATTAAAATATTTAACCCAAAAAAGGGGGATTATTACATTTAAAGTGTGTTGGTTCTGACACAAATACTTGTTGGGGAGGAGAATGAGAAAGAACATTTAACTACATTTAAATGTGTATCTGATTAGCTGTTTCATTGGATTTTAAGCTGATTCTTTGATAAGTGGAAATTCACTGACCCTGATCTGAGATATCAGAGGTCAAAAACCAAAATGACACATTATAAATCAAATATCGCTGGCAAAAAAGAAGTACCAGGATTTTCTTCACCCTGTACTGAAACCTAGCTTTAGGTTGCGTAAAGCGTTGTAGACTTTTTTTTCCAAAGTGCTGCAATTCAACAAGAGCATTTGCTTGCTTGTGGTGTGGAGAACGGAGAGCAAGAAATAAAGAATGAACAAAGAATTCTGCAAAAGAAGCTAAACTCAAGCTACAAGGTCATCCACGATCACTAAAAGACAGATCAAACAAATGTTTAAATCTTGAGCTGACAAACTACTTTAAATCATAAGTAACTTCTTCGTATGTGCATACTCGGGCTCCACTGGGCTGCCAAAGTTTGACTGTGAGCATACTTTCCTTACGCATGTCCACTGCAGCCTTGTACTGTCTAAACAGTGCACAGTTTTCCCTGATGACTGCGTATGTCAAAAAGCATTAAACAAGCAATGCAAATGTGTCCCTCTTTAGTCCACAGTAAAAGGAAAAAAAGTATTTTGAAGGCCTTTTGTTTAGTTTTTATGTCATTCAAAAACTTAACAAAACAATAATCAAGACATTTTGTGGTATGGAACTGGAGTAAATGCTGGTGTGGCACCAATTCAGCAGCCAAGTGACGGAGGCCTGCAGACACCATCACCAGCTGGGACACAACACTGACCCACTTTCCTGCCGATCTGTCTTCCTGGTACAGCCATCCCTTCTCAACAAATCAACTGCAGATCCACGAAGCACATTCCAGCACCTTCTAATTGATTTCATATGCTTTGCCTGGAGAAGACAGGCTGTTACAGACGTGCAGCTAGATTTTTGAGAAACTGAAGAGCATTGGTAAGAACAAGTCATTTTGTTTATTTCACTTTGCTGCAACAAACTGATGTTTGGAATTTACTTTTGTTTCACAAGCATACCTCCAATACTGGGTATTTAACTAACCCAGCATCTTTGTGGATCATTTCCAGACAGAGAAACTGCGTGGATTATGTGAAATTCATTAAACAACAACAATACAAATAGTACAATATGTATACAATTACTTGAACTAATGAATACATAAAGAGGACTTCAGCTGACGATGGTCTTTCTCAGTACTTTGGCAGTGACAGGAGAAAGCGAGAGTAAAACTGGGACTGTTTCTCATCACCCGCAACTTCTCCCCTTCCTGGTCCTCCATTGTGAAACTCCGGTCTTTCAGTGTGTTTTGGGGAGTGACAAAAAGCAGACTACAGCATGTAATTAGACCCCTGAGGTCAAGTTTGAAGTAATTTCTCTGTTCTCAGTTTAGTACGGTTTCAAAGCAAGAATCCATGCATTATGAGCAACAATTAAAACCAAACAAGGAACACAGCAAAGAGAGTGTGGGCTGCTTTGGTGCTGTAATAATTACTCGTACAGTAGTAGACGATGCCAACCATTTTAGATTTAAAAGTATGCTTGAGACTAGAAAAAGTAGAACACAGCGCCTACTTCTGCCCAGGCCACCTCGGAGGCCAGTGAATCAGCTTCTTCGGTGGTCACACTGTGCAGTGCCTATCCATTCAAAACAACCACTTAGCTTTGTGTCAAGTTAAGCCACAGCAAATGCACTGAAGCACTTTAACCAGCTCACAGTGCACATACAATGTCCATAGGCTATTCATGTTCTAATCCACAAAAGCCACTTTCTAAGAGGTTGAACTGGTATAAACAGAGAGAGTTTGAATCGGTACCTATTCTTGTGCCTGAAATCCTTGTTTTTGTTTCATCTCACAACAGAAGGTTGCAGCTTTGACCTCGGAGGTAAGCTGATGAGGCTCTGCAGGACATCACAGGCAAGAGCAGTAAAAGACATTCGGGTGACTGATAAATATGTAGAGGAATGTAAATGTAAATGGTGCTGCCAAATCAGAGTTCTGCTATATGTACCCAGCGGTCCCTGCAAAGCACAGTTCTGTGGACCCACAGAGGAAAAAAGAGAAAGAGAAAGAGGAAGAATGGAGTGAGTGATGTGACCTCTTCAGGTATTACGACGCCAGCATGGATGGTTTAATTCTTTTTTTCTGTAGAATAACTAACTTATTTTTTGTTTTTAAGTTGTGCACATTGGCAAGCACTCACTTAATCTTGATAGTATTGAGAACTAGTAAGTACAGCCAACAAGATTACATGCATCAGAAAGTCAGACAAGGCAAATGCAAACTCAAAGGTTACAAAAAAGCTCTGAATAGTTTTTAAGCTAATGCAAATAATTTCATGTTTTAATTGAATTACATAAAGTTTGTGAGAGTTCACATAAAACAACCAGAACTAGTGCTCATTATGTTGTGTGCTGAAATCTATATGAATGATTTACTGTGATTTACTGGGAGCTATGGTTAATTGTGTTAATAATGAAACTGAAATGAACTGTCTTCTATGTAATCTGCATTATTAGTTAAAGAGTTGAATGAATTTTTTTAAGTAGAAGTGTTTAATTAAACCTTTTTAAGCCATTTGTACAAAACTAAAAGTTGCAGTACATTTTATACTTAGGTAAGATTCTTAATGTACAGTACTACATTTCATACAGTATGCTGCACAGACACCCTGTTATATCAGCTGCTCCTTATAGAAGACTAGTCAGAGACTAGAAGTAGAAGTAATGTAACTGTAGATTATATTGGCAGGGTAATTACACCATTAGGCAAATTATTTTGATCAGCGAGAGCTGAGGTAGGCGGATTCCAAAACCTATAGAACTGATTTTTAATAAAAAACTAAGCAAAGAAGATACCTGAAAAAGTATTTCATGACATTTATGCAAAAGCCTTCCAAAAATCCAAAATTCCAAAATCTTAAAGAGAAATCTACCACAGCATAAACAAGTAAAGAGTATGGAAAACTCCTCTCAGTTATCTTTGCTACCACAAAAGATAAATGTTAGTGATGTGTACAAACACAATGCAATGACTGAGAGCCATGGGTGTGAATCTAATAAAAAATAAACACTGCTACGTTGCAGCAGTCCATGAAATTGGAAGCTTATCTCCATATATCACATCATCCCCTCTGACCTGGTGTGAAAGCAGCCAAGAATCCCTAGATCGAATCCATAATCTAGTCAAGTGCAAAGCAAGCAACATCTGAGGCGTACATGCACATCAGCAGTCAAAGCCAACACAAGAGTGGCAGCAGAGGAAGATGTGTAGACACCGACACGCTGGGTGGTCAGTATGAAGCATGCTGAGATGTAAAAGCACCATCTTTGCATGAAGTTAAAAATGTCATCAAATGAATGAGTGAAAAGTAGAAATGCAAATAGAGCCCAATTTAGCGCACACACACAAAACCCCTGGTTCTACACAGTTGCATTAACACACCCACATCCTATTTTGGTTAGGAAGCGGATCAGTTACTTTTTTAGGTCTTAGGAACTAAATAAGATAAACAGTGATGTAGCTAGCACAAAACACCAATTACAGTGCAACCCTGCTATTCCAGATCAACAAACAGTCTCTTATCTGCAGCCTCATTCCTTCAGTATGTGGAGAACCCTGCAAGCATGTTTTTACTCCATCACTGTGAGCTGCTGCGTGGAGGCTGATAGCCAAAGATGCTTTTTCATCCTTTTATTAAATATACCCCCCCAAAAAGTCCAGAAAATGGAGAGGCCTCCGTACGCCCTGAAAGTGCTGTTTTAAACTCTACACGTAGCCAGTACAGGGATGAAAAGGGGGGGGCTCTTCTGCTGCCAAGACTCCCACTGTCTGCTATTATCATTTCACAAATATCTTCACTAAGTTGAAACCTAAATCCAAAAAACCTGTGCAATTCAAAGAACGTTTCAAACCTGGACACTTGGCTATTTTTCAGCCTAAAGTACTTGACGTTTCCTGATCATGTGTATCTTTAAGAGAAGACTATGACAGCAGAAAATCATCCTGGAGGATTACAGATGTTACCCGAGGGCCGTCGACATACGGCCGCTCCTCAGTGACCTCCGCTTGGAAGAACCGGAGAGAACCATCCGTGTCCTATTGTCCTAATAACTGCTGAATTTGTATGAAGGATGCTGAATTTTTCTACCAGATGTTGCCAGTGTCTGTTCTGAGGAAAAGGTAACACCGGGTCCCATTAAAAAGGTCAGGCAAACAGAGTGCAAGCTCTTCAGGAATTCAACCTCTTTAGCCTCTGACCCACATTTACACAACAGAGTCTTCTGCCTCCTCTTTTATTTAAGCTCATACAATTTTCCATCGCTGAGGTCTTTATGGGCTCATTAAACCAACCGGCAAGTCAAAACAACAGATGCCATTTAACGCAGCGTTGTTTAGCTCCATGAAATACGAAAAGGAATTTGAACTTCAGACAAACCGGCGCAAAATAACCATCATCTCAGCTAAATCAACAAAAACGTTGCATTTAGTGAAATGTCAACTAGAGTTGGAATGATTCATTGATTAAACCTGACGGTCAACTCCCAAAGTGAAGTAGCGTTTTTTCTGTTAAGGCAACAAACAATTACTGTCTGCTCTGTTTAATCTGCCACATGTCGGGGGCGGCCGTGGATGAGGTGGTAGAGCAGGCTTTCATCCCAGAGCTCTTCCAGTCGACATGTAAGCTAGACAATGGCCCAAAGCTGCTCGCATGTTTGTCTCCCACATCTATGTCAGTTTGGACCAAAGCATCTACCAAAGTACTAGAATGTTTTTTTTCTATGAATCAAATTAAAACACACTCAACATCAACAACAAACGAAGGCGTCTGTTCATCTTGTAACTGTTATGAGAGCAGTGTTGTGATCTTCTCTCTAATCCTTTCCCATGTTCTTTGGTCCAACACGGCAATAACCAGCTGGTAAATGGGCTGTTATTGATGACATAACACACATTTCTGTCCCTGACTCTCGGTGATGTAACTATGTGTCAGTGTCAGAGAACGTCCAGGACTGACGCTATAGGTTTTTCCCCCCACCCTCCACCCCAGTTCTGCAGCTTGTCCCTCCCCCTCACACAGTCACGTCTAAGTTGGATTAATGGTCTCCCTGTGTCCAGATGTTACATATACTGATTGAGGAGATGGGTGGAGCTTGTAGACTCCTGTAACCTCAGCTATGGGTTTCCATCAAAATCTTATGAAACTTTTATATCTGATCGATCAAGAAGGTGGGACTTTTGCACAGGAGATTTGAAACTTGTGCATCTGCAAACATGCACTAAACGATTAGAAGCTGTTATATATACATATATATAAAACAGTCAGGTCAGAGAAGGTTGAACAGATCATACAAGTACTACTACTGAGTCACACTCTCACAAACTGTTATGCATCATATACATTTAAACCCACATTTCTCTCCAAGTGCCCAGGAAAGCAAGAACGAGCTGTTGGCATCAACAGGTCTGCAATGCATTGTCACAGGAGCATCGGAGCACTTGATACCTCCTTATTTCTAGCAGGGATCCGGGACTCTCTGACAGACAGTACCTGGCTGTCACTAACAAACTGGGAGCCACGGGCAGCTGCAGACGCTACACGCCGGGACAAGCTGCGCCATGAACGTCACACCTCTGGGAAGCAAACCCAACTGTTGTTTTCATACGCGCCAAGTGAGTGAAAACAAACGTGAAAACCCACCCAGTCCTCGCCTCTGATGGGCAAAGCGAGCGTGCCTTTTCTGATTTGTGTGACTAAAACCCGCACGTTCAGCCATCTGCTGGAGCCACACAGTAAATATGCAGGAGGAATGGACTTTCCTCCAGTGAGCAGAAGGGGGGATGAAGCCATTCTGTCGCAATCAGTCCGAAATGATGTGGCTTTGTGTGGCTGGGTGGAGAAAGCCTTTGAACCTGCTGTGTATTCCGCCTCGCTGTCTGCCATCCCTGCGAGCAGGCCCAGTGTGTCTGCTCACACAGGAGCAGGCACATTTTAGGCCAACACCAGGCGGCTCGCTGCTCCATTCTGCTCTACTTTCCCTGCTCCTCCTCGCTTTTTCCGACTTGCTATCCACGCGTGCCTCCGGGGAGGCTGCTGCGGCGCCCTGCGGGACCGCGAAGACGAACACGGGCCTGTGCACAGATGCTTTGCAGGAGGAAAAAAGTGCTCGAGTATCACAACGCAAGATAACACAGCATGCTTCTTACCCACGGCTGCACCGTTAGGAGACAGGATCCCCGCGTAGAGTGCGAGTCCCAAGCAGAGCAATCTCATCGCCATCTCCTGAGCAATGCCCGATGGCACCGCCGTTACAAAGAAATAAAGGAAAAGTTGGCTGGATTTCTAAAACCAAACAACCCGATCCACCACCTCATCCGAACCCCTCCAACGGTCCAGGTGCGATTCTCCGTCCAGTCGCACCCTCAGCCCGGCACGGCGGCGGCTCCAGACAGGCTTCTGCTGTTTCAAGAAGGGGAGGCTTGCTACAGCCCGGCGAGGCTATGGGTGATGCAGACACACAGGCATGTAGATTTCTAATTGATTATCGGCATTCAAACATGATGCACAGCGGTGCCTGCCGGGGTCCCTGCTTCACCTCGCCACCTGAAAGGAACGGGTCCAGTTCCGTTTAGCTCATTCCGGGCCAGCGTAAAAAGGGAAAGCGTGTTTTCCGTGCTGAGCCCCAGCGTCTCCCCGTGCTTGTGGCTGCATGAGTGGATGGTGACTCTCTCAGGCTCCGACACGGTGGACGAGCCCGTGACGTCACGCCCGAGTCCTCCGAAAAACGAAGCGGCGAGCCGTGTCTGCGCATGCGCCAACACACCTCCTTTTCTCCTCCTGCGTTTTTTTTTTATCCACTGTGGAGGTGGGTGTTGGGGGGGGAGGCAGCGTTGCAACTGGCAACCGGGAGCAGCCATGTTGGCTCAGTGTTTCTATAGAATACAAAATAAAAGCTTCGCAGTCGTGACAGATAGGATTCAGTCAGTCAGATGAACCTCCAGCCTGTGTGCTGCAAAGCTAAATGCTCTGTTCTCCTTCTGTTTATCTTTGTTCATTTGCTTGTTGCCATATACAGAAACTAGATAAAATGCGAAGAGGCCCAACGGCTCCTCAAGAGATGTAATCATGACACTCTCCAGTGTCTCCAGTGTGTGTCTCCCTAAACAGGACAAATCGGAATAACTTATGTACTAAACAAAGTACATTGCAGAGAGATAAACAAGCCTTTTAAATCTTTCTTAAATGGTGCAGGTGTGAAATTTAGAAGATGCAGAGCATTACATTTGCTAATACTGTACAATAAACCAAGATGTAATAAATAGTCTATGGTTATAGAGTCTTTTATAATGGCAGAAATTCACTGGTACCAGAATTTCATAAATGAATATCTGTTTTCTATGACAGTACTACAACTTAAAGTAGTAAATACAACTAACAATAACAATATAAAACATAGGCTTCAAGCTAGATTTGAACTCCTACTGTATAACACCAGGAAAAGTAGGTGTTTGGAGGAACAGTCATGTGTGAGTTTGTTGATCCATGGTAAAAGATTCCTCACAACATTCCAATTAGTCAGTGTCTAGACCTCAGGGCTTTTGGCGACCTTGGCAAATTTCTATTTCTTCTCATCAGTTGTTTTTATTTAGTAATGCTTACACAATTAGTTTACGTGTCAAAACAGAAAAGCAGAGGAGGTGAGACACAGGTCAACGAGAGGTGTTTAAGTGGAGCCTGCAGTACATTCTGGAAACGTTTTGACTTCTGCATTTTCCACTAAATTGTGCCCTCTAGCGGTACATGAAAAAACGAATTGTTATTAAATTCTTAAGGCTACATAGATAGATAGATAGATAGATAGATAGAAGTAAAATATTCTTAAGTGTTATGAATAAACACTCGCTGTTCACTTTATCATGAACACCTGTAGCCATACAGCAGATCTACTGAATTCTACTTTTTCAAGGTTAGTATTTGACAGTTTTTGCTGAAATTGTCCACCTGCCTTATGTAAATAGGGTGGCCAAAACATTAAAAAAAAAATTCCGCAGTGTGACTACTACCCACCACAAGCCCAATAATAAACATATAGTAGAATTATCAGCAAACAAAAGAAAATTATGAGCTTGTAAATGTAAAACTCAGTAGAGAGCTGCTGTACTGGTTTGCATTAGAGTCCATACATGTACCTGACAAAGCGGTGGAGTGTGAGGGTATCCTGATAAAGCATCTAAACCTGCAGGGGGCACTGAATACTTGCGTCTTAAAGAGACGTGGAGGGAATAAAATAACTCAACAATCTGCGTTATCTGGTGAATTTCACAGCCCACCCATTGAGAAAGATCTGATCAAAGCGTTGGTTAGCTAAAATTATAGACTATGAATGGATCTTTGTTCCTACCACAGCTTCATCACAACATTCTTAATTCAAACTCTGTATCTCTTATAGCTCTGTGGCATTAGGCAGTGTGCATATTCTTTTCACGCTAGATTTGAATCGTGGGTTTAAAAACAACAGGTGGGTATTTCACACTACGCAAGCAGATGGAGCCTCACTGCTACTAGTGTTAAGAATAAGTGTCTCTTTTAGGGTGTTTTAGTTTACAGATGTTTACTCAGAGCCTGAATCACAGGGGAGAATGTGAAGTATGTGGAGAATCTGAGAAAAACATGCCTCAAAAGTGTCTGAATCTGAGCATATTTTCTCTCTGCCAGAATATAAACACAAAGAAAGTTAAGAGGGAAATAGTTAGAACTGCACTATTTTAAAACTTTTATGTTTGCACCCAACCTATAAATGTGGGCCTTTAAATGACTCGTTTACTTAAATGCATTTTTTTATTTCCGTGAACTTGTTTACATTTTCATTTACATTGTTGGCCCTCCTGTTTCTCAACACAGTTGCTAGTGTCACCTCAACCTGAGAATGCCCTCTTTGTGGGGGGAGGGTTGAGGATTGTCATCTAGGAGAGACAGACGCCAGCCTGCTGTGTGGGAGATAGCTTGAAAGAATGCCAGCGTAAACACTCCCAGACCACATGTTCTCCCAGGGCAGAGGGGCTGGCCTCTCTCCAGGCACATCTGCACACAATCCCTCAGCTTCTAGCAAGCCAGCCAAGGAGACACAGTGCAGCAAAGGAGGGAGAGATGAGGGGGAGGGGAAGCATTCCCAGACATGGAAAACCTGCTTCATCCGTGACAGCGTTGTCAATGGTAAAAGTGATGACATCTGAGAACAACAACAATGAAAAGCAAAATGCAAAAAAAGTACATTTCAAGTAAAAAAACATAATTTGTGAGAAGGTTGACGGCCATCTTTGAAAATGTGCATCTGTATCACAACCACTAAATTCACATGCCAAGGTCTGCAAGGCTCCAGTCATTATCCAGCCTGCCCATAACCTTGAGAGAAGATGGATAGCTGCATAAATCAGGCCCCTGACATTGACACAACCACTGTCTGCGCCTGAAACTGTATTGCATGCATGCACTACAAGGTGTCCGTAATGTACCAACAAACAGTACTCTGGCGAACTTGCCCTTTAAAGAAATAAGCATTCCAGCTCCTATTATGCCTACATGTACTGCCATCTGTCTCTGACATCTCCCCTAACAGCCTTTCTTGGGTGCTGCCCTTTGGTTTGCTAGTAACATGTGGCTAGTGTGGCTTCGTGCATGTTTTCACAGAGAGGTAATTACTGAGCAAGCTATGCTGACAGCACCTGAGGAATGCAGAGCATGCACCAGCAGCCTGTGTTCTCCTAAGCCCCCCCATCACTCACCCCACCTCGCTTCTCCCCATTTGCAACCATCCCCCGCACAAACCACACGCAAGATTTAACACTAAACAAAGTCAGACACAAAGTTAACCATGAGACTTTTACAGGAGGCTTAGATTTGCAGAGAGTGTGAATCTTACGTCATGTAATATTCGTATTATTCTACCTGGAAACATATTTCAATTCTAAATTATACTCAAAGTATTTTTTTTACATAATTATATTACAGAATACATTAACACAACCTCTGGTTGTTTTTTTCTGACTGTTAGTGGCGGAAACCCAATCCAAAAGCCCACAGCTCCCGACAGGCCCCACAATTCCTGTTGCTGGTGAATTAACAGTGTGTGTTGGCTGGCTCGAGCCCTCTGTTGACTGAGTCACTCCCCAAACTGTCCTTGAGCTCTGCAGAACTCCCAGCCCATCTGGCTGAATACTTGCACACACACATTTCAAAACACTGCATGGATTGAAACAAGGGGAGCGAACAACTCTGGGTGACCTAATTGTGGTCTGTTGTCAACGGTTCAGTCAAAGAAATGTCAATATCTGGCTGTAGAGAATGCTTACAATGCTGAATAATATTGTTTTTATGCAATGCAATGTGTGTAGGAGAAAAAGAGATGACTGGAAAGAGAAAGAGAGATTATTCATTCAGCTGAGCCTCTCCCGTCTGTCTGACTAGACCGTAATGATGAAATCAGGATGAAATCCCTTGTGCATGTAGATCAACATTAGTATATAGCCCAGGCCGGTCCTCTGTCTTCCTGTGGTGCTGGATTTTGCAGTTGAAGATGTATTATGCAAATGCAAAAGAGAACACACTGAATGGCTGAGTGAACAATTACATATGTTCTCTACACACTTGAGGGCTAATCAGTCATAGTACACAAGACAAAGCAGAGGGGTCAGGGGACTTAGTTGCCAAGCAACTTCTGATGATACAAACACTTTTTTATACATATGATGAGAAGCGTCTAAAACCTGACAGATATTTAAGAGACTGAGGGACGTCGCATAATTTCTCACTCTGTGAGAAAGTTATTTTTATATCTGTGCCAGATCCAGAAATATGAAAACATAGTAATTAATTTTGGCACCATGCCATAAAAAATCGCACTTATTGTCAGCAAGGCATTCTCACATCACTTACATTAGGACATGGAACTACACACAGGCCTTTTGTCTCCCACTGTCATAGACGTTAACAGAGGACAGACGCAACATTGTTTGTTTTCGGCCTATTGAATTACAAAGACACATATCAGCCTAGCACTGATGTAAGGTGGGAATACTCTGTGATCGCTGTAATGCATGTGTTTAAACCTCTCTACCTGTTCTTTAATTAACCCTTTGTTAAATGCCGTAACCTTACTACTGCTGTTCTCTTGTGCTCAGTAAAGGTGAGCCTGTGGGTAAATGTCATAGTGGTTTGAAAGTTCCATTCTTATGGATATATCTACTGTCTTTGACATGTTCAACATGTAAATGGAAAGTGTTGGTTCCAACAACATACCATATATTTCGAAATGTCTTTCTGCTTTGTTTTTGCATTTATGAGATAATATACTTTCTAATTGGACTTCTTTTCCTGTGGATCATCATGGCAGCCTTTTGGTGCCGTCCTTTCATTCTTGACATGAGTAACACTGACATGTCACCCAACTGGCAATGTCTCAAGCTGGAGGGATTTTATACATCATATATACATAGTTGGAGCTGAACCAGGGTATAATCTACAGCCAAGAAAACAAGGAAGGCTTCGATAGCAAAACCAGAGACTGTAGAGATGACCCTGGATTATCACTGCTGGGAGATTTCAAATTAGTTTTTGTCTTGAAGACAGCTGCAGTAAGGGGCACGTATTTAAACCTTTATTTATTACAGCAAAAGTTGTTTTATCGCAATGAGTGGTGTCTTAAAATAACAATTCCCAACTCTGTCTCTGGCACAAGCTCTTAAAAAGCATTAATAGTCCAAACCCACGTATGCAGTTCATCAAATGCTAAAATCTGTATAGGAAGTCTGTTGTCATTAGATCAGGGCAGATGATGATGATGGCAGATTGCAAATCATTTTTGATTTGTTATATTTGTCTGACTTGTTTTTATTCTCCTGAGTATGTATTTTCGTTTTGAAGGTGAAGAACAGCAACGTGGGGTCCTGAGCGTGAAACTAAGAGAAATTCAGCTATAATACACAAGCATATAGGCAGTGTGGCGTGAGGAGCACATCAGTGCGTTGGGGAGAGCGACTCCAATCACCACCGCTGCTCCTGGCTGATTTTCCCTGGCTGACGTCAGCTGACTGCTCGGCTCTCCGCTTCCCCGCTTCTCCGGACACGGCGCCGCGTGAAAATGCTGCTCTCCGTGCCGCCAAGGACAGGAATCAACCCGTACAACGGCTACGCCGGCAAAAACGCCAAAAAGGTAAGCGACGACGCCGCGGCCGGCTTCTGCCCTTCTCCTGCCGAAACTCTCGGAGCGAAGCGTCGCGGTTTGTTCGCGCCGCGCTCCGGAGCCGCTCGCCCGTTTAAGCTGCAGTGCCCTTGAAAGTGGATCCCGGGCGACGTTTGAACTGTGCTGCGTGCAGGCGCGACCCGCGCTGTCGGCTTAATGTCGTGTGTGGTCGTTGCACTGTTCCAGACGCTACGTTGTCGCCTGTAGGTCGCAGTTTGGCTTGGTGCGTGCGGCGACGCGGTCGCCGCGCTCTCCCCGACACGGAGAGCACCGCGCACGGTCTGTGCTGTGGATGCTCGCGTCGCTGTGAGGGACGAGCTCGTACAACGCAGAAAAGTGTGTTCAACTTTTTCGGGAATTCGCTAGGACGGGATTAACGGCGGCCTCTCGGTTGTGTAATGTTTTCATTTATTTAACTACAAGTTAGCAAAGTTTTTTTTCCTCCTTTACGCGTACACATATGCCCCACCCCTTCATTCCCTTCAGCCCCTACAAACGATGGCTGAGAGGGTTCACACTTTTAAAAAAAGAGGAAAATGACAGAATCGCCTGCACGAGTCTATTATAGACCTAATACGTGTGCACACATTTAGTGTGCAGGTCAGTACAGGGGGAATAATATATGAGGTCTAGTGTTGATTGGCCTGAGTCCAGCCCTATGAATAATTCATGGGGTGACATTGTTACCCATATTCAGCTACTTTTCCTGTGCAGTCTACATGGACGTTTTCCCTTTTTCAATTCTGGAACATATAGAAATTTTAGAATCAGACAGGATTGTTTGCAGAGTAATCACTGGATCTTTAGGAGCCTGAACATTATTTAAAGTGCCAAGACTCCATCAGAAAATGTTGCAGCTGTACTGCAGTGTGACCGGAATATTATATGATGCACGTTGACATGTGACTATGAGCGTTTGTTAAATAACACCTTAACAAAGCTGAAATCAAATGCACCCCGTCTTCTCTGTGTTATTCCCCTCCCTGCCTCATGGCTGGCAGGAATTCAGATTGCTCAGATTAATGACCTGGAATTCCTGGAATCCTGGATTCAGACAATGTGCTCATTTCGAGAGGGGGTCTGCAAACTCAGACCTTTTCCTTGGTAGAAGATATGCGCTCACTTTTTTTTGCACACTTCCCATTGTTGGAATGCCAAAGTCACAGAGGCAGTACTTGTAAATCCAGCGTCAAGTGGTAACCCCTGGTCTGGCCCTTTTACTACAAGAAAAAGGGTGGAGAAAAGAAAAGGATTAAGACCCCCACCCTCCTCTGCTTTTGATTAACTCCCCCCTCTTTTTTTCTCCCTCCCCTGTTTCACACACCTTGATTTCTTGTCAGTGGTTCGGTTCACATGGATAAGAGAGGCTCTTATTCCTCCTAACTGATGAATCGCTCGTCCCGAGAATTTACTTTCTTTTTTAAGATTTTTCTGCTGTGTTTTAAAAGACTGGATTAAGTCAGAAAGAGAACAAGAAGTCTCATCTTTCAGCCACAGAACATCAAGGAGATTTGTTATTTTTCCTATTTTGTTCTTCCCACGTTGCATTTTTTTTCTTGCTTCAGCTGCCTGCAGCTGCACAAATAATACAAGTTTCTGTTGCTAACAGTGTGATTTTTTTCTACTGTTTCTTTGACCAAGCAGGTAGGCCTTTAGGTTTTAAACATTTATTTCCTCAGTACATTCACAACACACTATGTCGAGTAACATAGATGCACAATATAGTATAAGATTCTGCAAAACTGAAATGACTTCCACATTATTGAAATGCTACAGTATAATGAAAGGTACAAATATGCAATGTTTGCCAAGTAAGTTCCACACTTTTATTCTGTATTTATCTTCATTACTCAGCTGAAGAAAATGTTTGTGTCGCCACAGAGCTTTCCTGTCTCCGATAAAAAAGACCTTGAGTCACCTGTACTCCCTACAGGCATAATCTGTGCTCCCTCAAACTGGAAGCACCTCATCGGTCTTCAGCTGCTGCCTGCATCACGTTCATTCGTAACGTTCATCCTGTACATTCATGTAGCTTTCCAGCTTATCTGTACAGCGTGGCCAGCAGCACTTAAATTGCTCACATGCACATTGGAATAATTGTTCTTTACAGTAAGTAATAATTATTTTTTTATCAGATGTTGTTTGTAAATTGCTGAATATTATAAGAGGGTTTCCTTTAACATGCTGCAAAAGCCTGGTTCCCAGAGAACTGTGATGCCTCCAGGAATGTAGTAGAGATAGCGTGAACTCTAATCTTAAATCCAACACAACCCCTCCCCCCTGACATAACACAAACGCATAACCCATGTCCACTTCAAGGAGAGAAATACAAACATTTGTGTATCTTTACTTTACTTTACTTTGCTTGGCAGACGCTTTTATCCAAAGCGACTATGACTATGACAAAGGAATGTAAAGAATGCTTAGAGATGACACCGTGTTGCATGTAATGAGCAGTGTAAACGGATATGTGGGTGACTGTGGAGGGAAATTGGTGACTTGCCAGGAGGTCAGGTTTTGGGTATAGTGTAAATGAGAGTGTATAATATGATATCAATGATTTACGTCATAGACATGGAAGACTCTCTGACCTTTCTTCTTCTGTATGCATGTGCGCCTGTGTTTGAACCACTGCATAAGACATTAGCAGAACATCTAAAGCTGATGCTGGGAAGTCAGTCAGATGGGAAGTAGGTACGATGCTGAGTCATTGCCGTCTTTTTCTCAGGAGGAGCCCAAGAGAGTGTAGAGTCTTAATGAGACACTACCTTCTGACTAGAGATCACATGAGAGGGATTAGCACTTTCTGCTAACAAGCTCAGATCCCAATTAGACAGGCCTCACCAGCCAGGCTTGGGCCTGGGCATGGTATCCCATCAGATCTCCCAATGCTTCTGCAGGTGCATCCCTCCTGATACTCGCAGACCGCCTGCAGTGAAGGCAAGGCAGGGGAAAGCACAGGAGGAGGCTGTGACTGTGGAAAAACAAACAGTGTCCTATTGATGCAAAAGAAGAGAGGGAGATTAGAGAAGACGGACAAGATGAATGAGCTCTAGGAGTCACTGTGATTTTCTCAGCTTGACTAAAAAGACAAAGTAAGCTTTGAAGCCTGTTTCGAAAACAGTTTGCAAAACATATGGGTGCTGGGCACTAAGAGCTTTGCAAGAGAATCACCTTCTGATGCTATTCGTGTCAGTAGTGTCACACAGAACTGCTGCAGATGTTTAAGCACTCAAAGACACTGAGGTGGCTAAAAAAATAAAAATTTAAATTCTTCTGTACTCGCACAGTTTTAAGGGTCTTTATTTAGCAGGTTAATGGTTCCAAACACATCATGTGTTCAGCAATAACTTCAACTAAACATTTCCAGGAACTTCAACTCAGGAATGTTGGTTAGCTTCCTTTCCTGCTTAACGTAACTTAATTTGTCCCAAATGTGTTTATTTGCTATGATAAGCTTTCAGGAGTTGTGCATTACTTGAGTGAAAATACTGCCTCACTCAAGTAATGCTTGAGTGGTGCTTTTACATTGGATGGCTATAACAATGCTTAGAATAAATATCTACAGTACATATTTTAAAAATACTATTTCAAATATTTACATTCAAACCCGATAGTAAAGCTATGTACAGTAAATCACCAAGCTTTCTCTCTTCAATATAAAACTAACTTAGATTTTTTTTCAATTAAGAATTATTAAAGATTTAATCTAAGTTGCAAGCATGTCTGATGAATTTAAATGTTTTATCATAACATATAATACTATACTACTGCTGTCATGCTATGCATCCATGACGCCTCTGATTAAATGTGAATGGATCTGCAGCAGGGAGAAACAGACGGGTCATAATTAGCTTGATTCCAGCAGTCCTTTGACAACTCCCTCTCTGTTAATGAGCTGGTGGTCCAGTGGTGACCTTGTGGTGTCCAACAAGCTGTCCTATTGTTCCCTGGGGCTGCCCCTGCTGACCCTAACTAATCAAACACTTCCTCCTCTTCCAGCATGGAGAGACAGACGACACCAACACCAAACTTTGCTGACATTTTACTTCCTTAAAAATTCTGCATAGTTTATTTCAAAACATGGTGCACAACTTAAAAAAAATACTTAAATGGCAAATGTTGAAAACAGCCCTCACATGAACACCTTCATTACATTTCCAAATCTGCGTCAATGCATGTAGTTGATGTGTCATTGTCAGTGAATTCGGACAATTCAGATCACATTGCGTGATGAATGCTGCCCTAGATATGAGTGGGGTTTATGCTGACAAACATATCACGGCACAACAAATAATGTGCTCATTGCATCACTGTGAGGAAAGTCATAGCGTAAGCATAGTGTTCCTTTTGTAGGAACGCTTTGTGAGCAGCTGGTCATGACATCAGCGTAACAGATGTGAAATCTTTATACATGCTTATAAGCCAGAACATACTGAATTTTGTGAATTGTACATACAGTAAATATGACCATCTGAGAGACTGTGGCAAAAACATTTAGTTTTATTCATGCAGATAGTTTAGGTTTTGGTAAATCTGCCAACATCCCAGAACAATAGTGGTGAATGGACTTTGTTTTTGCTGCTCCGAGCTCTGAAAATTCAATTTGAAAAAGCCAAAGTAAATGTTTCTTTCCAGAAACAATGTCATAGTTTCTGCTGATAATCCACAGATCTCCCTGTGAACAATTCTGATTGGAGCAATTTCAAACCTCCAATGAAAACTGTTTGCAAAACCCATTCCCTCATATATCATTCCCATAAATACCACTAGTTGACACTCAGTCTTTCCCTACAAACTATTGGATCATCAGTGTTGACACAACACTGCTGCTAGTCAGAGATCTCAGTTTGTCCTGATTTTAGAAACCTCAGCACACTGCTTAAAAACGTGACTGATATGATCTTCAGTGTTTGCACCTTTGCAACCATTTATCATGTTTTTTATATTTCATATTGTTTAACCAGCCACTGTTTATCATGTTCTGGATAATTGTGTCTTTAATTGTTCATAAGCCAGTAGTTTGAGTAACTCAGTTAGTGGACCATGAAGCAGCTGTTCTTGTCCATATCCATTTAGCTCCTCCGGCACTGTGTGTAGCCAGCTTCATTTACCTCCTTCTTTGTGTGTAAAATATGAAATCTGACTTTGCTTATGGTTTGTTTGTTCTGCAGCAGACATATGTGTCCCCCTCCAACCATCATATGGCTCCTCCAAGCCCCAACACTAACAACAACAGCAACACCACCACCATCAGCAATGGTAGCCACAGCCTGGGAGAGCAGCTGAGCAAAACGAACCTGTATATCCGTGGCCTCCACCCAGGAACCACAGACCAAGATCTGGTCAAACTCTGTCAGCCGTAAGTCACCCAGAACCCAATTGCTTCAGCATCTACTTGCACACCCAATAAATCTTTCTCTGGGTACCCACTGCAAGCATGAACCAGGTTAGAGGAGCAAAGTAGATTAAGGCAGAACAGAACGATGGGCTTGATAGATAGGTGTCGGCTGGAAGGATGATATGACTATACGGGCAGATACAGCGGATGGGTGATTTTCCTAAACTTGAAATGCATATAAATGCCAAAGCACATCTTAGCTTAAGTATTTCTGGAAGAGAGGAGAGGGCCACGTTTACATCAACAAGTTTTAAGGCCCATCATTTACTGGCCTTATGGAAAAACCAACAATCATTTGGGCTGCAAACTAAGACCTTTCAGTTCGGCACAGCTAGACACAGTCTTTCCAACAACTAGGTACAGAATGTTTAGTCTGCTTCAACCATGCTAATTATTTCTGTATGTGTTCTGTTGCTCCTTCTTTTACTTTAAACCTATATGTATTATGGGTCATCTGTGCTCTAGTCTTTAAGTAGCCCACACTACAGGATGATAATCGTTCTGTATGGCTATGAAAACCACACAATGTGAGCTTGAGTCTTTGAAAACTCTTTTGTGGGTGGCATTTAGTCAGACACCAAACAACAGCATCTCCCAGTCCATCTGATATGTTTGTTAGGTCTGCTGTGGAAGACATCAAAACAAGAAGGGCTGAGATGAATGATCTGGGTTCACTTAATTGAATTCTGCAGCCTGTTGATGAGAACCAGAGGAGCAGAGGGGAAGAATGAGAGAAAAGGAGGGAACGGGGGCTCATGAGATTGGATAATGGAGAGAGGGAAGGAGAGGCCTGGTATTTTACAGCTGTCTGGAAGATATGGCTCACATGAAGCTGCCCAACCCTACAGGAAACGGCAGACCCAGGGGAAAGGGAAAGACAAACAAGGGCAATGGCATGAAGTGGGGGAGGTGAAGGGGGTGAATGGAGAGAATCGGAGGGGGAGGAGTGAATAGAGTTTAGGGTTTCTGCGTCAGGTAGTGTTTTGTGGGGTTCTCTAGCTCCAGCCGCTGCTGTTGTTTCTTTGAGTGACT
Source organism: Microctenopoma steveboyesi (assembly GCA_032359275.1). Taxonomy (NCBI): domain Eukaryota; kingdom Metazoa; phylum Chordata; class Actinopteri; order Anabantiformes; family Anabantidae; genus Microctenopoma; species Microctenopoma steveboyesi. Next base: position 10,906,397 of record JAUMHF010000024.1, read on the forward strand.
CGCTTCTGCTCTGGTTCTTGCCCTGGTTCATCCCTGCTGGTGGATCATGGACATTTGCTGGTCTCTGCATGATGTGCTCTCTCACACATGGCTGAGTCAATTGCCCCTCTTTTCTCTTTTCATCATGTAGTCCAAGACCCCTGAGCGCAATTCAGTAAATGGTATCTCAACTATGTAAGCAGGGGAGTGCACTAAGCAGAACTCACATTCAGTACTTACTAGTCATAATTTTGAAGCGGTGGATTAGTTGGACTGCGGTGTGTCCACTGTAATGATGCACATAACAATGTCCGGAAGACAATATTGGTAAATTTTTCCACTCCAGCTGGTGACATTCTTGTGGTTTACAATCAGAAATGCATCATAAAATAGTTATGATATGTAGGAGATTAAATGCATAATACAAAAGACGACATATGACGAGGATGCATCCCTCCCTTATTGTGATGTCTTGGATACCAAGTAAAAAAAGATGTAAAAGGAATTTAAAGTATAGTAAATTATGTTTTACACAAGTAAGACATAAGACAAACAAGAACCCTAGAGTGAGTAATAGATGAAGTAAAATGAACATACTAAAATATTTATATTGCCAATATGTAGTAATGTAGCCTTCTGTTGTAGTATCAATAATTTATAATTGCTAGTAGAATGTTAAAACATTTGAAGTCCTTTTCACACACGTGACCTAAAGCCACATCAGTAAAAGGTGATAGTAGAGTTTTTTTTCTCCTAAAAACCAGAGTAATCCTAAAGTAACTTAAAGAAACGCTTTCCTTTCCATCTCCAAGTAACCCACAGATTAACCGTGAGCTTACAAATTTAGCAGGTCTCTTTATCTCTTAATCCTTTTTAATAAAATGTATTTTGAAAGTGACTCTTTGAAGCCCAGATGAAATGTGGCAGTGATGCAGTGTTACTTAATAAAATCTGGATTGCTTTTGAGGGGCACTAAGACCCAGTAGTGCGTTGAACGCTGCTTAGAGAGAAGCTGGTTAGTAGAATGAGAGTCTGGCTGGGAGCCAGTATTGGACAGGGCAACCAAGAAGAGGCATATCAGATTACACTGCATGCACATGCCTGGAGAGATAAGAACTGATAGACACTCTGCAGCACAGGAGCATTTATCCAAGTCAGACACTGTCCGGTGTATCAGCAGTACCTATAGCAGGCCCACCGGCTAAATGATGCTGAATTTGAACATTGATGTTTCAATGTGAAGCAATCTACAAATGCAGTCGATATACCTTTAAGTCACATCATGCTGGATCCCCCTTAAAGTATTAAACTTATTGACATATTACTGTGAGCTGGAACAAGACTTAGAAAACCCATAATTCCGTATTTGTTTTTGTTTCAGTACACATTGCAGTGATGATTGCGGAGTGTAAATCTCACTGTTTTTTCAGGTACGGGAAAATTGTATCCACCAAGGCCATCTTGGACAAGACTACCAATAAGTGCAAAGGTGAGGTGTAACAGCATTACCGTTGGCAAAGTGAGCCTAAAATATGTCGGCATGTGATTTTTAACAGCTTTATATGAGATGATTAACATGACAAATCACAGAATTGCCATTGTTCTGTAATGTTGGATTGTCCTTTACTATTACAATGCAATGTTTTAAGATAATAATGTATTCACTCACACCTTATCTTGTACTGGTATCAGAAAGAAAGAGGTGAAATAACATTACATACAGACTCTTTAACACCAATATCTACTGTAATATGTGTGGTAAAATTAGTGCAGTTGATGCACTCATCTCATAACATTTGCTTTTGGTTTATATTTCTCTACTTATGTTAAGCTTCGCAGACGTGTGTTGTGTGACATAGTATAGATAGTGTTGTATAGCTCTACATCTACCCTTTATGAGAAACCAGTCCACAGCGAGCTGGCTGCGTCTTCAAACACCTCTACAAGTTTAAATTACAAATCCGTGTCTATAGATTTCTGTGGTATGCATATCTCATTGCCATAACTTGTATGTCTTGGTGTATGTCTTGGCCCCTACAGGCTATGGCTTTGTTGACTTTGACAGTCCAGCCTCAGCTCAGAAGGCAGTGACAGCGCTGAAGGCGGGTGGAGTGCAAGCTCAGATGGCTAAGGTAAGATCTCCACTTGATGCCAATATTTGGTGGGTTTATTTCCTCCAACCTTAATTCAGACTGTATAATTAACCAAATAAACTATGATTAACCTTGCAGCAGAAGTCATTCGCTCTTTCTTTTTAAGCTGTCTCACACTCTTTCTCTATTTTCTTTTCTCCTCATGTTTTCTATTCATGGTTCACAAACATAAGCCAATTATAAGCCTCAGTTGTGTGTGTGTGTGTGTGTGTGTGTTAGTGCTGGGCAGTGCACTGCATGTGTCTGTGGGTGTATACTTAAATCAGTGTATTTAAAGGTACACTTAGTACACTGTGGAATATGTGTGCATGGGCGCACACAGGTATAGTGTGTGTGTGTGTGTGTGTGTGTGTGCGCGCGCGCGCATGTGTCTGTCTTGCTACATACTGGTGACAGTGTTGGGGGAGCATGTCCCAGGGCCTACTCTCCAAGCACCCTCCCTGCACAAAGAACCTGTCTGTTCTCCCTGGTGGCATCTGACTCAGTGTCTGAGCAGCTCCCAAGTCAGCGGGGCCCTGTGCCCAGCCTCCCGCCCTGTCAACACAAACAGACACACACTCGGAGCACACTTGACAATCGCACATGCACCTCACCAGCCTTGCCTCAACCGGATTATGACACACATTCACAAGCACGGACAAGCACGCACACCACCAACACCCTGGGAAAGCTGAGCTCTTGTTAAGCTGGATCACTGACATTCATACCGCTTCTTGCTCGCCAAATAACTTGATTTCACTCACCCCTTCGCTTTGGGTTTACAACGAGGCTTATAATTGCGTCAGATGTCTCTCTGACTCAGTCTGACTCATTTGCGGTTAAAAATCTCACAGCAGTTTGAAGTAGCGATGGAGCTCGTTCAAACTGCTGTGGGTGAGGAAGAGGAGGCGGGAGGTGAAGAAGAAATCACCTTCACCACAGGTCGCAGCGATTTCACATGCATTATTCATAGGATGGAAATTAATTCACACTGCATTTACAGCGTTTTAATCACATCTGCACTCTGAGATGATGAATATGCATAATGGTTAGAGGGTGATTCAGATTGGTTATCTTACAAGATACTGTTGGTCAAATTAAATGTGTTTGAGCAGAGAGATGGAAAAAACAAGTCAACAGGAGAGTTCAAAAGCATAATGTGAAACTGTAGCACTTCAAGAGATTATTTCAGGTTGTTTTCTAATAAATTCAAATTCAGATTTGGAAAAAGCTGCATAATTTGTTGGAGTTATGCAAATCGACAGAGCGGGCCTCCGTGCATGCATTCAAGGTCAGGATTACCACATGAATGTAACTGCTTGAATGCAAGCGACATTTTATTACCATGATCTAGGAAACAGGATGATAATGTTTGCCTTGTGGGGAGATGATAGCCCAATGCCTCAGATGTTCTTGAGATCTTTTCCAAAGGTCTTTGTCCAAAATGTCTTTGCTGTAATTCTCCACTGAGCGAAAGCACATAATCATTTTAGATCATCCATGGATGGAGAGCCTTTTGAAATGTAATTATGCTTTGATATCACATTACCTGGATCCTGCACATTCATCCTCTTAAGAGGCCCGTCTCACACAATGGCCCTGTCTTCTACCCTTTTGGTAATAACCTGTGAGTGATTGAGTGCAAGAGAAGAGTGTAAAGAGGAAGAAAAGTGAGTGAATCAAAGTTGAAGAGACAGAGATAGAGAAAATTGAAGTTAAAAGAAGTTCAGCTGACGTCCAACCAGAATACGACCTCTGTCATCTCTGAATATATGTCCTAAGACCTCGTCCATGCAGCTCACTTTCTCACACAATGCAATCTGTCTCAAAGTTTGAACCTTCTCCAAAATAGGCTGTTTGGTTTCAGATCTCTCACAGTCGTATTCGCAGTAATATCTCATAAAGCTGCTGTTAAAAGGTTTTGTAGATTTTCTCATGCTTTCCTGAGCAGCCTTTGCATGGCTGTTGCATTGTTGCTTCTGTCAAAAGAAAACTGAGAGCTCCGTGTCCTCTGCGTTTCCAACCCTTAATCCTCTTTTGGCTTCTGTGCATTTAGCAACAGGAGCAGGACCCCACCAACTTATACATCTCCAATCTGCCGCTGTCCATGGACGAGCAGGAGCTGGAGAACATGCTGAAGCCCTTCAGCCAGGCCATTTCCACACGAATCCTCCGGGATGCCAACGGAAGCAGCCGAGGTGTGGGCTTTGCCAGGTAGGAGCTTGGGTGATTTAGTCACACTTGATAGCGCCACTGGTTTCAGTGGGTTGGTGTGTGTAGCTTTTACTGAGTACTGGAGTCAGACTCAACTCTCCTCAGTAATAAGTATGGGGAGTGAGCCCTCTGGTGGCCAGTGCAGGCACAATCTCCTGATCTCTGCTGTTAAACACATAGTTCTTACCTCTTCCTATAGGATGGAGTCTACAGAGAAATGTGAGGCCATCATCCAACATTTCAATGGGAAATATATCAAGACTCCCCCTGGAGTTCCAGGTGAACGTCTTTTTGTTGAATATCACTGATGTCATAGGTGGTTTGGATTTAGCTTCTTTTAAACAAATACTAGTCCAAAGTTAGACCATTCTATATTATTGATACTGTGTTTTTCATATATTCTGCTGTCATCTGTTTTGAAAATCCCCGGTCCAGTTCCATCAGAGCCCTTGTTGTGTAAGTTTGCTGATGGAGGCCAGAAGAAACGTCAGAGCCAAGGAAAATATCTGCAGAGCGGCCGGCCCTGGGCAAGGGATGGAGAGACTGTGAGTTTATGAATTTCTTCAGGCCTGATGATTTCTTTCATGATTGATTGTCCTATTATGCAGTGTTTCTTGAGGCTTGGGACATTTATCAGTTTCCTAATGACATGCTTATTTGCCTTTTTCCTCAGGGAGGAATGACCCTCACCTATGACCCCACCACATCCTTACAAAATGGGTCAGTAACGAATAACAAATTCCTTGCTCTTGCAGAAAGAATGGGATCATGTTGTGGTGACTAACAAGTTTGTGTCTCTCTCAACAGGTTCTATTCCTCTCCCTACAGCATTGCCCCTAACCGGATGATTGGTCCAACCTCTCTCTCCCCCTACATGCATTCCCCTGTGTCTACCTACCAGGTACTGGGGTAATATATATTACCCTGCACTGTTTACTAGCTAGATTGCAACAGACTGGAATTAAGCAACATCCACATAAAAAAAAACAAAACAGGATTTGTGAGTTTATTTTTGTACAATTTATTTGTTCAGGCTCCTCATATAATAAGTCTTTTCCCGGTGTCTGTTCATGTAGGTACACAACCCGTCCTGGATACACCATCAGTCATACATCATGCCATCAGCAGTGAGTATCCTGTCATATTGTCATATCAGGCAGCTACTGTGCCTAATAGGCAGGGCTAACATCGCTGTGTGTTTCACCACAGGGAGCAGTCCTGACTCCAGGAATGGACCACACCATGTCCATCCAGCCAACTTCAATGATAGGGCCTCTGACACAGCAACTTAGCCACCTCTCCATGGGCAGCAGTGGGACAGTAAGTAGCAGAACCTGTAGCATCCAGCAATAGTTACACTGCTAAAATACCTAGACAACTTGACACATACAACCCTTTTACACGGCATCTTTACACCAATACATCACTATTGTTACATTTGGGTTTGTTTGAACAACATGTTTACGTGATCAGACGTAGCACTACCCTGGAGAAATGTTTATTCACTAGTTTTTTTCATTTGGGTGGGAATAACTAGAATATGATTATTAAGTGTGCTTATTCCACTGTCCTGCAGTATATGCCTGCAAACTCATCTATGCAGGGGACCTACATCCCCCAATACACCCAAGTGCCTGCCACCAACATCTCTGTTGAGGTACGACCTGTTTTTCTTTACTAGAACAGTTAAATAATAAACTCATATGCAAAAAGTTGCTCGTGGATTTACTGTGCTGCCTGCCCGCCTCCCAGGAAAGTGCCGTCCAACAACCTGTTGCCATAGAGACACCCACAGAACACACAACCTACTCCTACCAGCATAACAAGTGAAGAGGTGGGTAATCTTTGCTAGCGTTTGTATCTGTGTGTGTGTGTGTGTGTGTGTGCATCTTAATCCAAAAACCTTTTCTGCTTGTAAGCAGTATGAGTACAAAAGGAATCGATGCAGCAGCAACCGTTCTTGTTACTAACTGGCTGGTTTGTCGCCCTGTGTCAGATTTTCCTCTGAAGCTAGAGTGACTCTCAAGGGGCTCAAGTGCTGAAACCTGGCACGGTGACTCTGACACTCGGGAGGAACATGGACTGTTACACAGAAAGGACAAACAAAAGATATTTTCTACAAACTCATATTTGAAAACAAACTCTCTTACTCCAAACATGCGGGGCTGGAGGATGGCAGGCATTGGGAAACGGAAGGACCATCTATTTTGATAACACTCGAGACAAAAAAAGTCACATGCAAACGCACACACACACACACAAACACTCTCTACATCTTTAAAAGGTTTTTTGAACATCTGTCATTTTAGTTCATGGAGCTAGAATGAAACCAGGAAAAGAACATTTCAACACCATGTTTTATTTTGAGGCATGTTTTGTTTTGATCTTTTGTAAGATGTGATCATTTGAGTTTTATTTGACTTTCAGGCTTTGAACTTGCCTTTTTACACATAATTCATAGTGTTGGTATGTTTCTAGCATCATTTGTCCTCATACCTCTTGTTAGCTTGTGCAAATATTTGAAAGCAGAAGATAAGAAAACAAGCTGAAGTCATTTAAAAAAGCTCATGGCTCATTTTACCCAAATATGGTGCTGACTCCGATTAGCTTCTCGTGAAGTAGCTGAAAGTTTATCGGGTGAGAAACATTACCTGAAGTGGTCTCACTTCTTTTTGGCACTTGGCTCTGAAATAATTTATAGTTTCAACAATCTCAACAAAGCTTCAGACAATCATATTACAAAGAACACATAGATATGATGGTTGTTAGATATGATGTGTTGACACATTTCTTTTTCAAAAGAGCTAAATAGATTTAAAGCATTCCAGAGATTATTATCAGAAAGATCCAAATATTAGTTCACTTTGAGCTGCTCCACTTGATGAAATCCAAAGCCTAACAGGGATCACATCACACACAGAGCTGCCTGTATATAAGAGATTTAAGTTGTTTTGGTTTTCTTTTGATTACATTTGATCAATGCAGTGATGCTTCAGTTACTTTGATAAAAAAATAAAAATTAGATAAAATTGTCTGAACATAGCAATTACTGCATTGCTGTGCGTCTTTTGTGGAAGGGGACTATTTTCTGAAGCATGAATTGTATGTTATTAGACTATGAAGGTCTTTATACAGATCACCTGGTTAACTGGCTCTGTTCTGTTCAATCTTCAGAAAACACTACAAGGTGGATCATTGTGGCCAGCAAATTTTTTAATACTGCCCATTGATGCATTTCTACATTTCTTGTTCACCCCCATGTTGTTGTTTTTTTTTTTACATTTTTTAAAAAAGATTTAAGTGTTTTATTTGGTTTGAATACTTTTAAGATCGTATTTTTCAAAGAAGTTTTGATTTTATTTTTGATAGTGTGTGTTGTGTGCTTATTAGAGAGAAGTAGATGTTTTCGACTTAGAAAAAAATAGTGATTGTATGCTTGCATTCTTCTGTTGTTCTGGTTCAAGTGCTGTTGTCAAAGAGGCTTAAATGTTTATTTGTGAACATTTCAGTTCGGTCGGTGTCACCAGTCTTGGCACTTTATGAACATGACTCCTGATCACGGATGAAATATATTTGCTAGGTTCAGATACATTATTACAGAGTTTTACCCCAAGCAGAAGGGAACAATGTAAGAGAAATATATGTTCAAAACCTTGACATACCTCATTCTGCCTGAGCAATGTAGATTCAGTTTGTGTACAAGGTTCACAGGCAATAGACAACTACAGTAGGTCTCATGGCTGTTCACAGCTGGTACTGTGTCCACTTCCTTTAACTCTTCCGTCCAAATTTTGGAAAGCATGCCCAAGGTCTGATGATCTATGCAATTAATTTATTATCCTTACAAATGCAATACTACAGATAACAGAGACACCTCACAATATGAGTCTTACATCACATACATTAAGGTTACTTTGATTCATCAATTGTTATTAAAAATTCTGCGTTAAAAGGGAACTGTATGTGGTTTTTAGTACAACTGTAGGAAATTTAGGATCTCTGAAAATCTGTTGCTGATCCGTCTCCCCAGCCTTTGACACCGTGTTGGTTTTAGCTGTAATTCACCATCCACGTGTGAATTTCATGTGATGGTTACATTTTCTGTGTTCTATCTGGTTAACATGCATCCTTGCTGAATAATTTAAGCTCTTGTCTTCTTATAAACCATAAAACGGTCCATTTCCAGGAGAAATTTTAACTTCACAGAAATGCCTTAGATTTCACTGGAAGGGATAGTGAAGAGCTACAAATAGGTGAGCTTGACCTTTGACTGGAATTTTTTTTTCATGCACTGCTAATATTGAAAAGATTTTTATTATATCAAACTACTCTCAACATAGCTATTGTGAAGCGAAGAAACTATTGTGTTCCATTGTCATTCCATTAATTTTATCAAAAATACTGATGACAAAGTGGTGGCTTTTTGAGTCCAAAGAACTGTTGCTGCTAATTTTGGATTGCTAAGTATATAGAAAACTTTTTTGCTGAAGGTCATTCAATATATTAAATCACATTTGGGGTCTGTTTGTAACTCATGTTCAGTGATGTCCAGTCTTCTGTTTGTTTTGTGCATCGAACAACCTCTCCTCAGTAAATGTTTGTCTTTCTGTGCCAGGATCTCGTCTTATCCATAGAAAAAAGTTATTAAACATTGAACTTAGTTTGATTTCAAACTTCTCATTTTTTTTAATAAAACTTTTTCCACTGTGATTTCTGAATTTCTTTTAATACATAAGGAACCATTTGCACATTTTATCTTGTAAAATAGATACAGCTCTCTAAAGAACCCAACATGTTTTCTCTTGTTTAGCAAATGTTTATATAAAGCCCAAATAATTTTGAAGTAATAAACAAAACACATCAGTATTTATTTCTAAAACAGACTTCTAGATAAAAAATATATATATAGGAAATACGTAAAAAAAAAAATTAAAGTATATTACACTGTTCAAGAGGCTGTATATGTTGAAAGTATGTACAAAGTTCAAAATATACTGAATATGCCCAAAATTTGCTGTTGAACAAAAAGACACATAAAATAGACTTTGAACATTAATTTACAATCTTTTATCTGAAATAAGTAATAAGAAACAAACAGCCAAACCTGCTGCTTTAGGGTGTAATTAAGACTGTTTTGTTACAATAACAGGGTAAGAGATGTTTTCTTTAAAAATTATACTCAAATGCAATTGAAGGCTTTCGTGAAGTGAATCAGAAAATTACAAAAATAATCATGTTTTGGCTGTAATGTTCATATTAAAGAAAAAAAATTGTCAGACAAGTTGCCATTCAGAATTCAGTCTGTGGGCATTCATATTTTCATTGTCAACTCAAATTTTGCACCTTTGCACATACCAAAAGTATTAAATACTGACAGAACAAAATATAGTATTACTGTCATTAATATGCAGCATAACAGACTCTTCTCCCTGTAAGACAAAAACATGTAAACTATGTGTCCGCATCAGACTGAACATTGCTGCTCTGAGTACAGTTGATTTCACCACCAGTTCTGGCTGTGAAATATTAACATGCTGTGTTTCAGCTGCTATACTAAAGCTCCGCGGCTGCACCAATGTCAAATGAGCCGGAGAACAAAACTTGGAGGCAGTGCTTGGGTTCTTCAGCAACATCCAGTCAGGCAAGATCAGCTGATGGCTTGACTGACTTTAGAGGATATAGAGTTACAGGTAACTGGTTCTCGGTCTGACGAGCTGGTGTACAAGTCCTTCTCAGAACAGGACTGCTGTCAGTGGATCCCACTGTTAAATGTTATGATTTGTATTGTAACGCTGTGACTTGACTATACAAGTTTGCAATCCTCATATCACAAAAGCTGGTGGTTCAAAATCTCCCAAACCATTCGTTTTCTGAAGTAGGGCATGTGTATCTGTGAAGAAAACAGGTCATAGGATCCAGTAAGTCACCATCATGATGATTTCCCTGATACTTTATCTTTGTTAATGCCGTCTCTCATTACCTGTGTGAATGTGATTGGCTTGTCTTTGGTAATGTAATCTGCATATTTGCAGGTGAACATTCCACAGTCGCTACCATTCATCTGCTGAGGAATTTCCTGAGAACAAACAACAAAAATGTTTACCATTATTTATATTTAAGTAAATATACTGATTTTGCTTTAAAAATCACATTTAGCATCAAATGAATCTGCCAATAAGACATGGAGTAAGAGGTTAAAACTCAACATATTGTGTTTTTTAAACTAGAAAAACTGTCATAGTATTGTTTGTTTTAGGTCCCTGAGGTCCTCGTAACAGAACATTTTTAGCACAGAACTGCTTTGTTTAAAAAAAAAAAAAGGGTTGCCACACAACAAACCATTCATCCATTATTCTTCGTTTCATCCACAGTTGGGTCGTGGTGGGTGGGGGTGTACCCCGCCTCTCACCCCTTAGAGAGGCGGGGTACACCCTGGACGGATCGCCAGTCCATCACAGGGCCACACATAGACATGCAGACGAACAAACCATGCACACTCACATTTACACTTCCGGACAATTTAGAGTGAGCAAGCAACCTAACATGCATGTCTTTGGACATAAACCCACACAAACCCGGGGAGAAGATGCAAACTCCACACCGAAAGGCACCTGTCCGACTCTGAGACACCAACCAAGGTCCTTCTAGCTACGAGGCGACAGTGCTAACCACCACACGACCGTGACGCCCATAACATAAACCCTTATTTTAAATGTTTTCATGCGAGAATCTGATATTTCAGACAGATCAGCAGGTGACTGTTGATCAAGCTTAAAACTGGCCCATTCTGAACACTGTGATATGCTAAAAGTCATGTGTTAAATTTTCCTCACCAAATCCAAATCTAAGTCCCCCAGTGCTACATAGACTAGTGGCTAACTACCAAGAAATCAGCAAGCAAGCCCCTTACACAAAGTCTTGCACCGGATATATTGACAACAAGCTAAGCTGTACCAACACCAGCTAACTTTCTGCTGATAATGGAAAGCAATGAAAACAAGCTATATGAAGTTCTCAGCATTTCAACACGTAGGACTTACATTGCGCTTTTTGCTGTGCAGAGTCCAGCCTGAGGTATTCAGTTCTTTGCCCTTCTTGTCTTTACTTTCTTGCTGCAGGTATTCACTGAGAAAACAGACAAAAATATACATCTTTCTGTACATCTTAATGCCTCCTTTCTGTCATAAAAATAATGATAGTACTGATAGAGCAACTCACAACAATGTGTTGCATGCCTTGTCATTGTTTCCTCCCATTGAATCAAAGTACATGATAGCCTTTTTCCGGAAATCCACCACCTAAAAGAAAGAGTTACAGAATAAAAATACTGCAATATAAGTCCCAGACTGTGGTTCCACACAACACAATTATGACCATTAAGACTCACAGAGAGGCACCAGTGCACCCCCAAGTGGACAGGAACCAAGAGGATATCCTTAGAAAATATGTCCATCTTTTTGGTCCAGCGTCGGACAGCAGAGTAGCCACTGCTGCGCAGCTTGGGGTAGAAAAATGTGTTGAACGTATTGACTGACGGCAGGTTAGGGTCCTTACTGCGCTCAACCAGCAGGTTCATGTAAAAGTTAATCACCTGAGAGATGAGATAAGAAGGGAAAGATTTAATTAGGTACCACAGCATGGTTCTGTGGTGCAACGTATTCTAAATGGACAATACAAGCATGAACTTTTTGTGAGTCTAACTGGTGGAAAATGATCATTTACAAACAGATCTTAGGAGGATAATGTGCACTTACCTCATCATTGAGCCAGTTGAGGTTGCTAAGGGTCTGTAGGTCTTTGCGTGTAAGGCTGAGACCAAAACCTTCACTTAATACTTCGTGAGGACTACCTCCTCTCAGCGCCCTGTTGACATCAGCTTCGATTTCCTTAATGAAAAGCAGTATAATACATCTGAAAAATCTGAAAGTATTAACTTAAAGACTACTCTAATTTCTTTCTATCATTATCTGCAGATAACAGATAACCTTTAGTCATTCTCCAACTTCTACTACACTTCAACATTTTAAAAAGGAAGAAATAAAGCCAAACTTCCAAATGTGAGCAAACGTCTCTGGGTAAATATTATATACATAAAGATGAACACAGAATAAACAAAGATACAACAACCATACTTCTGTTAATGTAGGGAACTCTGGTTTCTCTTCTGAAGGTTTTGGTTCTACTATGACAGGAGTCAAAGGAACCTCCTTCTCCAAAGGAACTCGAACATGGACCTCTACGTCTGGGCTGTACTGCCCCTCTTCAGACAGGCGCTGGGAACCAGCAACAACATGACAAGTTAGTGGGAGCCCAGAAAGTTGAGAAACAACGCACATTATATAACTGAATCTGAAAGAGGTGGTAGTGGTACACAGTCACCTGTCGCAGCAGTTTGGCAGTCAGGGCCTCCTGTTCTTCAATGTGTCGCCTCCTTTCTCTTGCCCGAGAGTCGTACATACTTGTCCTACAGCAGAAAAACAAAAATATTTTCTTTTTAACTCTGTTCAGAAATTAAAATAGGCAATTATATAATTGAACACAGCAGCATTAACTTACAATTCTTTGATCCATAGCTCGGCCTGGAAACATGGAACACTAATGATAGACAGTAACATCTTGTTAACCACTTCTGTAAAGCACTTTTATTCTGTCAGTGTTTTTAATTGTGTAACTGAGGTCATGTAAATTCTATTTCAATTATAAATTAAATAGACTCCATTGGTTGTGTTTAGACTATGTCAACAAATACTAACCTTGAGCCGTCTTGCTTTTTGCCCTTCTGTTCACTTATAATAATTACAGAGTCACCATCATATGCTAAAAGAAAGAAAAGAACATTACTAACCAGCAAAACCAGAGGAATGTTTAAATATTTGATTCACTTGTGATTTGCCATTTCATAGTGCCTACATAAAGCAAGTGTTCTACCTGATGATTGTGTTTCCTGAGAAGAGTTGTCCTGCAGAGCAGATGGAGAGGGAACTGTGAGAGTAGCTGCTCTGATGGAGCTGAGGTCTGTGTCCAGAGACCATGTCTGGATCCCTGATTTGCTGGAGGCCCCCACTGGGCTTGGGAGGTCGCTGGAACTCTGGCTTGACATTCCTCTTGGGCTGGGAGAATTGCTTCCCTCAGATGTTCCTGCTGCTACTGACCCAGTAGGGGAAGAGAACTGCAGCAGTCTGTGGCTGGTGGTCAGAAAGCTAGTGCTGATAAAAATATGACACAGGAAAGCAGATGAGAGAGCACAAAGCATCTAAACAGCAGAAATAATTAAAATCAATAAAAAGAGGAAAGACTTACTAAAATCAGATATTACTTACATATTTACTACTGATGTAATTGTCTGAAGACATTTCAGTTGCAATAAAAATACTCACTAGTAGTTGTGTTGCTCAAAGACTACTTACAGGTATAAACCATGCATGCAACTACCAAAATATCGCTCAACTTACACCACATCTGTGAATACAGTCACGTTATGCTGTAATTAGACCCTGAAACAGATTACTTTACTTTACTTTGCTTGGCAGACGCTTTACAGGGACTTACAGGGAGCTAGTGCTGGGTGTCTGGCTCAGAGACACACCTGGTGGGGAATGGATTAGGAGTCAGACGGGGTTTGAACCCTCAACCTTCTGCATCCCAGTCTGACGCCTAACCCATTGAGCCACCAGGCCACCACCATCAGATGCTGATATTAATATAGTTTTGTTGTTAAAAAGAATCACCATAAAGCTGTGCAAATAAAAACCTGTAATCCAAGGCTACATGTTGACCTGTAATTGATTTCTGACAATGCTCTCCTGTCTGGGACACATTTCTCTGTATACCTCTGCACATTCAATAAACAGTCTGACTCTAGTATTCGGTACAAGTATCCCAAACTTGTACAGATACGTACAAATCTCTGTGTGACCTCACGATGGCGTGTGAACTGCCATTGTGAAGGGAAGAAGACTGGCCACCAGTGACCATGGTAAGAAGCTGCCTGTAGACCTCTTTCTCTTCTTCACAAACAGCCTGGACAAAAACAGACATGGCTATGAAATCGACAAAGAAATGCAACAGCTGAATATGAAGGAATCACACTGATCTGACATCTAACCTCTTGTGCTGTGCAGCAGGACCTGGCCCGCTGTATGCGGCTAGATGAGCTGCTGTGTGTTGGGCTCTGCCTCACTTTGATGGGAAAGGTCTTCTCATACATGCTGGTGCAGGAGCTGCTTGTTGTGCTCAAGCCAGTACACAAGCTACAAACACAAGAAGAAAGTTTGCTAAACATCAACAGTTATTCAAACCACACAATGGTCAATAATGAGAAAAAGCAACTACTGAAAGAAAAGGTACCCTGGTGTTCCATATGGTCTGAGATTTAGAGGCCTGCCTAGCCGTGGTGAGGCTTGCAATTTAGGGGTGATTGAAGGTGGAAAGATAACCGAGTGTCCATTTGTTTTTGGCACCTCACGATGTGCAGGACTCATACACACTTGTCTCCTGCAGACTTTTGATCCCATGATGGACTTCTCATTACGAAACCACTCTTAAGTTGGAAAAAGACAATACAGTGATTAAATTCTGCCCGAAACCTCAAAGTCGCCACAAACTCAGTGATGCAAAGCCTCCTATAATGTTTTTGGGTGATAGTTTTACCTGATTTTGATGTTTTCCATTCTAAAGTTGTTGAGGGAGCAGCAAATGTTTCATCCAGAGAGTTCCTTTCAACAACCTTGAACCATACACATTCATGATATTTTTTTTTACATAAAATACAATACAATACAAAAAAGTTCCAACATGTCAGGAACTAACAACGGATTCCTTACCGGCATCCCTGCCCAGAATGCTGCTGATGTAGAAGGCTGTGGTTGGGATTCGGGAGGTGGAGGACCAGGGGAGGAAGGCAGTATATTTTTCAATGTAGGACTTACGTTGTTCTTCATCCATGTAGCCACATTGGAGCTATGATTCTTAACCCCTTCAGCTGCAGTCTTGACTGTGTCAATAAGATCCCCTAAATAATTTTTAAAAAAGACATCAGACAAACAACAGAAATACAGGTAGTTTTGATTTGACTCATGATCAAGTCAGTCTTCACAGACCATAACATTCAGTGTTGTGTGAGATGTTGCAATTACCCATTCGTGATTTCTTTATCATTAACCCATCTTGGCCGAGGTTATGTCCATCTTCCAAACTTAGACAAAAATATAGAGCAACGTTGTAACGAACACAGACTGATGTTTTAATCACAATGATTTAAAGAAAAAAGATAAGATATTAGCTTTTATTAGTCCCACATGTGGGAAATTTGCATTGTGACCGCAGTATAAGGCTAAGAACAGCAAAGTACACAAGGTATAATAAAAATGTTTAATGGTTGAAAATGCTAAATTAATGATTAGGGTTAGGGTTAGTTTCTACAGAAACGGTAATTACAGTAACTAGTTTGATAACATCTTGAGTTCGTTTTATTTCTGTCTTTTTAAACACACTGACATTTGACTACACAAGGGAAAATGCTGTAACAGCTCATACCATTCAATTGGTCTTTTCCTGCTCATCTGACCATCTCTCGGTTCCCGGTGTGCATCTGAGTGCTCTGCAGCTGGTACACCATTGCGAAGACTAGCAAAGCTTGTTTCTACCCAATCGTAGATTTTATTCAACATGGCTCAAAAGTTTTTTTTTTGAAATAGCGTCGCTGGTTCAAAGGTAGAATGGCTATGACTGCTTCCAGTCTACCTGTCAATGTAGTCAGACTAAATCAAGCTAATATACGTCATTCGACTGAGGGGCGTTAGCTGAGGTTACTTCAGAGGCTAACAGTCCTCACAAATATCATTTTACTTTCACACGAGACGAGCAAACAGTTACTTAGACAACGTAGAATTCGCCAGTTGCCTAGCTAGCACGCTATGCCAACCACCGTGCTAGCTAACGTTGCTAGCTGCGCGGCTGATTTATGGAAGTATGTTTAATTTCCAACAGGGATGCGATAAGTCGCAACCAACGCGTTCGGAAAAACAACTATCATTTTGAGTTACTCCCTAACTCACTTATATACCCTTAACGTGACTTTAAATACAATATAAACTCGTTGAAGAATAACATCTCCCGCTTCTTCCTCATTCAAAACCACAACATGGCTGAACGGAACGCTCTACCATCGCGCGCTGTGATTGGACGACTGCATGCCGTAAATCCGAGTATGTCCGATACTTACTGGTTCACTGCAGACAGTGGGAGAACATTTAATTTTACGTCACACCGACCGGGATTTGAACAACAGTTTTATTTTCCATCTCACAGACAACAAATAAACTGTTCCATTCACGCGCAAACACGAGAGCAGCTCATCTTGGACTTTTAATTGCGGAATTTTATTTTTTATTAAATATAGCCATAAAGCCACAAAGTGTGTTCTCAACTACTTAAAATACTCAAGGTAAAAGGTATTTCGCTAACTGTTAGTTAAACAAACTAGCGAAATGTAAATCAAATAATGCAATTTGTAAGTTCTAAAATATAGGAAAGATGGTGTTTTAGGTTTAATATGTAGACAGTGTTACTGTCAGCAGTTTGCAGAAATAAGCGAGATGTCTCGGTTGGCTCCTAAGCCTTGTCTAAGAAAGAAACATGTCAAAACTGTGCAAAAAGCAAACTATCCACATTACCTACCAACAGCCAGTGGAAAAAGTCACATATAACATTTTGGAAAAATATATATGTCA
>JAUMHF010000024.1:10925879-10998038 GCA_032359275.1 Microctenopoma steveboyesi
TGCCATTAAAGCTGCCAGCATCATGAATGCACAGCCTCCAAACATGTGTCTGGTTCCGCTGCCACCCTCGCCTCCACCTGTACCTGATACCTCTCCATGAAGGGCCAAGAGCCCTAGGCAGGCCAATGTGTGCAGAGGTAGGCGAAACCAGGCCAGCACACCAGCCCGCTTCTCCTCGGGGATTACCCTGCCTTGGAGAAAGCTGACTGCTGGGAAGTACAGGCCACAGGCCAGCTCCAGCAGCAGAAAGGCCAGAAAGGATTCATGAGGTCTAGGCTGGGCTGGAGCAGTGGAAAAGGTCAGCATGAAAAAGGAGAAGAAGGCCATCAGCACAGCAAGGCAGAGCACATGCCCAGGCTGTAGACGGTAGCGAGTGGATGTTGCTAGGCGGTACAGCAAGGAGCCAGCCATACTGGCAGCCATCAAGCAAGAGAAGACTATTCCTAAAGGAGGCCCATGAGGGTCCAGTACTGGGGTCCACAAAAACACAAAAATGTAGAGGACACTTTCAAACAGAGCCTGCACTCCACCCAGGAGCAGGACTCTTTTGTCTGAAAGCAGGCAGCGCAGTCCTTCATGGCAGCTGCGTGAGAACCGAGCCTTTGCTGACAAACGGGTCACTCCTCCATTTGGTGCACCAAGAAGTAGTGTCTGCTTCTCCCCTTCAGGACCTCCCTCAGCCTCTTCCTTGCCCCAGTCTGTTAGCACCACCCAGGCGCAGCACAACAGACAGGGTACAGCCAGAAGAAAGGGAGCCACAGGCCCAAGATGGAGCCACTCAGCCAGCAAGTTAGCTACCAGCCCTGCTCCCACAGCGAGTCCGTGGTTCCAAGTGGCTGCTTTGGTGAAGGTTGCGGGAATCCACTCCTTAGGGAAATCATGGACGTCTACATGTCTATGCACGTACCAGGCTTCAAATGTGGTGGCGAGCAGAGATGTGGACAGGCCTCCCAATATACGTCCCACAATCAAAACAAAGTAGTCTCGAGACAGTTTAGTTAAACAACAAGCAGAGTAGGACAGGCAGAAGAGAAGGCATGTCCGTCTGCGGCCCAAGACCTGAGGGAGCCAGCCTGAAAAAGGAGCAAACAGAACACAGGATGCCAGGCCACACACATATAATATGGCTATTTGGGATTCCAGGAAGCTGTAATGCCGGTAAAGTTTGTAGAGGTAAGGACCCTGGAGCCAGTCTGCCCACAACGCTAAAAGGTAAGCTCGAAGGAACACAGTCTGGAAGCGACGGAAAGCTGGGTTGGCTACAGGACTGGGTTCAGTCTGAGGAGGGGTGAGACGGCGTGCAGTGAGCTCCAAGCCAACACACAGGGCAAGCAGGAAAATGATGGCAAGGTACGCCGTCACTAACATGATGTGATAAACTGCACGCGATGGGGGTCAAACCAGAGGTCTTGAGGCGCTTTCAAATATTTTCTTCTCGTTTCTCAGCACCTGCGGATACAGAGAACTGGTATAAAACAAGTCGAAGGATAGTGATCTGGCCACACAAGTTAAACAGTTTACTGTGAAATAGTTAAGTCTTTATTGTGTTTGTTTGCAGCACTCGTGGACTAGTGAAGCTAACGTCAGTGTCTACGTCACCGTTAAGTTGGCTCCACGTAGTATTTCGCGGCTAACATGGCTAACAAGCTTTACTTTTAGCAATTCAGCTAATGAACCGGAACTGCATTACGCACTTACAGTAATATATTGTTAGTTTTACCTGCATTAATAACCAGCATTTGGACTCGTGACAGTTTATTTTATTTGGTCACGTAGCTAATCCTTAACATTCAGCTGTAACGTTACCTCGGTGCTAACGTTATGTAGCTAACACCAGCCGACAAGGCAACCTGCTGCAGAGCACTCGTTTTACCTCCGTCCACTATAATATATCAAACTATATCAAACAACAAATATGGAGTAGCCTACCGTGTATTTTGGAGGGAGTCTCATAATGGTGACACGGCGTAAAAAGTGATAGCACGAAACATAACTAAGTGACAGAAGGAGATCAATTCATATACACAGCTGTTCCTTTGGTAGCAAACTTCCGGGAGCTAAGGTGTATTATTGTACCACGAGGTGGCAGCCCTACTTCGTCTCTTGATTTTCAAGGCTAGGAGGGACAGTCCCGTGTTCAGGCTGGAATATTTGTTTAGCATTGTTTTTAATACATATTGAAGTTAGTAGTTCCTGAAAATCATTCAATTTGTGGCTCTCCTGTGTTTTTTATGGTTAAATAGACACGTTATGAGGTGCAGGCCAAAGGGGCCAAGTAAGTAAGTAATTATATTTATTCAGATGTTGTACGTAAGAACAGGTTTTCAGGTACTTGCACTTAACTAGAGTATTTCTTTTCATGCTACTTTTACATATATTCTTGTACAAATCTCAGGAAAATATTGTAGATGTGCTCCACCAGTTTTATTTTAGCAGCATTAGTTACTAGTTACCTTTTGCAGGTTTATGTTCTTATAAAAAGTGAATATATAAGATGGATATAATCAGACTCACCTGACTGCTGTTTGTAAGGAACAGCGCATTTTAACATTTATACCGCTACAATTCAGAGGATCCTCTGAACTCTATTAATACCAAAAGAAAAGAATTTCTTTGTGCAGCACATTTGTACATTTTGGAGCATGCACGTCTTATCTACTTGTGTAAAAGAATCTATGCCCTGCTTCAGCTTGTAATGAACTACTTTGTTAAACTAGTTCTTGCACTTTTGCTTGAGCATTGAGCTCTGTACTTATCACTGAATACCATCTACCACCTACTCAACTCAATCAACTATCTATGAATATAATCAGCCCTCCCAGCGACTCTAACATGTAGTGTTATAGCAAGAAGTATAAACCCAGTGTTAGTGTTGCCAACTTGTTAACACATTCATTCTCCATTGCATTTTGGACAAAAACACAACGGCACACAAGCAGGATAATACATAATCTGAACTTTATATCATTTCTATTTAGGAATAAAGATTTACAAAATGTACAAGATGTGCTCAATCATCCATAATCAAACAAGCAAACAGTGAGAGGACCAATCAAATAGGATCTCTCACCCAAAAATATCTCTTGTGTTTGTATGACAAACATTGGGGGGCAAAGAATGGGTGGATGTAGGGTGAGTGCTGGTGATTTCAGGGATTATGCTGGTTGGTTACATCATCTTATAGCACAAAGTGTGTCTAAGCTGTCTGAGAATCCCTACTACATATTCTCCTTTGCAAAGCCACCTTAAAACAGCCAAACCCCCGCCACTACTGAAATGTCAGTATATCCTCCTTTACACCGAACACATCTGTTCGATCCATTAGACCAGTTCAGTCATTGTTACATAGACCTCTGGGTAACATTATATTTACAGCAACAAAAGCAAACAAAGGAACTACAAAACCAAACATGTGATATACACAGACACAATTTTGTTAAAATTGTAAAAAAAAAATGCCAGTGAGTGTGAAGTTGGCATAATCAAAATGTGCCAAATGTTTTCTGGAAGATTTGTCAAAACTGTAGAGAAAAGTCATTTGTGTACAAGTGACACATTAAAATAGTGGTCTCATTACAGTACTAAATGCAGATGGTATGTTTGTAAAACAGTGATGCATAAATGCCTTAATATTCAGATTTCATTATGCGTAATATACAAGTTCCCTTTCTCTTATAAACAAAATGACACAATTATCAGCACTGGTCCCTAAGTAATATCTGTCTTTTAGCCATTGCTGTGATGGCCTGTTGATACATTATGACTTAAGGAATAAACAGAAGTGAACTGGCTTTTATTCTTAAGTACACTGGATATAATGAGCAAATGCACAGATGACTGTCCAAAAGTGTGTAATATCAACTCTACACAATTATCTTTTTACTTTAATGTTTTTCTAGAGGTGTTTAGGTGTGTGTATAACTGAATTTATGTGTATAAGTATATAATTCCAAAAACATTGCATTAAGATCAATAGTGATTCAAAAAAGGTTTTGCTACTGCCCTCATTTATCCTTTAAAAATTTTGTTTTAAATTGCACAATTCCTTGGAAGATATTGTGTCTGTATGTGTGATGCACTGTATTTTTTGTGTAAAACAGTTCTCCGTGAACCCGTGGCTTGCTCAAGGGTCAATACGAAAAGCCAACAATTTGTCAGAGTGCAGGTTGTTGAGGGTGCGCAGGTCCGGCAGACGTAGGAGGAGTTTGGGAAAGAGAGTGGTGTCATCTGGGCGGCGCAGAGTGATGAGTGACCGCAGGGCACGAATCAGACCCTCCTGGAGTTGCTCTACTGCCCGTATGTCCGCGATGTCAGAACGGTCTGAGGAGCACAGAGGGGGACAGTGAGTGGTTGATAACACAGGATAGTAAATTTTTTATTTATACATAAAGTGCCACTGTTATGCAGCTTATATTAGTGCTTTCAGCATGAGGTAAATAATATTGCTCTCTCACTTGCAGAGACCAGCACCACAGCCATGAAGAGGGCCATTTCATCGGGTTCTAGCCCCAGAGAGCCCAACTTCTCACTGAACTCAAACATTGCATCCAGCAGAGACCCCATGCCTAAAACCCGCAGTGTGCACAGGGGGTAAGTTTGGCCATTTAGGAAGGTCACTGTACGCTCCCCAGCATTGAACAAGGTGCAGAACCTCACCATCAGAACCTAAAACACAGAAGTAACAGAGAAAACTGTTGAACAGAGAACTGATGTGCTGTCAAAAGGAAAGAACCACAGATTTGGTATTTACTTGCAATATATATCATTTTCAATATATATATGTTAGTACCTGGAAGGTCCCTGACTTGAGCAGCATCACCTGGTCTTGCTGGCTAAGTTCTTGAAAACCTGGGATGCCCTTGGCAAACTCTACCACCTCCTTGACAGCTGGAGTGAAACACTGAGAGAAGGATTCCCATATCTCCTGACTTGTTCGTTCTGCCCCTGATACAGGGCATGCATTAAGAGGACAGGCCTTAGAGAAAAAAACACAATAGACAGAATTATAAACTTTTGGACAAACAAAATTTGAACAGACTCAATCAAATGTAATAGGATTCCTGCACTTACCAGCACTTTGGCTCCTGGAGCTAATTTCCATGGGCAGGAGGGCTGATTAGCAACACTTCCTGGATTATGAAAACTGTTATGACCGCTGGAGCTGACCCTCTGAGATGGTGTACCATTACAGCGGTTATGATTCTGATTTGTTGACACTAAGTACGTGTAGCGATTGTTTTCCACATTGTGGAATGTAGGTTGGTTGTCATTTGTGGCAGCTGGGCACAGAGGAGCAACAGAGCAAGACTTATAACTCTGAGTTGATGTGGGGTGTGATGGGACCTGGGGAAAACTGGCATCTTGAGAAAAGGGAGTTGTGTTGTTGTTGTTAGTGGTGGTAATGTTAGCCCTCTTGGCTGCTCTCTCCTGACTGTTGCTGCTGGTGAAGATGTTGCGGTAGGCTTTGGAGATGGCCCCGATGGCTTCTTTTGAATTGCCATCTTCTGGGCTGGGGGTAGTGTCCCTTACTGATGATGAGTCCATGTCCATGGCAGCTGACTCGTTTAGGCTGTTCATGTAGCTCTGCATCTCATCCAGAAGTCGCTGCTTCTCTCGCTTAGGGATGCGGCCAAAGCGCACAGCTAGGAACACAATGGAAACCAGGACAAATTAATTTCTTTAAGATTATAGTGCTGTTCAGGAAACATATGATTGATAGTGTAAGGAATGATTAATCAGTTACACAATCGACCTACTCACAAACGTATACTTCAGAGGAATGAAAAAAGCGTGTCTTAAGTGTTGAATGATTTTAGCACGAATCATGGTAGTTAATGAACCCCCCCACACACACACACACACACACGTTTCCCCATCCTTTCCCACAGTAACCATCAGCTGGAGATGCTATTTATAGACCCCCTGCTACCATCTGCCTCATTCTCTCCTCTATTCACCCCTGTCTCCTTCCTCTCCCACTCCCTGGCTCTATTTGTAAGTAGGGCAGTGGGGCAATGTGAGCGTGATGTCACTGGCACTCAGATCGTGAGAGGAAGAAAGATGAGAGGGTGGGCTTGAAGCACAAAAATGAGTTCAGAAGACAGTAATGACTGCATAAAGAAGACTGACATGAGAGCCTGAGATACAGAGAGAAAGCGTGTGTGAAGGATTGGGTTAAAGCAGAGAAGTTGAACTGGTACAACTTCAAAGACTTCTGCAAGTACAGTACAGCATACCTGTATAGCAACAATGTACTTTTAAACCCATATATTACACTCGGGCAGTTTATATAAGAACAAGTGAGATCTACTGAGGTGATCTCTGTAACCTAGTTACATGTATAGTAGTACTAAGTTTACAGCCTGCATGGGTCCTTGGTGAGGATGGGGCCAATAGTGTGGCATGTGGTCAATCTCTCTCATCAAGGTTAAAAAGGGACAAATGTGGATTCAAATTTGCTCTGCTTAGACGAAGAAAAGTGTGCCATCATGCCAACGTCTGACTACATTGCAGAGCCAGTGTCACACAACTGCGTGGTGTGAAATCAGGGTGTACTATTTATTGTGGGCTGCAGGCAGTTGCATGCGGTTTTCCTGTTTTCATAATGGTTGAAACAAAGTAAAAAGGGGTTTCTAGGTTGTGGTCCTTAACGCTTGTGAATCTCCTCTAAGAGGGTCAAAGTAGCTGTTTGCTCACTTATTTAGCCGCATTTTGCCACCCTATTTTCTCTGTGCACCAGAAGTGTCAAGCACATGCAGAAATAACACTAACCTCTTTACTACATTTGGCAATGCAAGGTACTGGAGGGTGGAGATAAGCAGAAACCATACAGAGAGGAAGAAGACACGAAAACTAAACAAAGTAGGTCATGATATGAGTACACTATAGACCCAATTCTGTATTGTTTTTCTAGGTCAGCCCAGCTATTTTCTTAATCTGTGATGATAGGTGATCAATCAATGTACAGCTATCTGAGGTAAACTAGTCGAGGTGAGTGTCACGCCTGATAAATTCTGTCACGACTTGCTGTTTTCTGCATCCCTTGCTTAATTCGTGCCTTATCCCTCATTAACTGCAGTAAGATGTTCTATGGGCATACACAAGGTAATCAAGTTGACCCTGTTCCAATTTCCTAAAATAATTCTTGTGTTTGCTGCAGTTTTCCAGAAGATAGATAGCTTTGGGGATTTCAAGGCTCCTCTTCTCATAAATCATTGTCTGAGGGGGAGATGTGAGAGAGCTAAGGGATACAGTGGATACGTTGAGGGGGAGGGGCTGAAGTGAACAAGAACATCGAGGTAGCGGTCTTGTGAGAGGATACTGCGAAGGGCAGGAGAAAGAAACTTAGAAACTTAAGAGTGATACAAGGCCAGATGGCAGGCAGTGACACAGTAGAAGGGCAAGGCAGGTGCAGGTCTGCTGACAGAGTGAGTGAGCTGCTGGTGGGATGACCTCGAAAGACTTTACACATTACATTTCTCACACCGACCTAAATAACAGCACTGTGCCTCTGTCCACTTTGGCATATTTCGGGAAATGTGGTGTTGTAACAATACTGCACAACAGTCTCTCTAATTAAAGTTCAGTGTCTCACCATCTCTTGACATGCCAACAGAAAGGCATTTCTTGAAACGACAGTGCTGGCACCGATTGCGGTTCATGCGCATGATCAGACAGTTCTCGTTCTTCACACACATCTTGTAGTTGATGTTCTGCTGGATGCTGCGGCGGAAGAAGCCCTGTGAAGAAATATACATAGAACATGAAACTGGTGCACCTACAGCAACACATTGTTCCTTCCACAAGATTTCTTTGAGTGGGGATTTACCTTGCAACCTTCACATGCATGCACTCCATAGTGGAAACCGGATGCAATGTCCCCACAGACTTTGCAAAGCAGGACCATTCCACCAGTCTCTGAGAAAAGGTAAACAGGCCGTTAGAAAAGCTAAAAGAAAACGTACATCAAGGTATTGGTGTTTATCTCGCATATTAACAGTGAGGAAATACTAACTGGTGAATGTTCCAGGAAAGCCGCATGGCCTCTTTCCTGCAATGGGGTGTGCATATGTATGCTGTGGAGTGGTTGCCACTGATGGGCCATTGTAGACCTCTGGGAACTGGAACACCAGCTTGGAGGATGGTGTGGTGCATGCAGCGGCCCTGTGTTTCAATGCTCCAATCTCTGTAAAGGTAACCTCCTCTGGAGACGAGGGCTGGGAGTGTGAAGAAGGTGACTGTGTCTGGTACCCACTGGAGGGGCTGCCAGGGCTGGGGCTGGAACTGCCAGAGGAACCTGCGTACAGGATGACTCCTCCACCTGATGAAGACAAAATACGGAGTCGTCAGACCTCTGAACTGAGAGTTTGTAGGTCAGGCGATTCAAAATTGAGTTCAACCACGTAATTAGCGTCATTCAGATATGAAATAGAAGTGATCTTATTGTATGGCTGCATGCAGCCTACTTCAGGTTCCTCAGAAACCGCTCGGTTCCCCCAGAACGCGGGTGCGATGTGATGTTAACGAGAAGTTACAGCGTCGTTGCCTCATCTACAGAGTATCCGCCGTAATGGGGCTAAAAATACTGCTGCTAACACAGCTAGAAAGTATTGTTCCACGGAAGCACCGGAGACGTTTCGGTAAAACTTCCCGCGTCATGCATGTGCAGTGAAAATGGGAAATGATGTCACCCTGAGGACAGGGAATGTTTTTGTCGTTCAGCGGTGGCAGCTCACTTTCGCTCCCCCCTCGCTCTCGCACTTGCAGTCATGCGCTGTGGATGAGCTGAGACTCAGGCTCACGTGTTTGCGGGGTCTGCTGCCGCCTCCGCTCCAATAATAGCCTCGCTCCCCTGGCACCGTGCCCAGCGCCGGCTAACAGCACGACACCTGACCGCCGCCTCACATGCATGGACTCCTGACACGGTTACTGGCCGAACCAAATCCGCAGTCCCGTGTTGAAATGTACGACAATCTTAGGTCAGATCTGTGTGTTAGAAACAGACTCCGACCAGGAAGCTCCCCGGGGCGTGAGGTGGCACCGAGTCTCGGCGATTGTTGATCATGCGCCACCGACAGTCAGAGAATGTGAGTCACGTTTCTGCAGAGCAACTGTGTGAACTCGGCTGCTCTAATAACGCGCTAAACTCAGCGTACAGTAGAGCACAACAGCGAGGAGTCACGAAGGATCCGCTCTAGTCAAAAGAGACTAAACAAATACAGAGCTGTGTGCATTAAGGATAAGTAAATAAAATAAGTGCCAGTCTGCAGTGACCTTGTTTATAGAAGGAATGCATGGGTGCAGTCGGCATGTCCCTGTGCTTCACTGTTGCCCTTTACTGCGAGGTATTTGTTTAGCTCCAGTGTTTTGATAATCCCTCCACCAGCACGTGTTGCTGGATTTGTTGACTCATGCCAGAGCCATGAACAGACCCAGCAGATGCAGGCCTGAGCCTCACCTCTTCCTGAGCTTCTGTGCCGACAGTCGTGGCCCAGCCCCCCACTCCACCCAAACACATTGCATGTCCACCTGAAGGCTCACATGTGTGTGTTTATGAATGACCCCTAGAGCCAGTGATCTTTAAACATAGTCCATCAACAAACCATTTACAGTCTGCTGAGTGGTGGTGGAAAACCAAAAGTAAAGCTTTGCTTCCATTTCAGGCGTCACAGCACAAAGGTTAATAAGGTTTATAAAAACATTGCAGACTTGCTTTACTGTACAGAGCAAAGTACTGTACAGACTATTTATCCTAGATTTATTGTCAAGTTATTATCATTATTTTATGGCTCTAATCAAAGAAGGCTTTAGTTTTCATCTGTCCTCAGTCCAAAACACAAACATTGACTATATTTTCAAACTACAAGTGCAGCATTTACAAAAGCTTCAAAATACCAAAGCTTCATAGCAGCAACATTGTGGTTTTTGTTTTAGTATTAACAGCCTGTAATATCAACTTAACATTTTTTGAATTTTTGTCCAATGAACATTTTTTTAGGTGATACCTGTCTAGGTGAAGCTTGGTATCTTTACCACTACACTTCATGAAAGCACTGACCATCCTGACTAGTACCGTCCGGATGCAGGACATAGCAACTGCACCAGACTTCACAAAGGTTTCTCAGGGTTTTTTTTTTAGTGTTTGGAGGTACTAAAGGATCTCCCACAACAGGATTGTCACGCACATTGTCCAAGTGTGCACAAGAGAGTTAAAAATTGGGTCACTTCAGACAGTAATAATTGAGGAGTCAATCAGTCCTCAAAGCCCATATTAAATTTAGCTTACTCGTGCAGGCACTAATCCGCCTAGAGCTGGAGGCAAACTGAGAAACGTGAGCAGTGAGCACTTCACAGGCAGAACAGCTCCTCTCTTTTTCCCCAAGGCTTCCATTGGTTCACCTTATAATGCAGGTCATGGATGGACAGCTGCACATGCACCACTGTGTTTGACTGGCCTCACAGTGTTCATTATGCTGTAATAGATAATATTTTTGGCTTTAAAATAATAATGTTTATGTCTTATAAGAAGCATTATCTGTTCTCTTGAGCAGGGCCCGTGTGTGAGAACTACTTGAGTTTTTGCTGTACATACTTCATTAATTCAACTATGTGTAAGTAGGTCAATATCACAGGAACTTGATAGAATTGTGTCTATGCCCCTCCAGCCTCTCTCTGCTGCATCACTCTAGGTCTGGCTCATGCAATTATCAAGGGGGAACTGAATTGGATCAGTGGATAGTTATACTTTATGAATACCAGCATATGATTTGAATTTAAATCTCTACAAATCAGTTTAGTGGTGATTAATACTGTTCTTGTGGCGCTCCGTGGACGGTCCGCGCTGTCTGCCCAACACAGCTGGAAAAACATCCGTTTCGGGTTTATGCGAGTGTTTTTAATCCGATATTTGTTTCAGCGTCCTTTGAGGTGAGAAACGTTTTACAGCAGAGTCACGTTCCAGCTGCAGCGCACGCTAAGCGGATGTGTGCCCTGAACCGGTGAGCTGGGGACAGATGTTGCCGAGTTAAAATCGAGTCAGCCTCAACCACATTGCGGGGTCTCTCGTTCAAACGAAAGGCGCGGGGAGGGGGGGGGTTCAGTTAGACGCATGTGGCGGGAAAACGTGACGAGAGCGGGAGAGAGATAAAGTTAACGCATGGAATCGCTGACCCACTGACCAGGCGCGCGCTCTCTCTCTCTCTCACCATCACCGCAGGCGGCATCGACACAGAAGCGTCCGTGAGAGCTGGGAAGCGGCGCGAGGCGGGAGGAGGGCCTTGGGATCTCACGCGTCGCACGCGGCTTTGCGAGGGAAGCCACGTGAGCAGGCTTTTGACGGAGCTTTTTACTGGGAAGACATGAAGCTGTGCTCCAGCCAGCAGTCAGAGCTTCTGCAGTCTGCCAGGGGCTTATAATTAAAGAGCCAAATTAAATAGAGCAGCATGTTATGCGCTGGGGTGGTCTGAGCGTGCACTGCGGAAGCGCCGCCTGCACCGTCAGCCAGGCCATCTGATTGTGAGAGACACTGTGTGCTTGATCAGGACCGATCCAGTAATAACCTATCTGT
Organism: Microctenopoma steveboyesi; assembly: GCA_032359275.1. Classification (NCBI taxonomy): domain Eukaryota; kingdom Metazoa; phylum Chordata; class Actinopteri; order Anabantiformes; family Anabantidae; genus Microctenopoma; species Microctenopoma steveboyesi. The sequence continues at coordinate 10,937,446 of JAUMHF010000024.1, forward strand.
TATGTTAATCCAAGTCTGGTGTTTTGTGTGTGTTTAAACTTAAGTTGCTCAAACCGTTTTGGTTTTAGTTCGCGGAGCAGCAGGTAAACGCCTTCATTCCTGTGGTGCGTCAAACGGGTACCTTTACTGTCGGTATGTGGGATGTGAACTAGGTCCTGCGTACGTTTTGGAAACAGTGGGGTGATGTGTGTCAGTAGCCAGACCAAAGTTTATATGGTGAGGAAATTAAATCATACTATTAAAGGTAGGTATTAGATCAGGGGCCCGGGTCTAGGTGGGAACAGGTCAGTTTTGTCAATAATGTCCCATAATGAGTCGTGTCAGCTCTGGACTTTATGTCCTGCTTAAATTATTTGTATAACCAGCCTTCACACTAACATGGTCAGGTTAGTATTATATATTTTTTATTTAGACTGAGTTTAATATGTTTTTTGGAATCCTGGGTCTTTTTTTCAACATCGATTTTTAGAGTTGAGAAAAACTGAACACTAATGAGTTTTGAAGATAAGAGTGAGTCTATTTGAAACATGCAGAGAGCCAACACCAGGCGAGTGTAGCAACAGCAAACAGTGAGTAGATGTGCAGTGGGCAAGTTAATGCTTTAGGCATCCGGCTATTTGTGGTCTGAACGCTGTTTGACAACCAAAGACGATGATAGTGGACTAATGCTGTCATTGTCCTATGAAATAAGCGTTGGCACTGATAGAGCTGTTTACCACACTACATCCCTGACATGAGATCAACGCTGCAAACATGAAGAAAATATTTATTCTGGCAAATATTCCACATGAATCTATCTACATTGTGATGGTCTAATGTTGAGTGCAGAACTTTGACACTTTAAATGCACAATGATTTGTTACAAATGGCTTTGAGTTTCCGTGTTTTAGCTTTATAATCTGAATCCCACTGACTCTACCTTTCCATCCATAACCTAATAACCCAGTCATCTCTGCACACAGACACACACACACACACACACACACACACTTAGTTATGCTAAGACTCACTGACATGATTCATTTTCTTGTCCCTTGCCCTTAGCAATCACAACTAAATACTCAGCCACAACCTTTCCCCTAACCTGATCCAAACCCAATGCTAACCTGAACCCTAAAACCAACTCTTGGAAGTAGAGGACCAGTCAGAAACATCCTCTCAATTTTAAAAATAGCCTCATTCTGATGGTGTCGGGCTAAAACGTGTCACCACAACCAAGACCAACATGTACACAGACACAATATTTCATATCTGCTGGACTTTATGAGCCTTACAGTCCAGTGCGGACACATTTCGGAGTTCGTGTTTATTAGCTGTTTAGCTCAGTCATAAGCCTCATAAGTCATGTTCATTCAAATATCCTTAATAAAATATTACAGGTCAGCAAACCCGGTTCAATGTGGTCACTTACATTTAGATACATGAAAGGAAGAACATTTACAAAAAGCCTGTGGAAAGGTCCTAGATTACATCAACTCAATCAAAACAAATATGAAACAGGTTGCAGGTTCGACCTCCCAGCCCTCCCTCACACACACCGACATCAATAAAACCCCAACGAACCAGCCCTGCACACGTTTTTATCGGCTGACTAATACTACAGCTGTTATCCGTGATTCACGTTTTAATGCCTTGTTGATTCCACACAGGGAAAACACAGGACCAGTTTTCTCAACATAAATAGAAAGCCGTAACCCGACGCGTGGGTTTAGTGTTGCCTTTAGATTAGAGAGCAACATGTTGACTGATAATAGGCTGCGCCCATCACCTGTGCTGGAACGTGACCGCGGCTGTTGTAAATTATTCACCGGCAATTAGGAAGGCGCAGGGAGCATGTGCACCTTTGGCTGACCTCGAGAAAGCGCTGCTTAATGCCTCTTAACGGACGGAAGTCCCGCAGTTATCAACTCTTATACTGCAGGCACTTGAGCGATGGCCTTGACAACAGAAACAAACCCACCCCCCACACGGGCGTTTCTGTGTATTTCCCTTCGTGAGGTGATGGGGTGCAGCTCAAGTGCTGGCGCAGACATTATTGTGATTACAGTGTACTGTAGCTCCACGTGAGTTTGTTTACATGGAGAGAAACAGGAAGTGGGCAGCCTCACTACGACCATATGGCGCGGATCCCTGTCAGTTGCTCACCGTTTGACATTTGAACGCAGCGCAGCAACCATGTCACTGTGCGTTACACTGTACTGTAGCCAACAAACATAAGTGCTTAAATTACAAATGAGCGACACGTGCAGAAGTCGAATATTTTATATAAAACCAATTAACCCACTAATTAATTCAATAAAAAACTTGCTGCAAATATTTGCTATATCGTGCACTTATTCGTGGCTGTATTGCAAACATAAATTATTCAAATATTGCACATGTAATGACATGATATATACACACACACACACAGAATACGTTTTCAGCCTTGGGATACAATCATTGCAATACTAGAACAAATGATAAAAAAATAAACATAGCGTTCGTATTTTGTCTTATTTTTTTGGTTTGAATATTTAAGTAAGTTTTAATGGATTCCGATCATGGAGTTAAATCACTTTAGCCTATTGACTGTTCGCAACAACAGTGTATGAACTATTGAATGAAAAAACGACCCGTTAATCGATAGTGAGTCTTATGTCATAATTAGAATTGCTGTAGCGTTTTCTGCATGCAACCTAAATAAAAATAGTAATAATAATAGAAAAATGTTAAATGTCAATGAATGAATGTTTAAAAATAATCTTACCACCACCGGGGCTGTTATCCATTTCTGTGGTTGATGCTGAAGATTTGAAACAAACTTTAACTGGACGTCGGTGAATACCACTAGACAGGCGCAAAAGTCTTTGGACGACAGGTGAGAAACTCAAAAAATAGCTTTGCACAAAACACCTGCACCATGGAGCGCAAAAAGTGGTGATGGAAATGTGTCCGGTGCGCGTGAAGTTTGTTCTGGTAAAGTGTTTGCAGGCGCTGCCCTCACTGCTCAGCTGCTCTCTGACAGAGACGACTTAGTAGTCTGGTGTCCCCGAAGATACCTGGATGCCTTCTGAGCTTCTGGATACTGCGCCACGGCTCGAGCGCATGTGATGTTGCACAAGCGACAGATTAAACGATTCTCACGAATTCCAGGAAAGTAGACTCAGCATATCCCGAAGTATCAGGCATGACATACACACCCACTGATACAAACACCCACATCAATCACGTTTCCAGGTGAATAGGAAATGTGACCGCGTTTCTGTTCGCTCCAACTTGTGTTGTGTCTGTTTGTGTGGGATTTGGCGCACTCTTTGTATCTCGCACAGTCCTTTCTCTCCCTCTCTCTCCTTCGCGCTTTTGTGCATTTTCATTGGCGGGGATCTGGAGCTGCGGGGAGTTTGATGCGCTTATTCGACCGTGGTATGCGTTCAGTAAAGCCACGCTACATGTGCGCTCGGCATGTGCAGGGGAGAGCGCTGCCCTACTGATACACATTTTATGCAAAATACGGAGCGTGTGGCGCGGAGGGATGGTGAGATTGGAGGATGAAGCACATGGACTATAGGCGTGGCTCACCGTGACTGCCTTTTCCCTGACAAGCAGCGCTGTAAACGGATGGTAAACACTGAGACAGTCCGAGCATCGTGCGAGTGCCAAGTTTAAAGCCCATTTTCCAAAGGAAAATAGATGTGCAGTTGGACCACTGGCACCTCACAACACGCTGCTGGATGCAAAAAACGTATGCTTCAGTTAAAATCTAACTTCTTGAAAAGTGTATATTACATGTCTTAATTATTTCTGCATGAATATATATTATTATTATTTTCGGGTTCAAGAAAAAAACAGTTATCGTTGTGCGCGTGAAAGCGAGTGGGCTCAATTTGGACTCAAATATCTTTACATCTAACTTTGAAATATGTTTGCGCAACAAGAGGTTGTGACGCTCAGCCAGCAACCAACTCTGCAGCCTGCTGCATTTCCCCTTTCCTGCACACACATCCCCGCCTTGGTAAAAGCGCCCCTCCGCGGCGATTCATGGCATTGACTCAAAATCGACCTGTGCGTAAGTAAATAAGCTTCAAGATACAAAAAACCTTATTTATACCAGAGGGAAATTGTTTTGCCTGGTAAAGCTGCTCTCCGTGCGCCACAAGAATCAGCCCCAACACAAATATTAATATATAATACTACTACTAATAGCACGGGACATTCTAATGACCAAGACTACTACTAATAATGATGATAATAACAATTCCCGCAAATGAAACGTTCACACAATATAAGAGCACATCCACATTTTTTTAATGTCTGACGTGTTTCTAGGATTATTTACATTTGCATCTCGTCTTGTTCACACGGGCAGGATGTGGGCTGCAGGCCCCCTTTCGCTCACTAGGGGGCGCCACAGCGCCAGAAATCCTCACGCACGGTAGCTCCCATCAACGCCCCTGAGCTGCCGGTGACGGATTGGCAACGAACGAAGGTAATCTGACAAATGACCGAAGTGATCTCTGAAGACCAAATGGCGAGTTCTTTACGCGCTGCTGCGCTGTCGTAGAGGAGTCCTCTCAAGACTGTCAATGATTTTGTTTTGTCTCCTCCACAGAAAACTTCGATGTGCGTGTCCTTGTCATCCACTGTTTATTATTTCAAACTTCTGGGAGACTGTGCTCGCTGTTGAACATGAGGCATAAACTACTCTAGGCGATGAAGGTAGGAATTGTGCACTTTACATAAATCATCTCCTGTCGTGATTAATTGGACGTGTCTGAGAATAAACGGAGCTCGAGCTGCGTCAGGCCGGGTGTGTTTACTGTGTGTGCAGACTCACACACTCATCATGAGAACACGTTATGGCAGGGCATGAGATAATTACAGCCTGCTCCAACTGTTTGGGGGACTGAGTAGAACACAGGTCGCTGCCAACACACACACCTGCAAAGCGCGGTTTTGCCTGAGGCTTTGAACACACCACCGTCTGTGTGGATGTCACCCAGCCCCTCCTACACACACCTTTTTGAATCTGTGCTTTGTGTGAATGATGCCGTGTAACTGTGTGCATTTATAGGTGCACACATTACACTGTTACATTACACTGCAGGGTGGTTGCTTAGGCTCAGAAGAGCAAAGCAAATGAGAAAAGAATGGAGGAAATTTCCACAGTCGCTTGTGTGGAATTCTCTAAATCAGTTGAGACATTTTTCTTCATCTGTAAAAAAACTAGCACAAGCAGATCCCCAATTAACTTTACCAAACGTAAGATAAATACATATCTTATGCACTTCGAATGCCAAAAAGCAAATGAAAACAGAGTTTTTCATGTTTCCTGCTCAGTATTTAGTGCCCAGCTTTCTCACAAGGGTGTTTTTATGTGCAGGGAAGGAGGCATGGAAGAGAAGACCTTTCCTTTTGAGCTCAGAGATTTGCAGTAATTACAGAATCACTTCCATATGTGGCTCTCTGGCTGCCTTCTCGCTGCCCCCACCACCCCTCTCTTCCCTGTGCTCTCTCTTTTTCCCTCTCCCCTCTTTCATTTGCATTCACCCCTTCCTCATTTTTCAGCTTTAATTTTTTTGTTTCCCCCTCATGCACTCAGTACTTTTTCTCTTCTTTTTTTGCAAAACCGCAGCTTAAACAAAGTTTATGATAATCAGAACATCCTGGCATTTCTGGCAAACAACTCCCAACGCTTTTTGGTGATTCAATTAGGCTGCGCTTGCCAAAGGAAAAAAAAAAGGGGAGAGTGTGCAATTCAGTGAGAGAAACGAGACATGGACGGGAGAGAGGAAATGTTGAAGAATACGGAAATATAAAAAAGAGGAAAGAAAAAGAATGGGAGCTCAGTGAAGAATTTGAGAGGCAGGAGTGGAGCGTGAAGGAGGGAGAGGTGGAACAGAAAATGAGGCAGAGAGAGAGGGAGGGCCGGAGTAATGCTTTTTGACAGAGGTGGGTTCAAGATGGGTTCATGGTGACATCATGGCTGATTTTTGAGGAAAGTATAGACAGGAGAGCTGTTCACCTTTCATTGGACACACATGTTTTGGAACCGTCAGAGTGCTCATGTACTGGCACACATGCTGGTAGCTGTGTTGACAACCTCTGAGTGCTCCCCAAAATATTCACACACACAAAGAAAACACTCTCCTTTTTATTTTCTCTTTCTTATCCTCCCCCTTTTCTTCTCCCCTTCATTTCTTCTGCAGTAAAAAACAACTTTTGGTGTTCCCGCTGTGCTCCAAGGTTTGTGCTCATTTGTTTTTGTTAGAGGAGTACATAGTGGTAAATGCCCTTTGGTCCCTAATACACACATTTCTCCTTTGCCATGAGTAACCCGTTTTCCCGTGTGTGGTATTCCTCAGTGTATGTTTTTACTTCAATGCGGTTGGACTCTAAATGAGCGCCGTTTGCCAGGCGGGATGAATGAGCTCCTTCTTTTCACAGGATGTGTGTTTAATTCTGTAACCAAGAAAGTGCGAGCTGTGTTTATTTGTGTGTGTACATGAATGTGTTTCTGCATATGTGTGTGCAAATGAGTTTTTAGTGGCGCGCGTGCCTTCGCCCTGTGTCCCCTGCCCGTCTCAGTGCAGCACCAAGCTTCGTATGACATCAAGCTGAATGTGGGGAAATAGTGATCTCATTCCAGGCATCTTGTTACTGATTAAAACCTGCCATCACAGGCACCAGCTCTGTGCTGCCCATCTCACCTCCTCTCCATGAAACCCATCAACCCAACAATCCTCCACTTTTCTCTCCCTCCCTTTTTCTATTTCACACCCCTTTCTCCCACATTTCCTGTACCAGTGGCCATCTTGTCTTCCAGCCCCTCCCTTCCTCCACTCCATCTCTCTTTAACCCCTCTAACCTCACTTCCTCCCTCTCTTTTTCCCTACATCATCCCCCACTTGCTCTTTCTTTTCTGCCATTGCTGCTTTGCCCCTGCCAGTGAGCCCCAGGCCTCTACTCCATAGCCCCGTGAATGCAAATATGGTTGAATCTAAAGTGGAAACACATGACTGAGTATGTTTCCATGAATATTTCATATCTTCGTAAACACACCCAGAGAAGCTGCAAAGCTACGCGCTGAACAATGCCCGTGTTTGCGGATGACTTCCTGTGAGGAATGGCCTCGCTGCTTTCGACTTTTTGTCAGAACACACTGTGTTAGGATTGATGTCAGGGCAGTGTGTTATGATGTCACAGACTGAAGTTAATGATACGAGAACGGTGGGGGCCATAGGCCAGGTTTCCAGTGGTGCCCAGAGAGAGAGATAGCACCCTGATCTATCTTCATTATCCCCCACTCTGTAGCCTCCCAGACACAATGACCATAAATCTCTGCCTGGAGCACACTTCACTGACACTGAAACACAAACACTAGTAACCTCTGACCTTCTTGCTGCTACTGCCTACACACACTCATCCATGCATGCAGGCACAAGCATGTGCGCACACACACAAAGACATTTATAAACATGCATGCATGCATGCTGCAAGGACATGAACACACACACACACACACACACAAGCAAATGCTTAACACACAGCCAGCTCAAGCTCACTGTCATAATTTATTAAGGAGCACAGCATGCTTTGTGTACTCACACACACACACACACACACACACACAGCCATCTTCATGCACTTGACTGCACATTCTGATATCCGTCAACCTGATGGCATCATGCTGACTTGAAATTCTCACTTCCCAATTCGGATCAGTCTAATGGCTAATAGAGTTAGTGTTCCCACCGTCCTATGGCTGTATTTACCTTCTTGTTTCCTTCCAGACACTAGCTTATATAGTACTGCTGTGTAAACTGTTAAGGGATTTCTATTAGCCTATTTCTAAGTGGCCTCATGAGCAACACATAAATCAAATGTAAATGAGATAAGGATCAGAAGTGCTTTATTTGAGATCTGTTGTTACTCAGTATATGGTTTATGCAGTAAGCAACACTGCCTCTCACTGCTCAACCATTCATTCCCCCTGATTATGCACTGGCAGCTCCACATCAAAAAATGTATGAAAGGAGGTTTCAGTTAGCTACTTTTACAGCATATTGGGCTCATGTTTTCTCTGAGGTCTATGAAAAAATGGATGCCACCTAAAGTAGGCTTTAATTGTACAGGTATCTGGGAAGACCAGAAGTAATGTTTTGCTTTTTACATAACATTTGGAACAAAAGAAGTGATGCTTTATGAATATACCTGCTTATTACAGTGGAAAAGAAGCACACATGTTTTTACACTTTCTTTTATATCTGTGCTCTTCTAAAGTGCCCGTTGAGGTGCCAGTTGAGGTGTGTCTTCTCCTCCCCGCTCTGAGGTTTGATGTTCTCCTCATAACCAAAACAACTTGAGAAGTATTGCGTTCAGAAAAACAGGGCACACGCCCAGAACCACAAACACATAAACACAGATCTGAAACATATGATCTCATATGGAGAGAGGGGCACGTTTAGGGGCACACCCAGATCTGTCACTGCTAAACGCTGCCATCTCACACCGGACTTCCCTGCAGCTGATGTGCCACCGCTAGTTTCATTTCAGGAACTGAAATGGTTTAGTTTTTTCTTTTTTTTTTGCTTAAACACATTTCTGTAGTGCTTTGCAGGATGTTGACAGATGTTATCCATCTCAAAAAAAGTTTGCTTTGCCAAATCTTGGTTTTGATTTATCCTAAATGAGGAAAATATTTGAGATACTCTGTCAGTTGTCTTTGGTCCGTTGGGTCCACATCCTTTCTGTCTTTAATAGTAAGTCCTGTCAATAGTAGAGTAGCAATAGCAACGGTAAAATTGGTTGCAATTTATTATTGCTGCTCTGTTTCCAGACTGTGACAGAAACATTGCAAGCAATAAAACACAGAGCCAAAGACAAACCATGAGTTTCACAGATCCAGCACCTAGAGTACATGTCTGTACAGAGTGGGAACAAGTCCATCATGATCATTCCATAAATTGATCACATTGAAAATGAGAGACTGTGTGAAACCACTTAAATGTTCTTGGAAGAGTAAACCTGTTGGGGTGCCATTAAAACAGCGTCTGTGTTAAATCAAAACATAATTATCTGTGATGCTCATGATGCACAAACATCCTCTCTTATTAAACAGTTAATTTAATTACTTAAATGTAATTACTGGTTGAACATGGACGATGTAAGATCACAACGTGGCTCAAATGACATCTTGTATGTAAACCAGCTAGTTATCCTTGTAGATGAAGGAAAAAAAGAATTTACCCAAGAGACAGAGAAGGGAGAGGGAATTAAAAGCAGAAACCTAAGCTCTCTGGGCATTTTTTCCCCTCCAGGCAGTTTGTGGCTTGTGAAAAAATGTGCCGTATATTTGAAGCGTTGGGTCACGTGACAGGGGAAGGCTTTATGAATCACAGAGTGTAATTATTTCTTAGTGAGTGAGAGACGGAGTGAGTGTGCGCTTGTCTTTGGGGAGTGAAAAAGTGATTTTATAAGGTAGAGACGGAGAGGAGGAGGAGAGTGCAAGAGAGGGAGTGAGGGAGAGAGAGAGAGAGAGAGAGACTTACTGCTACTCTGTCTTTGCTGTCAGAAAGACTCTGATGAACGTACACACACATCTTTTCTTCTTTTCTTTGGCTAGCTCTGCTCTTCAGGACTGTAGAGTCAAGTACTTCATCTGTCTGTCTGCCTCATCAACACAAGAAGTGGTGAGTACTTTACTTTAATCTACTTAAAAAGTTTTGAATAACTAACTTTAGTCAGTGTTTGTCTTCCTCTTTCTCATTCACTCTCCGGTAACAGAGAGAAAGAAAGAGAGAGGCTGCATTTCTTGGGAATGGCTCGATAGTTTTAATTGAAGACAGAGACTGAGTGTGCAAGACACTTGAGAGGCTTTGAGACAATTAATCATTGTTTTCCCAAAGTCCTACCAGACTTCCATGTGGAAACACTAAAATGTCCTAACACACGTTTGTTTGCATGCAGTGTTTTAGCGTCTTTGTTTCTCGTTGCCTTGAAAATGTGAGTATGACACTGAGTTTATATGAAAATCTGCCTTAGCGCGTGTGTGTGTGTGTGTGTGTTGGTGTGTGTGTGTGTGCATGTGCCGCTGTACGCCTATGTGCTTGTTAGTGAGTGTTTCGAGTGTTACCCGGTGCTCATTGAGCTTTTCGTTGTGTTAGTGTGCACACGCTTGCATTTATTTACAGGAGGACTCACATAGTCCTTGAGCTGTGTTTTTACAACCAACATATGAACACTTGGAAAAGAAGCACATAGTTTTCTGGCTCTTAAAGCTAGTTTTTGTGCAGGTGTGTCAGCAACTGTGGTCACAGTTTATATGGAAGTTTATTCATTGCATTCCCATCATTACCAGCGTGTCAGTGGAGATTATTTATTGTCGCTGGCATTTGTGCTAGGTTAACAGGTTCCACTTGTTTTAGCCATGTGTAACACAGTGCATTTAATGCTTTGTGATTTAGATGTCAGATAAAGATCAGGTGCGTGATGTCAGAGTGTAGCTTTCTGCAGTATTTTTGTTTTCCTGCTCCATCAGTGTCTGGTCAGTAGGTAAAGAGCTGCAGCTGGACTCCTTTGACTTTGCACCTGCTGCTTACTTCCCCTGGTGGACCTGACGTAAGGGAAAGGCACAGTTTGATAGGTGTGTATTAAAAAAACACCCGTGTGGCTGAGTGAAGGCGAGTGATATCTGTGCAGTCCTCGCCTGTCATCTGGTCTCTCAGTTTGTCACAGAGCTAAAGACATCTGGAGTGGAAGAAATTGAGCTCAGCTCCACCCCGGCGTCTTTATCAAGGACAGGTTATCCACACATATCAGTGTGTCGTCACCCCTGTGCTTTAGAACTTTAGTGTGTGCCTCACTAAAAACATTTTCTATTTTTTGTGGTTGTTTACACACCAAGGAAGAGACCAGCATTCAGATTCTTTAGTTACTGCTCACAGATCAGTACAGACCAGCAATAATATGTTGGTCAAACGGAATTGACTCCAAGCGTTTCTTGTACTGAGTCAGTGTGATACATTGTAGTGTAAGAATACAAAAGCACAACTCAAACCCGTTCTTCCGCGATGGTTTTATAATGCCCTATGAAGCCCTTGACTTATTTAGACTGACTTTTTAAAAAACAAAATTGCAAAACCTGGTACGCAAGTCGACTTTTGTGGCGCGGCTTTGAGCAGCAAATCTGGGAGTTGTTGATACCTGTCCTTTTCTGGAATTTCTATAGCAATTAAGGCTGGTAGGGACGGGTTAGACAGGTGGTTTTAGGGGAATCACGGGTCTCAAGGCTACCACACTATAATTAACCAGGAAATGATCCGCACACCATTTCCTATGTCTACTTTTACAGGTGTGCCCCTCTGATTGTGAGGATTTATATTTTCAGTCCTCCACCGAGCCCTCATTAAAGGATCTTTTGGTACAAAGCGAAACCGTTGCCATTGCCTGTTGTGCTTGCATGTGTGTTTGGGCCTGCTTTTGTCTGAGTGTTGCTTTGACTCCTGAGGCCAAAAGTGGTGGTGGTGAAACGTGTCCATTAAGTGTCTCGTTATACAGAGACTTGGTTGTTTGGCTGTCAGCACTGAGGAAAGGAAACACCTTCATAGCTGCCGCTGTGAATCACCAATAGTTCCTCTTTCAGTAACTACTGCACAAGATTTATTAGAAGCACAGCTTAACTTTGAAATCGTGAATCGCTGCCTCACTTTTCACTTCCTTACCTTGCTTTATTAACTGTCTTCCCGACTCTTTATATTGCAGTCGTCTGTCTCTGCCTTTTCCTGTTGTGGTGTGTTTTCTTGTCTCCCCGGACCAAGTGCTTCAGTCTCTGTATTGAGGACTCCAAAGAGCAGTACCACTTCATGGAAACAGCAAGCTGCTAGGATGACTTCATGAAGTCACAAAGTGTTTTATGCCTCGCTGCGAGTTCTCACTCTTTCCATACTTCGCTCCACGGCTGCAAGTCAACACAGCGTGTTATGTGACATAACGTTTCAAAACAAAGAGAAGAGGGAAAGATTTAGGAATTAATGTTTGATGATTTATAGGTGGATAGAAAATAACGATCGCATAAAGACGCTTGCCAGCGGCATTCCTGAATAACAATATGTCTTTAAGGGACAAATGATTACGCGTAGCTACTGCTCTGCATTGTTGCTGTAAGCAAATACGTGCAGATGTCAAACAAGTTTGAGCTGCTGGAATGCAGGTCTGTTTGGAGACAGTGGGCCGTCTGTCACTAGGTGCCTCTTTCAGAACCATTAGGCAGCCACTTGTTGAAAGACTGGGAGCTGTCAGTTGCACATCAGATAATGGCGTTGAGGATATGTTTTCACAGCCAGTGTACTGCTAACATCAGCAACTTGATCAGATAGCGCTCTCACGATCCTGTTTCAGTGGCAACTTTTCAATATTTCAGTGACAGTCCTGTAAACGTTGTGTACTGATGGTGACAGTAAGTGTTTCATTTGCTTTAAGCAGTAAGACAAGCCAGTCTTTTATTTTAGTTAGGACACATGGACTATTAAATCATTCTCTAACTGCTGCAGTATTATGACTTCAACTACAATCCAAAATTTAAACATAACTCTCTCTGTTTCAAGTCATGTCCTTTACAAAGTCGCGGAGCATAAATCACTTGATGATGTTGACAATTGGAAGACGGTGCCTGGAAGACATGCGCAGTTTTCTGTCAAAAAAATGAACAGGAGTGGGCAAGTCAGAGGTGGAAAAAGAGCAAGAGGACACAGTGATTGTGCCAAGCTTTTTCTGCCAGGATACATGGTACAGTTAATTTATCTTTAGGCAGTGAATTTACAATTCCATCCTTCCAGTAAAGGTTTTGACTTGCTCAGGCTGATTGACACATATTTTTATTTAACCTCGCAGAAAATATTTGAAAATGTAATAATTGTGGCCTTCTGGGGAGTTTAGGAAACCCAACAGAAACCTGTCAACACGCTGAATCTTAGTAAAACGTTTCCAGCGAACTGTCTAGAGAGTCAGTGTGTGAAGAGAGGACTAGTGAGCGTCTGTCTTCAAAGGCAAATATCCACAAAGAAAACATACAATTATAACTCAATATAACATTGCGCGCAGTTACGGTAATTTTTTTTCTGTCTTTGTTGACTGGAATAAGAATGGCCCTCCAGTAAACAAACCGGGGCAGCCATGGCACCCAGAATCCTGCTCAGATACGCCAAGTAATCACCTGTGGTTTCTTGTGCTGACTAAAAAAAACCACTGCCTTTCTTGGTCGTGTGGTGCAGAGCTTCCTGAGATGCCGTGATTTATTTGTTATGTTTGACTGCAGTTCTTGTTGCCTCAGGGGCCTCGCTCCGTCACAACGGTTAAGGCACAATTGTTGTTTTGCTCACGGAGGATTTGATACCCTTTGTTTGACAGACATTCAATCTGTGGGAACAGTTCTCGCTGTCATTGCTCTGTCCTCTTCTCTCCATTATGTTTCGTCTTTTAGTCGAAATCCAGATTCACCAGCAAACAAGGGAATCGCATTCTCTCTAAGCTTGCCTCATCTTGTAGGTCTGTCTCCATCTTGATTGATTTCATTTTATTCGCTACAAGGCATTTTGTTCTGATTACAATCAATGGGATTATCTCAAATGTAACCAATGACTCTGCTTTAACATAATGAACTCCTGTGAGGTCTGACACTCCACTATTTGCAGAAACAACCAAAGTAAATTTAAACTGCACATCTTAGGCAACGATGGAAAGTCCCAGCAGCAGCCGTGAACCCACCCATAGCTGGCCCTGGTGCTCCTTGCCTGCTTTGCCGCTTGCTGCCTCCTGTGTGCCCCCCGGGCTCAGGGGAAGTGGGGAGGCCCTTCATACCCATTTGGCCCTGGCTAACAGGGGATGAGGTCACTCCAAATTCCCTTTATCCCCTTATAGCCCCAGACGGGCTGGCAAAGTAAGCCTACCACAGGACCCAACATAAAACATAAATGGCTCTGTAAAAAGCTGCTGGGCTGATGTGACTCATTAAAAAACACTGGCGCCAACTCGCTTTTATTAATTCATTATTGTGTTTGGGGAGAGTGATGTTATTGGCTTTAATTGAAAAGGCTGCGTTCTTTCTCTCCTAGTTTCTGTCTCATATTTGAATGCAGTGTCACTGAAGTTTACTGTGCTCATTGTAGGTAGGATTCTCCACTTTGGCAAAGTATCAGGAACCTCATTTTAAGATAGATTTTTGGATAAATCTACTATTGTTTCCTTCTGTGGGAGTACAAAAGTCACATGTGTACAGTCCTACTCTTTGCCATGAGTCTTCCTTTTTTTCCCCCTTCTCTCTTCTTGCAGACAGCTTGTGCTGCCTTTATAGGGCCTGGTTCGAGTTCATGAGGCAGATACCCAAACAGGCCAAACACCGGCCAAGTACATACTCATAATGCGCACGCACACAGATAATGAGGCTGTGCGTTGCTGGCAGTTTTGTTTTTCCAGTCTGTACCTTCTCCCATTAGGCTCACTGTGAAATCTTTAGTGATGTTTTTTTGTGTGTGTGAACCACACAGCTGAACTGCTGCATGGGGTTGTGGTACAAGTTGTATAAGCAGAAGAAGGATGGAGACGGGTGTGTCGGTGGGAGAGGGGGAGGAGAAGATTGGGTATAAGAACATGGTTAGTGAGAAGAGATGTGGAAAACAAAACTAAGGTAGCGTGGAAAAGGGATGCACTGAAAAGAATGCAAGAAGTTACCACAGAAAGTAGCAAAGAGAAAGAAAGATGGCAGTGAGACTGTGTTGGCAGGATGGGGGTGGGTGCCTATCAGCGGCTGTTCCTTCCTGAAACGTGGCCACCCGAGCCTGCCTGGGCCCTGGATGCACATGTGGAACAGTTTACTGTAATGGAACTCTAAATTAGTGGTGGTTTGAAGCTGCCTGCAGCAGTAGGGTGTAATTAACTGGCTCTGTTGAAAGAAAAAGAGCCAGAAAGCGAGGCAGGGAGGGAGCCAGAGCAAAAGGCAAGGGGTGAGAGGTGTGTGTGTGTTGGTGGGTGCTCTCACACATGTGTGGAGTTTTTCTAAGTGCTTGATTGCATGTGTATGTGATTTAGACTGTGGTGCATATGTGTGCATCTTGGAAAGCTCCCCCTCGTTTTCCTGGGCACGGCGCCACCTCTTAGTGCCCCCCAGTGCCCAGACCGTGTCACTGTTCCTCTGTGTCTTTCTGCTCAGTTCAGCAGTTCACCAGTTCACCCTTAGATCTTTTCCCCCCTCATTTCTTTGTTTATACCGAATTCATTACCAAGATTTTTTCCCTGTCTTTTCTCCCAGATTCACAAGCCACAGCAGTTCCAAATTCCTTGGCTCTGCTCTTTTTCAAAGCCACATTTAAAAAACAAGCTGATCACACCACCCACTCATGAAATCACGCTAGGGAAGCAGAAGGCAAAAAGAAAACATGAGAAAGAAAATGGGTGGCTTTACCAGGATTTTCCCCCTCTTGTATTAACAGTCAACACTGGGGCACAACTGCAGCCTTGTCCACACTTGAGTCTGACATGTCTGTGCCTACTGTGTGGAGTCGAAGTGACGAGCAGGCCATAGGAGGTTAAAGCCAAAATGACTCCGTGGGATGGGAGGCTGACCTCAAGAGAAGATAGTTGGAAGTGACAGCAGCAGTTAGCAATCAGCGGATCTTATTTTCCCTACCCCCTCAACCCCCCCATCGCTCTCTTCAAACTCTGGACCCTGTGTCTGGGCCTCTGGTCCTGGGGGGAAAGAGGCAGAGAGGCAGGCTGCTGTGCTAGGCTGGCAGCAGGAACAGAGGAGCTCTTTATAGTAGAGTTCTGGTGATTTAAATCATATGGCATAGCCTGGAATCACTGTAGAAGTCTGGAAGCTCTTCAAAACTGCAAGAACAAGAGCACTCTCTCTCTTTCTCTCTCTTTTTCCCCTCCCTCCCCCCTCCTGCTCGTCCCTGTTATAACTTTTTCCAGTCTTCTTTCTTATTTTCTTTTCCCTTCACCCGGTCCCAGTTTTTCACAGCTCTCTCATTCTTTTTGTCTCGCGTCTTTGTCTGTTTTGGTTCGTGCCGTCCCGCCTTTTTTTACTTTCTCCTTTCCATCCCATTCGCTCATACCTGTTGGTAGGAAGCTTGCGCATCCTTCTTACATTAGAACTGTGAACAAACTATTCTCTATTCCAGAACTTCGACTCAGAGAGTCCAGAGTTGATCTGAGGTGAACAGTGTTTGTAGAGCTCACGAAGGATCTCGACACAAACCACTGATTGTATCATGTTGGTCATGTTCGTGCCATTCAGAAACCTTTACGCTCATGTTTAATGTGGTTAAAAAATAACAAATAACACATTTCTCTGCCTTGTCTTCCTCAGAAAAGTGAACTGGATGACACCTCTAAAGCGGAGCCCGACATTACCTCATTAGACCAGAAGCTCCATCGTCGCTCATCTGCTCTCCACATCCTGACAGTTTTCAGAAGGACGCGGACTTCAACTTTGCCAGGGCTTTCCAGGTGTTGTGAGAACTTGACTTTCGCCCAGCGGCCTGCTGTGGACCTCTGGGTGCTACATCACCATGGCTACCAACAGGGAACAGCAGGTGGGTCACATGACCCGCTTCCCACCTACTGTCTACCCCTTCGCTTTCAACTCCATGAGAAGCCATTCCCCGTTTGACCTGCTAGCCAACAGCAGCCTGTTTGGGAGATTTGGTGCCGACCTTCCCAAAGAAATGGCTGCTCTCTGTAAGTCATTTTGATTACTGTTTAACTTTTCCTCCCTATGGGTATCATTTTCCATTTCAGCTGTAACTACATACAGTATATACCTTCATTTTAGTCAAGTCACATTAAACAATTTAGATGTGCATTGGAAAGGGGAAAATGTGGGTGTTTAAATTGCACTTGATTATGGGTAATTTTGTGGAAATGGAAAACTTAAAGGTCTGTTTGTGATATAGGACTTAGAAAGAAAGAAATGTAGAAAGAAATCCCCTAAAGAAGCCATGAGGGAAAAGTTCACTTTCATCAATACAATGACTACTCCTGTGGTTTCCTTATAGATGCTTGTAGCTGGTGTGGCTGTGACCACAGACCCTGGCTGCTCTGGTGTGTGTGTGTGTGTGTGTGTGTGTGTGTGTGTGTGTGTGTGTATCTGGACCTCTCACTGAGCTTTTATGAGGCAGGCAACCCACAAGTCTGCAATTAGAGACAAAACGGCATTCTTTCAGTGTGAGCTGATGAATGATCTGAGTATCAATAGATTTCTGAAAATGTGCACAACTGCAGTTCACAGAATTTTCTAAATGAACGTATCACACACCTTGTAGACAGAAAGGGAAGCTGGAGGCAGAGGCCCCTCCTGGATCCTTAGACGTGTAGTTATAGACGTGACCACAGGGGGCACTGTTGTATTCTGAAGCTCTGGGCTTGGGTGATGTATGGAGCACAGAGCACAAAGAGGACATTGTCCATAATATTTTTTCTGTTATGTAAAATCTAGCCAGATTACACACACACACACGTGCACATTGATAGCATACATCGCTCATTGTTCAAAACACCTGCATGTTTCAGATCAGGAGTGTTCTAATAATAAATATTATGATGATTATTATACCAGTGCTGTCTTAGCATGTGACGGAAAGGAAGGCGGAAATAGAGAGAAAATAAGGAACAATTTCATTGAGGTTAGGGCATTAGGTAAAGGTAAGCAAGAGTTTGAAATCTTATCTGGGTGAAGTGCTAAATGGGAGGCAGGTGGTGTTGGGTGGTAGGTGGTGGAGGGGCTATAATGGGTGTGGGTGGCAACAGCTGAGTAGTGCTGAGCCTGAGAGCCCCCCTGCATATGTGTGCGGAGCCCCCCCTGCTCTCCCTCACCACAGCATGCCTGAGCACCTCTCCAGCCTTTCAGCTGTCAATCACTACCTCGCTCCCCACCCCTCCAGTGCCGCTGCTGCCCACCTAATCCTCAAGGTATTTTCACAGAGCAAGAGAGGAAGAGAGCGAGAGAGAACACCTGGGATAATGTCCTGGTGTGTTGGAATCCAGGAACACACCCTGCTAGGAAAACACACAGATACACACATGCAAACACGCCACCAGAGACACTACTTCCACTCTCTCTCTCTCCCTCTCTCTCTCTCTCTCTCTCTCTCTCTCTCTCTCACACTCACACACTCACACACACAGAGCAGTTCTTTCATCTAAAAACTAGAAACATACCCCCGACGCAGACTGAAATCCCTCTGCACTGACAGATGAATTCTTTTTGGGTTTTACACTGGCATGAGTTAAAACAAAAACAAGTATCAAAGCACACACAGACACAGGCAACCACATGCACTGGTGGTTTTATTCATGACTGCTTGTACTGACACATCCACGCTGGCAGTAGTATCATTCACAAGGGTTGAGCTCTGCAGTTCTGTGTGTTTACCAGGACTTTGGTCAGAGATTAATTCAGGATCAAAATGACAGTTATCATGAACTCTAACTAAATTTTTCTTGGTATATATTGCATAGTGCATATTAGCAGATACAGATCAGTGTCAGTACTAATACTGTCTAATGTGACAGTCTAATATTCATTCATCTGCGCATTAGGATAAACATTAATATGAATTAGTCTCCAGGAGATGATCATATGATCAACAAAATATTTCCCTTTTGCACCTTTTGAGACGTGGCTTAGCAATCAATATTTAATTAGCAATTCATTAATTATTAGTTAAATATCAATCAAAAAATTGTGAAAATGTAACAACATCCTAAAGCATAAAGTAAAATCCTGATATGTCTTTTTTTGTTGACAGAATTATTATGTTTTTTGAAACAGAATTGTTAAATGAAAAACAGGAATGCAGGTAGAAACGTGGTCAGTGAACGCGTCTTTTATACGTGACTTAAATGAACAGTTCTCAGTTTTGTTGATAGTTGTTACCTAATGGTTTAAAACTCTTAACTTCTTGTAGCACAACATTTTTGCTCCTAGAAAAAGACATCTCTTCAAGTTTTATCCACAATGGAAAATTCTCAGCTGTTGGCATTCCCTTTTCAAACATCCTCCTGCTGTATGCTTTGACAAGGAATGTTACAAGTTATTTTACTGACAACAGTCTCATTCCCCGCTCTCTTAAAAGTTAGCGGGGAAGACAAAAGGTCTTGGTTTGGACATTCTCCAGACACTGTTTTTCTTCTCTTTCTACTTCTTCTCCAGTAGTTAACAGACCTGCTCATTGTTGTCAGGGCTGCCTGTAGTCCAGACTGTGAAAATACCTTCCACATAAAGGGAGTATCGTTGTTGGTATTTCTGTGTGTGTGTGTTTATTTATTTTTTTATTTGTGTAAATAGCTTTGCAGTCTTGCCCAGCTTCAGCGTTCAGAGCTCTGTGCATTATTGTTGTTAGACCACCTGCCTTTGTTGGGTGTGAACGGTGTGCCAACAGGTTCAAAGTACCTCCCATGGCGGCGCTCTGTTTTGGCACCAGTCTGTCTTTGGAAATATTTGTTTTGCACAGAAGTGGGAAGAGACAGAAGAGGGGAGGGATGGGATTGGCGTTCTGTGTTTGCACATGTAGAGATAGTAGGCTTTTCTTCATTCTTAATGCTGAGCAAAAAATGTGGACCCAGAAATCCCTAGCACAAGTCAAGTCAGGTTCACTGACCGTGTGGGTGTGTTGCAAGACTCTCTCATCCTTTACAACCATATCTGTAGAAATGCGCAAAGGCATCTGCTCACCCATGAAAGGGTTTGACGGCTCTTTGGGCAGTGTATTGCAGAGGCTGTTATCAGTTGATCCCTGTCATTATGGGAGTCCTTCAAACAAACAGTTGGAAGCCCATTAAGGCCACTTACTATGTGATAACATCGCCATTGAGCCCTGAAACACCTCTCTAAGCTTTCACCAATCAGCGCAGGAGCCCTGGCCTCAAAGCCAGCCACGGGGATGTTTTGAAAAGCTAGTAGGTCATTTCCTTCAGTCCACATGGCTCTGCCCAAAAGCTTGCATGGCTCGGACTTCCCATTCAGACCATAATTTCTAGCTTTGTGTTGACTGATGTACACAGAGAGTCTGTGCTGGATTACAGAGGGATGAGATTAAAAGCATTGTATTAATAGAATGGCATGAATAGCCTGTTGAAACTTGTGTACAAGCTGCCTGACTCTGCTCGGTGGTGCCTCTGGTGGAGACAAGGTGAACAGTTGTTTACGTAAAGAGCGTGTTGAATATGAATTTATACACCACACACACACACACACGTTAACATGCTCACTGCCAAGCATGTATGCACGCACCAGTGCGTGTTTGAACTCAAACACACGTCTACATGCAAACACACAAACCATTAAGCTAGGCAGGCTGTGAAAAGAGCCCAAATGTTCCAACCGAAAAAAATATCCTCATGCCGTGACATAATTAAAAACACTCATTGCATTCTTAAACACACATACACACGCCTTGAAGGAGGTCATGTTGGCTTAGGGAGCTCGGGGAGTTGCGTAAAGGAGCCATTTTGGTGGGAAATGTGGTATGAGAGGGAATGTAAAAGCGAACCTTTAAATGGAGGAAAAGGACAGCAGAGAAGATGCTGACGAGCAGAGCGACGCCTTCACCAGTGGAGGCGAAACAGAGCACAAACAGCACATTGTAGTGCTTTATTTATTTTCATAGGAGTTGAAGAGTTGGACTTCGGCCCAGCATGATTATGACTGTGGCTGACAGTGTAGCTTGGACTTTGTGTGTGAGCCAGCGTGTTCTTATGTGGGGATCTGGTATTTTTGAGTAAAGGGATAGAGGAAGATAAAACAAAAAGTGAGCTATGTATAGTTATAAAAATTCTGAGGTCAGACCCCTCCATTCCTTACAGGCACAAAGGAACAGAACTCCTTGGTTAGTTTTTCCCTCTCCCCCTTTGGCTCTTTAACAAGCTCCCTTTTGAAACTGTGATCGACCCTCAGAGATACCCGAGTGTTCACTTTTCTGCTTGCTTTTCTGCTTGGCATTTACTGGTCGTTTTTTTGATTTGTTGAAGAAGAAGAGGGCTGAGAATGGGATGAAAAAAGTGAAGATATTAGATATTAAAAAAATAAAAACACAATCAATTACCTATGTGAGACAGAAGGAAACTTGCAGTATGTTATCTTATAAAACCATACAACCAATCACTGGATCTTTCCTGACAGTATAAATAAAAACACCTGGGTGGAAATGTTACTTTGTTTCCCACATATAAGATATATACTTTATGAATACTACTATATTATAAGGCCCTACATTTAACTATGAATGACCCTGGTTTGTTAAACTAAACCAGTGTTAACAATGTTTAGTTTTGTCACCAGTGTTTAATGTTCCTAGTTTCAAAACGTCATCAGAAGAAAAAAGGTTTTAGAGCCATCTGCTTGCCTCTGCTCTGTGACAATGATCTACACAGTGAATTAGCGAAGCTGGGACTGGGCCATTTGTGTGTACTTGTGTGTGATGACAGCATGTGCGGTGCTCTTCGGCTGTGCCCTTGATCTATCAGTGAGACTGGACCCTCCTCTGCTTTAATAAACAGCTCTGCATCATCTGACATCCCTGCTTTCATCTCCCTAGGCGACCACTAGCCTCAAGACGACAGCTCTCTGAGGCGTTCCACTCCTTTTTGGAAATCGATTCCCCTCACGTGGCTCTTGTTGCTTTTCAACCAGCGCTGGCCATGTTTCACTAGATCAAATTAGCAGGACGGACCACTTTGCTTTTCCAGACAATTTAAGCACACAGTGAAGATGTGTTTGTGAAACTGAGTGGAATATCTGCTCCTCCGATGAAATCCACCTAAACCCTCTCGGCTTATGCACTCCAGAGTCCCCTTTCTCTCTCCGCTCTCGACTTTCTCCTCAGCTCTCACCTTGGATTTCCTCTCGTTATCCTTTTCTGCAAGTTCCAGCCAATTTGCCCTAAGTGCTGGAAACTTTCTGAAACAGTTTGTGGTGTACGTTTGTGTGCGCCTGAGAAAGTCTGTATGTGTGGAAAGTCGGCAAAGCCTGCTGGTAAGGGAGAGGCCAGAAGTGTACTACGGTTCTGACATGATGACAGATGAAAATAGAGAAGCTAGTATTGAAAATGGGAGGCGTTTGTTTTCAGCTGGGCCTTTGTGGGCACGTGCGAGAAGAAAGGCGCACAATGGCGAGAAAGGAAGGATGGTCCCTCACAAGGCGTGGGAGGGCACACAGGGCAGGACTATGAGAACAGGACGGCGGTTTCATATTTTTGGCTGAACAACTAAAAATCTGTCTGTGTTTTCCCCCACGAAAACAAAAATAAGTAGCTAAATGTCATGATAGTACGGTCGGAGGGAGAGAGAGAGAGAAAGGGGCTTTGCTGAACGATGGCCAAATGTGATAATGCTCTGAAAAGTAGCTCTGTTAGGCGCTTCGTGTGACCAGCATGTGAACACTGGCAAACATGCCCACCAGTGAGAAATGGGCTCTCTTGTAAGGTCTGCCTAACTTTCCCCGTGTCTCTCCTCGGTGACACATCGGGTATCTTCCGGAGATATGTTGTGAGAGACTGAGGTAGATGGGTGGATAAGATTGCATGTCTTGTCAGAGCTGAACATGTGTAAAACCTGCTGCAGTTGATGGATGTGATGAGAAAGAACGCTAGGATTGCTCTCTCTGTTTTCACTGACAGACACACTGACACGCGACTACAGACAATGTGGCAGTGTATTAAGACAGCTCCTGATTGCTAGCTGCTCCATTATGCTACTTTATGTTTTAAAAACGTCCAGTGTGAAATTGCACGTGTTTCTGAGTAACCTGAATCTAGCTGTAGTGGGAGGGCACTCTGGACTGGTGTTTAGTGTCTCTATCATCACTGGCAATCTGTTTCAGCATGTCCACACACTGCACACATGCTCACATCAGCAATGGAAAAGCTCTACATTCCTTTCAAAATCACCATGCTGTATTTAGCACATAGGCATTAAAAAGAAGCTGTCTTTATTGCCTTGCACACCACTGTGTTGTTGACCGCTTGGCTGGAACCTCAATGGCTGTGTACAAAGGAAGTGGCAACAATGTGTTGTATACGTCTTATCTGTAATTGGCATCACAGTGTGAGACAGTAGTAAAGCCTGATTTCCTGGGCTCCAGCCAACATGGAGCTACAAGCAATGTGGTCCAGCTGACCTACAGTAGCGTCTCAGATAAGGGGGCGAGACAACAGAAAAAATGGGACTAATCATTACAATTATAGAATAATTCTATTGAAGATAATTATAACATTTTGTTCATGTGGGTAAATTGTTCTAATCAGTGTAGTTGGACGTGATTGAACGCAGCAGTCACACAAAATGCCCAGTGAGTTGGCATCTCGTGAAAATGAAAGATTTCCAAAGCCTGAAACAATGGCAGAGAACTTCGTCAACCAAAACAAATCATGCAGGCAGGAAAAATGGCAACAGGGAACTTGATGAAATGGGGAGAGAGTATTTGCAGAACCAGAGGAGGGGGGGTAGTGATGGAGCGACTTGTGAGCCAGAGAGTCAGGGAGAGAACGGGGAGAGCAGGATAAGTTGGGGGGGAAAGTTAGTGGCCCAGTGGGGGTTTCTTCTAGAGTTCAACTTCTCTGGCGGGGGAAGGAAGGGGAGGAGGGAGGGGAGGTAGGGACCAGCCTGGGTCAACAGCAGTATGGAGTATGTGTAGATTAGATGTCTAAACTCACTCAGCAAACCCTCTGAAGCGTTGGAAGACTCACAACTCACAGCGCTGTGTGCCAGTAAGTGGAGAACCTGGAGTTAGTGGGCTGAGTTATAGACTCAAAACCTGTAAAAAGAAATGTCAAAACCAGAAGAGAGTCAGATAAGGACCACAAATCCACAAAAACAAAAGATTTTCAAATGTGTGCACATGATATTGTAAATCAATAGTTTTGCTGCTCCAGACCGGAGCAGCCCTGGCAAACAATGCTGGTGTTACATAGAAAACGTGAACACCAGGGGATTAGACCGTTTCTAGTTTCCAGGATACTGTATGAAACGAGCAGTGAGAAAAGAGACAGGAAGGAGACGAGAGACGAGTGTGAGAAGAATGCGAGCGGATCATAAAAATGTGACTCGGGACAGTGATGATTTAATCAGAAATGCATCCAGATCAGGACTTTTTTTTTTTTAATTACTGTCTAAGTGGGAGGAGAGGTGGAAAAAACAACAGGCAGGGTTAGCAGGGGCATCTCTGATAGATAACAGTTCGTTATCTAGCCTCACAGTTCTATTCTTGATGTCATTCAGCTTCCTCTTTACGACCTGACCGCGCTATGGAAATACGTAAAAAATCCACTGATGTTTGCTGTTTAATGCTAAAAGATAGCAGTTCACTGTGTGAATGAGAAGATCAGCCTGCACATGCACGGGAGTGTGTCAGCTTGAGTAAGCGCTCCTAACAGGACGAATAGCAGTTAGGACCATACATACTTGAAATCATTCTGATGGTGTGAAACTATGCTTAATTTCACGAGACAGGAAAAAGGATGAAGTGTTAGGCAGGAGAAAGGGAGGAGGGAGGGCACTGTGTGTTTATGAAGAGTGTAGCCAGCAGCACAGATTGACAGGAAATGGTGTCTTTTATGCCTGCTGGGCTGTACCACTTGTACTGGTCTGACAGGGGGAGATGAGTGTGACACGCAGACACTGACGCTGTTCTATTATCATGTATCTCCCACCGTATCAGAGTGTCTCTGTTTATAGGCTGGGAGCTACAGCTGCTGGTGCGAATAGCTGCCCAAGGTGACTGCATACCCAATAAAGTGTAGTCTGCTGAGCAACAGTTAGGACCAGTGGCCGGCTTTCTCATGGACCGCAGACTGCCTGTTGATTTACTTTGATTCATTTGTGTCACGGATAAATAATTGAATCGTGTTTAGCGATACACAGCGCGGCCGGTGCTGAATGAGTCTATAAGCAGGGATCACATTTGTATGGTATCACTTCAGTGACACGTCAGGTGACGAGTGTCTTTTTGACACTTTAAATTCTCTGCCCACAGAACATCCCATCTGCATCCACGCATTTCTCTGTTTGTCTTTGCAAAATTTGTCCAGAAATAAATCACAGACAGCGTCAAGTTGACCTGTGAGAAGTGTGTTCAGCACGTGGTGTGTTTGTATTTAGGGGGTATTTTTGTAAATGCACTGCAGGGATTAGGCAAGGCAACCATCATTCATCACTATTAAACCACGTCCAGAGGGAGAGACAGAAAGAACTACCCATCCTCTGTTCCCTCAAACAGACAGAGAAGAGGGAGGGATTTGCCCTGGCATCTGGTTTCTGGGTTCAACCACAGCACAATGTTCCTTCTCTCTCTCTGTCTCTGGCTCTCTTTCTCACACTCACATACACACCCGGCCAGTGGCTGGACTTCAATATGGTTATGATTAGAGACGGAGGCTCAGAGAAGGAAGGGGAGGGGGCTCATATTTACTGCAAGGGAATTGGGGGAGGTGCAATTTAAGGACAGACAGAGACGGGGACCAGATCTGAGTGGGACACGATGGGAGGGGGACTGCGTTTAGGCTGAAATATGAAACACAAAAGCAGCACAGACAAAAAAGCAAGAGAAGAATGGGAATAAAGTTTGCTCCCTAAGCAGATCACTTCTTCCTCCAGTGCAGTCTCTGCTGGCCAGCCCCCTCTACTACCCCTCTGACCCCCCCCTCCTTCCTCCTGGGTCCCTCTGTATCCCTCCCTCTCTGGCATTCTCTCTCTCACTCCACCCCCTCTCAGAGCGTCATGCCGAGGCAGTTGGTTCGCTCCGCCGTGTCTGGGGCTCAGCAAGAGCTGTGAGAGGCTGTTATTTAGGTCTGTTACAGCAGACAGGGAGCAGCTCGCACAAGGGCTGGGGGGAGTAGAGAGTCAGAGTCACGCTCAGCTCAGCTCAGCTCAGCCCAGCACAGCCCTGCATACCCAGGCAGGAACCAGATCTGCATTCCTGCTGCGAGGGAAACTCCGGCGTCGGCAGGAAAGGACAGAAGAGACAGTGACAGTGAGAGAGAAGTGAACGGAGGGCAGCGAAGGCGGCAGATCCAGCTAGCTGTTGCTGCTGTTTGTTGTTGTCACTGCTACAGCGAGTGACGTGAGCGGTGGAAACGGGGCAGGACACAAGCAGGACTGAGGGCTCCTGGTGATTTTTGCCAAGGGA
This sequence comes from Microctenopoma steveboyesi, assembly GCA_032359275.1. Lineage (NCBI taxonomy): Eukaryota > Metazoa > Chordata > Actinopteri > Anabantiformes > Anabantidae > Microctenopoma > Microctenopoma steveboyesi. The sequence continues at coordinate 10,963,604 of JAUMHF010000024.1, forward strand.
GGGGGGGTGCCATGTTCGACTGTATGGAGGCTCTGGGAATGGGCCCCCATCAGCTCTATGATGTCACCAGCCGTGGTGCATGCATGCTGCGGAAGGCGAGCCCCTTCTTCACAAGGCTGGACCCCTTCGTGTGGACGGGCAGTGCCAGTGTTCAGTGTAAGTGGCATCCTGTTTGGATTTTTTGTGTGTGACACAATTGCGTCTCTCTTTCTCGTCACTGGCTTGTTTACCCCTCAGGGCTCAGCCAAGAGGGCTGCTGTCAGGGGTTACAGAGCAGCACAGGAAAAGACTGAGACAGTCTCCTCTCCTGTTGTCTCCCCTTTCTGTGCTCTCCTCTTCTTTCCTGTACTCCACTCTGCTCACCCCCCTCACAGCCCACTGCCTGTCTGAGCTGCTCAGCCATCTGAAAGATACTCTGCTATGATATGATATGCGCTGTCTGTCTGCGTTTCGGTGCGCTGTCTGTGTGAGTATTCCTCATAGACTTTTGAGTCTGAGTCTGCAGAGTCAAGTTTCAGCCACACCGTGTGCCACCTTTTCAGGTGCTCTCTTCTAAAAAGGATTCAAAAGAGAAAACTGGTCAGTGAGGAAGAGAAAACACTCATGCAGTGGAGACACTGTTTAGTTTAGTTTAAATTCTATTTGTGGTCTGGGTTTGACACTAGATGTTTGGTTTCTGATGCATTTGTCATGATGAACGCAGCCTGTTTAATATTACAGATGTGAAAAGTTTTGTACAGCCTGCTGCAGTGCTCATGGGTCAGAGGTTTGATTATGCATGGAACTAGATGGATAATGATATTCCTCTGAAGCCAAACAGCAATAAGTGGATGAATTATTTAATGGATAAATGGATGAATACATTAGAAGTGTGGAATGCACCCAGCTTTCTTTTTCTCACTTTTCCTCACCCTCCTGCAGACAACAGGCCTGTCTCTGGACAGACAAAACTGGGGTTCCTTTTCCATACACTTCCAGGGGGCCACTACTGCTGTGAGAGAGTGGAAAGGGAGTGGGGGTGTGCACACATAGTATGGAGAGAGACATGTGGAAGGAGCTAAGCCAGATATGACAGTGGAAAAACAATCAAGAATACAAGAAGAGATAGAGCAGTCACATAAATAACTGTGTTCTTGTTTCTCGTCAGCTTTTGGTTCAATTTTTTTGTTTTGCATTTTTGTGTTTGTTCATCCTTCTGCTTTTTGTTCCCTTTTTACTGCCTCTCGGGAGGGAGTCATCTGTCTTCATTAATCGTGAAGACACCAGCGTTTCAGTGGCTGTCATGCACACTGGCTGAGCTTTAATGAAGACAGATGCCCTGTCATTGGAGGCCGAGGCCAAGGGGGACTCCAGCCAGCCCAGCCTGCTCTGCTTAGCTAGGGGAGCCCTGATGATAACAAGATGAGATTTGTTTATTTAATCAATCAGGCCTCTGTGGCCTCTCCTTTTAACCCATTCACAAACACATGCTCACATTTAACAATTAGGCCTCCAGATACCTAAAGCACATTTTTCTTTTAGGCCTTTGTTCCGGAAAATCAAAGAGATAAAAAGTCTTGAGAAGGTGCCCCGAGGGTAAGAGAGCGGAGTCAAAGTGGAGGCTGGTGTGGTGTACTGTTTCAAGCCCTCTGCCCAATAACCTTTGTAAACAAGGTTGTTCTGTCCCCACACGAGGAGCCAGAATGCTTCTCTTTACCGAAACAGTTGCCGCTCTTTGTCCTCATCAGTGAGGCTGATGAATTGAAGTTTGAGTCTGATATCTCATTAAGTCAGTACAGCTGCTCAGCAGAGGGACCTGCCTGGCTAATGCCACACACGCCACACACCTAAATAACCACGGAGAAGTAGTGCCCTCGTACTTAACAATGACGTGCTGTGCTCAGGCCTTCTAGAAAGTAAACAGTGTCAACAGATCAACAGTGTCGAACAAAGGTTAAATAACGGCGTTAATGTACATGTTATAAAATGTACACCAAAGCATACTCATAATAATAATAATAAAAATGTTCCTCTAAGCCTGCAACAAAATGAGAATCCTATTGTGTTGCAGTGGTAGGTGTCACTCTTGTTGGCTGCTAGCCAGGAGCAATCAGAAGGCTTACAGTGCGTGGTCATTTTTCCTGTTTTCTTGTTCTCTAGCGTGAGACTTCAATGTCAGAGGTTAGTCAGGGGCTACAGCCTGGCCAATGTCAGATCTACACCATGTGTGGCAGTCTTGTCAGCCTGCTGAAAAGGAGAACCTTTCAACCAGCTTGGCTTTTGTAATGCCCTTAAGTGCCTTATGCCATGGAGCTGGTACTACATCTCTGCTGCCCCGCACGTAAGGATAATGGACACTGATTTAGTCATACGTCAATGAGAACTGAATTAGTCAACTGCCAGGGAAGCCATTTGAGAGAGCCTATGCAGACCAATCCTCTCTCTGTCAATGTTGATTTGCTTAGAAGAATGAGACAATTACGCTTAGCGGTTCTCCAGGGTCAGAAGAAGGGGAAATGGGTCTTTCTCACCAAAACACACGCGTCTTCTTGACCACTGCTTGAATATTAATTGTGATGCTTGCAAGTGAACCCAACACGAGACCGACATGGTGGAAGGGGATCACCTCTGTAATCCGTCACCGTGTGTGCAGTCCCACATACGGACAATGCACGGGCACACGCCCCTCTTTGTTTCCATTAATGTGCGGTTCAAATGTGAATTGAGGAGCTAATTGAAATGAGGGTATATCTCGGCAGAAATGGCAGAGAAATAAGAGCTCCCTGTGACCGCTGGCACATTCTGGCCCCGATCATTTTCTCCCTGATGGAAGTCCGCAGTTCTTTCATTATAATTACAAAAGATTCAATTAAAAGATTAGAATGCCTGAGGGGGCAGGACTGGGAATAGATAGTGGTATCTTGGTTAGCGGGGCAGTGTGTGTGTGCGTGTGCGTGTGCGTGTGTGTGTGTGCGTGTGTGTGCGTGTGTGTGAGAGAAGGAGAGGGAGAGAGAGAAATGAGGGAGACCTACAGAACCGTGGTTGCAGTTCTAATGAGGATTTCTCAGTGCTGTTATATATACATAAGCCTTGTTGATCCTTTCAATATAATGTCAAAAGAATGTGCTGAAGTTAAAAGGCTTAAGTAGTCAGCTGCTCCAAGGTTACTGAGTCGTAATTGATAGGGCCGAGGGAAAAACCTTCGCTTGTCTCTTAAAACAATTAAACAAGTGCAACTAAATTGGCTGTTTGAAGTCAAACAAAATGTGCGTTTACATGTGAGGATAGTTGTTTATAATTCACCCAATTTCACTACGTTACAACACGGAAAACTCTTGTGTAGCTGGAAATCATTTCCAATATAAGAACTACATCTGTTCATAGGTCATCATCTTCCACACCACCATGCTAACAGAGCTGTCTCAGCTCTGCAGGAATAGCTGAGCCTATTAATAGGCAACGCTGCCTATAAATAAACACTCGATCCCTGCATTTACTTTTTTATCACAAGCCCCCTGTCATGGTTGGTTTTACCTATGCGTAAAGAGGGGGGGGTCCACCTGTATCTGATTGTCTATATGTAATGTTATGTGCCTGGTGTTGGGCAACCAGAATGCTGTGTCAAATACAGAGATGGACAATTTGCCAGGCCGCATTCCCTAGGCTTGTGTTGGAATTCAGCTCTGCTCTAATAGCAGTTTATAGCCCCTCAGCAACGTCAGTCACACCGCTGTAAATAAAACTCATCAGCCGCCATGTAGAGGCTGAATTTGTCACTTCAGTCTTCTGCTGTTCATTTTAGCTCAATTTGCAGCTGTATTTCACAACAGTGCTCACTCTTGTAAAAGTATGAGGAGCATGACAGAACAGGCAACGAAGCCAGAAGCTGGGTATGAAATGTGAACTTTCACACGTCCTTTCTCAATAGTTGTTGGTCGTAGTATTGTGGTTACCCACCCGAAAACCCATGTCTGGCTGCTGCTGTTGTATCTGTTTACTGAGAACAACTCTCTGCCTGCCAGGCACATTTTCCCTTGTACAAAAGCGTGGGCAGTTGGCAAGCTATGAGTGTGTACCTTGGCATTTTTGTGTGCATGCTATGCTTGTGTGTGCACCTGCATGTACTGTTGACACGTGTAGGCTTACAATACACTTGTGTATAGTATATACATATGCGTATGTCAGCTTGGAGCCTGCATGTGTAAGCCGAGTGTGAAGAGAGCTGTTCTGTTACCACTGTGATATTGACTGACGGCGTGGCTCAAATGTTGCTAGGGGGCTCACTGTTATGAGAAGCGCAGGGGCTCGCCAAGCTGGGCCCAGGAACCCAGACGAGCCCGACTGTCCTCCCTCTGCGTATATGTGAATGGGCTGTGTTTATGCAGTGACAGCGTTTGGCAGGGAGTGTTGTAGTACAGCTATTATCCGGGCTCAGCAGTGGAGAGTGATGGAAGAGGTTTGTGGAGGGAGAGCGAGAGAGTCGCTGGCGTTGTGTTCGTTTCGACATTAGTCAAATTCTTGCCAGTGTCCAGTATGAGCAAATGCAATAAACTACACTTTACTGGGAATGGCTCATTTGTTTGTGTGCACACACATGCATTTCAGTATGCGGATGTGTGCGTCTCTGTGTGCATCTTTTGCCTGTGTGATTAGTTGGAGGGGGAACAGGTGTGTGGAAGCTGTTGTTGTGCAGCTAGACGCCAGTTAGACCATTTACTGGGAAAGCATGAATATTAAAGTTGTAAACTTCACAGATGCTTCTCTCTATGTGTGCCTGTGCTTGTGTGTGTGTTTTTTTAATGTTCACTGACAGAAATCAGGAAATTAGGTCAAGGCAGGAAACATGAGTGTGTTGACATATTGAAAGCTTTACACACAACCAGTCAGTAATCAGATTTTGTCCTATTTTTTAACCAACTCACTCATATCACACAGTTTTTCCTTTGATTGTATCTGTGCAGACTGTTACTAACAGTCTACTGTACAGCTGTACATAGGGATGCATAAACCTGACCAACAATAATCACGAAATCAGTTTTCTTTCTTTAGGAATGTAGCCGTCTCCATCTATGTTTTTGCATATCGCGTCTCATAGAAACAGATCACCTTATTCATGTGCATGTAAACTCACTCACTTCGCGTGTGTATTTTTTCAGTGAGCTGCTGCAGTGTACATCCTGCCCCAAAACCATAAGTGCATTCACACTTACCACACAAGGCACACTCGTGAGCATGCAAAGATGGGCACGAATGAAAAGAAAAGCAGACTTTAGTGAGAACAGACTAGCAGAGGAAACGTGCATCACTTCACTGTAGCATGACCTGTGAATGAATGAGAGCCGGCGGTAGTCATCCTGTCAGTAGGCTTAGATTTATCAGCTCCTGCTCCACTGTCTGAGCACCTCATATTTGCCAGAAAATACTGAGAGAGGCCCAGCCAACCAGACAGACAGCCAGTTAGACAGGAAGCAATCCAGCAAAGACATAAGGTGTTGCTTGGGATGATTTATGCCTTGTTCAGGAATGCTGAATGAGTTCAGGGTACTCTGCTTCTATGGGAACTGACTGAATGGGCACTGTCCACCTCCTCTGTGCTGTATGTATCTCTCTGAATAGTAACAGTTCATATGTAAAAATATGATATTCTTGCTCTATATTGATCTCAGGAACAACAGAGAAGGACATGATTCACTTTAAGGCCCCGGTCTGTACATCTTGTCAGTGCCCTGACAGCCTCTGCTCAAACACAAGGTTGGGCAACCTTTTGTCAGTTGATTGCCAAGCAAAAGTGAAAAACTCTGATATGCATCATTTCTCCTCTGTAACAGTCAAAGCAGAAGTTTCCCAGAGTGACTTGCGCATTAGATATGACTAGAACGTTTGTGCCAGTTTAAGGGGGACTTTGTGCCAGTGTCGTAGTGTTTGAGAAATCACCTCATCGTTGTTGATTGCACGTTACTCAGGCACCAGGAAGGCATAGTCATTTCCTGGCTACTCTCGGCTCTCGGTTTCTTTTCTTTGGTTTTTTCTCACTCTGTGTGGTGCTTTTGAAGTCCTTCCAAGTAAATAGGTGAGGGGTAAAATGTAGGTGGAAATGCAAATCTGGACTAAAATCTGCGAAGACGTTAGATGTGTTGCTGTGAGATTACTTGGCGCAGACATTAACATGTTAGGTGAGAATGAACTCTGTGCTACAACTTGTGGGTGTGTTTATTCCCTCCAATAAGAGTTAGGCTCTCGCACACTTTGGTCTGCGGTGCTTCCCCAATGAGATGGAGTGAATAGTACTGTTGTTGTTTACATTATCCTCCTTTCCCTCACTTCCTCTGACAGAGCGAGGCTGCAGCCAGGGCTGGGCTACTTCTACTTTTGTAGGTTTCTATTGTTGTGGGGAGGAAGCAATAGCAATTGAACGAGCAGCAGTGGCCTTGCCAGAGATGGACAGGTGAGACCCATAGCTACAGATGGTGAGGGGGAGTCTGGAAGGACAAGAAACAACCCGAGGATCAAAGACTCAGGGTTTCCCTGACTCTCCTGTCCTCACCTCCCCAGTCTGCCTGCCTCCACTCTAAGGTTGCCTCCTTCGCCAGTTTTTGAGCTGTTCTGACTTCTTGACGTGATCAGTAGTCCAGGCCTGCACAGGATTGCTAGGTTTGGGTTCACTCTCCAGTCACCGGAGGGGAGCTGTCTTTCTTTCTGTCTGCTGCTAGGCAGATGAAGAGTCAGCTGGAGCTCACCACAGGGATGAGGGGCAATGTTTTTCCACAAATCTGCACAAGACTGTCTGTTTCTTCCCGTGCTGGCCACAAAAGGCCATTGACTGAAATGATTTCATTAAAAAAATGTTTTCTGTTTTTCCCAAGTTTTTAATACCTCCTTCCTCAGATTTTATACAAGGACATTTGAAGGGGACTTTTTTGCTGGGTTCAGATGGGACAGGGAGTTGGGTGGGCAGCTTTGACTGTTTGAAGCCAACTTGTGTGTTTCCTGACAGGGTTGTGTGGTGCAGAAAAAGGGGGGGGGGGTGTCTGCTGCCAAATGTTGGCTTGGCTGACTCCATCAAGAAAATATCAAAAGGCCCTTTATGAGGTGCTGTAAAGAAGAAAGGGTTTTTTGAGAGTACCAACGGACTGCAAGGGTAATTCCACTTTTAAAAATGTGCCCTGAGGATACAGGCCTACCCCACCTGCTGCCTTTCCTGCTCTGCTCTGCTTGCACGCTTTCTTTGGGGAGATGAAGAAGTGTGAGGTATGTGTGCCATGTCACATTGTGTCACTCTGAAAAGTCCAGTGCTTTGTCATTTGTGCTCATAACAGCTGTGAACACTGAAATGCTGAAATGTCCTGCACCCGATATAAATCTAGTCGCACATGCTCACTCTTCTCCGTGTTTCATGACTTTCTGCTGGTTCTGACATAAGGGTGTAAATTCCTAAGTGGTGTGTGTTTGTTAATGTCTGGTTTCTCGCTCTTCCTGGCCAGCTCGGTGTGTTTTCACCGCTCAGACCGAATCATTTCCTGGTCAGCAACCCAGGTTTGTTATAGACTTCGATTCGAATGGGTAGCATAGCAGGGCTTCTTTATTCACGTGTGAGCGTAGGTCTGAACGAGCTCAGATAATGAACTTTGCGACAGCAGTCGAAAGGCATCGCTACTGCTCATCACCTTTAATAAAAGCATCCCCTTCCTTTCAGCACACACGCATTCCTACCTTCCACCTCAGAGTTTCTGACTTCCACACAATAGTCCACCACACTAATTCTTTCTCAATTGCAGGCAGGTTACATTATAAGTGGTTGTGTAACTCACACAATAGAGACTTCAAAGCTCGTAGGTGACTCAACTGTGTGCAACAGAGCCTGAACAGAGAAGCAGTATTATTTCACCTGTGGGAAATGCGAGCACACGAGAGGGTAAAGCAGCGAGGACACACAGAAATGTGGACAGAAGCAGTGACGGAGATCCTCCGGAAAGACTGGTACTGAAAAGAGGAAGGAAACATGCTTATTGTGTGGGACCTTGTAGCAGAAGCCTCAAAGGGATGACAGGAAGACGTGGGCAGAGAAGCAGAAAGAAGGAGAGTGACACATACTGGCACCACTGACAAGGGTGGGGTCACTTTCTTTTCCTCTTTCATGAAGCCAGTTCTTCATGGAAACCTTTCACTGCGCTGATGGTCACTCAGTCACTTCCCTGTGGCGCTGTAGCCCCTGCTATGGAGTAGAGGGCCCCACCTAGTGTGCCAGCAAGTTTTCCAGCCCACTGTTCACCATCCTCTCTCAATCTGCTTCCCTTCTGCCACTACTGACTGCCCAGTACCTAACCCTCTTTTCACAGTGAGCCCTACTGTGTGCCCCTTTCTCACACACTGCCTCCAAGTCTCGCACACTCTTTTACTGCTCAGTGCATTTGACAAGAACACGCAAGCTTTGCAAGCTGTTTAATGAAGGTAGAGACGGGGACAAAGGCCCCACATGCCCATGCTTGTAGTTAAACACAGACGAAAAAAACACAATGAGCTGCACACGCACACACACACACACACACACACACACACACACACACACACACACACACCGAGGAGCATATTTTAATGGGGAACACTTTAGCTCACTGCAGCACTGTTACCAACAGTGCTGCATTTGCAAATCAAATTGAGGCGACAGAGAGTGGGCAGCGCCGCTGGTTGGACTCGTACACACGCAAATCAAATAAACACAGAAATGAGGACTTACAAATATGCCACTTTCTTGTGTATTGCACCGTATTTACACTGTTCACGCACAGTGCATTTGCATTCACGTGCCAAGACTAGACTTCTGGAACCAGGTCCCACTGAAGATTCAATCAGACCAAAAAGTCACGTAGACAAATTCTGCAGGGCTATTGTGAAACAAAACTTGTTACACTGCCAGAATGTCATATGCTGCTCAGTGAAAAGGAGTGTATTGCAACACAAAACGCAAGCCGAATAGTCATGACTTGCTCACATACATTAGAAACACTCCTCTTTCCACATGAGTGAACAACAGGCAGCTTCAGTGACACCAGAAAGCCCCTTATTTTTCCATACTATCTCCTCCTATTCTCTGTGATTTTCTCCTATTCTATTTGTCAAACCTAAAGGGACATTGATTGGCCCGGTTGACCTGACCTAGAATTTAATGTAATTGACCTAGTTGAAGTCACCTTCAGCTAAACAGCTATTTCTGTCATGTGCAGTTACATTTCACATCTAATGAGGTTATGGAGAGTGATGTACTGCATATCCAACTCAGGCTGAAACACTTTAGTGTAAGGTAAGGTGGGGGTGTGAACATTGTGCTCCTGTGTGTGTGTGTGTGTGTGGTTTGGAGCGTATTGAACAGAATCGGTGTGTGTGTGTGTGTGTGTGTGTGTGGCCAGGGGTCACATACACACACTGGGCATTGAGAGAAGGGATTAGGGAGTAAACCGATACTTAGCAGGAAATGAACAGTGGCTACTGATAACTCAACTATCCTTCTGTCCTGCCACTTTCATCCTCTTCTCCTCCCCCAACAACAGCAGCCACCCACCTATCCCACTCATCTCATCCGTCCATCATCGGCTCACAGGCCTCAGCCAGTGGATTGTCATGCAAATAGCGCCCCAGGCATCGGAGCGCTGATAAGGAGGGCCTCTCATTTCACAGGGCTTTGTTTTCTAAACAGTGATGAGCTGAGTTGAGGAGACTGGGGAAAGGGGCTCTCTGAATAGGCCCTCTCACTGTGGCGCCTTGGGGTAAGTGGTGCGGGGGATTTGGATGGAGCTGGCTGAATGAGGCGTAGTCTGGGAGGCGGGAACAGGAGTCGTGTTCTCTGGCAGGAACCAGGTTCAATGTGTTGATGGAGCCTGATGTATTTTCTCTGTCACTGCTGTCCGACATTTCTCCAGGATGGCTCTTTTCTCTTTGGCTTGGTCCCTTCTCCATTTAGGCGGTGTCAGTCAGTGTTCATTAGTTGACGCCACATATGGTTTGTCCTTTTCTGCAAGGTTGTCAGCGCTCGGTCTGGAGCCTCATTTGCCGCTGTTATTGTTGCATAAACACAGAGGTTCATGGCACGTTCAGAGGGTTTCTGCTCCTCCACTGACCCTGCTGCTTTGTTACATTCTGGCCAAGGAGATATGAGAACTGCTGTAGAAACATTCAGCGGGTGTAAACTTCAGGTTTTAGATTGATTTGCACATTTGGCTTTGGGATTGGTCTTAAAAACTAATGGAAAACATATTTGCCTCCAGCAACGTATGCCTTTCAAAGGAGGAATCTGAATGTGGATTCTGAATAGTTAAATGTGAAAATACATATGAAAACCAGATGTGTAAGCAGCAGGCAACAAATGAAAAATGTCAGACATATTTCTGTTACTATCATTAATGAGGTAGTAGCTGGCCAGTCACAGCAGCTGTAGCACAAGTGGTAGTAATGGTCAGTTTGGTCTTGAACAAGACTTGCCTTCAGGAATTACTGTGTCCTCTCCTCCCCTTCTGTTCCTTTCTGTTTTTTTATGTAATCACATTTCTCTTTTTATGCCCCTTTTTCTTCTTTTTGAAGTCTCCCCTCTCTTGTAAAAAGCCAAGCTGGTGGGTTTTGCTGCCTTGGGTGTGTGTGTGTGTGTGGGGGGGGTGTAGGTTAAGTTTAGGCTAGCCCTCTGTGCTTTCCATTGACGGTGCTGGGGGGAAGTGGGGGCAGTAAAAGTTGGAGTTTTAGAGCCTCCCTGTTTTGTTTTTTTATTTTATGATTGGCTCTTTTTACAGGCTGGGACCTACAGCTGGTGGTGTGAATAGCTGCCCAAGGTGACCGAGTCCCAATAAAGTGTAGGCCAGCCGGGCTGGGGCCTCCAGTCCAGCCATGGGACTGCCTTTATAGGCCGCCTTATGAGCCTGTGCCTCTATTAAAACCTGGCAGGGCTGCACTGAGGAATTTAGGGCCAGGAAACAAGAGAAAAATGGGGTTTATGTGTCATGGGGTGGTAGGATGCAGAGTTGGGGGTTGAAGTTTGAGGGTGACTAAGGGTGAAAGTTGAAAGAAGTGCTGTTGGGTAAGGGGGCCAACATGTGTGTCTGTAAGTATGTACAGACTAGCATGTGTGATGAGGGTCTGGTCCTATGTGTGTGCAGCAGCTTAAATCCATTTGCTGCAGTCTTGAAGTTCCAAAGGAGCCTGTATTGGTTCGACTTTACAATATAGTGAAGTTTAATGTACCGTAGCAAGTATGTGACTCAGGGTACTGCTGATGTCACAGTTGGGCCTCAGTTTAAGAAGTAGAAGAGGAACTTTACACAAGCATGTGCGTGTTACGCGTCTAATCTATGCATGCTAGATGTCATCATGAGCACGACAGCAAGACAGGTTTTCTCTGCTTTCAGAGAGTGATCCTTCTCCTTGAGTCTAAGAGTTCAGACAAAACAAAAAAAAATCTCCCCATATGCACTTGTGTGCTGCCCTGAGAGACTGGTAATTGGTGCCATGAAATTAAAACTGTAGTTCATCCTCTATTCTATTTTCTCTCATGGAAAGACAATCTAAAACATGTGATCCCTATGATTACCAACAAAAAGTAAAGGGAAATACCATGGAGTTTTGACTTTTCTACCAGAATTCTGACCTTTATCTCTATTATTGTTCTGATTTTAATCTCAGAATTCTGAGATTTTTTTCAGAAAAAAGTCAGAATTCTGAGAAAGACATTTTTTTTATCCTCTTCTGTAGACCTCATATCATATTTGATTGAGGTCTTGACTTGACAATACACATCTACAACATGTATTGACAAGTGCATATGTGACATTTGTAGGCACAAAGTTGCTGTAGCAACAATATTTATGATCTGCCGTTATTTTCACAGCGGTGGAAACCCAGAGCACCAGCTCAGAGGAGATGGTACCCAGTTCTCCGTCTCCACCTCCCCCACCTCGTGTCTACAAGCCCTGCTTTGTGTGCCAGGACAAGTCCTCAGGGTACCACTACGGGGTCAGCTCATGTGAGGGCTGCAAGGTAAGAAGAACCAGCCAAAGCCTTTTGAGATCTGCTTTGTCTGAATTTATTGCACACATCACTAAAAATACTGAATTGCAAGAATTAATAGTTACCTTTGCTTCATGGTAATGAGAGAGTTTTGTGATCATTTGTAGTTGAGTACAAGCACAAATAAAGGTAAATGGATTTGGGTTTAAGTGATAATAAAGCTAGTATGAGAGAGAAACAGTTAAATGTCATGCCCTTGATTTGATGTTCCAACTCTTTTGCCCTCTCCCCTTTTGTCTCTTGCTTCCTGATGCTACAGGGTTTCTTCCGCCGCAGCATCCAGAAGAACATGGTGTATACCTGCCACAGAGACAAGAACTGTCAGATTAACAAGGTCACACGTAACCGCTGCCAGTACTGCAGGCTGCAGAAGTGCTTTGAGGTTGGCATGTCCAAGGAAGGTGAGTCCTCCAGGGCCCGAGTCCCAAGTGATATAGAGACCCACTTCACAAACGTGGATTTTTCACTCACCTACACAAGTTCCTGTGTGTAAAAATACAAATGCACACAGGGTTTTAGATTCTACTTTCACATATTTCAGCCAAGGACTAATAAATAACCAGGCGTCATTGGCCAGCAATTGATATTTTAATTATTCATGGAACAAATCAGATTTTTGTTTTGACCTGATTTACAAAGATGTGAGTTGTGATCTAGACTGATCTATTAACGCACAACTATAGGAAAATATTTAGCAGTCAGACTGAAGCAGATGACAAGCCTGCCCCAGAGGTGGTGATCAGGGCGAGGCTGGGCACGGTACTGATCGTATGACAAGTCATTTTATGAAACGATTCTCACTTCCTGTTTCACGAGAAAACCTCACCCCTCTGGCCAACAAGCACTGCTTTCACTTATAAAGACAGAAGAGCATGAAACTAGATTTTGAGTTCTTCAATTTGACCTTGCGTTTGGACAACTGTGTTGAAGTGGCAGAATCTTGCATGCTACAGAGCCAGTGGGACATATATGTGGGTGTAATGTTTGTGTGGGATGTGTGTTAAGACCGGGATCACATTGTGCTTCTGCTATTACTGGATATCCTGAGAGGAAGGAAAGTATGGGAGGAGGAGGGTGAGGAGGCAGAGAGGGAGAGTGGAGGACTGGCTCATGTGCACCGGTCAAGTGGATAGATAGATGGACAAGGAAGAGAGTGCATGATAAGAAAGAGATAGCCAGTGTCCGTGCTCTGCTGAAGGAAATATGTCAATACTGTTAAGAGCAACTTTATTTGCTGCTGAGATCTGCTTTCCACTGGCAAGCAAGATGTCCTTGGGAATAATACACAAGACACACAGCAATAGTTCTGTGGATGTTTTCACATGTGATCACAGATAAGAAGAGAAGCATTGTGTAGATGACTCTAGTAGTGACTAGTAGTTTGGATTTTAGTATATAACCGAAGCACACCTCTCTTGTAATGTCTCTGCGATTTTGTTTTTCTTCACACAGCGGTGCGTAATGACAGAAACAAAAAGAAGAAGGATGTGAAGGAGGAGGTTGTGCTTCCAGAGAGCTATGAACTCAGCGGAGAACTAGAAGAGTTGGTCAATAAAGTCAGCAAAGCTCACCAAGAAACCTTCCCATCACTCTGCCAGTTAGGCAAATACACCACCGTAAGTATATGTATATTTACGTGCACACAGACTATCTTTAGAGGGGAAACCCATTGACATGACACACACACACACACACACACACACACACACACGTCTCACGCTGATTGTGATTGTGATTAGCCATAACCAAACCTTTCTGTCCTAAACCTTAATATTTTTCATGCCAAAATGTCATGAAATTACCAAAATGTCGCCACAGCACTAAACAGAACACACACACACACACACACACACACACAAACACACACACACACACACATACACACACTCATTTGTGCACCTTACTGCTGTTCACTCATACTTTGTGTGGCAACATTGTTCAAGCTCTGATGTCATACAGGGCTTCTAAGTAGCATGCTAAGACGTAAGTTCATTGTAGTTTTCCCAACACAGTGGTGGCTTAACCTATTCAGTTCCCCATTAAGCCATCTGTGTGGCCTCTGAGTGATTGATGTAACATGTAAATGGATTTTCTTCTCCCCTTGATTAATGTAAAATGTAAATGTGCTCGGACATACTTTGCCCTTGATGCAAACTGGGCTGCGCAGCGCCTCTGTTACATTATGCTGAACTGTGTGCGTGTGTGTTCAGAATTCCAGCTCTGACCACCGTGTGCAGCTGGATCTGGGACTGTGGGACAAATTCAGTGAGCTCTCTACCAAATGCATCATCAAGATTGTGGAATTCGCCAAGCGGCTCCCAGGTTTCACTACCCTCACCATCGCTGACCAGATCACTTTACTTAAGTCGGCCTGTCTGGACATTCTGGTGAGGAACCATAGTATTTATTTTTTCTCCTCACTTGCTTACTTTGATTACAGGAAAAAAAAAAACAGTACAGTCTGAGATAAGGAAATACTGGCATCTGGTGGTGAAACAGGGTAGTGAAGGAAGGTTTACAGAAAGTGTCACACTGTGCCTCTTTGTAAAGCTGCTGCAGATATCTTTGTGATGTAGACATAAACTTCTGACCAGTGCTTACAAAGGTTTTTTAAATTCTTCTGGTTACAGATGCTGAGGATCTGCACACGTTACACCCCAGAACAGGACACTATGACTTTCTCAGATGGCCTGACTCTGAACCGGACTCAGATGCACAATGCCGGCTTCGGACCACTGACAGACCTGGTGTTTGCCTTTGCTGGACAGCTTCTTCCCCTGGAGATGGACGACACAGAAACTGGCCTCCTCAGTGCCATTTGCCTCATCTGTGGAGGTACGGCAGCACACACTGCCAGTGATAACACCTGTTATAAACAGAAAGTAAATCAGGAAATCTGTGTGAGCAATAATGTTAGTATTTTGAAATGCCATTTAAAATATTCATATGTAAAATGTAATACATAATAATTTAAATAATACACTCTGGTAAATAATACTATGATACTACTATCAATCATCAGATCGTATGGATCTGGAGGAGCCCCAGAAAGTGGATAAGCTACAAGAGCCCCTACTTGAGGCTCTGAAAATCTATGCCCGCCGCCGCCGCCCCAACAAGCCCCACATGTTCCCTCGCATGCTGATGAAGATCACTGATCTCAGGGGCATCAGCACCAAGGGTCAGTATGAAGAGACTAACTCTGACGTTTTTGAAACATTGGTGTTGTTCTCGGGGAAGCAGTGACCCTATAACGTCCTAAACGTGACACACTGATCATTTCTTCTGATTTCAGGTGCAGAGAGAGCCATCACTCTGAAGATGGAGATCCCAGGGCCAATGCCTCCTTTGATCAGGGAGATGCTTGAGAATCCGGAGGCTTTTGAAGACCAAACAGAGAGCAACGATAGCCCACCGCCTCCACCACCACCGCCGCCGCCGCCACCTCCCCCAGCACTAGTCCTAAAGCAGGAGGCTGAGGATGAGGACGACAGCTGGGCGACAGAGAATGGCAGCGAGCCGTCACCAGAGGAGGAGGACGAGGATGACGACGACGATGTGGGAGACGAAGAACGCGACAGGGGCTCGGACAGTGATGGGGAGCCCTGGGGGGTTCTAGATGGGTCAAGGAAAGGCCTTGTTGGGCGGGCGCAGTGAACATTTTGTACATACACACTCTGATGATGAATATACTGGTTCAAACACACGCAAACATCCAGCACAACCTCACTCACCCACCTCAACAAAATGCTGGCCTTCCTGTCCCCTTTTTCTCTCTTCTTACTGCACATTGTTTCCTCCGCAATGGAGCACAGCAGAGCCTTATGCGTACAGACACTTCTAACTCAGGCCGCATGGTCCATGACAAGTAAACTGCAGAGAAATAAAAGAGAGATGAACTCCTGGAATAGCCAAGAGGGAAGAACATAACCTCTTTGGGAAAGCTAAATGCCTCTTCTTTCTGCTTTCGTTGTTTATATCTATATTGGGGGATTGACAAAACAAGAAACCACAATTGAACAGTTTATTACAACAAGCACATTTCTCAAAAGAAAAACAAGTACAGGGCAAAACCAAATCACGTAATCTTTTGTTGTTGTGGTTACTGCTTTTCAATATTGTTTTCCTTTTTTTTCCAATTTATGAATAAGTCATACATATCTATATACCATTATATTTTTTGTCTTCATTTCTTATTCTGGTTTTATATATGAATCATTTAGATGAGTTTCTCTTTGAAGAGCTTTCCTGAGAAGATATTCAGAAGGAAAGAAGGGTAAAAAGAACTGGTTGGGTCTTCCTCATGAGCTACTTGCTGTTTGGGCTCTTTGGCTCACTGTGGACGTCAATGATAATCAAACCAGAGGACTTTTGTTGCAGTGACTTCATTGGTTTCTGTCATCAGGGAATTGGCATTATACTATTTCGCTCTCATTGCGGTCAACATATGCTGTTATTGTGGAAAGTAAGTATTTTTTGTGCCAAAGTTAGGAAAAGTCATCTTTGGAGCATGCGTTTGACTACTGGCAGAGACTCCAGCCACGTTCCAGCGATCCTCGCAGCAGATGTTATGCACAGTATACACACACACACACACACAAATGCATAGAACACACCCACATCTTTCACTCTACTCTCAGCTGCAGCAGATGCCCGAACAGAGATAAATACTAGACCGTATTATGTAGCACTTTTGTGATCCCCTGTTCAAGCAGCACCCATCTTATCCACTGAGAGTAGATTTACTGAGTCACCGCTAGCACAGCTAGCAGACTGATGACAACATCAATATATTGAATGCAATCAACCTTAGAGCACTCCCCGATGATGTCAGTAGACAAATACACACATGCACACTTTCAGCATGAACAGAAACATCTAGACATAGTGGCAACATTTCGCATCAACATACTGATCCAAGACATATGCAAGTATGTAAAGCAGGAATCCTTATGGAAGACGTTTTGGAATCAGACTCAGGGCTTTTCAGTAAGGACCAAACCCTAGCTGCTTTCAGGCATGCTAGAAACAGGCAATATTTATGTGTGTATTCTTGACTCCGTTTTTTTGATCAGCTCAACCCCTCTGTGTGTACATAGAAGGTGACAAGTCAGAAAAACAGCATGGATGCCAGTCTGACTCCCATATGGTGGGCGAATCATCATCACCCCCATCATCATCATCATCAGTGCCCCGCCTATGTTCACGCTGGCATACATGCAGCAAACATGCCTTTTCATCCCAAAAGCCATTACATCCTTTGTCTCCTTGTTTATATCCTCACTTCACCTTTAAGGAACCGTGGAGGATTATGTGCTCTCATGTATCATTTCTTTATTGCCAAAATGTCTCAGCAGGCGATCAGCTAGGAGAGCGCAGCTGATCTACAGTAGAGAGAGGGTTTCCTGTCTCTCTTTGAAGCAATATGAACGTTCTTTCAGTAGCTGTGAGACGTCCCGTCCCTTGAATATGGGCAGGTCGCCTCATTTTGAGGTGTGCGTGCGCGTTGGGTGAATGTCCTCATTACGGTGCTGCCACACAAAAATCTGTGTGTGATGACCTCATTCTTTCTCTCTCTCTCTGCGAGGCTATCACGGTGTTAATGATGGTAATGCAAGAAGAACATTGAGAATACATTGTTTAATTATCGTTTTTCAACGTGGCCAAGGTGTTGTCTAGCCTCTGTTTATGTCAACTCTTGTCATACAAAAAGCCATATAAAAAGTGAGAGGCACAATAAACTAATTTTGTGAGATTACTGGACTTTTTTGTTACATTTTTTCTTTCTTGCTTAAAAATGTCTTGCATGGACGTCCACTGTAAACGATTTCCTGTATGCATCAGTAGAGGGAGCTCTTGCACCATGACTGCAGACTATGCTGCCTGCAGCATTCAGCCTACATGTGGGGTCTGTTGGGTCATGAGAGCTGTGTGCAGGGGCTAATAAATCACAATCTCCTGCAGAACAAGGACATCAGATAAAGGTCTGTTCCCAAGATCTGTTCTGTGCACTTGGCAGTATAAAAATTAATCACAGTTGCCCTTTCTTGTAGTTTTTTTTTACAGATCAAGTGGTGTACAAGTTAAAAAGTACATCTTTTACAACACAATTTTAGAAAGTGGATAATGCATAACATTGTACACACATAGCATGTACAAGGTACAACTTAGAAGCATGTAAACAGAACAAATGGAAAAAGTGCAAATCAGAAACCAATCAGGGGCCATAAACGAGGTCTGCCTGGGAAAATGAAAACAAAAATTCCAGCTAAAGAGTCAGTAGATGATCCAGCGTGGTTTCAGATTTTATTGGAATAATGTGATATTTGATCTTGAGTCTGTTTTGGTATTGACTGGTGAAACCATAATGGACGTCAGAGCCTCAAACACATGTGTTAAACTAATCCAGTTGTGCAAACCAAGATGAATAAAATCAGAAAACCCTGTTACCACTGTAAGGACACGAACATTTTCAAACAAGAGCTATACATAGGTTACATTTTTACCATCTGCATTGGCTACAACTCTTTCACCGGTGATCACCTTCTGTTGATATAAGGTTGATAAAGATAAGGGCTACTGATAGTAAACATGTCTTTTTTTCAGTGCACCAGTGTGGGATACTAATGCCTCACCTTGATTTTATTAATAGAGAGAGAGAGAGACAGAGAATCAGAGGAGGGTGATAAACAGAGATGAGATTCTATCAATTATATGATTGCTTTAATTAACTATCATTAAAGACAGATCAATAATGCCAGACTGGAATTAAAATAAGGTCCATACATTATACGCTATTTTACAAGGAACAATCAAACGGCCTCATATATTGAGCCCCTGGAACGTGTTGCCATGGGAACGCAAGGGAGGGTTTGCGTGTGCTTGAGGAAATTTAAAGGAGCCAGGTAAGATTTCTATATATTCACCCTTCCATATCAGTGATACTTGTCAGTGATATCTTATTACCTGGCGTATGAAGGATTCAATTAAAATGAAAACTGATGAAAATGTATAAAGAAAGGCCTGTAGTAAAACTGTACAATGAATCAATAAAAAACAGAAAAAAATATAATATGTAATATTCTCGCAGCCAGAGAACATCAATTATTCACAAAAGATGGTAAAGAATCCATAAAAGTAGGTCATGACTGCAGCACACCACTGAAATTCATTTGAATTTTTAAACCAAAAGAGAGCTCATGGTGCACATCTGCTGAGTTTGCGCTGAACATGAACAAACTGCAGTGGTACCTAAACACACAGGAAAGATAATGCAGCACCAGGGGGCTGCAGCTCCTCAAAGAGTGATTGGGAGGATAAAGCTCAGTGAACCTAAGTGCTCCTGGCAGCGGTTAGGGAGGAACGAGCTGGGCTCAGAGTGCGATGAAGACAGAGAGTTAAGGTGTATGTGATCTGGGTTTAATAAAGCTATATACAGGTCGGGAGGGTGTATATGTCATATGCTGAATGCATCGTGTTGGGATCAGGGTCATAACGTGAAATACCAAATCATTTTCAGTGTGCCTCCTGCTTGGGTTAAAACAGACAAAAAGGACATGTTCGACATTTGTTACATATGGAGTGAATCCCTCGAGGGCTGGGAATCAGTCAAGGGAGGAGAGAAGAGGTGAGGGGAAGGTGAGAAACATTTTCAAGTGCAAAGACCATAAATTTAACACCTTCCTCTGTGTGAGCAGAGAAGCAGGCAGGCTTCGATCTTTTGAGAAAGGGTAATGGATAAAGTGATGAAGAAACAGTGGAGGTATCTGTGACAAGAGTCACAATGGAGAGAGTGCCCGCAGAAAGGCAGTGGAAATAAACAAGGCCAGGTAGAGGAAAGGGTGATTTGGGGAAAGGGAGCAAGGGCTGGGGAAGACAGGCGTCAGGGTCATAAAAACTAGGATATGTGTTCTGGCCTCTGGGTCTTCATATCTTTTACATTTCTAATTAAAAGAGATAAAGAGTGAGGGACTCATCAATCCCACAGTGATTTCCCAGTTAAGGTTTTAGAGGGGGCTGTAAACTAGGCAGCCCAGCATCATTGATTTTATAATTAGCTAACGTCACCCCAGACTTAAGATGGAGGGTGTGCGGTAGGTGGCAGGCGGAGAGCCTAAAAGAGGAAGCACTGACTGGTGGAGGCATGGGTTAGGCTCAGGGATGCAGATGATGAGGAGGTAAGCCCTGAGGGTGGACTATGGGAGAGCCAAAGGTGAGAGGAGAGAAAGACTCGATGAGAAACCATCCGAAACACGCAATGAGCCAAAAGGGAATATAGGCTGTATAGCTGCGTGGAAAGAAATGGTACTTAATTACCAGTGAAATGTCACGTGAAGTTCAAAATATTGCTGTGATCCTTGGCCAGAAAAAGAAACATTAGACCCAATAATGGATACACACACCATTTTATTATACCGAGCCCCACCCAAAGCCTGTTACATGACTAAAAATTATGCGGTGGTGTACATGTGGGAAAACCCTCAAACACAAAACTTCAAAACAAACCATAACCACTGGAGCTTTATTGCAATGTGAGACAGTGTCCTAACAAGTAACACTCGAACTGGAGCTCTCGGTGGATTAACAAAAAAAGATAACTTCCCTAAGACATAAAGTCAGAATACAACCACAAACAGAGACTATAGAGAATATACAGACTGTAATATGCTGTTTTCTGGAAAGGAATACCAGAGTCCTCAAAACACTCTATAGATGAAGAATCAACATGTAGTGCAACACCAGAATAACTATATAAACATGTTCCCCTTTTTGTGGCTAATTTGAACATTAAAATCCATTTTTTAAACAGATTTTCACCGTTACTCAACATGCTGGTATCATTCTCTTTCATTAGCACCGACATCGTGCAACAGAACAAGTCAAATATTAAATCTTAATAGACATGAAGTGAGCATATGGAAGCAAAAATTAAATGTAGATACAAGTATGCATAAACACACAGTGGGAATAAGAGAGGGACGAGGATCCAACTGACACATTGTGAAGTATCTACATGTCCACTGGTCATCTGAAAACTCTAGTAAAAACTGGGTGCAAATGCAGCAGATAAAACCAAGCATCAAAGGGTTTAGCAAATATTCTTACCATCACACATTACATAAACAGTTGTGTGAACATCTATTTCAGACTAAACCTGAATATAGTTTAATTGCAGCGTAACTCAAGTTAATTATAAATAGAAAATCATAAAAAATGCATACAGTATCGATTAAAAGATAGGCAGCAATTTTTATTAGGCAGAATATTGCCATAGGGCTAATAGGAAATACCAACACAATGTTATGATAGATAGATCTATAAAGATACTTTTCTTTGACTATATTTAGATTGTTTTAGGCACAAATTCAAAAACTGCATCAGTCTGACTATGTAAACGTGTGTACAACATAAAGTGTCATAAAGATTGATAGTAAATAGCCAAATGGCCGGATTGTAAATTAGTGTTTCATGTTGAGAACTATGAAATGTAAAATCCAGGATAATTAACAAGCAAAATCTGCAGCTGATCTATAGTGAAAAGCTTATGAGCATGAATTTTATAATAAAGATAGTAATACGCTACTAAAGTAGAAAGTTACATCTGCTGTGTATCTTAATAGACTTTAAACACAATCTGTTGAGCTGTTTATTTGAAACACTTGTCCATCTTAGAAAGTCACTAAATCTCTTTTGCTGTATCTAAATGCCAACAATTATTAATGTGTACAAAAAAGTGCATATCAAATCTTAGTTCTGAGTAACTGGAGGAGAAATATAAAGTCATAGCCCTACATTACTGCAGTATAATCCGAGCGTGATGCTGTAACATTACTTTATGTTGCCGTGAATAGTGTTCAAAGCTTCTGTGGAGAATATAATGTGGAAAGTGAGTTTTGCCATGATTTTCAGTGGAGCTGGGCCTGCACACAAACATCATAATTACAGCGCCTGTCATGACTCCTAATCACAAATGTCATAAAAAAAAACGACATAACATCCATCGTAAAGCTCTTGAAATAGCAATGATTCAACAGAAATCATTCTGCCACAGCCTGCAAACTCTCAAATGCCTCAAACCCCACCGTTTCAAACTGTGTAACAGTCTTGTGTCAGTCATAAACACAGTGTTGACCTGTCTCCACAAGCATGACATGTCATTCCTAACAACAAAACAGAGAGGTGGGAACATAACAGTCTAGGAGAGGAAAACCAAGGTTCACGGCAAGCACAACATAAATTGCATATAAAGATTTTGTCTGTGTAGTGGGGGAGATGTACAGGTAGAATATAAGGTTGTTAGTGGATGCAACATGGAACCCCACTGACTTGTGGCGGCTTTGGCTGGATGCCCACTGGTTACCATAGTGAGGTGTCAGCCAGATCACTGGAGGAAGAAGAAACTAATCAGAGTGTGCGTGTGTGGAAAAACATGAAAGAAACACACATTCTGGTTGAAAGAGGAGGTTAGACTGAGGGAGTGGGTGAGTGCGAGAGAGCGAAGGCTTTAATGATGCTGAAAATTGGCCCGTGGCTGTGGTACACCCCTCGGGTAAATCATTGCTACAGCTTGCTGTCAACTTATCTGTCCCCTTGTCCTCCCATCTCGCTCCTCCCACGCCCCGGCTCTGTCTCACACAGTCTCCCCTGCCTCGTCCTGACTCAACTTCTTTTATGACCACGTATTCAAAACTTCCATCTTCAAGCCATACTCACCCTGTCACCATAAATAACTGGGTGCATGTGTCTGTGTGCATTAGCAAGCTTTGAATTCACAAAACTATGTCTGTGGAAGAGCAGAGCAGTGAATGTGACAGACTATATTTACTCAGGTATTGTGCCTGAGTTTAAATTTAAAGTGCATGTATTTCACTTCGGTTTTTGGGATATGTGATGCTTTTACTTTCCTGCGTTTGGGAGAGAAATATGCTACTTCTTACTCCGCTGCATTCATATGGCAGTTGTGTTCACTAATTACTTTGCAGAGTACGGTTGTACACAAATCAAGTCAGGAGCTCATAAAATATGAAGTATTGCTGGAGTTTAAAACCAGCTAGTGTGACAGGAAGAAATTTGTGTTCTTTCACAATACTGTGTTTTTAGGTAGTCGGTTACCTGAGTCGAAATGCCAGTAATCAGTGTAAAAATGCTCTGTTACAAGTCGTGAATTCAAAATGTTACAATACAAATACTCGAAGTATGTGTTCCAAAGATGGTCCATATGACTGATTTAAAATCACGCACAAGTATTTACAGTTGTACCTCAAGGAGGTACTTTTTCAAGTTAAATCTATGAGGTCGTGAGATAACTAATGAAAAAAGTCTGAATTGTGCAAATGTGCAAAATTTAAATTCACATTTAGAACTTTTTTAGTATCATTTTTTAAATCAAACATTAGAGTGATCAATATGTCTGAATCCAAATAAGGTGTGAACTGTTAGCTTAGCATGTGAAGTGAATAGCTTATTTCCTCCCTGAATGCAGCAGAAGTTGCATACACTGAAAAAACTCAGGAAAATACATATACATGTACCTGTTTACCACTACAGACAGCTGACACTCCGGAAAGTGGGAATTTGTGCATACATTTTACTCTGAAACCTCGCCATGCATGACATTTTGTGTTATATGACCAGCACTGGTGCAAGGAGTGAGGTTGTACCTGAGAACAGTGTCCCTGTGCTCCGGGAGCAAAAGTGCCATTTCCTCTCCAGAGCTGCGCCTCCCACATTCAAGTGGATTTGATTCTTCCTCCTAAACACAACACAGAAGAGACACACACACACACACACACACACAGACACTTAACACATACAGTATCTGTCCAGCAGCTATTACAGTCTCATAACTTGCAGACTAACGGCCTAATTGCTTCTGGGAGATAACGTTTATATCAAACAATCCACTGCTCATGTTCAGTTGGTGTGTATGGCCATCAGTATGAAGACATAACTCAGTTTCAGTATCACATATAATTATGCTATGGCAACACTGAATGCCTCAGATAATGTGTCTCACTGAATCAGAACTGTGCGGCAGAGTGTCACTTCCAGCCTGGTGCGGCGAGGAGAGCGGGGCTGGTTGGTTGATCACAACTGTGGTTCTCTCCATATCTCTGGGAGAGGCAGGAGTGGCGTCAAGGAGCAAGGAGTCAGGCTGGCCCTGCTCACACAGACTGTAGTGGCCCAAAGGTCTTGGTGGACGGAGGGGCTGCAGGGCTTCTGGATTCTCGTCCTCAGAGTCAGATAATGCACTGTCAAGATGCTCTGCAAGATAGAAACATTGGCAAGAAAAAAGTGGTTACATGTCCCTTAAAAAATGCTCCTGTCAACCACAGACACGGGACCTTCTGAACAATATTTTATTGTTACTGTTGAATGATAGTAACACTATTACTGTTGGCATCTGCAGGGCGTACAGTAGATTCATGTGTGGCTGCATTCACCTGTAGAGGCAATCGGGTCAGCGCTACACTTGGCGCTGGTTCCCATTTGCTGCTCCAGCTGACAGATATATTCCATCAATTCCTGTTGAGGAAAATACAACCATCATATTCGGGAAAGGATTTTCATCATGGTTTCAGCAGCCGTCCCCCCCGTAACCCACATGATGTCTGATTTCAAGAAGCCAAATCCATATATAATGATTATACAGTAAACACAAACACATTTGATATTATATGAATATTATTGTCACTGTACAATAAAGATTTGATCATTTGTTTGATTTATGATTTGTCATGTAGTCTCTGCCGTTTGCTTATAAGGCAGATGTTATAATTAAGCTGGGAAAATATTTTAAATCAGTAAACATCCACACTGCCAGTAACGGACAAATGTGAGGATGGATGGGCAACAAAAAATATGCAAGGGCTTTAACAGCAGAAGCACTGACTGTCCTAATAACCACTGATTTATATAGCGCTATAAACTATTTATTTTGCACAATAACAACTAAGAAGACACCAACAGAAAGATTTTCAAAAACTGGGGTAGTACACTACTTGCGTACACTGCATATTAGTGCAGTGACGTTTAGGACATGAACATATTTGATTTGATCTATTATATAACATATATCAGCATAGTGCATTTAGAAAAACTATAATTTGTGGCTGAACTTGGCAGTGATACGAGCTAGATTTCCCCTTTTTTCTGCCAGCACAGATTCAGTTTTTCTGACCTGTCTCTCTGCAAGCAGCTGCTCCTTCTCTTTTTGAGCGACCCTCAGGCTGGCCTTTAGCTCCTGAAGCTCCCTGCGGGTTTCGCTTAGCTGAACCTGAAGGGCCAGGCAGCAGAAGCAAAAGGAAGCAGCAGCATAAAGTTGTTATACATCCATAAAATATCAGTATAGCATGTCAGAACTAGTGGTGTAACTTGTGCTTGACATCCGGGGAGTGTAGAAAGTTCGCCTCAGACTCAAACTAGAGTACCTACCAGGTTTGAGTATGCTTTACACTACAGTATCTGCATGATGGATGTAAAGAAATGCAGTCTTCATTACCCGGTTGCAATCCTTTTCTCTTCCAAGCTCAACCTCCACCTTCACTCGTTCCATCCTCTCTTCCTGCAGTCTCTCCTCCGTCCTCTGCATCTCCGTGTTGAGTTTCTCCAGCTTCTCGTGGTCTTTCTGTTAGGGTGACATAGGCACTCAGATATTTCGACAGTAACTTCAACCCTCATACAGTTTTCCCGTTTACATGTTCCATGTTCTGCAGCAATGCAATACCTCCGAAATGTGCTGCAAGTTCTGTCTCTCTTGCACCCAGTGGGCTCTTTGTTCTCGAAGGGCAAGACTGGAGTCTGCCAGCTGAAGTGTGAGCTGGGCAGCCTGCAGGCGAGCCTGGTGCAGTTCAGCCTGTCCATGATCTCTCTGGGATACCATGGCACTTAGATCACTCTTCAGGCTCTCTGCCGCTCGCTCACTTGCATTGAGACGCTCCCGCAGGCTCCGCATCTCCTTCAATGTTGCTTCGCTTTCAGTCTGACCATAAACAAACAGGAAAGCATTTATATATATAAGACACCAGTCCTGAAAATAACTAATCCTGAATTTGAAATTTGAAAGTTGTGTAATCCATTTCAGCAAAGATTTACAATGTTCTGACATAATGATGAGATGTGATGACACTTTGATTATCACAACGGAAACTTGCATTCTGTAAAAGCTCAGATGCATCAACGCACAAATGTATAGCAAAAAGGACACTAACACCCAACAATGTAATGTTACTGTAATGTTACAGTTGATTGAGAGAACAGAACACGCTGAGGAACAGAAGCATTCTTCTGCCTGTTCTTTTTAAACTGTGCAGTACTATAACGCCTGCCTGAGGGCAAAAGCTGGCTTACAGCTATTGTGAAAAGCTATGCAATAAAAAAACAACATCACATCTCTAGTAATTGATAACATGTGTTTGCCCAAAACAAACTCTGGTTTCAGGGGCAAACACTTCTACACTTGCAGAGCTCACTTGGTAAACACAGGTGTGCACATGGTTGCATCACTGAAGCCTGCTGCAGGCAAATATGCCTTGTCCAGCTCTGACTTTGTCCATATTCCATTATCCAATGACTTTAATACTTGTCCCCTCTGATTTCCAAAGAAATAACTGACCTCTTTCCTGTGGGCAATGGTGAGTTTCTGAGTGAGGGTGGTAATTGTGTTTTGGAGCTGCAGGACACTGGTGTCTCTCTGAGCTAAGGAGTTCCTCAGGCCCTGAAACTCCTTTGATAGACTTCTGAGTTCAGCCTCTGTCTGTTCCAACTTGGTCTAGAAGAGAAACACGAACAACACGGATGTGAAAAGAGATGAAAATGCAAAAGAAAAGAACAACAGAAGCATGTTATACTATGATTTACAGCATGCTCTGAAGTGTGACCTGCAGGCTCTTTCTCTCACTCTCCTCTTCTTTCCTCTGAGCTCCCGCCCTCTTCGCTCTTTCCTTCAGCCTGCACACACAGATTTGACTAATGACAATCAAAGATTTGAATGATACCACTGTAAAGTCCCACTCTAGAAAGCATGAGAGAAGAGGAAAAAGAAAAATGCCAGACCTTTCCAATTCAGTGTCCCGTTCCACAGATCTTTGAATCAGGGCTTTGATGTCCTCCTCCAGTTCTCTGATTCGCACTTCATTCACCTCCTTTGCATCCAATAAAGCACTTTTCTCCTGGGCTAATGATTGTCCTAGGGCCTGCTCCTCCTAATGAACCAGAGGAATTATTAGGAATTTTAATGTATCATGCTATAGATTAGGCTTTAATACGATAGGGAAGATGTTGTTTGAGAAGACATTTGTGCTTTTCATCAGACAGTTGGGGAACAGATGAAGACAACACAGGAAATGGTAAAAGAATGGGCCTGATTGAATGATAGTGCTTGTTGTTCGTCTAAGTTTATAATCACCTTCTGCATTCCTTCCACCTCCTGGATCTTCCCTTGACTCCAATTCAGCTCATCCTGCAGCCTGCTGATATCACTTTGCAGCGCTTTGCGTTGTCTGTCCCAGGCCTCCCTTGCCCTCTTGTACTCCACCCTGTCTTTTGCCATTTGCCTGTTTACCGCCTCCTGCACCTGCAACAGCTCAGCCCGCTCTTGCAGACATTCCTGCAGACGACTCTGACAAGAAATAGGAGGAACCAGGCAGCCGATCATCATTGTGCGCTAATGCTTTCAAAAAATATCCAACCACATCATTGATTTCCCTTCATATGTGTTTGATCAGCACGCATTCATTTCGCAAGAATAAAATATATTATCCCTCATATCTTGTTTGTCTGTTCTGTTTTGTTGCTCTCACCTGCAGCAGTTCAGCTCTAGGTACTACCAGCAGCATGCCTGTGCCTGCTTCTTCTCCATGGGGCTCTTCCTCAAGAGTCACCAGATCCTCAAGGGGCTTCGGGGCACAAAAGGTGAATTTGGAGCTGCAGGAGCACACTTTCCCCTTAGCATCGACATAAACAAACTCATACTCTTGCGAGCTGGGCTTGGGGAGATAGGAGGCTGAAAATGGTGAAAAGAAAATGTAATGAATTTCAAATTAAAAAAAAGGTTGTATATTTTACATTAACACTCACTTGCCACTTTATTAGGTACACTTGTACAGTGTAATGCAATCAAAAACTGATCTTTCTTCTGAAACCGCCACAAAGGTAGGTTCATGTAAATAATTACGGGATTCATTTATGCCAATAGGGTGGTTTAATTCAACCATAAGCAGTACAATTATGATTTTCTGTTAAATTTTGCAAAAGCTGAGGAATGATAACCTTGTAAAAGTAGAATTCGTTGCACAGCTGCTGTATCGGATTGCATAAGGTTGCACAAGCGTAATAAAGTGCCAACGCAATGTAGACGTGAGCAGCTGCAATATAGCTCCGGCCACAAGTCGGCAGCAGTAAAATATTTCGGCTTAGGTGAGAAAGAGAGACAGCAATTAGAGGAAGAAGAAAGCGCGCAATTATGCGCCATCTTGGAATTTACTTGGCTCATATTGATTTAAATACAGACAACTAAGTTAATGAGAACTCTTTGGCAAAAGTTGAGGGTGTCTCTCTGTTGTCTGAGCCAGACTTTACGAAGGAATTTAAGAGAAGCCCGACTATTTCTCGTTTCAATGTTAAGTTTGTCAGTGAACCCAGAAAACGTGATGATGTGGGGATATCTATCTTCAAGCACAACAAGAGCTCCTATGAGGCTAAACGAAATGATCGCGTTTTCTGCGGTAGGTTTGTTTTGCATCACTGGGCTTATTTGAATATAATGACTGTAGATGAAGACTATCTGTCTGTTCAGTGGAATGATTAGCTAGGCCAGCATGTGCTAATGTTAGCATTAATGCTAAGTGAAGCGGATGAAAACATGGAACGTTAGCTTAAACCGGTGAGTCACCCTGTAACGTCACATTGCTCGTCACAAATTGCTTTAAGAGGTCAGAAAGTTGGTAAACTTGCTGGAAATGATGACGAGCAGACTGTACTCGTAGTGCATATTAGTTCCAGTACTCGGTAACAGACTAGCAGGTTAACTGCTCCATAAACTAAGCTTGGTAATATTTTACCTTTATCTCTCACTATTTTTACTCTTGATAATTATTGCACAATACTTTTTGTGCATTAATGCAAAATAAGATACTGTAGAAACCACAGATATGAAAGCAAGTTAAGAAAAAGTATGTTTGTAACAGCAAACATTAAATGCATCTTGTTAACTGTCCCTGCTTTCTATTGCTCACAACACATTCAGCAGCCCTGATGCTATTTTCTATTTGTATAATATTGAAAATGACATATTTATTTGCTGCTTTAACCACCATCTATATCCTCAAATTCTTAACTATAGACATTTGATGAAACTACAGGAACTGATGTTATGCCTGCGACTTCCTGTTCTCACCAGCGACCATCTATCCACTGCCTCATGACTTCAAGCCCATAAAGTAAGTTAATCTTGTATTATCTGTATCTTACACAGGTCACAGCTTCACGTTTAGAATGATTTACCTTGAATTACTGTTTCACTACACATGTGCAATAAAGGGGTGAGATGGAAAACTGAAAAGAAGAATAACATATGACAAAGTTTATAAGCTGTATTGTAACTTACAGCACCAGCTTAGGTCACAGTGCAGAGCCTCCATTTTAAATCACTGCATTGCTGGTGATAAGGAGCCATCAGCAGTTTCTGTCTCCTTTGTTTCTAGTGCTCTTCTTCCAGTGAAGAATGACACTGACACTAAACCTAAGTTAGCCATAAATCACTCTACCAGGGGTCAGTGCCACACTGGCTACACATGTGCCCCTCACACTGAATCAAGCTTATCGACTACCGCCGACAAAGCATACACCCTGTTTGCTAGTGAATAGTGGAAGTCAGAGCAGGCTTTGAGCCAATCCTGCTGAGGATTTCATGTGCGTTTGTAAGAACTGTAATATATAGAATCTGGCAAACTGTGGGAATAACACCAAAGTAGAAGGGCATGAGTACCCTGGAAATTAACACAACAGTTGACGTCTGTGCCCTCTTGATAGTCTGCTGGAGCCAGTGCCCAGACAAATGTATGGTAGTCCTTCACTGATGACCATCCAACCTGGAAAAAAGACATGAACACATTATTATTTTGTTTTATACATAATTAAATGTTTTTTACTTATTTTTTGTAACACTCAAGAAGGTCACAATACCTTGAACAGCCCTATCCAGTCATTGCTGGCCCAGTTGTGCTGTGAGCTCAATGTGTAGTGGCAATCGACTCTGCTCTGAGGAAAGTAACTGCAGCCCACGTTTCTAAACTCCACCCCACAAGCCTTGTCCATGGCAACGCAAAACAAAGGCAGGCTGTTTATCAGCAACAGGAAAAACACAATGTTAAACTTTGAGGTGGTATTTCTTTTGTTTAGTTATTTATGAATTAAAGTTAGAAACTGACATGCATGGTTAAAATTAGTACTAGTGAATTAGGTGAGGGGAGAACAAACAAAGAATTATCAGCCTGCAAGTATTGATTCAGTGTAAGAAAATATCCTGACTGAGTGTAGAAACAAAGTGAGTTTATCTGATTCCAAGGTTATCTAGCTTCACTAAACCTTAAGTTAACTAACTAAACTGGGTGTCAAGGAAACTGGTACCACCAAGATGCTTCTGCATGTTCACATAAAAAAACTTGGAGCTATTAAGTTGGGCCTTATCAGGGCTCTTAGTTTGTAATAAGTCAGAATTTACAGAACTCGAATGGTAACTGCTTGTTTTCTCCTCCTTCTCCCTCAGCCAAGTAAAGTAGAGTAGTTATTTTGTAGAATAAGTAGTTAACCCTCTAATCACTCTTTGTGGTAGGGGCCCCAGAACTAAATATTGCCGATGGCTTGACCTTTGGGCAGCATGACATATGGCATGTTTGCTGCTGGGGCTATTTCAGTCATCTTAAAAAAAATGCTATTGTACACCATGATGTGTGAACGTGGTGTCTGTGCCTGGGGCATGCACAGGTCTCAAGTTACTCCTTGAAATACTTTTATAGAATTCCTGACTGACACACCACATAAAAACATGTAACTTACTTTTTTGTATTAATATAGCATTGTGTGGGTTATTTACTCCAGTATTTCAGGGGAATACAGGAGTATTGAAAGTACTAGTGTCATAGTGTGTCATGGCACATGGCACTAGTGTCATGGCAGAAACACGTTTTCCCCCCAGTAACCAAGGACAATAGAAGCAGGTAATTGTGCAGAATTTACCAGCAGTGTAATATTAGAAGAAGTGAAAGGGGAAAACGCTAGAAGCTTTATTTGTGTTTACAGTGGACATGTGCTGCAATAATGGATTCACTTTGTGTACTTTGTATTTATCTTCATGCTGTAAATTGTTCTAAAGTAACAGGGGCTGTTTCCTAGTGTTAATACAAATATTGCAGAACATTTACAGGTGTCATTTAAAAGTATAAACGAAAATGCACAGTCAGCTTTCCGAGGGTTTATTACACAGCATGAGGCTTAAGGCCCAACAGTCGCACATGTCGAGGAAACTATGAACCATGAGCTTCGACACAAGCTGAAGGAGACAATCGCGTAATCGGTGACATTACAGCCGCGGCGGCTAATAACAATGATGTAAAGGCGAGGCGCGTGCACGCGAGACGTCACAGTAAATTGCTTTGTTAACTACAAAAAGAATCTGCGCACATTATGTCGACAGTCCACGGTGCCTCTCTTACCTTTGTCGCCCTCGCGTCACTGTAAACGACTATTATCTCTAACATATAACGGTGTGAAGAGAAGAACTACAACGTGAGCGACACGGAGCGCCTTCCTCGTCGGGCTCAGTTGCTCCACTAACCCGAAACAATAACAAAAAACCATAGCAAAACATGAGCATGACGGCTCCACTTCCGCCGCGGAATTTTGGGAACTGTTGTTCCCAGTGTCAGAGAAACAACGCGGAAACGCGTCAGCTTAAACTACAATCCCCAAGATCGTGACAGCAGAGCAGAGGTCGCACTGCGCGTAATATGACGCTTGTCATCGGCCGCCGTTGGTTTTTCTCAACGATGCCAAATCGCAGAGTGGGAGCCTAGTTATCGATGTGAAGAGGGGCCAATGGAAACGAGTATACGTTACGTAGAAGCAGAGGAAAAGAGAGCAGGGAGAGAGGCACGCGATCGGTCACGTGATACAAACACGCATCTTAAGTATTTGTGATTCACCATAGTTCCGCACTAAGACGAGGAAGGAAGCCTTAATTAAAGTCGTGTCTGATAAATATTCCTCCACATTACAATTAGCCGAAAAAAAAACATTTAGAACACATCTCTGTGTTACACGTGCTGTACTAATGCAGTGTATTCTTCCTATTCAGTCTTCTGTGTGTTTGCCTCCTTTTTTGTCTGTGTAATAGGTAAGGCAACAGTGGAGTTTTTCTTTGGGAGTAATATTAATACTAGCTAACATTAATACTTGAGTATTTATAATTATTTGATTTACAAATAAACAGTATGATTGATAAACAAAGACTAAAGAAAATACTTAAATACTTAAGCATTCTTTAATTTTAAATAATTATATCATTTGTAAATACTTGTATTAACAGTTAAGTTTGATTAAATTAAGTTAATAAAACATAATTAATAACAAGGATTTAACATAGTAACCTAATTTAATGGTTTTGAATGGTTTTAGACATATAGACAGATATCTGTATTTCCTTACACATCAAACTGAGTCAAATGTGAGCTTATCTGTAATTAAATGCTAGTGAGAATAATTAAATAGCTTGCTTGTTCTTATCTGCCTGACTCTGTCTGATCATATGCCTTTGAGGATTCTGTTGCCATGAGTTGGCTTCCAGATTTGTCTGATCACCTGAGCCAGGATCCTGGGTGTTGTAGGGGTCCTCTGAGCATTTGTCCTGTAAGGGAGAGCATGTTAATGCTTGTTCACATGCTGTTGCTCCCACTGCTTATTTGTATTAGCTTGCAAAATTCAACATAATTATTGTGTGTAATTTTCTATGCAACTGGATATTTGCTGAAGCCGGTCTTTATTTGAACCCAGTAATCCCAGCTTCAACAGATTCAATAGATGCTTTACTACCATACTTGTATGTAGGGGTTCGTATGAAACTGCCATTCTGCATGATGATGATATGACTCCAGACAGGAGATGGCAGTATACCATCTTGAAAACACATTGCTTTTAGCTCGTCACATGCAAACCATATCCCACAAATATCTAAAAGACACAGTACATGTTCTTCAGCTATCTGTGACTCTCCCACAGCTTTGTGAGCTAGCATGAGAAAGATCAGATAGAAACAATGCACAGTTATATTAGGCTTCATTTTGAGATCCAAAAAAAGACCAACAACCACTCAACTATTCATTAGTTAAACCTTTTTGTAATTTAAGTTTTGTTGATTATAAGGGAGGTATATTGTAATTCCCTAAAATATCACTGTAAAACTGAAGTTTTGTTAAATTTGTCATGTTGTTGCAAGATGAATAATTGTAAGTTTATTCATTTTTTTTCTAATGAAAACATGATGTAATGCATGTCATCCCCTATTACATTTAATAAAAGAATTTCCATTGAAGTACATCCAGCATGAGGAAGTTGACTGCATGTAGTCACAAAAACCCAGATCACAGAAGTAGTGGTAGGTAAGATATAAAGTTATTATGCCTGAGCAGCTACAGCTTAAATAATGTCCATCCTATTACTAAAGTTATTGATGTTTTTATACTGCCTAGACTGCTTATTTATCTGTGCTAATTGATGAGTCAATTCAGTCACGCAGTACTTTTACTCCTTCTCAATTAGTAAGTCCAGTTTGGCTAATTTAGTCTGTTGAAGACCCTATAAGAACGCTTCATGTAATTTTATGCCGATGAACAGTCAATGCTGAGACCCTATAAATTGTGTTTAAGTGGATTAATAGTGTGCTGAGTCTGTGTGAGCAAAGTGGTGCTGGGAGAAGTGGCTCTCTATGCAGTGTGATAATTAAATAAATTGCACTGCAATGACTAGCTTATTGAGTAGCAATAGTTTACATACACATATTTTAAACTTTGCTATTAGGGAACCTTAAATAGATGTTTCCAAAACATTCAAAACTGATGTTTATTGATGTAGCTTGTATCATGATTTCAGTACCAAAGCTAGTTATTAATGTTCATATCTTATTCTCCCCAAAAAAGCATTATAACACTCCGCAGATACTGACTTAGAAGTGTTGCTGTTGTGTGAAAATAGATGATAGCTGTGCAGTAAGATTTTGAGGCTTCACCCTAATAGAGCCTAAACTGAAAGTGGATTGTTCATGAAACTACTTGGTCTTGACCTGGCTGTCTGCTGGTAAGGCTTCTTTGTCATAATACCCCCACCCCCACCCCCACATTCACGCACACACACACACACA
>JAUMHF010000024.1:10998138-11045112 GCA_032359275.1 Microctenopoma steveboyesi
CACACACACACACACACACACACACACACACACACACACACACACACACACACACACACACACACACACACACCATGGTGGGAGTTTATTTAAGTATGCAGATATGTAAAAATAATAGTTTCTAACTTTTGCTATATGTTTAAGGAAAATTTCTAATTTTGTTTTATTCTATAATAATAATTTTATATTTATTCTTTTTTTTGCAAAACATGAAAATTGTTTTCAGACCTCAAATAATGCACAAA
Organism: Microctenopoma steveboyesi; assembly: GCA_032359275.1. Lineage (NCBI taxonomy): Eukaryota > Metazoa > Chordata > Actinopteri > Anabantiformes > Anabantidae > Microctenopoma > Microctenopoma steveboyesi. The sequence continues at coordinate 10,998,384 of JAUMHF010000024.1, forward strand.
ACAAACAAGACAAGTGCATGTTCATTTTTACACAACACAACAAATGTGTTGGAAATATTCAGAAATCAATACTTGGTGGAATAGCCCAGATTTGCAATCACAGCTTTCATGTAGAGGTTTCTTAATTTTTTCCAGAGTTGTATTTTTTTAATCTGGAAATTGAACATAAGAAAAAAAATAAAAGTATAAAAATACCCTAACTGTTCTGGCCCAAAGGTGTTGACATGTTGTTTGCTATTGGTTGTAGAACTATTATGCACTTAATCCTTGTCATCTGATGATTTCTAGCAGCCTGGCTTGGAATTTCTCTCGGTATAAGAAATTGGTATAGCCCCCGAGTGCTACTGCAGTTTTATTGCCTGAGGTGGTCTGTCTGAATATAGCTTACCACATGTCTCATTCAAAGGGAATGGCAGGTATGTGTCACTAGTCATAAATTGCAAGTTGCCCTCAGCAGTAATCAGTTACCAAGGAAACCTCAAATGAGATTATGACCTTCTGTTGTGTATAGGCAGGGAAACACAACAATCCTGTTAGATTAATCTGTGAGGTTTTGCATGTATATACTTAATGTAAGTTAAAAAAAAAATATATATATATATAAAATTTTGTTAGTAATATGTTAAAATATTAACATTAAAGCATATTTGAATTAAATAATGCCCAGTACTCTTTGAGTGATGCAATCTCATATTAAAGATAAGACATAAAAAGGGTAGAAAACAAAGGATAAAGCGCTGAAGAGCCAGAGTGCCTGGAAGGAGGGCAGAGTGTTGGGTGGGTGGAGATGGAGAAATGGGGGACGGTGGTATTTAGTATGCACGGCCAAGCTGCCCCATCTGCTTAGCGCAGCAGTCCCTGTCGTATAACTGTCTGCCGGCCGTGGGCCACATAAAGAATGTCTCAGATTTGATGTAATTCCGCAAAATTAATGACAGCTTTACTCGGTATGGGCCGTGAGGGAATGATTAGTGTTTGATCGTCCATCTGATCAGTTCTCTTGGCTCCTTGCAGGGAAATACTCCACTATATGGTGGCATGCTGCCTATGGCAAGCACACATGTACCCACAGATACACCTCTCCCCAAATTATTACTGGGTGCCCCTGCACTTGTTAGGGTTCTTGTTTCAGTCAAAACAGAAAAACAATATTTAGTTATACTGTACAGTGACATCAAAATGCACACCTATTGATGGGCTGGATGCAGGTCTCACTGGTGATGTGCTCAGGGGAGTTTTATATCAGGCTGGGTAGTATTTCAAATGAAAGTGGACCAACCAGCATCTAGTTTAGAGAGCTCAGAGGTCACACTATGACCTTTTACAAGATATGCTTTACCGCAGCTGTGATTGGAATTGGGTATTAGTTTGTAAAAGAGATGGGGGGGGGGTGAATTGGGAAATTGAGAGAAATTGATCCACTGGAATTCCTCTTCTCCTTTTAATTTAGTCCCACCTCAGCTAGCCCAGCCCCCTTCTCTTCCCTTCTCTTGGGCTGCTGCGTTTACAAGCAAAGTGGGCATTCTGTTTTACAAGTGAGCCTGGTGTGTCTCGGTGTGCTAGCAACATTAAAACTGAACCCATCTTATCTGTGCAAAGCGTGAGGCTTTACATCAGTGGCTGTCATGCTGCTGCCATGAGGCTCCTGTGTGCTTTAATGTAATGTGGTGCAGTCAAAAGAACAGTGGACAATAAAAATGAGCTGATAGATAAACCGATGATTGGAGACAGGGTTAGTTTGCCAAATATAGGATAGAATTGGATGAACGTAACTTCATTGCTTAACAGTTTGCTTTTGTAAACATGGACTAGTCCAGCACGCAACATCCATTTTGCAGAGCTGAACATCACTTATAGGTTTTTGAGGGAGAGATTAAGTTTTCAAAGTTGTACCTTGTGCAGAGTTGCATATGGCAAAACTAATTTCCCATCTGACCATTAGTACTCTGGTCCAGTGTCGGGCATGTGAAGTCTAATTCGGCAAATGCTCGGGGAGGGTTGCGTTTCTGCCAACACAGATTGTTGAACAGATTGGCAATCCTTCACTGTGTATGAATGCTGTGTTGTTTTTTTGTTGAAATTGTGAGCCATTATAACAAATTACTTGCATAAACACCATTAAAGTAAACAAAAAAACTCTTGCATCTGTTTTGAAGCTAGACTTGTTCCAGTTCAATTGCAGCTCAGTTCATTATCCTCTCTGTTTTCACTTTCCTCAGTATTTTTGTACTCCCTTCCTTAACGCTGTCTTTCCAAATCACTTGAATGTGTTTCCTCCTGCCTGAGTTTCCCCTTCTCAATCGGCATCCTCTGATCTCCTTTCATACTGAACTCTTTCTTGGCCCACTCCTTCACCCCCACTGGTTTCTTTTTCTTCTCCTCATTTTATATTTTTGGCTGAGCAGAGGACCTTTCTTAGTGCAGTGACCTTTCTGGTTTTAAATTAAGCCCCACTGCGGCATGTCTCTCTTCATAGACCGCCGGTTACGAGCCTTCAGAGAACCGCAAAGAAATAACGATTCTGATGAAATGGCCCCCTTAAAATGCTCTTCCAAATTCCTTTTACATTTTTCTTTCCCTCCTTATTTTCTGTGCATTAATATTCACACTGATGAGGAAATCCTAAAGAGCAGACTATGGACATTGGGAGATGAGATACATGCACATGCTTCCCCACATGCACGTCATACACACACTGTTGCTCATTGCTAATGGGTTCTAATCGAATGCCATGTATGTTTGAAGTGATTTATGAACAGTGGGCAGCCTATAGTTGCGATGTGATTGCTTTATCGGAAAGAGACCATTTTTCAATGCATAACCTAGTTTGTGGCCTTTTAGAAGAGACCACATTTTATGTTATCTGATTAATAGGATTCTATTAAAATGTATTTACTTAAGATCAACTCTAGAATGTTTTCTACTGCAATGAAGTCGCTTTCATACGTGGTACCTCTCTATTTGTTCTATATTTGATTCAATACTTCACATGAGCAGAAATTCATTGTATGTCAGCAAGTCAGTGATGTGTTAGGAAATAAAGTGACATAAGTCCCAGTGTTATATAGTTATACTGAACTTACCATGTGTGGAGTCATTATCATGGTCTTTTGTGCATTATTCCGCCTTGGAGAGTGGAAATGAATAGTCTGAGGTTAACCGTAGTACGATACAGAAATTTCCCAATTTAAGTTGGAACAATATGAGGTGTGCCAGCTTTCCAAAGTCGCATATCAAATATAACACGTCAATTCCACACCTGTTCATTGCACCCCTATAAGAAGCCAGGAGTTACTGGGAATAATCGGAAAAATTACATTCTCTAGTTGGGCCTGAGATGAATACTGCTCTAGATTGTTATAACAAACGCAACAGTTTTGTTTTTACTCCCATTTTTCATGAGTTGAATCCAAACATCTAAAAAGTTTACTACATACACAAAAGACCCATGACTCTCAAATATTGTTCTCAAATCTGTCTACATGTGTGTCAGTGAGCGCTATTCCTTTGCAGAGGTAATCCATCCCACCACACCGGTGTGGCATGTCAAGGTGGTGATTATTTGGTGCTGTCATTATCTGGTGTGGCCATCATTTGCCTCAAGCAGGGCAACACATCTGCATCGCATAGAGTTGATCAGGTTGTTGATTGTGGCCTGTGAAATGTTGGTCCACTCCTCTTCAATAGCTGTGCGAAGTTGCTGAATATTGGCAGGAACTGGAACACGTTGTTGTATACGCCGATCCAGAGCATCCCAAACATGCTTAATGGGTGACGTGTCTGGGGAGTATGCTGGCCATGCAAGAACTGGGATGTTTTCAGCTTCTGGGAATTGTGTACAGATCCTTGCAATATGGGGCCATGCGTTATCATGCTGCAACATAAGTTGATGGTCGTGGATGAATGGCACAACAATGGGCCTCAGGATCTTGTCACGGTACCATCAATAAAATGCACCTGTGTGCATTGTCCATAACACATGTCTGCCCATACCAGAACCCCACCGCCACCATGGGCCACTCGATCCACAACGTGGATATCAGCAAACCGTTCACCCACACGACGCCATACACGCTGTCTGCCATCTGCCCTAAACAGTGAAAACCGAGACTCATCTGTGAACAGAACGCCTTTCCAACATGCCAAATGCCATCAAAAGTGAGTGTTTGCCCACTCAGGTTGGTTATGACGACGAACTGCAGTCAGGTACAGACCCGAAGAAGATGACGAGCATGCAGATGAGCTACCCTGAGGCGGTTTCTGACAGTTTGTGCAGAAATTTTTGAATGCCCTAACAAATCCTCTGAAACCCCTTTGGAGGCTTATGAAAAAGAAATGAACATTGATTTTACAGGCAACAGCTCTGGTTGACATTCCTGCAGTCAGCATGAATGACATCTGTGGCATTGTGCAGTTTGATCAAACTGCACAGGGGTGGCCTTTTGTTGTGGGCAGTCTGTAACACACCTGTGCAATATTCATGCTGTCTAATCGGCACCTTGACACGCCACACCTGTGAGGTGGGATGGATTATCTCGGCAAAGGAGAAGCGCTCACTGACACACGTAGACAGATTTGAGAACAATATTTGAGAGTCATGGGTCTTTTGTGTATGTAGTAACATTTTCAGCTCCTGAAAAATGGGAGCAAAAACAAAAGTGTTGCGTTTATATTTTGTTTAGGGTAGTATAGTAGTGGTTCGGTGATGGTGTGAAATTCGCTTGTTGCTCGTTAACTTAGTGATTGTGCGTCTCCTGTTATGAAGCATAAGACACTTATGTACTGGCAATCTTAAAGCCTAATTCTAAAGGGTTAACACTATACTGGGATTATTGTTTTCAGAACATGACCATTTTAAATACATTAGAGCTGCATGCTTTCTAGTTGCATATTTAACTTCGTAAACTTCCTGCTAATACCCACAGGTGCAGACAGCGTACCAAAAAATAAAGTCGGGTGGAATATTCAGAGCAGCCTGTGACTTCTGGTAAAATGCAGACATCAAAGACATTCTTTTTTCTCTGCTCAACAGACTGGCCTTCGTCACTAAGAGTAAGCATGCTGTAGCCTTGAATAATAATCCCCCTTTCTATATGGGCTGCATCTAAAACATGCAGAGATGCTTTCTGGGTCTTTCTGCTAAGGTGCTCCCTGTAGCCTTGGTAACCCTAATGAATTATGGGACAGTGCAGTTAAAACGTGTGATATTACCCTATTCCAGGGTGTGTCCTCTTGGGTGTGTATGAATCACTGATCTCATCAGACTGGTTCCTTATATTTCTCTCTCCTCCCTTCTCCTCACATCTTTCCTTTTCTAACTCTGCCCCGTATGCTCCCCTCCCCCATTCCCTGTCACACTCCGTTCCCCCGGGGCGTCTGTCGAGAATCTGTCAGGCTCATCATTGGTACAGAGGAGAAGGCTAACTGGGAGCCTTTACTGGTTGTAAATCTAAGCAGGGAGGGAGGGAACCTGCAGCGGCCATACTACTGCAGCCCGATAAGTCCAGCAGGCTCCCAGTACACTGAAAACATCTTGCTTGTATCAACATGTGGACACATACATTCACACAAATACCCAACAATTTGTTTGCAGCCAATTGTTCATTTCTATCAACTCTTCCCTATTTTAACCTCACTACAATTAACCAAACTTGTTTCAACTCGAAAACAAGATTGAGCTCTCATGCTTTTATCACCCGTTCTGCATCTGTGTGCTAACAGGAAATCTTTGAACGCTTCTCATATGGAATATAGTATGGGTGTTCTTTTTTAGCTGTCTTACACTGTCTGTTTTGCTTTGACATTGTGTTTATTTGCGAGCAAATGAAATAGCGGCATATGTTTGTAGTTAAAATAGTGATGAGAGTTGTGTGGTATGCCATCTCAGAAGTGGGAAGTATTATTTAATCCTTGGTGTTATGCAGAGGTAATTTTAGTCTCGGAGTAGTCATAAAGTCCTGGAAGTCTAGCACAGATCTGCAATGCAGTTAGGTGGGCCCATCTCTCATACATACATTTAGCTGGGTGTGATTCCATTCCACACTCCCTCTCCTTATCTGAGAAATAAGCATTTTTACAGAGTTTCAGCTGTAAAAGGAGAGGAGCAGATAGCCCATAAATCTAGCCATAAAAACGTTAAGTTGTCAGAGGTGCCATCAGCTATCAATCGTGTGCGGCAAGCTGATGAAGGGGAAATAGGTGATAAAAAACAGCATTTTAGGGAAATTATGTCCAGTCTTCCATTTGCGAAGTGCTGCAGTCAGAATCACAGCAGAATCTTAATGATTGGATGGTGTGGCCAGGGACTGTTCCTTGGTGTGACGGTGAGGAGGAGCACACCCTGGTGGGAGGATGGGATATGGAGGAGTAAAGGAGAGCCGTAGGGAAGGGGGGGGGCAGTGTTGTAGAAAATTATACAACTGACATGAATCACTTCTACACTACCGTTTTTCTCTCTCCCTCAATTTCTCACCTCCCCCATCTCTCATGCATGCTCTCCCTCTTTCTCTGGTCCTTTCTTTCCTTCATGGCCATGCATCGCTCTCTCCTCATTTGCACTCCTACTGCTTCTGACTGTGACAGTTCCCCTCCTTTCTGCCCTTTTATTCTGCTTCCATGGCCATGTGTTTAATTTGAGGCACTGCTGATCAACCTCACCATCCTGCTTTTAATCCATTGCAACTTTATTTCCACTGTGGTTTGTTTACATGCTTTCTTTATTGATCTGTTTTTGTTGCCTGCCCAGGATTTATTCCCTGTCTGTGGGACTTACACATTTTATCGGGATTCCTGGTTGTTGTTGTTGTTGTTGTTGTTTTTTTGGACTCTGGAAAATTTCTGCCCAAATAGACAACTCCACCAGTGATGGTTTTAAATCCAAAAGTATTTTATTCCAAACTTTATTGAAACAGTTGAAACAGCAATGAAAAAATTCAGCTATACAGTAATTTATACCAGAATGGCTTTTCAGTTGCCTCTGCAACTGTGTGTGACTGTGTGAGTACAATTTTACGATAGTAAAGGAGGTGACATATGCTGAACTTAACTGAGCATTTAATGGATTATGCAATTTTTTAAATAAATTATTTTAACTAAAAAATGAAACATGGTTGACCTACAGTTTCTACTGTCTGTGAAAGTTTCATCAGCGCTATTGCTGTGAAGAAAGGTCAGTCACTTGTATGTGGTAGATCCACTTGTGATAATATCTGAGGAAAAGTGTTTCTGGGAGATTTAATATAATTTGCAGAAGGAGCTGCTCCTAAAATATGGGCTACTCCTAGGACGTCTGCAAAATGTGCGATGTTTGTTCTGAGAGTTTGTGCTTGTTTAAGTGTTTTGATAAACTACTTTATTTTCTTTTGAACTTGTTTTTGTTGTGCATTCAGTGAACAGTCAAGTGTAACAAAGTCGAGTTGTAAACTAGTGAATTCTGTCTTTACCTGGGCTTCACCTGCCTGCTGTCTGATCTGTGTTAAGGAACTGAGCTCCACCCACAGTCACAGAGAAGAGGGACACAGACATGTAGAGGATGCGGCAGAAACTGAAAATTTGTTTTGCTTTAATCTAAGTCACTGCTCTTTTCAGATGCTAATAAAATTCCACAGAGTCACTCGTACTGGTGCACCCACATAATATTTCATTTTCATAATAAAGATTTTAGTTGTATATGCAGGTGAAATACTCCAGTGCGTGCAGACAATGTTTTTAGTCATCTGCAACTGTGAGTGCAGACATCTGCCAGTGCCTAAATCTGTTGATCACTAACTTGTATACAATGTAGTCTGTGTTTTATATGGACTTGTAGCAGAGAAGAGAAATTATATAAACACATCTTGTGATAATACACTTGCCCCAAATGATAAATGCCTTCATTGTCTGATCAGTCACGCAACCTTTTAATCTGAGGTCATTTGTTAATTAATTTGAGCAGCCTTACAGGTTTGGTTCTGTTCCAGTGGTCATGGTTGAGTGGTTTGTTCTCTAGTGAGCGGACCTAAGGCCCTGCGAAATGGATGCATCTGTAGTTCCCCTCTAGTATTTTTGACCCTGTGTGTGTGTGTGTGTTTTATCAGAAGAATGTGTTACTGAAAGAGGGATAAAAAGGGTATCTCCATGTTTCTTATCATGGAGATATGAATAGACAGCATAATCACTATATAGAACGAGTTAAGGTTCACTTGCTTAATTCACAAGAGAAACGTACCCGTGGTTGATTGTCGTTCTGGTGCTTGGTTTACCTTGCTTTGTGTCAGGGGCTGTACTGCCACCTTTAGTTAGACTGACGGTACTGTAATGTTGCAGCTATTCCCATAGCGTTAGTGTTGTGGGGCTACTCTGCATTACAGTCACACAGCATGTGTTTGTGACAGAGTGTAGTTTAACAGCATCTCCAACCTTACTGCATTACAGCTGGTGTAGCAGTGACGTGTGCAGGCTTTATGTAAAGCGAACTGTTGCAGAAATGTACTATGCTACTGTTTTTTAAGCTTCTCTCTCTATGAGCTTGTTTAATGTTAAAGAAATCATGCATTAACTTTCTGAGCAATCCTGCCCTCTCACACATGCCATTGTTTGCTGTACCTTTACTCAAATGTGTCTCTCTTACCATGTATGGACTGCTGATCCTTTGACTTTTTTTTACATATGACATTGTAGCTATCAGAATATTTTTGTGTCTTTATTCAAAAGCTGAATTTGTGAGCATGGGTCGATCCACCCCATGTAGTGGTGATACTGTACATATTGGTTATTTTCTTAGTTTGGATAATGTGTTTATGCTTTGCTCTTTTTATATCAATATAAAACACACACTAGCCAGAAATGTTTGCCTTTTAAATGTTGCCAAAAAATATTATAAGGGAAAAGCCTATCTTAGCTGTATGGCATTAGACAACCTTTTTGTTGCAATGAACAAGGCCAAAAATAACGTTGAGGTTGCAGTTATTTTAATGCACATTTTTTTGACTGGTGTTTTTGAAGAAAATGTGCTTTCCTGCCTCCACCACGGATCCTCCAACAATTTTTGTGCTTCTTATTGACATTAACCCCAAACACTGTAGATTGCTTAAGTAAATGAGTGCGTATTACAAATGAGTAAATCATGAGTAGTTTTTTTTTCCTGTGGCATTCTGTTGCAGGGAGTGGTTTTCCTTTCTAATAAAATGTTAGTGCAGTGAAAGCTGCATCTGCCAGGGGGCAGTCGAGCTCACACATCAAGTTAACAGTCTTGCCTCTGCAAATCTCCTTCTATTCTTTGTGTCTGTACTGTCAGAAAAGTAAGTAACACATTCAACATATTTATGTAATATTAGATGGATAATTAAGATTAGTGCTGCTAAATCTGTGATTCATTTTAAATTGGGATATAATCCTGTGAAACTCTACTCTAATTGCAAGTACTTAGTGGATTATATCACCACCATTAATGTTCTCTTCATTAGCATTAAATCTTGTCTTGTCTGACCTCCAAATTAGAAATGACTGACACGTTGAGGGATGAAGTGAAAATCATCATTGATTGGCTGAGGAAAAATGCAATGTTAAGACCATAATACATGAATATGAAGACATTAAAAAAGTTTAAACAGTGCAGTTAAAAGAACATTTATTCATTCTCAAAAGTAAGCTTGCCAGCAATAGTTCAATGAATTCAAAATGTGAAGTTGTAATTTTGTACTCATAAAACTGTTGAAAGAATTTTATTCATTTCACTACTACTCATTTCACAACTTTTCCCATTTATGACCAGCAAGAAATAGATACATTAACGTTATTACACATTTGAGTAACTGTGCTGCAGGTTTATTGAACATTTGCCAAATGATTTTGTTCTCTCTTAATACCTTTTTTGGTTTGGAATTAATCAAAATTGGTATTTATTTTTGTTAAAATTAAATTACCTTTATGGGTGCAGAAGTATGGCTGCATAGCATAGGTCTGTTTGTTATTGTGCTATAGAGGTGATTATATCCTAGTTTTAAACTTTTTTTTAAAGTCCAATGTCACTTCTGTTTCTTCAGCCCTCCAAAGAAAAAAGTCATAAACCTTTCTTTTCTCTGAGCAATTGCGTTAAAAAGAACACCTGTAACTCGACACACAGACCGCTCTCCTCAAATGCCACAGGCAACTTTATGACTCATGGGAATGGGACACACGGTTAAATAGATAGTTTGTGTACCAGTCTATCTTCAAGTTGCACATTCTCTTGGTTTCAAACAAAACAGGCACTTGGACAACATCTGAATGGAGGCCATTTTGGTTTGGCCTTATGTTTGCACAGTCCAGGGATACTGCAGTCACTAGTGGGGGGGATGGGTGGGCTGCGGCAGCTACCCGGAAACTCCTGTTAATGTTTTAGTCATTCTGGAGCCTTTGGGCTCAGAGACAGATTCAGTCAAAAAGCATTTGAGCACCCTCAGGTCCTCAGAGTGATTTACTGCGTATTTGGACATCTGCAAAGAGCCTTTGCGCCTTGAAATTCTCTCCCTCGCTCTCTCTGCCTCTCTCATTCTCCCTCTCTGTCTACCCTTCTTTGCAGTAGTAAACCCTTGGGAATGTTCTGTCATACCGAGTCACCTTGAAGGTATCTAAGGTACAGTCACTTCCTGTCACCTTCTCCCTCAATGATCCACCCCTCCCTGCCTGCCACTTCTTCATCTTACCTCATCCCTAAATCACATTCAGACCTTCTGCGTGATTCTCAACCACACCCCTCTTATCTTAGCCATCAGATTTAATGTGCAGTGCTCCTGCTCCTCCGTTTGTCCACCTCTTACACTGCCAGCTGGACACATCAATCCATGTGATGGGTGCTTGTCAGTCTGCTCCTTACTGGGCTGTAGCCCAAAAATGAAACACAAAGTCTTAGACAGCACAACTCCACCAGGGGATGATAAAATTTGCCAATATGTGAACACATCTTTATAGGATATCTGTCCTCGCTAACAAGACAACTGTAGACAACTGATAACTACTTTCCAGTAGCAGCACTTATGAGTAAGTTGTGTTACCTTGACACTTTGTATTTACTGCTTTGTTGCCTATAGCTGGCCACCCTGATCTGAGTGAAGGGGAGAACTGTCAGTGGTCATCAATAACAGGTCTGTGTGGTGTGGGTGGTGCAGGCTGTGTGGCATGTGTTTTAGAAATGATGGCCAGAGGCCCTCTGTCTCTGCAGCTCTGAAAACAGTGTCATGAGCATCCCTGTCTCTATAACTAGGATCGTTGCTGAAGAGGCCCAAACATATCTGGTATGCAGTGTTTAGGAGGCACGCAGACAGGATAATTGCTGGGCCAAATCTGTCTGCAGCTCCACACTTTCAAGTGCTCATTGCCTTTGAGTGTTTTACACCCCAAGTGGCTGAATAGCCCAGGGGAAACGAAGTCTGTGGTGATTTATTGCTCACCCTTAACTCTTTGTTTGTTAGGACCAAGGACAACTTAATCAGCCACCAAAGAAATCTCTTAAGGGTGTTTGTAATATTATTGTTTGACTGAGTAGTAGTTGCACCTTGGAATCTGCATCTCATAGAAACAAACATAAAAAAGTAGAACTAGTTTGCTAAGCCTTTATCCCTTACTTGTGCATTCCCTGAAATGATTGGCTGCATTTCATAACCACAGCAGTCTGCCTGCCAGCACCAGTGATTAAACACAAGAACAAAGTGTTCTCACTGAGGTGGAGTAAGATTTGAAATGTTGATGGAGTAAATCTGATACCTGCTCCAGAATTTGTTATCCTTAGTTTGCTACAAGCAAAGATGTTAAATAACAGTGCAACACATGCATGACAACAAAATACTTTTCCATTCTGTGTCTTTGCAAAATAATTTGATTGTAAATGGATATCTTAAGACATAAGTTCTGCTTGTAAGTACTGCTAAAATTACAAAAGAAGATTAACTGTGGTATGTCTCCCTCTCTTACCTCCCTCAATTTCTTGTTAAAACAGACAAAAAGAGTTCATAATTAGTTACACATGGTGCTCAACGGGCATACCCATTTATTTGTATGTTGGCTAAGACATATTTATAGTCAAATGTTATGTCTTGCCATAAACATGTTGAAAGTTACATTATACACTTGAGGAGATTGTACAAGATTGACACTGTCATGTAGAAATGTGTATAAGGACTGGATGAATCTTTTAATTGCATGAAGATCAACTTTAAACTTTCATAATGGTGTACTTAAAGTACATTTTTATTGTCTTGTCTGTATTATATTATAATTTAGTCTTTATTTCTCTATTGGGATGACATACAAAAGCTGGTCATACCAAAAGCAACACTTCTACACTATAAAGCAAATGTTTGTAAAAAGGCTGCCATTGTATAACTTTAAAAGAAGTATAGCTTTTGTTGTCACATGGGACTTGGTTTAGCCTCATCATATATTATTTGCGTATTTAAGGAGAACTGCAATTATTATTTTGATCAATTAGATAAACATTACAATGTGATTAATGCCACTACAACAAATGTGACCTGTCGCATGTAGAATTCACTGAAGTACAAGGTATACTTGTATAGACTAATTCAGTCTTTTTGACAGTACTGTCTGTTAAGACAAATCTATGAAAAATAAATGTACTGTTATTGCTCTGGCCAGCCAAGTCCAAACTGGAGAACTTTTGGCTTCTCTCTGGATTTAGCTTAAATTAGAGCTGGAATATTCATCCATTTTAACAAACTCCTGCCTAGCCCTCTAAGGTATGGCTTGAAGTATGCTAAACCTAAGCCAAGAGCCATTTCTTGCCAGCTCTATAAATGCCCAGATGTCCGTACCTAGGCAAAGGCTGACATGAGGAAAAATGTTTAAGACAAGCAGAATCTTAACACAACCCCCCCCCCCCCCCAGCTACCAAGAGATAGATGTTTGGTCTCTGTTGTTTATCTTTTCAGTTAAAACTGTTATAACTAAATGAATGAACGAATGAATGAATGTAAAACGGTAGCTTTAAATGTATACTTTTATGGATCCTTAACGCTCTACCCCTCACACAGAGGTTAATAATTAATTCCAAACGTTCGGTTACTTTTTGTGACTACTTGGACGCTAGTGACGAAGCTTTCTGGTTATTTAATTAGATGCTACCTAATGGCTTCCGTTTAGCTCTGAAATATGTGTAGTGGTTGAGGCATAGTTGGAAGGCAGTTGTGAAAAGGAATGATATCAGCATATGTAACTAGGAACACATGAAGTGTAATTACATACTATCCGGCTTTCCTGTAATGGAACATGTGATGAACTACCTCACAGAAAAATTTCAGAATAATTAATATGGAAAATATGTGAAACTAGTCATGAAAGTTCTTGGTGGAGCCATGATCCTCATAGAAGTATATTGCTTCCACTTGCTAAAGTGAGGTGGACTAGAAAAGAGAGATCCCTCTTTGTGTTGCAGTTTGATCTCCACATGCTATAACACGAACGTGCTATATTGCACCTTTTCCTTCCAAAAACCAGAAGTTTTTTTCAGCTTTTGTAAAAATTTAATGACCATGTAATATGTATATATTTGTGTAATTATTCACCAGGACTCATTAAGGTTCCAGACATGGGCGTGTATATAGGCAGACATGGAAAACCCACTGAAGTTAAGGGAGAACTGCTTAGATGTAGGCATTTAAAGACCTTGTCAAATAACTGTTGAAGTACAGCAGTAGTAGTCAAAAGTGATGCACCACAGTTAGTGATTCTTAATGATGGCTTGTGCAGTTTTGGATACCTTCAAGGACCTGCTCCAATCATAAATAAACAACCTCCCACTGAAAGATAAAACAAGCAGTTGGAGTACATTTTATTTCTAAATTTACAGCTGGAGTTCTTTATACAAAAACTGACAGTAAGTAACTGTTAAACAAGATTAAAAAAGTGTTTATTGATTGTAAATGGTCTAGTAAAGAAGACCTTTATTTCTGAGTTACGATGTGATGAAAAAAAACTCTGGAAAGATATGGCTCATGAAATATCTATAAATACTCATAATATATCCAAAAACTTGAATTTAGGCTTTGTATAATAGTTTTTGTTACACCTAATTTGAAACAGGAAAACGTATTAAAACACACATGCCATGCTCTACTCAATGTATGTGCCAGTCAAACATTGTGCTACTTCTTGGATGTCCGTTTCTCAGGCTTTGCCAACATACTTGAGTAAAAGAGATCCTAAATGTGAATCATCAATGCACGTCTTTAGTAAAATGCAAAATATGGATAAATTACTACTACTGAAATAAAATTTGAATAAGTAACTCATAGTCAAACTATATATTATTAAATTAAACCATACATAATCTTAAATTCATCATTTCAAATGTGCCTATTCGCATCATGTGCTCCAAATTGTGACTGTGATAGACTGAACCTTCTTATTTATTGTTGTCAGGCTTAACACTGTTATTGGGGTGTTAGTTCAAATTTGCTTTGCTGCTTGTTCCATTAGTAAATGCAGCAGATGTCTTTTTAGTAGCATTGAATTGAGCTATATGGTGACAAAAGACATTGTGTGTCTGTGTCAGAGACTCAGCCCATCCACATTATATCTGAACCTAACACATCATTAAGAAAAAGAAGAATCTGCTTTATTGTCATTGATACATTTTTACATGTTACAACAAAATGTGTTCTCTGCATTTAACCCATTCATTAATACCCCATATGTGGTAAGCAAGAGTGGTGTGGTAAATAAATGCTTCAAATACACAAAGTGCTGCTGAGTATATGTGTATATGCAGTCCTGACTCCATCTCGCTCACCCTTCACACCTCCCTGGCTCACCTGGACAATAAGAACTGCTGTGCCAGACTGTTATTTGTGGTTCCCAGTTCTGGATTTAAAAGCTTTTCCCGCCCAAGCTGAGCAAGAGGCTGCCATCTACTTTAAGGAAATACTGCGGAGAGGGTCAGCAACTTTAGGTTCCTTGGTGTCACCCTCAGTGCTAACCTCAAATCCTAAGAACAGCAGTAGCCGTCACCAAATCCCACCAATGACTTCACTTCCTCAGATGCCTAAAAAAGGCTGGGATGTCCACTACAGTCTTCACTAGTTCCTACAGTTGTGCTGTTGAGTCCATCTTCCCAGGGAGTGTTGTCTTGGCACGACAATAAGAACTTGTCTTGGTAGGACAAAAAGGGCCTGCAAAGTGGTAAAAACGGTGCAGAGGATCATAGGGACACCACTACATAACTGACATTTACATCACAAGCTGTCTCAGAAAGTCTTAAGTGCACCATGAAGGACCTCAACTACCTTGCATTGCCACTTTTTACTCTTCTGCCATTCGGCAGAAGACTCTGAACTAGTGCTGCATCTATCAAGAATTTTTAGAATCAATTATTTTGTCGATTTTTTTGGAGTTATCAGACAAAACGTATTATAAACAATATTGGTAGTGCATTCAGTCACATGAAAGACCTGTTTATATAAGCAAGCAATTGGCTGTTAATTATAAACCTTAATAAACCAATATCATATCCTTTTACACAATGTTTCCGAATGCACAAACAATGCATACAGAATTCTCCTGACGGTAAAAATATGTTGTGTAATGCTAGAAACATAACAAGATGTGCACTAAAAACATTCAAGTAGATGGTTTCATACGCTTAATATCAGCTGTACAGTTTAAATATGAAGCGCCGCTGCACATGTGTGTTTTAGTGTTACGTTATGTTACCTTGCGAAGGCTCCGCTTGGTTAATGTGCGTAAGCTTTTGCATAAACATAAGTAATGCCAAGTCTGTATGTTTTTTTCGGTACCCCAGCTACGTTTTACAAAGTAAACACTAAACCACGTTGTCCTCCTTAAACATCCTTGTTGAATTATCAATTATATTATAACAGTCCCTTTGAAACACAAACAGAAATTTCTGTTAAACGCGAGTTATATGGCATAAACGAAGCCTCAATTCTTGAAAAATTCCTGGATTTTTATTAGAGTAATTTAAGAAATCGTTGCAGCCCTACTCTGAACAATTTGCATGCGCAGCACGATTAAAAAGTTTTTGCGCTAGTGCTTTCAGACTATTCAACACACTACTGTTTTTTTCTCACTGTACAATAAATCAACACTTTCACTGCCCTGACACTTTGTCTATGCAACTTGCAGCGGAATATGTGTTTAATTAGACTGTGACCTTTATGTTCTGCCTGAAAGATGGCAATAAAGTAAGCATTTCATTGTGCTCTGTACACTGAATGTATAATAAGTAACTTGAATCTTGAATCATCTTAACATCATCTTGTTTTAGTCTGTTTTTTACTGTTGCTTTTAAGTGTGATTGTGAACGGGACCTTGTTGTTTAATTTTGAATAAAATTATTATTATGTCGCCCAGTCCTAATCAAAGTATACACTGAAAAGAGGTGATATGGTGGGGCTGCTTTGTTCAGCTCTGCAATGTTGCCACTGAAGGGTTTCAAATCAAATGGTATGTCCATCCCAAAGCCATTTCAGATGTGAAATCCTGAACCTATCCTGACCATTACCTACTAGACCTGTGAGGGCTGCAATTATAGAGTTTTTTTGGATTTGCGTATTCTGTCGATTTTTTTCATTGATTATTTGAGTAATCGGATAAAACGTATTTTGCATTATAAACAATATTGCATTATGTCACATGAACGACCTGTTTATATAAGCAAGCAGTTGGCTGTTATTGATTAACCAATAATCACAATTACTTTGCGTTATAACTAGCTATAGCTAGCTAGTGTTTAAATTAGTTAGCAATTCTAATTAAGCATCCCTTAGGTTTGCTGAGTGGGATTAGCGAAGCAAAGCATGTAAAAGCTTCATAATAACTTACTGTCACTCAACAGTAAGTTGCGGTGTGTAATGTCTGATTCAGCCTGTGTCTGCAGAATGGTGGGCCGCTGGCTGCCTAGACCAGTTAGGGTCAGTGGAAAGAGGAGAGAAAAAAGATAAGCAGGCAACATACACCAACACACTAGGCAGGCCGGCTAGACCAGCAACCACAGCTCCAAGGTCGAGGATACCTGAGGAGAGATACAGAGAGTTTGGGAGGGGGACGAACAAAGTTACTAATATGCAATGGCATAAAAGTGGACAGAGGGAAAAAGAGGAGAGTTGGTCAGTGTAATGTGGGAGGTACCCCAGCCAACTAAATCTTCAGCAGCATACTGGTCCTGAGTCACCTAAAATGGTCCTGAGTCACCTACTCAATTTCGAAATAAGTTTTATCAAAAAGGAAAGTTTTAAGCCTAGTCTTAAAGTACAGAGGCAGAGGGTGTCTGCCTTCTGAACCTGAATTGGGAGCTGGTTCCAGAGGTGAGGAGCATGATAGCTGAAGGCTCTGCCTCCCAGTCTACATTTGGAAACTCTAGGAACCACAAGTAGACCAGCACTCTGAGAGCAATGTGCCCTGCTGGGATAATCAGGTTCTATGAGTTCATTAAGATATGATGATACCTGATCATTTAGGGATTTTTAAGTGAGAATGATTTTAATCTGTATTATTTTACTTTATTTTACTGACTCTTTTATCCAAAGCAACTTACAAGGATAAGACACCAACACATTACCATTCAGTTCTACAGTACAACAATGAGCCCTGATGAGGCCTAACTTGTCAAGACAAAAAACATGCTTAGGAATTGTTTAGTGCTAGACAATTATGCGAATGTGTGGTGGATTCACTTGAAATACGTTTTAAACAAGTGAGTTTTAAAATGTTTTTTAAAGGTGGTGATAGTCTTAGCCAATCAAATGGTGCATAGCCAGTTGTTCCACCAGCCAAAGACCACAAAGGAGAATAGACTCGACTGTGATCTGAGACTCTGCGAAGAAGCGATTTTTAGCCTTATTTCATTTGCAGACTTGAGAGAGTGCAGGAATGTAGCTTACCAGTTGTGTGTTACTGTAAGATGGAGCAGACCCATTTAGAGCCCTGTAGGCAAGCATCAAGGATTTCAACTTGATGCAAGCAGCTACTGGGAGCCAGTGGAGAGAGGTTAGAAGAGGTGTGACATGGGTGTATTTTAGCTGGTTGAAAATGAGGCGGTCCGCCACATTTTGGACCATATGGAGGAGGAGTTTAAAAGTGACTGCAGAAACTCCAGCCAGGAGAGAGTTGCAATAATCAAGTTTAGAGATGACCTTTGCCTGGACAGGTAGATGTGTAGGCTGTTGGGACCACTTACCACTACTAGACCACCCACATGAAATCCATTTGCCCTTGAATTAAAGTGGACTTTCATGGCAGATGTAACTTCTGTTAGCGGAAGTAGGTTCCGTAGATGTAACTTTCGTCATGGCATAGCTGTTTTATTGCCTTTACAAGAATAGGACAGGCATAAATGCACATTGATTCACAGCTGTGCCAAATTCAAGAAATTTGATAAAGGTGTTCTTGAGATCGCTTTCACAATCATTCATTCACTTGAGGTTGCAGTGACCATAACCAGTGACCTCCAAAATCTAATAAGCTCATTAGCCAAGTGGACATTTGAAGAAGTTACCTCAAGGTATCTTTGTGATGTCACTTTCACAAGAATTGGACAGCCTGACAACCTGAAAACATGTCTCTAACCACGGCTGTCAATAGTGTGGAATAAAATGTTAACTTGCTTTTCATGACTGCCATTTAATGAATAGGCAGTAGGCACAGAATATGCCGTATATTCTTGTTCTATTTTACTTTATTTTATGCCTATATATTCTTCTCAAATTATAAAAACTTTGTACATGTCTATTATTTTATGGTGAAATACGTTTAAATGTTACTAACTTAGAAACACCAAAAAAAGTATTCTTATCACATTATGTCAAGTGCCCAGCAGTTCAGACATCACATATATTACCTGATTGATGCCTGCAAAAGCTACAGACCATGGCTCAATCTCTGATTGCCTGTTTACAGGGCTCTGACACTTTTATAGCCCTCCTAATGCCATTACAAAGTATTACTTCAGTGGGCCTCTCGCCTTTCCTGAAGAATTAGATACAGAAGCCTATTTGCTGAACATATGAGACAACACAGCTGAATATATGCCAAGATTAGTACAGCTCCATGTATGTCTATGTATGCCAAATGAATAAACTGCTATTTTAGCCAAAATCTCCAAAAAATAACTGAACTATTTGTCAATGTATAAAATGCTTTTCTATGACTAGATGTGTGGATGAATTCTTTAACCCCAATTTCACAAAACCAGGTCTGTGGTGTAAAGTCTACTTAAAAACTGAATGCAGTGATTTGCAAATTTAAACACACCTTTTATTCCTAGTAGAACATCGTAAATATATCAAATGTTTAAGCCCAGGCCCTGGGAACACTGTGGCGTTTCTTTATCATGTTCATATATGGCTTCTTCTTTTGCATGATAGTTGCATGTACTCTTTGACCTTCAAAAAGGATACTCTTCAGCAGAACAATCAACCAGTGACAGAATTTCAACATTATACAGTCATGAGCTGGTGAAAAACAGGTTGGCTTTAGAGTTACTACTGAGGCACACTCACCTTGTTTTTTTTTCACTGGTAGACATGGAGACAGGCAGGAAACAGAACTAGTAAAACAGAAACAAAGCCAGGATTTCAGGTCTGAACTAAAATCTATTTCTCAAATCAAACGTCCAAAAAAACCTATTTTACTTTACTTTGCTTGTCAGACGCTTTTATCTAAAGCAACTTACAGGGAGCTAGCGCTGGGTGTTTGGCTCAGGGACACACCTGGTAGGGGATGGACTAGGGGTCAGACGGGGATTCAAACCTGTGACCTTTTGCATCCCAGTCTGACGCCTAACCCATTAAACTATTATTTGCAGGACATAATTTACACCTTTTTATTTTGCATATTTAAACATGCATTAGAGTAATGCAGGTTGTGCAGGTAACCTATAAAAATAAAAAATTATCTTAAATATAAAAGCTGAGGCACACCTTCATGTTTGTTCTAATAATGACCCTTGTCATCCAAAACCAGGTATCCTAAAATTATTATTCTTTTGGGGTGCAGCTCAGTTAAGCGCACACAATACTGCACTAAGGACAAACTATAGTGCTTTGACGAGAGTTTATTCTAAGTTAAATTGTTACACTAATAACCTGAATCAAATCAGTTTCAAAACAGTCACCCCTAACGTGGAGTCGGTACACATAACCATGTTCATGGAAATCTCTGATGCCTAATTATTGTTGCAGTGATCAGATGGATGCGTTTTTATGTTTATGTTTATGCCCCTCTGTTGGAGACGGACCTTAAACTTCCCAGACAACAGTTTTGATGTGTAGCAGAACCATAATATCATTGCATTAATATAGTATATATAATATACATTTTCTCTACTAAAGGGCTTCAGTGGAAATGCACACCCATGCTTTGCCATACTTAGTACTGAGTATGTTTTAAGGTAGTGACCCATTTTACGATGCTTTAAATTTGATGTCATCTAATTGGTATAAGTTGTTGTTGGTTCGCAATAATGAGTTTTTGACATTATGCTTCACATTTGTGTTCTACTTTATCAGTATTGATGTGCAAAAAGTAATACTACTATTAGGTTTGTTTGATTTTTTTTGTTTGTTTGTTTGTTTTGTAGCTGCGGTTGTTGCTTAAAGGCCCAATAATGGACAGCTGCTCTGATGCCATGTGTTTAAATGATTGACCAACGTCGAACTTGAAAAAGCATCTCATCAGTCTCTTTTCCTCACAGCCTCAGATTTGCAAATGTGGTAAGACGTCTGCATATGGTTCTAGTGCTAGTACTTTCAGACAATGTTGATGTGAGCTGTTACTGTAGATTTAGTGTTTACTGTGTGTGTGTGTGTGTTCTTATCTGTCTTGAAGTAAAAATATACAATCTGCTTCTTTCGGGACCGAGGTTCAAGTGTTTTCTTACTCAATGTATCATACTGATTTCAAGCATTGAATTTTGCCTATTTGGCTTGATAAATTTTGGATACAGATAATTGTAAGTCTGACTGTAAGTTCAGATTCCTGGAGTCTGATATTTTCAGATCTGAAGTTTTATTTATTTATTTATTTTTTAAACTGCTATTTAATCTAAGTTTTCCTCCTCCAACTCAGTCTAAGATATCTGCGAAGAAGACCTGTGATCTTCTACATCTATTAGAGGAAAGAATCAAACCACAGAGGTAAGTATCAAGAGTGGGAGCAAACCAGTCAGGATTTATTTACCTTTCAGCCATAAAATCTGATGTAAAACCTTCCATAGCCACTTGGAAGTTGTCATTAGCGAGGCCGAGTCAGCTGACTGGGGGTACCTGGAAGTTTGATGTAAATTTTATAAACTAGAATACATTTTCATCAAATAAAATGTATTTAAAATTTTGTTAAAAGAATGGCTGATCAAACAACAAAGAAGGTAATTATGCCACTGAATTATACACAAAGATAACATAATACTAGAATTGGGCAACAGTAACATGGTAATGTCAAAAGGGATTAAAGAATCAAAAAGCAGAACTGAACAGGGAAATACAGCATGTGCAAAATATGAGCAGTTTACCCCTATTATCTGAAGCAGATATGTTTGGGTTACCGAGTATGCTACCATATTTTCATATTATATGGGATTTCAATTATATATTGTGCATCAAAAGTTAATATCTGGTTTTGAAAACAATATTCTTTTGTGCTTGTTTTATCCAGATGCAGTATTTAAACAAGTTGTAAAAAAGTTTTCCCCACTTTGCCGACATGCATAAATAACACGCCCATCTTAGTAGCCACCACTCTCCTTCAGATTTCTAGGTCATTTCGTTCGTGTATATGTACAAGATGTCACACTGTGAAACAGAGGACTGCAGAAATCTACATGTTTTTCTAATTTGTGTATTCATTATCTGCAGTTAGTGTTATTTGTGTAACACATTCCTCATCAAATGCAGTATACTCATTAGTCATTCTACCAGCTTTATTTGTACAATAATCAGTCAAATATATGATAATAATTCGGCATTATTAGTTGTACATTA
The DNA here is from genome assembly GCA_032359275.1 of Microctenopoma steveboyesi. Taxonomy (NCBI): domain Eukaryota; kingdom Metazoa; phylum Chordata; class Actinopteri; order Anabantiformes; family Anabantidae; genus Microctenopoma; species Microctenopoma steveboyesi. Next base: position 11,020,352 of record JAUMHF010000024.1, read on the forward strand.
TTCTATTTAAGTTCTCAATCTAATGTGGTATAGTACTGGGTTATGTCTGTCATGTTGTATTTATTTTCAAGTCACAACACAGGGGCTCTTGTAATGTGTTCGGCCTTATCGGGGCTCTTAGTTGTAGTAACTCAGAATTTACGGAAACCGAATAGTAATTGCTAGCGTCTTGTCCTTGTATGTCGCCTTTGATATAAGCGTCTGCCAAGTAAAGTAACTTTATTTTCTGGTAATTATTGACTCACAACATTTTTGCATTTTTTCACTGCGTAAGCATTAGAAAACAAAATGCCTTCACCATAGGGCTCTTATCATGTTTGGTTGGTAATTGCTACTTCACACTAAGCTCTGAGCTTTGAGCTTGAAGACACTTTTTCTTCATAATTAAATGCACACCAGTATAATTCCACCACCCACTATGACCTCGAACATCAAGCAAAATTATCTCATTGCTGACCATTTAACCTTTTAAAGGTAAATTTATGGCAGAGCAAATATATTGGTATATTGACAATGTAAAGAAACCCTGATTACTCATTCCTTCACAGTACATTTTACATTACATTACAGTAGAATTATTTATTTGTTACTTGTTTACCTATTTGGAGTTAAAGGAAGAAAATGCAGACCAAGCAGCAAAGAGATGAGAATTCTAATTAGTCATTCTTTAAATGTTTTTGTTGGTTTCTTTGTGGCCTTAAAAAATAAAAGGAAATGCAGCAATTGTGCCAGATGCAAATGTTTGGGCATGTCAGCAATTGGATACCATTGCTTGCAAACACTCTTTGTAGCCATGCTAGCTGCCTTTCTATTTTTATTTAGGAATTTTCCAAACGCTTGCATATTACTTCTTCATACAAGTTCTCAGATCATTTTAGTGCAGCGTGCTTACGACCCTGCCAAATGCTTTTCTGTTGTCACAACTTCAATAAATTAGTTAATTAATATTATATTATTAATATATTGAATATATTGGTATTTAGTGGAATATATTCTTTTCTCTCTTCCGGCTATGTTTCTTGTAAGTTACCCAAATGTTTACTTATTTATTTTTTAACAAAGTGATCACTTTGCTTTACTTAACTTGGCTGGTGCTTTTATGCAAAGCGACTCATGAGGAGAAGACATCGGCAATTACCTAGAATTCTGAGTTAATACGTCTAAGAGCTCTAATAAGACCCAACTTGTTAAGATAAAGAACATGTGAAACCAATAACAAATCTCATCTCTTAAGTAGAAAAAAGTTTCTATACTTCTAGTAAATACTAATTCCAGTGTATGCATTATTTTGGTAGCCACCGGGACTAAAACTGACTGCAATGTACTGCAGAGGTTGCAACTGATATTAATGTTCATTTAGCAGGCTGCAGGTCACATCTGGCTCCGGCTAAAAAGTAAGTAGTTCTCTAAGCTTTAAGGGACAGTGCCCTGCAATCATTTCAATGTATTTCATTTACCATTTAATTGCGCTTTATGTGAATCATTTGGATTTATAAATGTGGAGTTGCTTGTAGTAAATGTCTACCAGCTCTTGGTACAAACTTTTCCGGGACACATTCAGTCCAACTAAATGGTATTTTTGAGTTTACTCTGACCTTAAGCAATGTTGTGTACAAATATTTCTAATTCAGGATACTTCCAAGATTCCTCAGAAAGCTTAACAGAATGATTTTCTATGTATGTATACGTATGAACAGTTGTTACTTGTTTACATTGAGATTTGTTATCTCTATAACAAATTCCTATATTTTAGTTGCTTTGTTATATTTCACTACAGAATAAGCAGTCTTTTTGTTAAAAGAACCGCAAGCCATATAAAACTTTTATTTTCTCTGATTTTGGGAAAATTGTTTCAAACAACTTCTCCGGTGTTTCAAAACTGTAAATATTTGTGTGTTCCTTACTGATACCTTTCATGAAACATGGCATTGTACTATCTATTGTTGTGTAAAGCAAATATTGAATGATACTATTAATGTTTGTAATATGATCGGATAAAATGATTTTCTTTCTGCATTTGTGTCACTGTGTAGAAGTGAATTTCTGTTGCATTGCAATATGCAGTAACAGGTTAAAATTGGTCAGATGGCCTGATGTCACCTTGTATTTTAGTCTCAAATTATTTCCATATATATTCTTGTAAAACTCAGTGGTACATTTAATACCATGTGCATATTTTTATAGCTTCTTCAATCGTTAATTATGCAGTTAAATATAAAGTATTAAATGCGTTGAAGCTCCGATGCATTTTTCTGGTCAAACAGTTACACAATTAAGGGTCTGTAGTTCGGGAGTTTTAATCTCACGCTGGAAGAAAAAGCGAGAGAAGGTTTTATTTCGTTCATTCATTCATTGCGCCTATTTATCTGAATATAGTAACATAAGAGATTTCCTGCGATTGGCAAATGTTTTTGTAGATAAATTCAGAGCAAAACGATGCTTTTCTTAGAATGATGTGCAACGTGGCAAGCGCACAAACATTAGACTGCCACTTCTAAAAATCACTAAACAACAAAACACGCAGCAGCCACGAGAAAAACGGGACGTTTGGGTTGTTCTTTATTAATGTGTTTATAGCCTGTGAATGCTACAAGTACTTGAAATTTTAGCATATTTTCGTATTCTTTCGTTTAAATCTTTACTGAATTTAGACGCATTTTAGATTAATATACAGAATAATGAACAAATAGTCAAGTAGACGAATTCATGTTCTGTTTCACGCTCTTCTTTGCGTGACAAAATGTATAATAAGTTATAATTACATAAGAATGAAAACCAAACTTTGAACTAATATCGGAACTAAAGCGGATTTGTTGTCGTTGATTTTGAAAGTATTGTGAAAACTGTTTGACCGATGGCGTCTGCTCTAAACACGCTGATACGTCCATTCATACCTTTTCATTTCTTGCGTCACACGCAGAACGCAGGTTTCGGCTCTTTTTTGTCGGTCTGGTCAGATTTGAAGTCTGCTTATTCAAGCGACTAGCGTTTTGCTTTACAGGGGAGGTGAGGGGTGTCCTCTCCTACGCACACCGAGGTCTGTCTGAGCACAGTGCCTTTGAACTTGAACTTCATGCTGCTCATCTGTATATTGGTGCAAAGTAGTCGCACAGGGAAACCTGTTATATCCAGCTCATCCACCTTATGAGCTGGGATTCACAGCTGTACTCAAAACGCGCTTATTCTAAGCTATACGGTATAAATTTGAAGCCACATACACGAAACTCTTGGTCCATTAATTAATTCGTATTTATATACTGTTGCATCTCTAACGTTTTCAAGCAACCTTGAGATCAGAGTTGAAACTTCTCTATTCTTGCCACTTGTTCGGTATTTTTTAGGTGTTTTACGCCAACTTAAAAAACAACTGGTGCCTTATGGTATCATAGCTTCTGCATGGATTCGTGTACACAGTCCTGATGAAAACGGTAACAATGCGTTGATCGGAGAGGCGCCGGCAAATGACTGTGCCTACGTGAATGCAGAATATAGGCAAAACGCGCACGTACGCATGCACAGCGGGAAAGATCACGTTGCACACAAACGCACCGAACAACTGCAATGTAATAATTATGTTTTTTTTTAGTTTACCAAAATTAAACTGAATTGATATGTACTTTCAGTGGTTTCACCATCAAATTTTTAATTAGAAGGAAACTTTACATTTCCGCATATTTTTCTATGGATTTCTAATTTCTCTGAATATCTTCTGTTTTTCTGTCTCAGCGAAATCCTGCAGCAACCTGCTTCTGCCAACACAACTCCCCTTTAACTGTTTGGTCAGTACGGTGCCATTGAATGGCCTTGTTGATATGATCGCTTTCTATTTCTGCACAATCTCACTTTCAGATTAACTCACAACAAGCAGGTGCAGAAACCATGAAATCCACAGCACTTTCACAACAACAACTCGTGTTTACTTTAAGCTCTTCACAGTCACTTTTGGCTGGCTGCATACTATACATGGGTTTTTTGTCTATGCTGTACATTTCCAGGGTTTAAGTGATGCCTTAAAGCAAAGTGGGCTTCACAACACGTGTTATAAAATACAATTTTATTAATGACATAATATGCACGTTGTACTATGACAGATGTAGCTGTAGCAGCTTGGTACGTTTTCAAATGGTGTATATAAAAGGGCCGTTGTGTATAACAGATGGTAAAGATCAAGGTACAGTTGTACACTGGTGTATATTTAAAAGTAATGCAAAGGGTATAAGAGGATTTGCAATGATACACTACCATTTAATTGAGACTTGAGTCTCACCATTAAACAATCATGTAGCTCCTGTCTTCTCACTCAAGTGTCTCTTGCACCCAGACCTCCACACACCTGGCACCGCATTTCCGCAGTTGTCGCTGCAGCGGCGTGTTAAGCTACGAACATTCACGGCGCGTGTCGTCGCATCGCTCGCAGCATTTTCACACATTTTCTGCACGTGGACGGGCTGCAATGCGCATTAGCGTGAATCCGAGTTGTGTGGACATATCGGCCTATCTATAGGCCAAAGGTCAAGATTTGGGACGCTACACTTGAAGGAAACTATTTTGATACAGATTTCATGGCATCCATTTCCCCCCGACACTGCAGGGCCAAACAGACTGCATCCTGTGCGACTCAAGTCCAACACACTCCTCAAACGTATATTTATATTTAGACTATAGTAGTAAACGATATAAGAATCTTTTTTTCTCAAACTAATTTTAAGAATTAACGTTTTTATAGTTTCACAATAATCTCTGTTTAGGACGAAGCATACAAGAAATGAAACCCACTATTAACTAATTTGAAATGTTTGGAAAATAACCAGAAGTTTTAACGCAATTCGAAAGAAGTAGTGAGATGATTAATGATGGACGTGTGTGTCTTTTGTTTTGCTGTCTGGAGCGACCGCCTCTCTTAACTTGAACTTGGACTTCCGACGAGGCGCATCAACCGGTGCATTTAGTCTGCCTTTCCTGCAGCAGCAGCAGGAAAACGACATTTTCCTACATTCACCTTAACATATTTCCGACGGTGATGAAACATTCTGAGTCTACTTGAGAGAAGAAGTGATATTAAAATGAACTCATCGTTCGGTCCCATAAAGTGACGAGAAATCACTCGGTATTCATTTTATCATTATCCTACTATTGGTAGCCTTTATTCCATGTGTTAGAATACTTTCTGTCAAACTCTTTGGAAATAAATAACGCATTATGTCTTCAGTGAACACACACGGTTGTGGATTCTGCACAACAGCGACTTGTTACCACGTGGCACAAAAAGCCTGTTCTAACCCTACCTGCAGACGTTGCTGTGGAGAAAGTGTAATTACCAGCAGACAAATCAACAACATCTATTTATGTATTCATGGTTATGTCGCATGTTAAGGTAATAAGACAGTCTGCACATTTTGGGGGGTCAGAGGTACACCAATGTTGGATTCTTGAGTAGAATAATTTCCATTTCTTAAAATGGGAAACTGTAATTTTGCTATTGACGTTAAGCGGTATCTTGCAGTTACACCAGGTAAACCCCCGGGGTTTTAATAAGAACACAACTTTGGCTACAGTAAAGAACTAGGTCGTACAGCATTTTGTAGACCTGCCAGTCTGCCCCCTGTCTTTGGGTGCGGCTCCGCCTGACCTGCTTCATTTTTCTTGCTTTCTCCCCGCTCTGGATTATGTTAAACGAGTCAAATCTCTGATGCTTCGCCTTTGCACTGCCCACACACACAACTACTATATTACTGCACACTATGAGTGGTAAATGAAGATGGACTCTAACCCTTCTCCGTGAATATTCTAACACTATCCGCCCGCATGAACACACCTCTACTGATGGATGTGATGCATGCATCAGGAATCTTTCACTTACAGAGGCTGGTGGGTGAAGTGTGTATGGCCTAAAGGCATTTTGGTGACTCCCATTCACTGTTGCTCGTACCACGAAGATGGGAGCTAATGCCGATGTACTCGACAATCGCAGCTTTCCTTTAACAACGCGTGTTTATGGTGCTGTCCCGAGGTTTGGGGAGCGGTTAAAGCTCGCCTGCAGCTCCTTAGTTCATGTTTGACAACTTACAACTGTAGGCTAGCGACGGACCCTTTTTCCTGTCCTCACTCACATGCAGTGGGAGTTTAGGGTAAACACAGCAACCATGTATCTGTGACTCTAACTGTGGAACCCAGCGCTGTGTATTTAAGTGTCTGTCTATGGGTTTATACCACGCAACAACACTACACTGCTCTCCTCATGTGTTTGAGATGCACTTTCTGACTTGCCCCTAAGCGACCTGTCCTTTGGCGAACTAGTCAAGTGGTCTTGGACTTTTATGATTATGAACATTTTTGATCGCAAATTAAAACCAGCTCGAGCGGGGGAAACACCAGATTGAGATGCTGTTTTGGTTTTTTGGGAATGCGTTCATGACAGTTTTCATGACAGTTTCCTGCCCCCCCCCCCCCCACACACACACACTAGCTGCATAAAGCACTGTAAGTGTCTAAAATGAAGCGAAATGTTTTTTTGCGGATAATGTATTAACACGAGCCTTTGTGCAAAAACATGTGAGGAGTTAGAGCTGGTGACTCAGTGCACCAGAACATCAGCTTTGATTTATTGTGAGATTTATGTATGCTCTGCAGTCTGATTTCGGTCCGTTAAATTCGTTCAAACAGCCAAATGTTTATTCCACCGAGTTTGACAAGTTCATTTAGTCATTATGATGCACCAGTAGCCTACAACTGCCCTTTATACTGTTCAACCGCGCAAAACCATTTGGTTGCTTTGGTAGACTGTTAAGTGAAATTACCAGTTGGTAAGCTTTGATTATGAAATGCTTAGATTTTAAAGCTAAACCCGAAGACGGCTGCAACCCCATAAAGATAAACACAACCTTATTTCAGCATGCATGTCGCAGACTCTACCTGCAAGCTGACAACACATTCTTGGATCTCTGCAGCGTCTCTTCAGAGACTTTATGCGCACAGCTTTGCATCATTCTTGAAGCAGGTGAGACGATGTGTTTTATCTGTTGGCATTTCACATTCATACATATTTGCAAAGAGACTTGGAAAGTTCCTGGAAAGTCGTTTAGATGGCGTGGCTGCACTGAATATTGTGGTCAGTAGCGTATTCAGAGCGTAAACAAAGAAAACTGAACATGGGATATTTTTTGCTTTTATTTTGATAGTGTGTGTGTGTGTGTGTGTGTGTGTGTATTTATATGGGGGAGGAGATGGCCTGTAGTCTACGATTATGAGTTAGGTGGCTTATTGCTACATAGATATGTTGCGCAGGTATGTACATATAGGGGCATATAATACATAATGCGTTGGCTTAATCATGCGCATGCTTGTAGCAGAGGTCGCAGGTAGAAAGATTTTCTGAGGGGATGGGGAGATGGATGGATGCTTTCCCCTCCCCCACAAACCTCTGCATTAGACCAACTCTCCGTCTGATGGGGCCTGTCTGAAAGCACATGAGGTCTGGTTGTCAAGTTTATTTACAGCAGCGCATCATGGCTGGTTGTCAAGAAATTGATAGTTTCTGCTAACATTGTGTGAAACGTTTTGGACCGCAGTGGAGAATGAAACGGTGTTTTAAAATACAAAATGATATCTGTTCAAGTGATGCGGGTGTACACAGTAAAGTGTATTCGGTGCACACCCAATGAGCGAACACCTACCCTGAAGTTCCCAGCTGTTGTACAACACCCAACACAGCATTATTTCCTATTTCAAATATCTGTCGATGATTTTTTGGCTTTGGCTGAAAACCGTTGTCTATCTCGTAATTTTCTTACTGATTTAGCTGGTTTTTAATTTAATTTTATATTTACTTGTATGATTTAAAAGGCAATTTTCAATATCCATGCATGAGAGATAACCTTAGCGTTAGTTTTACATTGTAAAGTTATTTTTTTAACGTAGAGACAAGAGAAGAGAATACTTAAAATGTTGTCTCTGTCTCAGAGTTTGCAGCAGCGCCATCCAAATCCCTTCGGACAAAACTATTACCCGTGCCTTCAAATATTTGGAAATAATGTAGAAGTTAATCCAAGGGGAAAGAATGCACTCAATTATTAACATTTTCACTCACAAATCTCAAAATCCAACCGTCATCTTAAGTCTGAGCTTTCATGAAAATGTTAGTTACGATTGATTCGCTTCCTGCAGCGAAAAAGCTGCGAGATTCCAGGTACCTTAAATAAAACACACAGGATTATTATTTGAAGTTCTCCTGCCCCTCTTCGCACACAACAAATAACTTGGAGTAGGGGGTTTCTAAATAACAGCTAGTTTGCAGGCATACTCTAGTGTGAAGTTCATTCTTGTCTGTCTAGACTCTGATTACGACCCTGTTTGTCTGCGTTTTTTACCTTGACCTTGGACTTCCGTGCAGCTGCCGTTTGGATGAGCCCATCGTAGTTGTAATTTCCGTGGGACAAAAGAACTTAGGTCTCTGTCCGGGGAAGGACAGGACTCCAGCTTCCGTAGTATTCACACAACGATGACCTGGTTTTTCTGAAAGCGACTCAGCAGTGCAAAATGTTGATAAACTAGGCTACCTTCTTAGGGCAGCTTATAGCCTGCTTTATGAGTGACTCATGGGATAGGCATCACAAAAGCCTATTTTATGGATGCTTTGTGGGCCTATCCCATCAGTAATTTGCCGAACTAAAGAATACAGTGAAGTTTTAAATATTCAACCAGAAGTGGTTTGGAAGAGGGACATTCGCGGGATACACTAATTTACCTAATTGTTGTCACAGGACTGTGATGAACTAAATAAAATGAAAGCTTGGGTCAGTGTCCAGTACTTTGGATCAGTAAAATATGACGCGTGTAATATAATGTAGCACTAGTTTCTGGAGGAAAAAGGGCAGCCAGTCTTCCGTAGGTCTGATTAAATAATGTCTGTAGGCTACACACGGTTCAGACGACAGCGGCCCCTTGTTCTCATCTTCGTGTCTGTTGTGAATGAATAGCCCATTGAAACGGAAACGTTTAATGCTGAAAAAGCTTTTGGGCATTACCGAGAATATGACAACAGAATCTGGTTGCATGTTTAAAGGCGGTTGCCATTAATTGTAGATTAATATTGTATTTATATCTTCAAGTTAAAGGTGCAGTACGCGCTAAATGTGTTCTCAATTCACGATTTCTTACGTGAAACAGCTTTTACCTTCTCTTGTGTTTGTTACTGTGGAAGTGAGACGATTCAACACAATCACGTTTGCTAATACTAGCTCTCAGTTCTGCATCACCCTGACAAACACATGCACGCACCCTGTCGATACTGCTCTTTATTAAGTGAATTACTTAAAGCTGAATAAAAAAAAAGAATATGGTTATTATAGGATAAATGCCAATAGCTGCAAACTGCTTTTAGGGATTCACAGTTTCAACCCCTGAAATAGAATGTTATCAGCGAATTTACTATATGCTGCTAAAAAGCAACATGTCAGCAGGTTTGTAGGGAAATGCGTCCTTCAAATCATTTCAGAAGACTCAATGGATGAATATTTGGTAGGTCTGCATTCTTTAATATTTTGATAATAGTGGAGATTACAGCGACTGCAAAGCAATGACAATATATAAGTAGCTTTATCATATTTAATAATCAAACTGAACCTCAGCTTAAGCACATCTCTTTCACTAAGTAAAGCAAGTGAGACAAAGTTTGCGCACTAAAGGGGATTTCAAATTATATTTCAAAGTAAATATTTGGTTCTATTTATTTATTTATTTAGATATACCACTTGTGAGGTGTGTCCTAGCAAGATCATATATTATATAATTATATATTATTATATAATAATATATTATGATATTCTCTTGCAGCGCTCAGAGTCGGCCAAATTTTACTGGCGGTTGTCGTTTACAACGCTCTTGAACGTGTCTAAACTCCCCTTTAAGGGTGCGGGTCTGTGTAATTTAAGCCAATGATATGACTCGATGTTCTGCAGGAAAAAATTGTGACATGCGAGGCAACGGGTCTTTAAAGGGCTGCTCGGCATCGACTCACAAGCCCAGTCTCGTAAGACTTGTTACCGTATCACGTGCCAAATTCTTAATGAAGTGGACACACGATGGTCTTGTGTGCGCATGCGCCTGGTGTAAAATGTAGTTGGAAATGAGGTGTCCGTCTTGGAGTAGTCGACTTTTAAAAAGCATCGGCAGCCCCTGCTATGACGACTTCGCTGGTTCTGCATCCACGCTGGGCGGACACCTTGATGTACGTTTATGAAAAAAGCCCGAATGAAAACAACCAGAATAAAAGCCAAACAATGGAGGGACTGAGCGGTAATTGCCCTGCGACCCACTGCAGGGACCTGATGTCGCACCCCGCGCTGGGACGACATTCTGGCACCATAGCGACCCACCAGGGCTCCGTCTACTCGGATATTTCCTCTCCAGACACCGGCCGACAGTGTCCCGCTCCGCAAACCTCATCGAGTGCATCTTTGAGCTACGGTTATCCTTTTGGGAATCCTTATTACGGCTGTAGGTTATCTCATTCGCACAACGTGAACTTGCAGCAGAAGCCTTGCTCGTATCATCCCGCAGAAAAATATGCCGAGCCCAGCACAGCGCTACCCTCGGAAGAACTGTCAACCAGGGCGAAAGAGTTTGCATTCTACCCGAGTTTCGCCGGCTCATACCAGGCTGTTCCTGGATATCTCGACGTCTCAGTGGTGCCCAGTATCAGTGCCCATCCCGAACCACGCCACGACGCATTGATCCCCATGGAGGGCTACCAGCACTGGGCTCTCTCCAATGGCTGGGATGGGCAGGTGTACTGCTCCAAAGAACAAACGCAGTCCACTCATCTTTGGAAATCACCTTTCCCAGGTACGAAAAAGTTCTGTTTGATTTTTCTAAACAGCAGGGGTTAATTCACATAAGAACCCAACTGCTTGTAGGCTTTTAATGCTAGTTTCATCACTATTTTAACTTACAGAAAATGTAATCTCTGCTCAGACGTCTAAGCATTTCATTAAGGTAAAATACCCATATCAACTTAACAGGAAGTCCAGGAAAACGCTAAATATGCAGAATAAACATACGACTGTCAAGCCCCTAGTCAGTTTTCACATGGCTTTTATGGACCCTGAATTTATAGGCCATATTCTTCAATTTCCTATTAGACAAATCATTATACATTTTCGCAGAAGGGATGCGTAAAATGTTAGTGTGTAAAATGTGAGTTTGGTGAGACAGCGGCCTGACTGTTTAACAGTTACCATATATTCAGAAATTGAACATTTCCTTTCCACGTTTTTTTCTTTCCCCTTTATACGATGAATATATTTGAGTTCCAGGCACGTAGGATCCCTGCTGCATACACCTTTGCCCTCTGCATGACAGTATAGAGTCCAGTGTTTGAGTTGTGCCAATGAATCTCAGCGTCCTGTGATATGTGCACGATTATTTGTCTAAAATTTGCACTGAATACATGTAATATGATCCCGTTTAGTTGCCACTTAATATTATAATTCAGGCTTGTCTTTGCATGCAATCAGATAATAGCATGATATCTGATAATAGACTCACAGGCCCGACCAGTATGCAGTTTACAGAGTGTTTACAGTGAGTTAGACTGCTTCTAACAACACATGGCTTCATTATCTTTGCAATATCTGTAGGTATTTAAAATTCATCTATGGATGCTCTCAGACTTCTACTGAACTTCGCACATGACATTTGCCCCTCATATTGATAATACGAGCAATCCACGCAAGCTCGGGCACGCAGTCAAATGCGCGCACACGTACAAAAACACGAGCAAGAGTGCGCTGTCGCATGTGTAGCCTAACTTCACTGACACAAAGAACAAATTTAGTTTTAAAATGAAAAAAACGTGAAAGGTGCAGAAATATTCCAAATCCCTGACTTTCTAAATGCACGTGAAAAATTCCATGTCCAGCAGATGCCACTGATGGAAGCATTGTCATACTTGTGCTGTCATGTTTGCTCATGAGCTGTTTTTCATTCAGCTGAGGTCTTGGGGCAAGGGTGTAGTCCTGTAACCTTGCTTACCTAAACAAACATAATGCCCACTCCCAAAGGTTTGGGGAATTTTTAGAAGATTTATATAGTTTGTACCCATCTTGTGGAAAGAATTCAAGCACGATTACTGTTGCACAGTTTTATTAAGCTGAATTTGACAAATTTATCGCATTAAAGTTTGTTGTTTGAGAATATTTAAAAGAAGCCAGATGACTAGTAGAGTAAGTAGTGACATGCAGCCAAAGGGAGGGGAATAACAGGCCACTGGGGACAATTCACAGTTGTAGTGGCTTTAACTTAGTAGTGATTGTTCATTTAGAGAAACAACAGATGCCCTGTTCAGTGACGTTTTACATTAGTCAACTCTCGACGTTTTAAAACTGTTATTTATGGATCAGGTGCAGCACACCTGAGATCCTGACTACAAGAATGTTTCCATGCGCCCCAAACCCCTAAAATAAAACAACACACGCAAGGATCTGATCGTTACATTTTTGAATGTAGATTCTATTTGCTTCCCAGTATTTAAGTCGGTATTTAAAGTAGGCATGGCCGAGTTTGCTTTAGAATGCAGGCTACTGTTCTTTCCAATTATAGTGCTACTGGTTTTTCATTGTTAAACATTGTGCACAGTCTAACATCTTCCTGTCAACGTTCGTCTTCTCCTACAGACGTTGTGCCACTGCAGCCTGAGGTCAGCAGTTACCGTCGAGGGCGAAAAAAGCGCGTTCCTTACACCAAGATCCAGTTGAAGGAGCTGGAGAAAGAGTATGCAGCCAGCAAGTTTATCACCAAAGACAAGAGAAGGCGCATTTCGGCCGCCACCAACCTCTCAGAGCGTCAAGTCACCATCTGGTTCCAGAACCGACGAGTCAAGGAGAAGAAATTTGTCAGTAAATCCAAGAACAATCACATGCACGCCACTTGATAAAATTGGCGACCTCTTTGAGACAGCATCTCATACCTTCCAATAAATCATGACGTATATGTACCTCTTGCATTGAAAATCCTGGCTGAAGAACATTTTCGCCGAGTGTTTCTTAATTTAAGTTTCATTTTCTCCATCGACCACGCCACCACGTCCCATCTTCTCAATTTAGACATAGTGCTCTAAAAACTGTGAAAATGTTGAAAATTCACTTCACATTTGTTTTATATGAATGTACATATATAAATATATAATATTTAAAAGGATAACTGTATTTCAAAGACGAGTATTTCGCGTTTTTCTTCATTTTTTTTTCCAAGACAAAATTCAAATGGACTGATGACATTTTCAAGACTTGCAACGGACAGATCAACGGAGGACACAGTTCGTTTGGTGTCATTTTAGAAAGATAATCGTCGTATGAACTTAAGACTTTGATATCTGGAACAGATGCTCACAGAAAGGACTTTGGAGAGAAAGACGTTTTTCTATTCACTTTGAATTTAAAAAGCTGCGTTTCTCTCTGTGGGATATGTTCTCTTAAGCCTGGGCTAAAACAAAGGCTACTATGTTGGTAATCTGTATAGTGCAATGCCTTTATTTAAATCACGTTATCTACAATGGTGGAACTGTAAACTGGAATATTCCAAGATCTGTAATTTTCCTTTAACAGTGAAGGACTCTGTCATGCAACTGGAATGATTGTAACCAATTAAAAGTCAGCAAGTATTACACATAAATGCACAATCGTTTTTTTTTTTTGTTTTGTCTTTGTTAGTGTAGCATTGGAGCTGATCACAAGCCTTGTACTCCGCCTGTAATTTCTACTTTCGTGCAGTATGTGTAATGTATTGTGCTGTTGAATTACGTACTGGTAACGTGTTTCATAAATAAATGATTATAAAAATGCTCAAATATTCAAGTCAATGAAGCAGCGTACTACGAGCATTTCCTTGCGTTTCATGTTACAACTGGTGTTAGACGACACTGCTCTGAGCTCTGCCATATTTGCTCTTCAGCGTGAGAAAATAGGCTCAGTAGAGGATGGACGTGGGAAGATTTTATCCTGCAAGGTGCTTGATAAAGACTTATTGGGCATCCTGGGGTCTTGTTCACGACAGCGAAAGACGGTCATTACGCATGTGTAGTGTGCAGCAGCAGCGGGCGTTTTCTGAAGCTGAAATACATACTTCATAATGTATTTGCACTTCTTTCCAGTTCCAGATAGAACTGCTCTAATAAAAGTTGCGGACTCTGATATTTCTACACACACACACACACACACACATTTAGGCAGACAGTCGCTGGGTGAGTCTGTGTCCAAATCCACTCTATTCTTTCCTTCAATTTCTTTTGCGTCTTTAATCAAAGTCCATGCCAGAGATGTGTTACCTGTTACTCGGCAGAAGTTCATTTGACAGAATTATGGCAAACAGGCCAAAAGGCAAATCAACCGATTTATGCTTCTGCTCTCACATAAGCATCTACTGGGTTACCACAAAATATTCTCAGTCATTTTTATATTCCACAGATGCCAATTAGTTGTAGTTGTCAGACAATTTGAATATTAGTCTCTAACCGCACTCTGTAAGAGCGCAGTGGGCGTTTTCTCTCTGCGATACTCGGTGTATTCACGTTATGCTGACGAGGCTTTCCATCAGATATTGAGAATACATGAGCGAATTAAAAGGCTTCTTGCTTGTGGGTTTGCGGCGTAAAATACCACGAAGCTCCTATTTGGATTTCGGTTTGTTCTTGGGCAACACTCTGATTCAGTTTATATAACACACGAGTCTTTGGCAGTTAACGTGGAAATGCATGACGTTATGTCACCTGTAGGAAATCCTTACTCTGTTGATCAGGACATGTGTCATCAGGCGTTATTAATGCGCACTGAGTGTGGAGATCAGCCCAAAGCTGGATTGCAGATCCGTTCTCTGCAGCTATATCTCTATTTGTTGACCACATGTTTACTCTAGATGCGGGGAGTTGTTTTGTTCTTGCGCCAGTTTTCGTACGTGCAAAGGCCTTAATGTTTGATAGGCAGTTTGGACGGCTTTGTTATGAGGAAAAGAGGTGGGGAAGGTATTTGGGAAATAATTGTCTCATTTAAAACTTTGCTCTCTTAAATCTTCATCGGTACTTTGATATGTCTGATAATATTAACTTCATGAATAATAAAAGTAGCATCTCTGTTTCACTCTGGTCAAACAAATAAATCAAAGACTCTGATGGGGAACGTCAGTCTAAACTGAATTTCTAATGAATGTGTTTGGACTGCGCCACTCTCTTGGGATCTTCTGAAGACGCTGCTTGGACTCCAACCTGTCAGATTCAAAGTTGTGCTTGTCTAGTCCTCGATTTTCTATCCTTGAGAAAGTTCCAGGTCTCCTGATTTACCCTTGACCATGACTATGCAGTCACTTTGACCTTGACATCACAGGGGACAGTGAATAATAAGGGGGCTGGACACCAGTGCTGGCGGTTTGTTTGTAGGCAAACAAGGTGTTATTTCCCTGTCTAGACAGCCGGACTTAATGGCATGTCATAAATACATAAAAAAGGGAAGTGTAGCGATATCCTCTGACCTGCATTTCTGACCATCTCTCGCAGCGTTTGGGCTCTGTTCATTTGTGTTTTGCAGAAGTCCTCTAAAAAGTAGTTGTGGCCCGTGCCTCCGAAACCTCCAATGGTTTCGTGCTCTCATCTTGAGGTGTGCGTTATTGACCACGAAGGACAGGTAGCACTTTTGACGTCTCACACCAACACGAGTAATCCTCCGCAAGCAGCCACACAGTCTACACAGCGAGAGGAAATGACAATGCACCGTCGCCCGCAATATAACGATTAAGGTATGGCACTTTTCTTCCTACAATGGCGGTAGGCCTTCATGGAGTTTGCTTTATGACTTTTTAACTTCACGACAACAACTACGTTGAGCAAATAGGGCAAGATGAGATTAGGATGGATAACATGTAGTGACAGCTAGTGTTTTTTTATTATTAATTTGCAACCAAGGGAGGAATGAAGGTTCGATAATGTTTAGTGACTAAAGGCTGCTTTACGCTTATGTATTATCTGGACTACTCATATTTTAGGACATAATTACATACATTACATTAATCTTATGAAATGTATGTGATAGGCCTATCTTAAATGTCTATGCAGAGATTTCCTGCGTGGCTGTGTGACTCATCAGAAAGGTAAAAATGAATGTTGTTAAACTGAAGCATATTTAAAGGATCTGTTTGGAAGTAAATGATGTGGATATTTAAATGTAATGTTGAAAATGATAACATCGCACAGTGTGTGAATACAGAAATATACATGGAAAAACAACACAACTAGTTAATTGAATGAAGAATATTCATTCATTTTGGTGAGAACGTCAAAACACATTACACATTTTCCTAAAGTTAAATATTTTTTTTCTGAGTCTATACTAGTTGTCACTTATGATAATCAATTAGCCGCCATTCGATGAATATCTTGCGATTGAATCTACCATCACCAACAAAGGAACACAGCATAAACACTGTAGAGAACCCTTTCCACCAAAATAAAAGAAACTCAGCTTTGAGACACTCTGACAAACCAGTTTCTTGACTTGAAAATGCAAAGTGTAGAGAAAGTTACTTTAGGTTGTGTGTGTGGAGCTGCGGAGATGCAGGCCACTGTCAACAGAGGCATGAGACAGGGGGCTGATAACCTCTGCTGGTGACCAGGGGAAACTATCAGGAAGTACTGCAAATGTTTGCGATTTCGTGATATTTGAGGTTTTGTTTTGCGCTCCTATGATTTTAACTTAGCACATAGTGTGTGTGTGTGTGTGTATGTGTATCTAATTATTGGCTTCATATTCATACAGTTTTGCACTGTTGCAGCTGAAGGCCTGATGCAAAAAATGTGGAGGTTATAACTATCGACGTGTGCTGAAACACAGTTTTGTCATTTAAAGGTTTTACTGATGAAGGATTCGTGAAATCGTGAAAACAATTTGCAGGAACAAGAGGTTTTCAACTTTAATTTATTAATAAACCGACATATTTATTTTACTTGACATCTTTTAAAGATATGTATACAAGATGTTGCGCACATTTAAGGGCACTGCTATCTGATACGTCGCATTACTTTACAGCGTTTTAGAATTTAAATCCACTCAGACTGACGACATGAGCCACGTTTAGTTTTAAAACTGATCATTTAATCTGACTTGTAAAAAAATCTGATAACTGTTTTAGTCCACGTTACACTGCACACAAACACGATTGCCTTTCTCTAGTTACGAAGATCCTCACATAATTGACTTTAACCATCAGAACCAAATAACAACCGAAATGTCTTCCAAAATGTCCTCATGTATGAAATTACATTTAGCTTAAAACCATAGGAAGACTTGTGTGTAAACACACACACACACGCAGACACAGACACGTCCCTCTGTCTACTTTTGAAATTTTAATCCATAAATAATAACTAAGATTAAATATTAGATTTTTTCCTTCTAATTTTATACAGCGTAGAGTCAACGTCAAGGTCAAATGTTTGTGTGTAGGACGACAGAGGCTTTGCCATCAATAGTAGCTTGTTATATTTTATTTCCATATTTCTACATATAAACTGTTCAAGGTGAACATATATGATTGTCTGCTTACGAATTCAATTAATGTTACAATATTATTTCCAGATAAATTTAAGCTTCGTGGTAGAAATGCGAAATGAATCTGGACTTCATGGCCCACATTTATTCAAGAGTAGTCCTGGTAGATGGAGTGATTTATGTCGCCAAGCCATACTAAATATGGTTTTTGCTGTTGCTTTGAACTAAAACGTTACCACTTTCTGTGTTCTTCACTCTTCCCTTGTTGGTTTGTTTTCCTTGAAGGCAACTTTAAAGGGGTTACACAAGGCTATAACTGTGACAACCTGTCTGCAGAGAATCAAAGAGAGAAAAAGGGAAGAAAAGCCCTTTGTTTAGGCTATTGCCCTGTCTGGACAGGACCAGTGGATTCCAGAGAGTAATTTCAATATGGAGCAGACAGTGTACTAGACAGTGACCTTGACTGTGCGGCGCGCTCGCTTATTCGGGTTTTTTCTAATGGCATATTTTCGTTTTACTAAACAAGAGCTCACGGCCTAAAGCTCGCGATCAGTTGTGACATACCTGATGTAAAATGCACTGAACAGACGAGCAGTTGAATGTGCAGTGCGGATCTATGGAGGCAGTGAATCGGAGGCGTGGAGAGAGACGAGGCGAGGAGGCGCAACACATGGCCTCCTTCCCCCGAGGTAAAGTGGCGACTTATGCCTGCACGTTACACTCTCACTGAAGGACTCTCCGCGCCGTTTTGGGCTAAATGTCACGCAGCTGCAGCATTTCTATAATGACAGGAGCAGCCGTGAAATGGTACCAAGAAACCCGAATGATTTTGATAAGACTGAGGCACAAGATGTTCTATTGGGTCGATGTTGTGTTACACTGTGAGATTCACTGAGTCCAATAGACAGCATGAATCCGCAGTGGGTCCCTAAAGCTTCTCTGGTTTACATAATATATATATATTCTATTTTAGGCATGAGCAAGACCCAGTGGCTTTGGTGTTAGATACATGGTCACAAGTGACGGGTGCAGCTATCAGATATCCTCCGGCCTGCAAACTGTTCCAGACCAATGTTCAGATGAATGCTGATGTTCTCACATAACACTTCATTTGCAAATTTGTATATGGGAACATCGCACCCAGGTGCAAGCCACTGTTACTTGCACACTTCGGTTAATCCTCATCATAATAGGTCATCATTTAATTATTCTTATTTTTGCGCTTTTTAAATCTGCGTAATATAATTCGAGGTTTCTTGGAATATATTTGCAATATATTTGACACTGGGCTGTTGGCTCTCACTTTAAACAGTCACATGCTGAAAGGCTGTTGCGTCTATTCCGTTTTATTGATTTTAATTTCAACTTATTTAATTAAATTGAGCATTTGAGTTCAACATCAAGTTCAAACGACCGCGACTCCGTCTGAACTTGAGTAGGCGGCGACTGCTGTGCGTGTAGTTTTATTTAGGACTTAACGAAGATTCTAGTTCATCGTGAGTGATAAAACTATCTGTGCTTTGTGCTGTTAGACCTTTAAGAAATACCATTAGTAAGAAGTAAGCAGCTCACAGTTGCTGAGTTATGACAACTTTTCAGGTCCATAAATTGTTCCTCTTGGCCGAGAGTGGGGCCGGTAGTAAATTATGAATTTATAAAGTGAAATTGGATAAGCAAAAAATGTTGCTGGATGACTACAATGCAGAAAGTTATCCAGGTGTTTATTTTTCAGTGAATGAGTCTGAACCCGGTAAAAGAATCAGTCATAAGGGTGTGTGAAGATGAATGATAGTTGCGCAGTTTGATGACCAAAGGCCTTAGAGGAAATTCTTGCTCCAGCTATTGGCACAATGCCCGAATCCTGTGTATCTCGTGGTAAAGGTTTCTGTGGCGCACCCAGAAAAGTTTTTTTGTTTGCAGAAAAGTGCCTTTTGTCATAGCAGAGGATGACACATAACTTATTTGTTCTGTGTCTTCTTGACTGCATCAACAAATCAACTAATTAGCGTGATATAAAGCAGAGAGACTCTCGGCTGATTGAATCAGTAAGTGCCCTCTGATATCTTGTTAAATTCATATAAAAGAATTGTGAGAGTTATAACAATCCCAACAGAGTTGGACTACGAACGTTTATTGGAGGAATCTGTTAAAGTTGCTCATGTGAGGTGTAGTAGAGAATATTATGTGAAATATACCCTCTTAAAGTAACCTTGTAGAATATCGTCATCTTTTACAGAGCCAGTGGCTTCAACCTGCTTGACCCCGTTACTGTAAATATGAGCAGAGTGCAGCAATGAGCATCAGTCCTTCCTTAAAACGAGCCTGTAAATTTAGGACATCTCAGCTTTATCAACCTGGAATTCGGCCATCATTTGCTAGAAAACAAGATGCCACATGCACCCTTCCTAAAAAGAAAAATAGTTTTCATAAGAAATAGTTTAAAACCTTTGCCAGCTTATAAAGAAGTTAAACGAGGCCACGGACAGTTCCGCCAGAGTAAAGGGAGAAGAAACCTGGGATCCTTCTGGACTCGGCGTGAATCAAGAGAAGAAAAACAAGATTCAACCTTTTTAATAAAAGCTTTATAGTATTTTTAAAAAGCACATAAACTTCTATAATACAGAAGTTAATGTTTTGTTTTGTCTGAGAATGACCAAGTGGGTGGTACCGTGTGTAGCAGAAGTTAGCCTGGACACGTGGTTTGAGAATGACCAATCAGGCGCCCCTCCAGGTTTAACTATGTTAAATGTCAGATTGCAATAAACTAGAAGCTGTTGGTCGGGCCCGCGGAAATGGGCGAGCATAATCTCCTTAATCCAGGGTTTGTGGGACCTTTGGTAAACATCCACACTGGAGACACATTTTACTTTCCGAATTTTAGAGCCTCAGGGGGACAACTGGCGGGTCTACAGTCTCTCTCCTACCCGAGAAGGGACAACGTTTGCTCCCTCCCGTGGAATCCTTCGGAGCCGTGCAATGGATACTCTCAATCCTACTTTAGTAGCCCCGTGTCTATTAACCCATCTTTCAATCGGTCGTGTGAAATCAGCAGATCAGATGAGAGCAAGTGTTATTATAACAACGGGATCGCGAACAGAGAGACCTGTTCAGGTGGCAGCAGCCTTAAACGAGAGGATAGGGCGAGAGACACATCATCCCTAACATCTGATCACGGGATGCACAGCGGGATTGGCAGTGCTGCTGCCTTTTCCAAATATGATTATGGGAACGAGCAGCTCACACAAGACCCTCCATCCTGCCAGTCCATGGAGTCCGACTCCAGCTCGTCTCTGCTCAACGAGGGCAGCAAACCTTCCTCCAGCGACACACAGACCCTTGTGTCACCGGGAAACCACACAAGCAACATGACCACAGGCGGAGGTGGGTGCTACTCTTTCAGATTTCACTCCCTGGTTATTTTACATGCAACTTCGCGTTATTTAGAAGAAGACTGCATATAGCGTAGGCTATCGCTATTAAACAGTCGTTAGAGGTCGTTATTTTGATGCACAACTTGCAGCATAGATTAGCCTGCAGGGTACATGCGTGGTGTGAAAACGCCGCTAGGGGTTGCCCTAAAATACTCCACACGGCATGTGGTTGCATGCAGTTATAGGTAACTACACCAAACCGTGTAGCCTACCAGACTTTGAATAAACATCCAGACATGCCATCGTATTTGCACAGCTTAGATGTGTCTGCAATTTAGACACATACGTAGTTAACTTTGGTGTATTGTGGCACTCTATACACAAATTAGTGCTGTGATTTAAAGAGGGGAGCCGCTTTGGTTGGCTGCATCGAATAGTGAGAGTTTTCATTTTAATGACCCGTAAACAGAATTAATATCTGTCACTGTGTGCTCAAGAGCAATTTAATATGCTTTGAAACTCGCAAATAGGTAGAGGAATTCGCAAACACGGCTTAATTATCACATTAATGCCAGTTTAACTGCAACAGTAAAACTTCCTGTGACACAAACCGCTGTATACTGGTGGTCTCCATACAAAAAAAACAAGACACATTCAAGAAAAAAAATCCCACAGGATCGGTTTGCTTCTCTGGACATTGGACTTGAGATCATATATGCCAAGGCAGCCCAGTAACAGACCAAAACAAACCCAGTGTGCTTGTGTCTGGTGGCAGTGAGAGCTTCCAAAGGGGAACCGACCTCCGTGTTTTAATAACAAACCGAATGCCTACACTTGGGAATCATCTTCACAATTTTCCTGCAATACTGTCTGCATTTCGACACGCAGTTTGAGGAAAACTAAACCACGATTATATTGTTATTTGACATGTAGATGGAGTATTTTTAAAGTGCTTAAATTATTCTTACATTCACTGTGCTTGCAGTATAACAGTTATCCCCGCTTGTCATGAACAACTGACACCTCGGTAGACGCCTCACCTAACCTTGGAGGTGACCGTGATTTTGCAACTGTGGTGACTAATCCGCTTCCTGCACCCCCATCCTCCAGGTGCCCCGTGGTACCCGATGCACACTCGGACCAGAAAGAAGCGCAA
This sequence comes from Microctenopoma steveboyesi, assembly GCA_032359275.1. Lineage (NCBI taxonomy): Eukaryota > Metazoa > Chordata > Actinopteri > Anabantiformes > Anabantidae > Microctenopoma > Microctenopoma steveboyesi. The sequence continues at coordinate 11,042,407 of JAUMHF010000024.1, forward strand.
ACCGTATTCCAAGCTTCAGCTGGCTGAGCTAGAGGGAGAATTCATGCTGAACGAGTTCATCACCAGACAGCGTCGGAGGGAGCTTTCTGACCGTCTGAACCTCAGCGACCAACAAGTCAAAATCTGGTTCCAGAACCGCAGGATGAAGAAGAAGAGACTCATGCTGAGGGAGCAAGCTTTGGCCTACTTTTAGAGATGCGGCAAAAGGTGAATCGATAGGCAGTAAAAGCCAAGCCTTCTGCGCTCCCTTAGGTCTTCTTTCAATGCATGCACTCATCTATCCATCTTTTAGATTGCAGTCAATAATTACAACATTTTCTGATATTTGTTTTTCTAAACGGTGCGGGCTATAGAAGCCCAAAAACAAGCTTCTCTCTGCCGTCCGAAGCTGTTTGAGACTACCTTCACGTCAGATTTAGTGGCACAAAAAGCTGTGAGAGGCTGCATCTCTTGGCTTTCCTGTCAAAAGATTCGTCTACGCCCTGTAGTCCCCGCCAAATGTGTTATAAGGCAGTGGCTCGGCTTGGAATGACAACGTTTTCCTCTGCTCCCTTTACGGTCAGTGTAAGCATGAAGGGAGCGGGGCCACTTAGTCAAATCTCAGAATAGGCCTAAAGTAACAGTGAAGTCAGAACGACGGAGGAGCCTGAGTGGCAGGCTCGGTCCAGCTACCGCACAGTATTTTTTTTCCTGAGATTATGAGCTGATAAACGGACTGTTGCTTCTACCACGATCTGTTGGTCAAGAGGCGCATCATTCCTTATCTCCTTTCCATAGTTTTTCGCCAGGCGTCGTGGGCACGTTCACGGTCACGGGCAGGAAGTCTGGGAGTATGCGTGCGGAGGAGGAGGGGCGGGGGGTTAAACCCGCAATATAATCCATATAAATATCATTATGACTGCGCATTGAAAACGTGAGTGCCATGACTTTGTTCATGTGCTAACAAGTTTCTAAAGGTATTTTCTTAGTTTTATTGCCTTTGACTTGTCTTAACAGCAGCCACAGAATCCTGCGTGGGCTGCAGTTCTTGAGTGAGATCATCGTATGAATACGGGATTGAGCTGCTATTAAACGTCCACGTCCCAATTGTGCAAGTAAGAAATATTGTGTAGGATATTCTACAACAAGCTCGCTAGGATCTGTAGTCGAAACAAACCCAACAGTCACATTTAGGGGCCACTTGGTTAAACCGCGGAAGCGCCGAATGTTCCTCCTTCCGCCGAAGTAGAGAGAAATCAGGCCTAAAACAGGATTTCTGGATCGTCCTGCGCGTAATGAATATATGTATGACATGTAAGAGTCTACGTGTGCTCTCCCCTAATTCAGGTCGAATGGAGTGCATTACCCGACATGTATAATGAGTAAGTTATAGCAGTGAAATGTATTTGCGGCATGTTTTTGATGTGAAATAACTATGAGTCATAATCTGCGGGCCATTTTCTCCTACTTTTTTTAATACATTTATTTTCTAAACAAATCAAAAGCCAATACAACCTAAAACGTTTAGACAGAGTCGTTTACAAAGAAGTTATTATTGTTATTATTATTATTAATAATATAACAGTTATTATGGAAGGACGGATGGCCCATTAGGCCTATTTAATATACTTGCTCTTTGCAATGTGCTCAGTGTTGTCCCTTTTGGTTACGTTGTATGCGTGTCTAACTTTGTAAAAAGAAGTTACACGTTACTATGTGCATCCTATTTGAGGATCTCTTATCGCTATGTAATAGTGTTTTCTGTTTTCGATCGTCTTGTACAGTATTGCATTCCATATAGCCTATATGTGGTTGGAAGGGTTGGAAATGTATACTGCCAAAAATGAGTGAAATAAATGGTTTGCAAGAACAGCAAGTTTTGCCATACATGACATTAAAAGCGACCCTGTTCCAGTGTAGTAGACTAGTTGTCATCGTTTCTTTTGTCCCTCACTGCATTCCCTTCTTTGCGCTTGTAAGGATTGCTACGTTGTCTTGTAAAAGTAATAATGTTATGAATGTATATGTGTAAAATCTTCAATAAACAGAATATTGAAACATTTATTGGTGTTACTCCAGTCTGTCACCAGGTTGCTTCCTTGCATGTTGTGCTTTAAACCAGGTTTTCTGAGTGCTTACTATGGGATTATTTTATTAGACGTGACCTGTAACACAGTTTGAGAATACATTCACTCCAGTGAAATGAAGATCTGAGCATTAATGGGACATTTGGAAGCATTTGAGAGGCTGTTTTGTTAGCACATAATTGTACATGCTGTGAACTATAAGCAATACTAGCCCACACAGGTTGGCCCTGTTTTATTGTGGCCGCTAAGATACAAAGTAAAGGATGTTATAGGTAGATGTATGTGTAAAACGGCGAACAGATGCATAATCATTAATTATCCCTACGTTCTAGATGCTGGTAATGCCACAGCAATCATACAACATTCTGCATTTGTTTTAATACAAAATCTCTTCCGATGTTTTCTCTAAAGTCTTGTGGCTTTCCTTGAAGTTTGACCTAATCAATGTCACTGGTATGATACAAGCCTATAACGGCGCAGCTAAACACGCAATGGCTCTGTAAAGCAGTAATAGGGTTACACCCCAGTGCTTCATATAGTCGAGCCTCTTGTACTGGCTTCTCCATGTGCGCGCGCACACACACACACACACACACACACACACACACACACACACACACACACACACACACACACACAC
>JAUMHF010000024.1:11045212-11073697 GCA_032359275.1 Microctenopoma steveboyesi
CACACACACACACACACACACACACACACACACACACACACACACACACACACACACACACACTTCTGGTTTACATTAGGGATTTTAACACGTGATAATTAAACATCAGAACATGGTTTATGAATACATACACACACACACGGGTCAGATAAAGTCTTTTCCAAGTGGCAGAAGTCTTTACAAACAGCATGGATGGTTTTATAATAAACTCATAATCCACAAAGCTCTCCCTACTGGCAAGGAAGTGTAAAGCAGTTCAAGGCTGTGCAATGTCTTCCTGTCAGCTTTGTGCGTTTGTCGCCAAGATCTTCCAGTATGTTTTAGGCAAAGTAGGTCCACTGGAAATTGTTGTGCTGTCTCAATGTTGAGATCAGATGTTGCCTTTTCGGTGAACTGTGAGTTCCGCTCCTGCAATCAAACCACTGAATGGCCTTCCCGAGTGAACTTGTGTGTGATCAAACATAAACACAGGTTTAAACAGACGTGAGCTCTCCTGTTATCTGTTATCAAAATGGTCTGTGTACATTAAGAGATGTTTTAGAGTCTGTATAATTATGACAAGATGTGGCTTTTAGTAAATCGAGGCTTTGCAGCAGTACACTTCTGCGTTATGATATCTTCAATATCACAATATTCCTGGAGCTGACAGGACTATTTGTACCAGTTAACCTTCATTCAAAGATCCACCTTACACAATTAGGTTGTCTATACCCTTAACATCAAATATTGTATTTATGAGCTTAATGCATAAATATGTTTGTATTATAAATGCGTGCATACAAGTGCGAGTGTTAATATCTCCCGTGAAAGAAATGGGTTGTCTGAGCGCGCTAGTCAATCGACTTCAATAAGGATAAAATGCTGTTTTAGAAAAATGTCTAAACAAAGAATGATATTTTCTCGAATTGCTTGTAAATATAACCGTGTAGTCAGAATGAGAGTGCAAATAATTGAACGGCATCTGATGCTTTTATGTAATGGAAAATACTCTCCATGAGCATTTACGCACTGAATTAAAATATCGTTTGAATAATAATTTGAGTTCTTTCACTGCCTGTAATTTAAACATTTATATCAGATACTGTACTATATGTGCTGGCTCTTGCATTTGAATTGATTTATGCGTGTAGTAAGAGAAATATAAGCTCTTTGCGCATCGACATTTGTGTTTTAGTCGAGGAACAACGCAGCATTTTCAAATTCGACACCAAGTTGATGCAAACCCGTGTGTGCACTAAGGATTTGTTGAAATGTGGCATATACAACCAAGTATATGAAATAATACTGTAGGGATGTTAAATTGCTCATATTGAAATTGATTATCCAAAGGACCATACTCATAACAACCACAATATTCTTAGTCTATCAAACGCACTGTTGACCGTAAAGGAAAATAAACTAGCGTCTTATGTTTGTGTATTCTCTTGTTAATTGGGTGAGAAGAAAATAGTATGCAAAAGGCGCTCTTAACTTCCTAATCCATTTCTTAAACATTTCCAAGGTCAATTGTGCTACAGCTATTAGAATGGCAACAATACCAAATGAACCCGTCGCCATATATGTGTTTTATACACTTTTGAGCTTGTGAGAGAATCTGGCGAATGAGCAGCGGAGAACGGGTATTAAACACGACCCGTGATCTGGTAAAAATTAAAAAGCATCGCAGTAGATCAGCTTTTAGGGAACAAGGAAAGCGTAAACTGACATCAGCAGCAGCCATCGTACTGAATAATTTATTAATGCATTGCGTGTGTATTTTGACAACTATACAATTTGTGTGAGCAACATCAAGGGCAACGTGAATCCAGTTTATTGCGAAGATGACACCGACAGTGGTTTGTGTTTTCAGACTGGCTGAGTGATCTCTGTGTAAAGCGGGCGGTTATTTAGACTGAAGGCGTGACAGCCTGGTCCTTGGACTGGGCCAAACGGAAATCAGAACATGCAGTTTTAACTTGAACTTCACACCGGACTCAGACGCCGGTTGGTGTTATGTTTTCTGTGTGGACTGCTCATTCGGCTGTTTCTCTTTTCTTTTATCTTTTTTTCATTGTGACAGGCAGTTTGGCATTATCAACTTGTTAAGCTTCACGTCGAACACACGACTACACATTTGAACATTTGACTGTGTGTTGAGCATTTCTTCTGTCCAAAACACATCAGTTACCACAGAAAACACCTGAGGTTATTTTCCACGCATTGGCCTTGTCTGCATTTTAATTTCGTATAATTCACTTTACAATTCATCAGACAATTACTCAAAAGCTGCCGCCATTGCGGACAACTTCAAGATATCTGATTGTAAAACAGGATGAAATCAGTTGACTTTGCAGGTCTTTACAATCGGTCTTTCATTGCTCTTGAGCACTTTTGACTTTGAGACTGGCTAAATCTGTTTATGGCGGCCTGTCTCTGCGTCTCAAAGGTCAGTGAGCTTCACAGTGCCCTTCGCAAAGAACTTGTGTGGCATGTGGTCTACGTCCCCCGCCACCCCTCTGCCGTTTATGGTACGAAGTTGGCTGGAGAAATAGAAAGCAGTGTTATCCCTACGGAAGTGTGTGTGTGTGTGTGTGTGTGGGGGGGGGGGGTGTAGTGTGCGGACGTGAGTGTATGTGTGAGTGAGAGTGCGGGCTGAGCAAGTCTTTTAAAGGAGAGTGTGAAAGAGGGGATAGGTAGACTGCTTTATCTCCTTTCAGAACTATTATATATTGATTTTGGCATGATTTGAAATGAGTTCTCCGCGAAGTGTACAATCTTATCAATTTGTTTTTAAATAGCATCGCACGTCCAGCTTCCTTCATCCGCGCTATCAAACTTTCAGTGCGGCCTTAAAACATCCAAATTCCTATTAGACAGATTAGATTAGTCCTGAGGAAAAGAATGCGGGGAAACATCTCACCGTTTCAACATAGGAGCTGGTTCTTCCCACTTTGTTTTTCTTGTAGCATCCATTGTAACATCGGGGACATTATCCCTTTGTTTCTAGCGAATGGATTTTACCCAGTAATATTTACTCTCTTTTACATTTTCAGTGTGATGAGTACATATGTGGATCCCTCACTGTGTCTGAGTACTGCATATTGGTCCAGTGCTGTTTTCGTGAATGCTTAGTATTTTGAAGGTTAACTGTCCTTTCCAGACTAACACTTAGACCTTGATGCAGTCGCTGAAGGTCAAGTAGCTATGCAGCATTGAGCTGCACAACCCGCCGGTGCTTGCGAAGGGTTTTTACAGTTTTAGATGAAAAAATCTGTCACCTGTTCAGCTCTTTTCTGTAGCGGGTCGCTGCACATGCAGTTTATTTTTTTCTATAACTATAAACGTGAAGTTTCTCTGTGTATAACAGAAGAACTCGGAAAATCGGGAGCTCAGACGGCAAAGCAAACATTGGCACTAAGTGTTTGAGCAGGCATTTCTATGATATCTGAGTCTGTAGCTTAAAGCTCAGAGCTTCTATTTTAGGTCCACATACTGAACCAATGGTGTCCAAGGCCGCTGCAAACAAAAATAAGGCATTTGGACCACCAGCGCGAGCCATCGCGCGAGCCATCGCGCGCGCCTGGTCTTAGTTGGCATTTATATCCAAAATACATGCTGAATTTGTTCTGATATGAGTCACAGTGACAAATAAAGATTGTGCTTTTTTTGAACAATTTATTACCTGCATGCGCACAGACTAATTCTAATAAACACACGTACCTAACGTTAACGGAATGAACAAAATTATTGCACATAACTAAATGATGTCAACTGGAATCACACTTACGATAATATACGATAAAAACGGTGATATTTCGCTATAATTCTGTTATTGTCGCCAACTAATCACATTGCCTGCAAATCAAGAAAATCCAAACCAAACCTTTGCGTAATGATTAGCGGCTCGTGCGTAATTCTAAGCCATCGTGTGCGCAATATCTGCACCTGACACTCAAAAATCAATGCATTATTAGTCAACAATGGTTTTTAGATACTTGGCATGTTACGCCCCTGATTTTGGATATTCTTACATAACAATTGCAGAATCACTAGAGTTCTGTTACAGGCCGATAATCTATTTTTAAATAACTGTGACATGTGACAGGCCTCAAGTAGTTTCTTCACATAAAACGCTCTTTATTTTTAGTTTTAATAAACATTAGCCACGAAGCTAAGGGCACCTCTGGCAAAATCCAAAAACACAGGCTTTCTTAGTGTTTGTTCATAGCTCCTCTTCAGTGTTTACTGCTCTTCTGCTCAGAGGACTGCAGCCTGTTCGAGGTATCTGAATAGGAGTAAGCGGACTCAGTCACTATAGGGCGATTTTTTGTGATGTGAAAACATTTAATACTTCTAATAAAAAAGTTAACACACTGTTGTGAAAGCTTTATGTCCTCGCGGTTGAAAGAGAAATACACTCTGGAGATTGCTCTAAATGTAACAGCAACACACATCCTTATCTTAAGCTGTTGTTGCCACCACAGACGCTTCACGCTAGATGCGTTCACTGAGACCTCAGGAGAAAGAAAACAAGGCTCTCTCTAGTGTTGCTTGAAACTGTTCGCAGCTCATACAGCGAAGTTTAACTGCCCGACTTACATCCAATTAAACTTATCTAGGCCATGAGGGGACAGTAATATGATTACACAGGCTTCCCACATTTAGCCTTGCTTGTGCAGCAGTGTCTTAGTGGTGAACTACGCCCATTGTGCACGCGAGCGAGTGTGTCTCTTTCTGTGTGTCTGTGTGTGTGTTGTGAGTATTGTTCTATCATCTGGCACGGGATGTATGACAATGAGCCAAAATACTTTTAATATCTAGCAGCATTTACGAAGTGGAAGTTCTTTTTAACAAGAGGGCGACGCATATGTTCACCATAGTGATCATGGCTCTAGGTAGCAATACATAGCTTAAATTCCTCAGACACTGTCGTAACGTTAGTTTAAGCGACGAGTAGCAGAGACCTCGGAGCAGTGGACAAAACAATTAGGATTTCGCTCTGGATACTGGAACCCGAATTTTTATTATTGCTTATCATTGTGCCGGTGTTTGAAAATATAGAATAAGGGGCTGTGCATATGCTTAGTCTGCTCATTTGGTGCAAGCAAATGAGCCCTTCCTGGGTCCTACTGCTAGCAGAATATCAGCTGCTGCGAGTCGTCTCATAGTAAAGCTCACTCACACCAAAGCGAGAATAGCGATCGTTAGAAGCCTCAGCAGGGACATGTTACCGAGTGATGGACTGATTGGTTATATTTAGCCACATTATGATAAATATTGTGACGTAAATCAAACCACGAACACCGTTTCCCATTCTTCTAAACACCATAGCTCATATTGGGTAGTATGGAGCCTTTGGACTTTTGCATTTCCAGCTGACTTGATTAGAAGCCTTAACGTTTGGTTTTTATTAGTGCATCTCTTATTCATACCCTCACATTACTTATTTATACCACGCTAATACGCATCATTGAAATTATTATGATGAGGAAATGGTTTGACAATATTAATTTGGGCTTTCTGCCTTGCTTCTATTATTGTCTGCTAAAAGAAAGGTTTGTAGCTTTTTATTTATTTAAAAATATTACAATAGGAATAATGTTTGTTAATACACGGATGCATTTTAAATGTCGTAATTTAGAACACTTGTTCTAATTAGTGTGAGAGCTTTTTACTTTTTCGAAATGTAAGTGATGCGCATCATGTAATAATTACACTATGTACTACATATTTCACAATTGAATGTTACTGATATTGTTAAGCCTCTGCACAGTACTGATCCTGCAGCATGTGTCGAGCATGTGTCTTCACAGGCCGCAGGACTGTATGGTTGGACTAATATTTCCATAACTGCGGTATTTCATCTACCAAAAATGTGTATGTGCAGCACATATACACTACCGTACATACTGATTTTCGTACTGTTTGTTACAGTCAGACTCTCTCTCGTTTTTAATAATTTGACTGAATTGTTTCAGATTACAAAACAATATCAACACATAGTAGTCGGGGCGTTTTGTGTGTCTTCGGGGGTCTACAGTTAAATGAACAGGGATTTTTTCATGGAGTTGTAGAATATCTAGTTGCTAAAATCTAAATCTCTCTTTTTCCTCCACGTTTACGGTTTTCTACACAACAAAGGGATTTAGCGTTACTACAGCCATTCGGGGTTTTATGGTGGAGGTAGAGAGGATTTTAGTGGTCAAATTCAAGTGCTGTGTCTGGACAGCTGTCTGCTTTCATTGTACTTGGATGCAGGATGCATCATGTGAGACAACCTTTTGTCTGTAGGGGTAGTAAACGAGCTAATGCCAATGCCACCATTTTTCACAAATACGCCTGGAATGGACTCGAGTTTGTTGGGAATCAAACTTAGTTTGCTGATGTCTTTAAACATAACAGGTGTCCTTTAACTGGTTATAATAGACCGATAGTGTTATTGGAATATTGCTTAATAATTTGAGAGGCTATTGCAGCATTTAGGAAGTGGCCTATAATCATAAACAATGGGCCATCATATTAATTCCACCTTGTGATAGTATCAGTCTATAAAGGTTCGGGTATGGCTCTCCGTAGAACAATCAAAAGTTTACAGTGACGCGGGAAAGAACACACAGGCGCATTTATTGTTCAAACCATTCGTTTTTATCACAATTTAATTTTCGAAAAGCATAAAGTGACAGATAATGCATTTTTCTTGCCTAACAAATGATCAGCCCAGCTCGGAACATCATCTGGGACTTGATCAATCATGGAGGAAAACGTTGCATACATTCCTGCTGCTCGCCTCATAGGCTCAGTCCATCAGCAGCCGTTCAAACGAACTGTTGCTCGTCTGCACTGGAGCTGCATCTCAAAACATGTCATGTAATTTGATGGACTGGTGGTGGTGCAGTGGTTTGTTCTCTCAGGGTACCCCGGCTTCCTCCCCAGTCCAAACACACGCAGTTGGATTAACTGATCACTCTAAATTGTCAATATGTATGGTTATCTCTTTATGCCGGGCCTGTGACTGGCGAACTGTCCAGTCAGTTGTATGTACAGTGCCATTATACTTTGGTCGGTATAACCACTCTAAACTTTATTAATGCTCGGTCCTGCATTTGGATGGAAATAATAACGTAGTTTGGAGTTTGTGCTTGTGTAATTTGATCGTTTTCGTACCAGATGAAATGTCTCAAAGCTGCGCTGGTAGTTTTTTGTGCAGGAACTGCAGAAAACCGGGTCTTGAAATGCACAGTTGTCCTCCGTCATGATCCAAAGGCAAAGGCAAAAGCTTCAGCTTACTCAGTGAACATGCATGCTTTCTGTTCAACATCACATCACAGCATTTATTCAGAATTACAGTCCTCCAGCACAGGTCCCGTGTAGCGAGGCTTTTCTTCTGCTGAGAGAGAGAAACAACCACATAAAATTGATGCCGAATTAATATGTTGCCAAATGTGAGATAGATGAGCCCGGCTCTTTCACGCCTCTGTTTGATGATTATATGTGCAGCAGATGAATGTAACCAGGCTTAGAGGGACTCAAAGAAATAGTAGAAGTCTTAAGAAAAGTTCCCCTGCGTATAAACAGACCACAGTGTAAAAATGTCATGTCTCAGAGGTTGTAGAAGAGCACGAGTCATCCACTTTGATTTGTTAAAGTTATTTGTTAAGTAGAGAAACGATAATTGTGCTCATGGGATTTCTATCAGCGGGATTGTGTTGGATTTGGGGAATAATCACCGATGACAATGCTTAGCGTACTTTCTTAATGCAGCTTTTGTAGTGTGTGCGACAGTAGCAGTGGTAATTCCTCATTCTGAGATTAAAAAGCCAACAAATAATTCAATTCGTGCTAACCAGTCTTTCTAGTATTAATAATACTATTATTATTAATAATGTTCAACTCTAACAAAAGGAACACCCGTACCTGTGAAACTCCATTACACTGGTGTGCATGTCACTGGGTGCAGATTGTGCTACGCCTGTTTTAAGGGGCTGTAGCTGTTTAGCTAGCTCACCACCAGCCCATAAACACAAACACACGCAGCACCTATCGCTCTAATTGTCCCAAGCCAGCGAACGGAGCTGATACTGGTGCTACAGAGGCGCCTTCAGTGTTTGAACCTCCTCGATCTTACCTAAAGCCAACCACTCCTACACATCCAACTCTTCCAAATTGATATATGACAATATCTACTTTCGATCACGTGTCCGCGGGGCGACTTAGACGGATTGCGCGTCATCTCGCCTTCCCAAATTTTTCCCTTCTGCTGCAGCTCGTATCCAAAACATCTATCTATAGTACGGAGTACGAGAGAGAGAGAAAGATGTTTAACTCGGTGAATCTGGGCAACTTCTGCTCCCAGACGCGCAAAGACCGGACATCCGAGTTTGGGGACAGGACGGGCTGCGCGTCCAACATCTACCTCCCTAGCTGCACCTACTATGTCCCCGAGTTTTCTGCCGTCTCTTCGTTTCTTCCACAGGCCCCGTCCCGGCAAATCAGCTACCCTTATTCCACAAATCTGTCCCAAGTACAGCCGGTGCGGGAAGTTTCCTACGGCTTGGACCCTGCTAGTAAATGGCACCACAGAAGCAATTATGCATCGTGCTACTCGGGAGAGGATCTGGTGCATAGGGACTGTCTTCCACCATCCACCATGACAGAAATGCTTATGAAGAACGAGAGCGTGTACAGCCACCACCATCACCATCACACCCACCCGGGCTCCAATCACCCCTCCACAGCTTTTTACTCCGGCGTGGGGAAAAACAACGTCCTCCCGCAGGGTTTCGACCGCTTCTTTGAGACCGCATACTGCAGCAGCACGGACAATCAGTCAGACAATTGTTTACAAAAGGGCGACGGGGGAAAGCTGGAAAGCGACTCGCAGCAGCAGCAGCAGCAGCAGCAGTCCACAGCCTCTGTAGCCGGAGCTCCGGAGCAGGAAAAAGACCCAGAGAATGAGGAAGAACACACAAATTCAGCCTCATGCACGTCTTCCTCCGCAGCGACCAAGGACGGCAGCGCCAGCAAGAGCAGCCACTCGAGTAGGTATACCGAAGCTGTAAAATGGGGGAAGGTTAAGGGACTAGCCCGGTGTTTTGTCGGTCAGATTTTATGTGGAGTTTTATAAGCATTCAAAGGATTTTATTATAACCCTACAAAGCTCTTTCTTACAACGAGAAGAATTTTTACGATGGGAAAGCGCTTTGAAAAAAGAGGGATGTTGTACTCGGACGCCTCTATGGTGAGAGTCTGTGAAATGTTTAAGAGAGAGCTATTGTGGCAAATGGTAACTTTGATCGTGAACTTGCGTTGGGCATTTTAAATGATTTTCTCGTTGGGCTGTCGTAAGTAAAACCAATTGGGCAGAACATTGCTGTTGGCGTCTTGTGAATTTTCTTTGAGTAGTGAGTTTGGCCGCAACAGACAGGCTGCACAGTATTACACACTTTACGGTTAAATGCACATCTATCTGTCTGTCTGTCTGCCTGTCTGTTGGTGGAAAACCCAGTGTTTCCTCCGTCCATATGTAAGAACACTGCAATTAGTCTGTTTCCTTAGAAGCCTGTGATACTCACATAGCCTACGTCCAAATGTGTGCAGGTTTCAAATCCAGTTTTGCATGCCGCCTTTAGCACTTCATAATAATATCACATGTCCGCGGGGAATTAAATGATGTTTGTTTTCGTAATTGAAGTCGGCATTTTTGCAGCACACACACATACTGTGGGCTTAGGCTCCATGTACGTTGCGTTAGCTCAGGCAGGCTGCAGACACAAGCTAACCGAGGCTGGTGTTTGCCCCTCTTCCACACAGAAACAATAAAAAAAAAATATTTCCCCAGTCACCTGTTTGATAAGAACTTGTAGGACCACAGAGGTCCAAATAAGCCATTGCAAACACGGGCAATGCATTTAAACTCACTGCCAAAAGATTGTGTAAATTGTTAGTGTAGCTCCAGAGGAATGTGCCGCACATAATGCGGTGAAATACTTTTGTTGTTGTATATTTATAACAGATAAACACGTACTTAGAGGCTGTAAGATGAGAGTTTGACTCCAGGCGATTCGGATATTTAACACTCTTCATGGCTGCTTTCTCTGATAGCCTCAGCCACTTTGCCTGATAAATGTTTTCATTGCTGATGCAACTGAATTCTCAGCATCTGGCAAATCTATTGCCACTTCAGCACCGAAGCCTCTAATTGTCAACATTTTTGGATTTTAATTTTAGATGTTTTTTTTATGCACGTGACTTTGTTGCCATTTCCCGGGATATTCAGATTTTATTGTGAAATCTATTTTATTTCCTCAGGCACTCCTCGCACAAGGAAGAAGAGGTGTCCATATTCCAAGTTCCAGATTCGAGAGCTGGAGCGGGAATTCTTCTTTAACGTTTACATCAACAAGGAAAAGAGGCTCCAGCTTTCGCGAATGTTAAACCTCACCGACCGCCAGGTTAAAATTTGGTTTCAGAATAGAAGAATGAAAGAGAAGAAGCTGAGCAGAGATCGTCTCCAGTATTTCTCTGGAAACCCCCTCTTGTGAGCAAAGCCAGAAGGTGTCCCGGTCTTGGTCAGTGACATTAAGGCCTTCTCTTATCTCATTGAATTGTAATCGTGGGCATAACCATTTTCTAAAGGAGCCCATATCACCAACAGTGCAATGTGAAAGTGGACAGTGGGAGTATTTGGGCCTGCATGGGATAAAGTCGCCATTTTCTTATTGCCCAGCGCGGCGTTGAATTTCTAGCGGATCCCCAGAAAGGCCCACACGGTTAGAATAATCATTTATAGCCTATGCTGTTCTTCAGTATGTCCCCTCTATTTATCACGACTCTCCATGGTGTTTACTCCACTGCTCATATAGACAGATTTGTAACAACAACCCCTGTTGCTCAGACGACGTTTAACTCTTCCCCTCACTCCTGGTCTGTGTATATAGCGTCTAATTATTTCTCGACCAGAGTTTGAACAAGTGAGAGAAAATCTCCAGGCTGCATTTTTCGCCTTTGAGAACTGTGACGTCCAATCTGTGAAAGTATACCCCTATCCCCCCTGTACAGAGTAGCCTATGCAATGTGCATTCGTGACTGTAAATAGGCGTATGTTGAATTTCCTTTCCCCTACCCCTGCTGCTATTTCTCAGTACAGTGCCCGTACAACTTTACCAGCTTTAATGCCAACACTCGTTAAATTATTTGCTGAAGAGATTTGGTGCTTTCGATTCCAGAGAGGAGGAGCAAATTGTCAGCCTGTGTATCATTAATATAATACCTATGAAATAAACACAAACATATAGGCAACACTCAACGACTTTGTGCTTTTTGTGCTGTCATTGTGGTAGTTACCTTTATTCCTTTATTACCTACAGGCGCAGCGTATGAGTCAGACCTGATCACCTGCATATGTGAACATATCTAACCTGTTAATCAGCAGTCCATCACCACACACACACACACACACACTAGCTGCAGGTTCGGTAGCGGGTGTGACACAGAGGTGTAGTACTGGCGGGCCTACACTTGTCAGATTTTAGGCCATGTTAAAGTTGTTAAGTTTACACCACTCTGAAAGATCACGTTGCAACTGCAGCGAGCGTGTTAAACGTGGATAGAGCCCCTGATTTGAGAAATGTGGAGAATACGGCTGGAATGATAAGCTCTTTTAGTGCCCACTAAATGGAATCGCCACTCTTGTAGTCTAGACACTGCCATAAAGACAGAGGCACTAAATGGCTATTTTTCTCTTAATTGCACCGTCTGTTCGGGGGAATGGCGTTCACTTCCGCAGTAAATAGTAAACAAGTAAGACTGGATGTCCGAGGGGGGAAAAACCTGGGGCTTTTTCTTTTCGACGTGAACTCGGACTGTGTGTGCAACGTCAAACAAAACCCCAACCCCCTCTGCAAACAACCGCCATGTTTGCCCATTCTTGTAATCTGAACATGAGAAAACAGCAGCAGTGCCTGTATTTGCAGAGTACAGTTTTGTTTACAGCAGTGTATTTATTCTTTATATATTTAACGGAATCTGTTTTATGAAAGCCTTGTAATAATTCTAAAGTCTTAGGGCGAACCGTAAATAACAGTGTATTTGTGTGAGCTGACATCAAACCTCATACAATTTCAACACGAGTTGTGAAAAAATAATTGTTGACTAATTGGACCATGTGTAAGGAGTTACAGCGAAAGACAGTTAGGGGAAAGGAAATGATATCGTTGTCTCCAAACGTGTGTGTGTGTGTGTGTGTGTGCGCGCCTTATGTGAGAGTATATGTATTAGCTGCGTTTGTTCTCGTGCACCAAACATGTACATGATGAGTGCACGTGTGGGTTAACTACAATTTATAATTAAATGTAGTCTTTGAACTTCAATAATGTCAAGGCCTTCACCTTTAACCCGCTGCAATAAAGTGGAATCAAGGAGGCCTTTTAGCCCGGAAATGTGTGCAGCGAGAGATCGGGCCAATGAGAGGGAGTGGGAACAGAAAAAGGAATGTGTACAGAGACCAACTTTGACCCCTCGCATTAAAGTAGTGCAGGTAACGTTGCCAGCTTTAGCACGCCCAGTAAATACACTTTATTGTCCTTGTAAAATGTATACGTTTTCATGCATGATGCGTTTTTAAACACGTTGGTATAAGCTGCAGGACTGTGTTCGTATGATCTAAAGAAAAAGAAACATGTCGGTGCGTGGCCCTCACGGTGTGCTCATCGTACTGGGTGGTTCTTTAAGTGCAGACTTTGATTCTGGAATTTTAAGGCAACTCCAGCTGTGGCGGCGTGTTGCATCGAGGAAATGTTACAATGCAGCGTGCGGGTACGTTTGAGTAACGCTGGGGAAAAAGCCCGTGTGTAACATATTTGAAAACAGGTGACCCTAGCTCTGGTTGTAGGTCCACGCGTGATCCACATCTTTATCATATGCGTTCTGTTTGTGTGCACGGACTGATCTAATGTGGTACCCTTTCTCTCAGAGTATTACCAGGAAGGACGCGGCGCTTTGAGCGAAGAAAGCTGATGCAGACTAGTGGAGATCAAGGCTATTGGAGTCCATCTCTTGCCACACCCACCAACCTTGGCCCTGGGACAAGTGACGTGGGTAATTTGTAGTTTTCTCCAACACACAACGTCACTAACAGAGAGCGCTGCGGAGTCTCGTGCAAATGTTCTATCTATCTACCACGCGGGGGCCACGAGTCTGCCCGGCCTTTGTGCTGTTTTGTTTCCTCGTCGGGATCTTGAAAACGTTTCCTGACACGGATGCCTCGTGACATCAGAGTAGTATTATTAGTTGCCGGGACATCCTAGTTCGTGGCACGCTGTGTGGCGGAAGGACAGTGCGCTCTGCTGGAATGCGGCTCCTGCCATGTCTCAGTCTGGCTTGTGCACTTGGGTATTGTGGAGGAAAATGGCGGAGAGTTTTATGTAGATGACGGGAGCAAGTCCAGATAGATAGTGTTGTGCTAATAAAATGGAAATGGAAAATTAATTCATTTAGCTACATAAAACTCTATGGAGTTACTTTAAAGAATCTCCTTTTTTGACGTGAGGTTAGAGAACAGTCAGCAGACACGGTTTCTTTTATTTTGGCAAATACCTAGGCTATAAACAATATTTTCTACAACTGTGCGTATTTATATTGAAAGTTGTAAGATTATTCCCTCAGGCCCATAAATCAAAAATAAAGTCGTACACAATACATTTTCCTGTCAATAAAATGAAAAGCTTAGAACAAATATATAAATCAGTACAGAAAGAATAAACGAGGGGTGTGTGTGTATTTAAATATGTTTGTAAAAACAATCTCTAAAGGTGTAAATGCTTTCAGCGATGAGGCTCCTTTTCTATTCTGTTTTGTAACATGTCCAAATATTTTGTTGCTCATTAAACGTAACTGTACAGCACTTATAATTTATTTCTTGTTACTGTGTTTTACATTTAATTGTGGAGAGATGTAGGCCTATTGCTCTTTTTTTTCTCTCAGCAAATACTAATCAAGGGGTTATGGGCTATTGAATGGTTTTATACTACAGTGTACTACTCACATCTCAGCACCTATCCTGTTCTATAGGGCCATAAAACAGTTCGAAGCCGTAAAACGAGCTTCTGCTATTGCAGCCACCAACTAACTCTGAAAACCCTTTAATTTACATTAGCGCATTGGTAGAGGATTATTCATTTATTGTTGCCACCAAGCTTCGGCTTAGTGTCACTTATAACAAAAAAGGTTTACTTAGATATGGCCACATGTTTACTGTGTGCGTCATAGGGTTGTAATGTGACACTGTAATGACACTTGCTTCCCTGTTTTTTAATTAAAAACCTTCATGATTTTGGTGACATAAATTTGCAGTTGCGAATGCAGTGGACGGCAGCGTGGAGGAGGACACACAGCAGAACCTCCCCACGTCTGACTGGAAATATATTTCAAAATGGCTGCCAGGAGCAAATTAGTTGTGTCACCCCAGTGGCTCCTGATTAGTACAACGAGGAAACCCGCCACCACTCCGTCTGTCCCGGATCATTCAACACCCATACCTGTTTGCAATATAATAACAGCCTCCAGGTTTGGAATCAATTGGACCACAATTTAGTGTCGAAAGTACTGGCTGTATTTTAGACAAGTGTAAAGACCGTGGTAAAATACAGTTGCAGGCAACTGTGTGTGTGTGTGTGTGTGCGTGTGTGTGTGTGTGTGTGTGTCTGTGTGTGTGTGTGTGTGTCTGTCCTGGGTCGCATGGGGGAGCAGTTTAAATTTGTTTGACATTCTTCTAGGTTTAGTAACACACCAATTCAGTGTACGCACTAATATATACAGTACATTAGTAACAGTATTTAGCATGAAAACATTTCTCACTCTAAACTAATTATTATTCCTTGATTTGTGTCCTTTTTCAAAATACCTTTTATTCTTAAGAAATAAATAAAATACAGCCCCAATATAAGGTACTTGCTACTCTTACCTTTGTATACAATTTCCTTTTAATTGTTCTACTCTTATTATTATTGCACAATTCGTATAATTTCTGAAAGAATCGTCACATTTATCTGTGGTATTTTAATGAAAGCACCTCGACATTGTTCCTGTCTCTGACCTCACCACACTTCTATGGCGCAGTGACACTAACACGCATTCTCATGAGTGACACCACAATATTCAGTTGTCCTGTCAAGTATTTCATTTCAGGTGTGTGACACCATACACACAGTTCCTCCCGCACTGCCACTCCTATGAAATCAGAACAAAGCTTAAGGCATCGCAGTATTTTCTGCAGCTCTTGAGCATTATTTAGAAGTCGGCGTTCCTTGAGAACACATCATTTGTTTTATGTGCTTGATTTTTTGTACTAGGCTGAGTTGAGGTCGCCTGCAGGCGAAGTGTGAAAGCGCTATAAAGCAGCAGCAGCAGCAGAAAGAAAGAAAAAGTACTTTTCTGTTCCTGAGTGTAAATGCAATACTTCGAGGTGTAATTATTTTCAGGAATTATACATATCTTCTGATTTACTGCTGCCTGCAAAAAGCCATTTCTCTCTGGGATTAACAAAAGTTTTTTGAATTTTGAATAAAATCTCCTCAAAAGCTGACGCTGTCCTCGGCGAGTTGCACATTTTCTTCATAACTTTTGGGGAATTCGGATAATAACGATGGGCTGTGATTTCTCCTTCTGAATATTTCTTTCACTGACATTGCAGTTATCACAGACGCACACAGATTCACTCTTATCTTGAAGCACCGCACTTCGTGTCAAACACAAACACTGATACAATACCTTGCCCTTGCCATTGAAAGTGATTCTGAACTGAAGGCGCGGGCGCGCACGTTTTGCACTAACCGAACCAGTGAACACGAGCTTGTTCACATAGCTGTGGTTACCAATTTAAAAGAACATTTTAAACTGGTTAAACACATCCTGGAATCCTGCTGTCACTGTGCTAAATGTTTGCCAGACATCTTTTGGTGAGTTGCTATGCTAATAACAGGCCTAATCCAATTTCCCCAGGACAAGTCCAAGTATTTAAAACCAAAATGCTGGTGCGACATAGTTCTGTTGCAATCCTAAAATATTAGGCTTCCTCATAGTATTCAGCGTGTTGCATAAGCCTGAAAGTTCTAACATGAAATTATAAATATGGTACGGTTAGGAAAGTCACTTATAAAAACAGTAACAGACGATTCATATGCGTGCACTGTATTTTGTCTTAAGTCTCCTGCTACTGAATTTGCACCATTTGCTGCATTCGCTTTTGCATTATTGTCTAACTGCTGTATTGTCTGAACTGCATGTATGTCTCAAAGCGATTTCACTTAGTGCAGCACAAATAAACAACCTCACTGAACGATTCAACGGGGCCTGTTAACACAACGTGCGCACTGGAAATAAATACACAAAAACATAACAGTTAAAACAGGTCGCGTTCTTTTATTCCTTCTTCAATGTTTGTCAATGGACGTTTTTGTTTTCATTTTTTAAATTTAGAAATTTTATTTAAACTACATATATTCGTATCATATTCACAGTATAGAAACTTAATGGCTGATTTCAGCTTTAGTATTTGTTTACGTTGCTACTACTATACGTCTTTGAAAATGTAGACTTTTCAACCTTTGCTGTAATGCTGCCAACGTTTAAGTAGTTAAGTAGAAAAAACAAATATTAGAGACAATT
This sequence comes from Microctenopoma steveboyesi, assembly GCA_032359275.1. NCBI lineage: Eukaryota > Metazoa > Chordata > Actinopteri > Anabantiformes > Anabantidae > Microctenopoma > Microctenopoma steveboyesi. The sequence goes on from JAUMHF010000024.1 coordinate 11,061,854, forward strand.
CGTGAAAATCAAGTTGCATGAACACCCCGTTATGTTTTGGACGAGGGAACCACACCAGCAGAAATGTTAAATATCAGGTCTGATTGAAAGAATTGACACCACACGCTGAAAAATATATGTAAAAAACTGTGTATAACAGGTAACAGGTATGCAATGAATCATTCATTAGGCTGTGATTTATGCCAAGAGTAAAAACAAAGAAACAAAAAATGCTTGACGTAAATCTGAACGTATTAAATAAAACTTAACACAATACTTCATACATTTCCTTATTCAACAAATTCACTTGAGAGCAAATGTTTCCGTGTAGTAATATTTTTAGCACAGTTCAAGAAGAATGCAAATTAAATGGCTGAGTATGGGTTCATCAGTTACGCTATATATCAGAATAACAGACGTATCAATTTTGCTTTTGAAAGGATTGTAATCTAATTTGTTGTAGAATTAATATAGGTAAGATAAATAAGATAAATCAAAAATAATTCAAAAAACTGTTAAAGTCAAAAACAGTCCGATGCATAGGGTTTCCATAATTAATGCAGGAAATGTTCTAATGTACCTTAAACCCATTTCAGAACATTTAGGTGAAGTGAAAACCTTCATTCATTTGACACTACTTCGTGGGTAAAATAAAACAGCACAATGAACATATTCTCTCCAGATTCTCTGCAGCGCAGCTTACCTTGCTACATCGGTGGCAAAAACAACAAAACGCACTCTGTCTTACAACAAATCGCTCCTAGGACGCAGAGGAGGTTGGACTTTGACTTTATTTGTTTCCTTGACAAATCTGAATGTCTGAACTTAAGTAAATATCTCCAAACGCTTCGCAGTAGATACCTTTAGAAGATGCTTGCTGTGGCCGCTGTCCTTTGTTCCTCTTGTTGTGGGCCTGCTGCCCTGACATGAGTAGGCACTAGGTGGCACTCTTGCTCCATCAATAACATCCAGGTTTTCCAACTTGACCGAGGTGACGTCACGTCAGTCTGGAGCATCAAGGCCACTTCCACGACGCTATTGGTCTGAAAATCACATGACCTGTCTCCTAGCATCCATAATTATGTTACTGATATTTTTGCACCCCCTTCCAAAAGATGTCAGCATCTTACTGTCCCTGTTCTCCTGGAGAAATCCCGTAGTTCAGACCAGTGGAACACATCAAACGATAACTGTGGCCACGTTACAAAACATCACGTCCGAATAACACAGCGCCCGGTAACTTCCTGATGGATTCCTTGATGGGAGGATCATCTTCCTTCAGGGGTGAGGGGTATTCCAGCAGCCCCGGAATATACATCCACACAGCTGCGGAGTACGGATATTCAGTGATGAGAAACCTTGGGAAGGTTGGACCATCCTCACTTTCCAGCAGAGACGAGGCTCCTCCGGGCGCTGTAGCGCTCAGCGGGTTCCAGGATGCTCCCTACCTGCCACAGATGGCCACATGGACCCCGGGCTCCAAAACCAGCAGGGACGAGCAACCTGTTGCCCAGTGTTTACAGCCCTGCTCGTTTCCAGCGGGCAGCGTCAAAGAGGAGGCGTTTTGTTGCCTCTATCAGGATGACAGCAATAAGGGGAAGCGGACAACAGAGGCGGCCACTTACATCCGGCTTGGGGACAATAGCTGCCGGGCCGAGCAAACCGCCGCCTCGTCCAGTGACTGTTTCCAGGTGTACAGCGCAGCGAGGCCGCAACAGGACGACGCACACTTCACGTCTGACTTCCCTCTGAGCCACTTGGCGACATCTGTTGAATCAGCAGCAGAGTCAACACTAAGTTGCAGAAAATCGGCGCAAGAAACAGCGAGCAAGGTTTTAAAGGCAGATGGGAGTCAGAGCAGGAAGGAAGAGAAGGCCAAGAGTGACAGCTGTTCAGAGAACTCGGACGGGGAATTAAAAGGTAGAGTACTAGGCCTGCTACCCCACCCACAATGAGCACATGTACACATTCATGCATGCAAACACGCGCGCGCACACACACACAAACACACACAGTTGCACTATAGTCTGTGTGTGTGTGTGTGTGTATACGTTGTGATGTGTCATGGCCCAGTCATGCAGCCTGGTTTGATGGTCTCAGCCTTATGTGCCATACTTGACAGCCTCACCTAGCAGGGGTTATGGTACCCGTGGCATTTAACACCTTTCCATTAATGCGAGAATGTGAGATGGGCAGTTATCATTGAAATAAACACGCTCTCTCTCCTTCACTCTGTCATTCTCTCTCTCACATGGGTCATTTGTATTGTGAGACATAACTATTTTCAACAGGACTATTTTACGCCTGCAAATTCTGGGATAGGTCCAAGATAAAATTCTACCGCTTTGCTCCACAGTTATAAACTTTGAGTCTTAATGCCCTGACCTTATTAAAAGCCTCAGGGGACATTTCTTGGTATTTGATTTAAGAAGGTATTATCATAAATACATTTACACATCTCTGCGTAATTTAAGATAATTAACTCCAGTTTTAAAGATTAAAACTGAAACTTTAAAGATTGTTTTAATGATTATAGGTGAAGAACATCAGAACATATTTTTTATTTTATATTGATGAGAACCTTGTTATTTTTAGACAGAGCCAAACACTTTAATGAGAAGTACAATACCAATATAAATTTATAATTTACGAATTTGTGTTAAATAGTCTCAATCGGTTATTTTTAAACACGCGCCCACAAAAACATAATTGTAATAACAATTATTATTGTTGTTTTTATTATGCTAATAAATGCTATTCAATTCCATTAGCTCTTACTTAAAATTAACTTCATTTCGTGTTATTTATGGATTCAGCAGGCACACATGATAACTAACAGGCTATTTTAATTTAATTGGAAGACAGGCAGTAGCACGGTCTCTTTGAGTGTGTGTGTGTGTGTGTGTGTGTGTGTGTGTGAGAGAGAGAGAGACAGAGAGAAATTGGTGCGTGTGAGCCCTGTTAATCCCACATTACTGAATTAAATGTTTTGATAGTGATTAAATGTGGGACACACGCTGAGTGTTCACATTAAGGTAATTATTACTGTAACCTGCGTGTTGTGTGTGTGTGTGTGTGTGTGTGTTGTGAATGAGTTAGTAACACGGGCATTATTCCCATGAGTCCGCAACCTAATCAAGAAATTAACTGCATCGATGTGATTTTTTCCCCCGCTATCACCAGCATGCATTGTTTCTTTGTCTCAATATTGTTTTCTAAATCTGCTAGTGCGCTTCAGAGGTTACCTTTTGTTTTGGGATTAACACCCAAAAAATCCATTTGGCTCTGGTGGGCAAAGGTAATAAAGTTTTATGGGAGTCTGAGGTCTAGCATAGACAAAATAAGTGCTTACAAACCCAGGGTTGATTTGATCTAATTATAGCTGTACATCACACAGAAGCAATTTGCCAGCAATAGGAGTTTTAACAATGGGTGTGGTGCTCGGCGTTGTTCATTTGTTCAAGCGACACTCCAGGAGAATCCATATCCAGGTAAATCTGTTCCTAGAACCTATTCATTTTGACCGGATGGGTGGTAATAAATGTGTATTTGATCAAAGGGCGTGTACATACAGCCCATTGTATTGATGGATGTTGCCATGCCGCGTTTGATCTGTGCGTAATACTACCGGCCGGATTTGACGAAAGTTGCACTGTTGTATTTCTCTTGCTCCCGTAGATGATTTATCCGCGGAAAAGACAACGGGAAGCTGGTTAAAAGCCAAAAGTGGGAGGAAAAAGCGATGTCCCTACACAAAGCACCAGACGCTGGAGCTGGAGAAGGAGTTCTTGTTCAACATGTATCTGTCTCGGGAGCGCCGCCTGGAGATCAGCCGGAGTATCAACCTGACCGACAGACAGGTCAAGATCTGGTTCCAAAACAGGCGCATGAAGCTCAAGAAGCTCAACAGGGAAAGCAGAGAAAGGGAGCAGAGTGCAGTTTACAACTTCTCCTGAGGACATTTGATTTTTTTTTTACACAAACACAGATGCACACATACACTCACACACACTCACATGCACACGCGTAGGCACGATCAGAAGACATAATGACAGACATGCATGACAGACAGTGTCATCTTATAATCCGTCCAGTAATAATTTAGCTTTTCTTTTTTATGTGCACATCGCACACGAAGCGTGCCTTCCTATATAAACTGTACAATGCTACCACTTGAAACAGGATTGGAACAATGAGGTCCGCTGTGTCGGAATGATGATTATAATATAAAATGAACCGACACGAAAGGAGGAGGCAAGCTCCCATAGTCTCAAGTCACAGCATGTAAGCAGGTTAACTTTGCAGAGCTATATTGAATGTTATGCAGTTTCTTGTCATTGGTGTCTGTTGCTGTGACATATTGACGGTTTGTATGTGCATGCATAAGACGATATTAAGCTATGTCATGGCAAACGATTCCAAAACAATAAAAGCAGGGGGAAACGGAAAGGTATTACCTACTCTGTCCTTCCCCTGGCATAGTGGTGAGAATAAGAGGGAGGGAGAGACACTGCAGATGATAGAAGGAGATCATGGCAGTTTTAATAGAAGTGAGAGACCATAACGTTGATTTAAATATTATCCAGGTGACCACAGTAAGTCAAGGTCATAAAATTCTAATGTCAGGTTCGCCCTGGAAAGCGTTGGGGGTGGATTTTATGATCTGCAAATATAATGTGCTGCAGCAGTAAAGATGCGTTTAAAGGTGTGTGTGGAGGAGGGCTAATCCACACAGTAGAAACTGCAACGTGCAGGATCCAGGCGAGGCGCTGGGCTGGAAGGAGCAGCCGCCTCCGCTCGGGATAATCGAGCTTCATGGGACCAGGAGATGAGAAAGATGGTGGATGAAGGGACAGTGACTGCTGCGGGAGCAATAATAACAAGCATCATGGCAAACACGTGGATAACTAACGCACCGGGAAGACGCCTGCAGGACGCACAGAAGGTAGGACTCGCATTTACTTTATTTCCTGTTTGGAGAAGTATGCCACCTCTGTCAGTGGAACTTGCCTGACAGCTCTTGTGACACTCGTGGCGCAGTGTGCTGCTGCTTTCTGTCTCTTTGTCACTGCGCTCATTGTTTGTTGCAAATAATTTTTGCATTGTTTCCGAAGACGCGCTCTGTGCGTACGCTCGCGTATGTGGACTGCTGTGCTGCTACAGCATGCAAACAGAATAACAACACATCCAGACTGACGCGGAAAAACACACACAAAGCTACACAGGTCCTCTACTAGCAGTGCTCGAGTGTGATTTCAGCTCAGCAGATTATTGCGTCGGTACTCGCCTTTTGTCTTTGTGCTGCGTAGTGTTAATCCTGACTTGGCATTTGTGTGCATTTCCATGGATTTTAACCCCTTTTGCGCGAAGCTGGAGCGTGGTTTAGGTAGTTTCATGTTGTTGGGGTTGGCTTCCTGGCTCGGCAACAAGAAACTGCCTTGATTACGTCAGTTCGTCTTCATCAAGGGCACAATATCCGCTGAATTACCCCTGTAGACACCAGGCTTCCCGCAAATGGCATTGTAAATGAACTGAACTGCAAAACCTCGGACAGAGACGTTTTCTTTCTTTGCTGTTATTTTGTGGTGGGCTGTAAAACCTTCCCAGAAAGAGAATAGGTTGTAAACAAGGTGGGGTACATTTTTAGACTCTGCTGTTGCATCTGTCTTCCGGGGCTGTCTGGTTAGTTTTGGTTTTGGTTTCAGTTGCTCTGTGAGATGATCTGACGAATGGCGGCATCTATGTTGGACTCATTCGATTTTTGATGAATTATTCGGAGTTTCAGGAGAGAACAGACAACGGAGGCGAACTGACTTTTTCCTTGTTCCATTTTATGCGATCAGTTTTCGTTTTGGTGGCTGCTGATGTGTGTCAGCCTGAAATGTTGAATCCAAAATGCCGTGCACTTCTATTTTAAACTTGCTGGAAACTTTTTATACTAAGAAGAAACTTAATGTAACGATGAAGGAAAATAATTTGTGCACGTCTCATCTTTTGCCAACATTGAATCCACAAGTAAGGTTTTGTTATTTGAGTCCGGGTTTATGTACGTATGATTTATTTTGTTCTTTGTTAATTATTAATTAAATAATACAGCAAAAAGCAAAGTTAAAAGTGTCTATTTTTTGTCCTGTTAACGAGATTGAGACACTTGTGTTTACACATTAATTTCACTTGAATTCATTTAAATACATATTACGGATTATTAGAATTTTTCTTCTTTGACTTCAGCCCGTAATAATTTCTGAATGTTGTTACAGTGCAGTGCAGTTTTAGACCACCTACTGAAATATTTGATGCATTTGAATGTTATAAAGCAAAGCAAACAGAGGTCTAACGAGTCTTAAACAGTAATGCAGTTGGTTATTAACCATACTACTAAACAGTTTTATGTTATCTTAGGTAACATTAACCAAAAATAATCAAAGTAAATAGTGATCAGCCTCGGGACGCACCTTAAAGAAGCGCGAGCGTGAATTTATCGAACAGTCTTCCTCTGTGTTGCACTCAGTCCAGTGTTTGTTCTGGTCACTATTTCCCCTTGTGTTCTCAGCCCCCTCCCTCTGGATGAGACGGTCTGGAATCCAAAGTCACTTTCATTCAGCTCAGTGAATGAGTGTCTCTCTTGGAATGCGTCACAGACTAAGACTTTACAGCGCTGGAAACAGCCCCGCTGCACAGATTCACCCTAAAACCATATACACATAAAGCAATTTATTTCTCTTTGTAGTGGCCCACAGGAACTGCAGCCTTTACACAGCCGCTTCCTAGGGACAGCTCAGGATGTGTTTCTGCCACTGACATGATCAGACATGAAACTAATTTGCCAACGGCTTTCTCTTTTTCTTCTTGATACGCATTAGAGTTGATATAGAAAATGAGAATCCTTTTTTAAAGATGTGGTCAGTACACGATTCAAACCTTAAAAACACTTAACCTTCCTTCACTTTGCGGAACTCAAACTATAAGTGATCGGTAACATTTTAAATCCTCATAGCGTTGATTGCAGTTTTTATTCAAGACTGCTTAACACAGAAACAACATTTATGGCAAAAGAAAATCCACAGAGATTTATTAAAATGAAGTAATCAAGATCGTTGTCGCAGATACATTTCTTTTTGCAGACGCTGGTGTTTGGCACGCAAACGAAAAAGAAAACCAATGAGGGCCAATGAGAACAGCTTTGTTGATTAGCGTAGGATCAAACATCACTTTTTGGGAGGACAGATTACAGTTAAGAGGCGTGTGTGATTTTTGGGATTTGGTGAAACTGTGCTATGCCGCTGTCTTGGACAGGGAGCAGCGTGATACAGACATGTTTGACCTTTCAGCTGATCACGCTTTTAGCTGCGTGTGCGGTGCTGTCTGATCGGTGGATGGGACATTCAAGATAGATTGTGATATACAATATGGTCCAAATGTGTTGTAGTAGGTGATACTGTGTGTGTGTGTGTGTGTGTGTGTGTGAGAGAGAGAAAGGTTTATGTACAATCGTAAGTTGTGCTGTTGTTGAGAAAACACAATAACGCAGTAGAATAGATAATGTGTCATCACATCAGGACAAACGGAGTTAGAAGCTATGAAGTACCTGAACAATAATGACTGATTGTCTGTGTGTAGGTTATTTAAAGAGCAATATTCATTCGGATTCACCTTTTTTTAATTTTTGGTTATAAATGCGAGTAACTCTTTGTTTTACTTCCCTTTGTTAGATATTGGCATAGGATGGTAGTCATGAAGGAATTCATAGATTGTACACTATGCTGTCATTCAGCCAGCCAACATGACTGTGCGTGTCTAGTGACTGGAAGTTGTTACAAAGCATATCTGAAATGGATTAGTATTAATCTGACACAAACTGGTTGCGCTGTTCATACTAAAGATCCAATCTCGAGGAGGAAATAATCTGGGTTTAGTCACGCTGTCGAGCTTTGTCCTACTATCCTCTCTGAATACAAACAACACAAACTGCCGTTTGTACATCTCATCTTTCTCTTCCTGCGCGTCAATTCGTGATGTGAAGCGGAACTTCTTTGCTGTCTTCAGGCGACGCAGAGCATTTTGCCAAAGTCATTTTTTAGAGTCCAACTGAAGATGCAGATTCTTCAGTAGAATAAAAAAGGTGTTTCTGTGAACATTTTCACGGGGTATGAGGCGTCAATGTGCTGCAGCAGCTCGAATAACACCCAGACTATGACTCTGTGTTGTATTTGTGATCGTTAGCATCAATTAAAATATAACAGCTGAAGGCTAAAAGGTAATAAACTAGTTTAAATGTAGAACAAGAACAACAGTGTTGTTGTAAACATGCGACCATTAGCCTGTAGACATGTCTTCTGCGTCATTTTGCACGAACTTTGTCGCCTGAAACAGATTTATTCTGTTTTTCTGAATGAAGAATTTCATCATGTATTAGATAAATAGCAGAGCCAAGATTATACTGTAACGGAATTATTAGTTTCATGTATCGTTTGTGATTTATTATATTATAAAAAATTGAATCAACCTGTATTTGAGGACTGGATTATATTATATTTGTTCAGTATATCACTGGTTTGTACCAAGACACAGAGTTTCTATAAACAGAGTTTATAAAGTCACAGACTGGAAAACCTTTAGATGTAAATAAATATAATTGCCTCACTTGACTGCAAACGAAAGGGGAAACTCTGTGTCTAGAAGCCAGGCCAGCTTGGTCTGCTTTGTGCACCCCCATCTTCTAATCATGTGTTGTTTCTTTATGTGCTGCTGGTTGTGCTTGTACGTAGAGAACAAGACTCAAACACTTTACCTTAGGTTGTGTTTACCATGACGATGCGCTTCTAGGCAGAATGTCGACGATGAAGTGACAATGTCAACGTTTAGTAGTTTAGTAGTTGTGTTGAGGTAACACAGGAATTGACAACGAAACAAGAGAGAAAGTGCAACAAAGAGTTGAATTTTGTGTTTTTTATTATAACAAGTGAAAGAGATACACAGTAAAACAAATCCTCACTTCTATTTACCCAGCGCGCACACACGTAGACAGACACATATCCACACAACTACAGGCACAAAGTCATTATAGTTCCAGGAGTTTTCTTGGATTAAACTCTGAACTCAATGGCAAACTACACTTTCGCTATGTGACAAATTGTTATGATAATAAATGGGCATTGAGCACTTTTTTAATTCGTCTTTACTGACAGCAGTGGAACAAACAGACTAAGACTCAGCTACCACATGAAACTACACAACTTTAAAACGCTATGATTTAAGATGAGGTACATTTAGTTAACCGTTTCATTCCTGTAAATGTGGGGAAATGTTTGACTCGCGCGCGCGCGCACACACACGCGGAGAGCATTTGGCGTTTTCCGGGTTAAGGTCTGGCGTCTGGCCTTTTAAATTTCATGGTTGAATCTGAACTCAGCAGCCATGACAAACATTCCTCTTCCTGGTGCCTAAACTAATTAAATTTAGTTTCACGTGTTCCATTACAAATATTGAGAGTTACATCACTTAACCCTGGTTTGATTAACCACTTTGATTCAAGTGAAAAATAATCTAAAATAATCCTTGACGTCATTTTGTCCTTTTAATTTGTAGGGTTTTTTTCAAACATTTTCTACAGGTGCACAACACGGTTTAAAAATGCCTATAAATTGTGATGTATTTTGTAAATGCTCTTTGTAGTAAATCTATTTTTGCTAGCTATCTGTGCCCAGACTGTAATTCCTGCATGCGGTTTTCTCAGTAGCACTACTATAATTTATCTCGTATTTTAATTGCGCAGAGCCTTAAATTTAGCCTCATCGTCTCAGAGTGTGCAGTTCAACTGGCCCCGTTCTGTTTTTCTTTTAGACAGAAAGATAAAATGTCACCACAAAAAAGAATTATTCCTGTCACAGCAAATAAACGGCACACCGCACGCTAACGTAGAAGAGACATGCATGAACACACGAAATAAATATAAACTCCTCACATTGACATTTGCCAACATGCTCAAATACTCGTGCACCAGAGTGACTTGATCACAGACGTACACGTGCATTTAGTGGGATTGTGTTGTTGTCTAAATGGTCCTGTGTGCACATATGCATTTAACGCTTCTCTGTCACTGTTGTACTAATTGCGTTTCGTGTGACACTGCAGACTCCTTTGGTTACTCCTGCCTCATCGTATACTGGTATTATATTTGTTGTGTAGCTGCAGCCCTACAGAAGGATCCAGAATTGTTACGCGTCTTGCTGACTGGCAAGCTACAGCCTTACAGGGCAAAACAGTAAATTCGTGTTATTAGATACCACTTTTTTTTACCTCCCCTGCTCTGCATCTTCACTTTGTTTGATAGGACTTGTTTCACGTGCGAACAGTGCTGGTGGTTTCATATTGAGCGAGAAGCTCGGGTGCAGACTTAACAATCAAATGGTCCTCGTTAAAATTTATTGATGGGCATAAAAACATGAACAGTCACTTGACGAATACAGCGGGCTGCTTGACAAGGATCTGAATGTCCTCCTCTCCCATCTTCACAGATCCCATTTATTGTACTGCACCGTCGTAAAAACAGTGCAAACTTTATTGTTGTACCCCGCATTCCGTATTTCTGATTCCCTCTGTCCTCTGTCTGCTTTAACACGCAGCTACTGTGAAATCGCCTCTCAGTCTTGAGAAAACAAACAGCATTCAGCTGGATGTTATAAACCCTTTACTTGATCAAATATATTATATTAATAAAGATAAAACGCGCCAACCATTCTATAGACACTCTAAAGCTGCGGTACTATCCGCTGTAACAATGTGGGGCTAGGATTTTGTCAGAGAGAGATTGATTACACCGTCAAATAGTGCCTTGCTCGCTCTTAGACATAGTCTACTGTGCGCAGGTCTGTTCCGCGACGTGCCAAGGATCCACTTTTAACACTACGAGATCACATTTTCTCCATAAAGAAACACGGTTTGTTGGAATTACCTCTAATACGTCCACGAAAACAGCAAAAGAGCACATTCTTTAATCCCACTTATGTGCTTTGGTATCCCAGGATCAGTGGCGCATTGATCCACTGTACAATTTTTGTGGGGGTAAATATAATCACGTGTCAGCGAGTCAGCCAATCGCAGCCAGAGTGTGGCTGAGAAATAATTACCTGCCTTGATTGTTCTATGGGCAGATAAAAAACTACACATACACTCCATATAATAATCGGATGCATGTAAAAGAGTCGGGGAGGCTTCGACATGTCGACCACGGGTCCCATAAGTAATTATTATGTGGACTCCTTGATCAACCATGAAAACGAGGATGTCCTTGCTGCCTCTCGCTTTTCGGCGCCTGTTTCGCACCCAGCCGGCCCTCGTCCGACGTCTCTAGTGCCGGAGTGTGCCGACTATCCTTCCTGCAGCTTCGCACCCAAGCCTCCCGTGTTCTCCACCTCCTGGGCCCCTGTCCACTCCCAGTCATCAGTGGTTTACCATCCATACAGTCACCAACCTCACTTAGGCACAGACTCGAGGTATATGCGGTCATGGCTGGAGCCGATATCCGGCGCCGTGCCTTTCCATGGCTATCCGGGGAACAGCAGGCACTACGGGCTGAAGCCCGACGCCTTTCAGGAGCACAGAGCTGGCGAGTGCCTCGGCTCCAGCGGACGAACCTACCCGGATTATCTGTACTGCTCATCCAGTGACATGCGGGACAAGACGCCGCAAAATATTCCCTCTCCCGAGTCGGAGCTTCTGGTGTCAGGGAAACATAAAGACGAGAAACCGGAGCTCGATCCGAGTAAGTTCAAGCTCCTACTTACAGCCTTACAGCCGGGTGGGAGTTTTAGCCTGGTGTTGTGTGATTTTGTAAGCTGTTACATCCTCTGTCTTTCTGCTCGG
>JAUMHF010000024.1:11073797-11119768 GCA_032359275.1 Microctenopoma steveboyesi
CCTTACAGCCGGGTGGGAGTTTTAGCCTGGTGTTGTGTGATTTTGTAAGCTGTTACATCCTCTGTCTTTCTGCTCGGCTCGGAGTCGCCTCTGCTAGGGGGGCTAAGCTTTAGGACCAGTAGAGGACAAACGCCACTGGGCGAATATTGGGGCTATAAAACCAGACGGGGTTGTAAACATGGACTCAAACCTACAGGAAGACGTTGAATTTGGAAGCGTGTTGCATAATGTGAAAAACGTGCAACTCGTTCTTTTAGCAAACCAAAACGACATGTGAATCAATATTCTCCAGTAAATGTCTTCTGGTGCATTTTTACGGCCACATTTTGACCCCGTGCCTTCACATAAGGCACTTTAAACCCAGCGAGCCGGCGTTCAGCTCTGTGTTTTATATCTGGGCCCATACTGGGAGGAAAAAAGCCACACTTTGGCCAGATTTGTCCAGTTACAGCGTCTCCAGCTGTAAAACACACACAACAGTGAGATGGTTAGATGTGTACAGCTGCATATGGAGATTTGCTGTCCTCGCTGGGTCCAACACAAATTCACATGACTCTTCCAGCCAACTTGAGGAATGTAGGGACGCACTCGAGGACTTTCACCACGGACCTGTAAAGGCTTGAACCACAGGCCGTTTTATGGGCCAATAAAGCGAATAAGCGCATTGAGTATTTTACAACTGTGTTACTCACAAGTTAAGGGACAAGGAAGCACATCATCGTAGGCTTGGGTAGGCTAAGCTGGAAAATCCTTCCTCACAATGTTTACTGTCTCCTCACATCTAATTGCAAACACTAAACCTGTGTGTGATTTGAGGCTTTTTTCGTCAGCCATGTGATAGTGGTTTTCCACTGATGCAGCTTTGAAAATGTCACTTTCTTGCCCCTGTTGCTGTCGTGTCTTCATTATTGTTATGGTTTTTATTTTCAGATAACCCCGTGGCAAATTGGATACATGCCCGCTCCACAAGGAAGAAACGATGCCCTTATACAAAGTACCAGACTCTCGAACTGGAGAAGGAGTTTTTGTTTAACATGTACCTCACTAGAGACCGCCGGTACGAGGTCGCTAGGGTCCTGAATCTGACCGAGAGGCAGGTCAAAATCTGGTTTCAGAACCGGCGGATGAAGATGAAGAAGATGAACAAAGAAAAGACCGACATCAAAGAACAATAATGGGAGCTGACGTGTGAGAACAACCATAATAACCACTAGTGACATGGACAACACACGGTCTCAGCCCTGCTCTTCATATTCATCTTTTTGTTGGATTTTGTATGGTTTGGTGCTGATGGTTATTTTCCAGCGCAGAAATATGTTCAGCGCAAACGAGCAAAGAGAAAAAAAAGAGGAGATAATTACATTCTACTTACGTTTTTTTTGTTACAGAAATGACACGAGCGCCGCTTTGATGCGTTAAAACGGTCCGAAGAAAGAATACTTGAATTCTTTTGAATTTCACAAACCATAATTTATGATGTCAATGTTCATTTCATGTTTATTTCATTTGTACCTTGTTTCGCAGGTGGAGAATTTTGTACAGAAACAGAACCTCTGCGATCTGACTCGTCTGTCTTGTATTTTTGTGATAGCTGTTGCTGTATTTGTGCATCTTTTTTTTTGACTGTAGACTACGAGTTCAATTATAGAGTGTAGATATAGACCTCTGCAAATATAAACATAATCTCTAAGTGCTTGTATTCTGTATTTATTGTGACTCGGTGTGGATACCATGTCTGCGACCCAACACAAATTAGTACACAGCAGAGAGAGAGAGAGAGAGAGAGAGGGCCCAACAAACGGGATCTGATTCGGTATCAGCTCAAGAATTTTGTTGACTGAAAACCGCAGGACAGTTTCCAAATAACTATTGGCTAAGCTGCATATTACAAACACATGAATGTTTAATATGTCTAATATGTTTCAGACAACAAACATTCCTTCTAGTACAGCTAAGGCCTGAACGAGCCCCTGCACATAATAATAATAATAATAACAGTGAGGTCGAGAACGCGCCTAATAAAGGCTTTAAAGCCGTTTTAAAACGGTTCTGCGTTGGTTCAAAGGTGGTTCGTAGTGGGTGTATTTTAGGTCATAACCACCTACATTTGGAGTTCTTCTTAAGAAGTGCGAACACGTCAAGTAAGCTGCGTCTGATTTGATGCGGGATAAAGCAGAAATCATTTAAATATGAATAATTCATCGTGCTGTTTGGTTTTAATAATATGGGCGATGTGCGGTATGGTGAATTTTGAAGGCACACAAAGCTTCTTTTCAGAATTAAATTAAACACGTATTTAATATTAGATCCATGAATGTTTCTAACATGTAGTCCTATTAAATACTTTCTTTCTAAATCAACGTGTAGATAGCGTCTGCACGTTTGCCCACAGATGATCACAAAATCAGAGACGGCTGAATTTGAAGTGAAAGACAATTTGCCATGTCTCACATTTGTTTCCTGGGAAAGGCCTAAATTGCCTCTTTGTGGTGGCGAACAATACGCACAGGATGCTGTAATTTCAAAGCCCAATCCTGTGCATTTCCGCTCAGCTCGGACAAAAATGCCAGTTTTACAGCCCCTGTTGAAGCACGGCTGTTTGTCTCAAATGCAGACGAACAAAGCAAACTCGACTAACTGGCTAGACGTCTGGGCTAAATGACTTTATGGTTTTAATGGACGCTGGTGGTGGACTCGTTCAAAGGAGAGTCATGCGCACTGTTCAGGAGAATGCCACGACCCCCCTGCACTTCATCCCATAAGTTGTCTATTAGCGTACAGTTAGATGGGAAAAAGTCGTTAATATTATGCTAAATCCGAGTGCTGTGGAGTACTGGTACCTCATATATGAAGGCAGGTAGCGGCCGTGGCAGGGAGACGCACAGCGCAACATCACTTTCAAGTCTGCTGGGAGAACAGAGGAGAGTGAAAGCGCGTAGTTACAGATTTGAAGGTAAACAGCTGCTTTAACTCAGCTTTATTTAAGGTAAAGGACGGGACACATACAAGGTTTGGACAAATGGGGAGACCATTTCTGGCCACATCACGATGGTTTGTGATTGGTGGATTCGAGCAGGGTTAGGATGCTCTCTGAACACTAGATGACGCTGTTGGTCCACGATTTGAGCAAAATCTGTGTGTCGAAGGGCTTTTTCCAGCTTTGTGGCTTGGCTGAAAGATGAAGAGTGACCTAACGATGACAAAATGACAGATATGATCACCCACCGCATTTAATGTAATAGGCCACAGAGCAGCACTCCGCAATGCTGTGAGCTGGTTGTTGTGTTGGGCAGAAAATCTGTGCGCTAACAGGCTTTTCGCCCTATTTTCTACGTCTATGTATTTGGATTTTATTATTGCATCGCGTGTGTGTCAGCCTCCCGAGACTGGTATTTATTTATGTTTGCGTGGCTTTTTCTGTTTAAGGATTTCCATGTCTCTAAATGTTTGTATTTATGGGGTCATTATAGTATTTTTAAACCTCATTGCAAACTCACAAAAATAGGATAATTTTCTCAGATTTTAATTTAACAGAGAGCGACAACATCTGCATTTATGTAGGATGATAATGAATTGTGTGTCTGAATTTTTCGTGTCATATTTTTGCTTTTAAAAGATGGAGGTTAAAAACACCCGTGCATCATATTAAGCACCACAAAGGACATAATTGCTGAAGAGCCAGAAACCATATTTGAATGTAGACAACTTTAATAACAAATCGTAAGCAATTACACTAGAACAATAATAAAACATTACATGCAAAAACTACAACTCAACAACAAAAACATTACAGACCAAAATAAAACATCATACAACAACATAAAACCTCATATAAAGTATGCATATTAATAAATTCATTCTACATAGGCTAATGACCATTTGTTTCTTTAATATTTGATGGTCGCAACACCCGCATTTCAAGTCCCCAAGAAATGTGCAACGATGATTGGCAATCTGCATATTTATAGAGTGTGAATGGTCTATAAATTCGCCTAGTGCGCCTTTCATATTTTACGATGATGTGTATAAAACCTAAGCAAGTCTACAAAAACCACGCTGGCATATTTGGAGAGAGAGCCCATACAAGTATTGAGCTGGGAATTGTGCGCGCGTTGATTGCAGCTAAACATCCAGAGTAACATTTTATGAACTCCTCCATGTGGGAGATTTACTGCTTATCCTCGCCGGTTTTATAGGGTCAGTAAGTGGCACCTAGTATTCGTAGGTCGTGTTTATATTTGCTTGTGTCTGTGTTTTACAGCGCACGGTGCGAGTGTGTCGCTCTGGCCTTTACTCGATTCGTCCGAGGTGGATGCTCTGTCTGAAACATGCTTTCACTTGTCGGCCGGTCATAACGCAACGTTTCCTAAATGACTCTAGTATTTTTGTATCGTGTTAAATGCCGTGCTGGTTATCAGGGTTTCATGAAACGCTACTTTGACCTACCGGAGTCCCTAAAAGGTCAACTAGGTCTCTTTTCTAGAAATACGCGTGTAAGCCTCCGTGGAGCCCGAATGGACAAACAACAACTCAAAAGAACTTCATGCGTTTATGAAGAGGGACCCCTTCCTGCTTTATACACCTCATAACCTCCACGTAAAGACTCGCTGTAGTGGAAATCTACCCTGCTGCCTAGACTTTATATTTTAACAATTCATAACTCGATCAGCTTATGACAAACGCAGCTGCTTGGCATACACATAGCGCTGGTTATGATTAAAGCGTCTTGTGTTGTTGGTTATGATTAGTGCAGCCATTCTCAAGGTGGATATACGTAGGGCCCACGTCTGACCGGTCTCAGAAAGATGAAGGGGTGGGGGGCGGAGGAGAGTGGGGGGCGCATGTGGTGGGGGTGGTTGGGTGGGAAGCTAAAAAAAGGAAAAAGACAGAAAAGAGCAGCGTCTGTGACTGTGCCGCTCGAGCAAAGCCAGCTTTAACCTTTGCTAACGCACATGCCGTGAGCCGGGTCTGAGCCTGCACAAACTGGAAAAAGCACACACGCGGGGCTGCGAGAGAAATCCGATGAGAGGAACGGCTCACAGAGAGCTGCCGTAGATTGTCCAAAGGGGCAGCGTTTCTCCTAGTTCCGGTTTGTCTGCCTGTGCGCGCTGTGCGAGCTGGGACCCCAAACAAAAGGCTGCCATCATCCTACAGGAGATATTCTACAGCGAGGGAACCCGTCTGCTTGATGCTAACCAAACATGAGCTCCTATTTTGTTAACCCTCTTTTTTCTAAGTACAAAGGCGGCGAGTCACTGGAGCCAACTTACTACGACTGCAGGTTTCCACAAAGCGTCGCCCGCAGCCACACGCTGGTTTACGGACCCGGAGCAGCCGCACCGGGCTTTCAGCACCCGTCCCACCATGTGCAGGACTTTTTCCACCACGGGACCACGGGGATCTCCAATCCCGGATACCAGCAAAACCCCTGCGCTTTAGCTTGCCACGGAGACGCTACGAAATTTTATGGATATGAAGCTCTTCCGAGGCAAACGCTTTATGGTACCCAGCAAGACGCAAGCCTAGCGCAATACCCAGACTGTAAATCGTCGAGCAGCTCTAACCCCGGAGAAGGACAAGGCCACTTAAATCAAAACTCCTCTCCCAGTCTTATGTTTCCTTGGATGAGACCCCACGGTCAGAACCATACAATTATTTCTTATTCTTACTGTTAGTATGTGTGTGTGTGCGCGCGCGCGCGTGTGTATGTGACAGGGAGTCTTGTCTCTGTGTTTGTGTGCATGTGTGTTAAATAAGCTCGAGTATATATGAGTGTGTCTCCAAAGTATAAAACGAAATAAGTGAGGGAAAACATGATGGGGCACATACAACCTGTACTGCAGGCTGCTGTAACTCTGCAGCACATGTCCATACAGGGCTGAATTGTTGCTTTCAGAAGTGCCTTGAAACACCGAACTGCTGATCACACCTTATGACACCAGCTCTTTGAAGTCGATTATCGCTCACATTAGATATTCCACAAACTGTATGCGCACCAGAGGGAAGGGAGAATAAGTCACAGCTTCCAATATGAATGTGCAACACACACAGCAGTAGCATGCAGAGTGACAGGGGGGCTGTCTGCCTGAGACACCACGTACAGCCAGAAACTGGGTTTTAGGGGTTTGAGGGTAACTTGACCCAAAGGGCCGATGTGGCTTAGTCTGATACTCAGCCATGATCATAAGAGCTTTGTAGACATTACCTCTCCCATCCATGGATCATTCTGTCCAGGCTATCAGACTGCATTAACTCCACACAGGTGTTAGCTTCATCTCTATCTGCTCGCAGATATTTATCATTAGTCTGTCCACATGTGTTGATACAGTGGAGGTTTGTCTCACCTCTCTTTTCATGCTTTTCATTCTATCCTCTGCATGTGTCTGTGTGTGTGTGTGTGTGTGTGTGTCTGAAAATCTCAATCAGGCTTTTACAGGCCATGTCACCAGTGAGGGAAACCACACTTCACAGTTCACACATAAGTCTGGGTTGTTGTTTGTATGGATTTGGCATTAATTTAAATTCACTAATTACAGACACACTACTTTATGTGTTTATGAATACCTTGTCCTTTCATACTCACCCAGCAACTTATCACTGATGTGTGTGTGCATAAGATAGTTGCTCACATTCCTGCACAGAGAGCTGAAAGTGACACAAACAGAAAATGACTGACTGAAAAGACTATTATTTTCCAACTGCACTGGTAATTTGATTTGTATTTATTTGTGTTTTGGGCTTGTTTAGCCCATAAATATATATTACAGTTAATGAGAAATCTAATGTCCACGACTTTACTTAAGGGCTTCCCCTGCTTTTTCTGAGTAAATGTGAGCAGCAGGAGTCAAAGCTAGATCAAACAGAAACGCTATTCATGCTCCAGGGAGAAACAGTGAGTGCAGAAATAATTAAAAGTCATGTGAATGGTTTTATGGAAGTCCGTGGTCAGTCCAGCTAACCTCTGACTTTATTTTATTCAAGCCCCAGGAAGACGAAATGGGAGGCAAACCTACAGTCGCTACCAAACTCTTGAACTGGAGAAGGAGTTTCTTTTCAACCCTTACCTGACCCGCAAGAGAAGGATCGAGGTGTCCCACGCCCTGAGCCTCACCGAGCGGCAGGTGAAGATTTGGTTTCAGAACAGGAGGATGAAGTGGAAAAAAGAGAACAACAAAGACAAGTTTCCGGGTCAGAGAGGTGAGGCTGAAGCCGAGGCCGAGGAAGAGGGCAACGAGGACGGTGAAGGGGAAGAGGGCGAGGAGAAAGAAGCGGAAGAGAAAGAGGAGACCAAGGAGTGATTTTATGGTCCTTTTTATTGTTATATGGCTGGAAAAGAGAAAAAAAAGAGAGGTCCCATAAACAGACGAAGAGTCACAAGGAGGCAGAGAGCGTCAGCTTTACGACCTCCCTTTCATTTTGTCAAGAGGGAACAGGAATCCCAGTAATATTGCTGTCATAAATAGACAAAATTCTCCGTTCTCACGATTATTCTAACACGATTCGCATTTCCATTCGGAGTCTCCTGTAAAAGCTACACGCGCCTGTAGCCCTTTTCTTTTTACTTTCCTAGAACTGTCGCCCTGCAAAAAAACAGGGGCCAATTAAAACGCATGTTAGATGGAAAATGGCTTTAGCTGTTTTTCCCAAATTTGATTTGATTAACAACTGTATGCAAAGCATAGGCAGATGCGATGAAAACACGACGGACGCGGACCTGTGTTGTAAATAGATTATAGCCTACATTAAAAAAAAAGAACATGGACGTCATTTCAGAGTAGCCTTTCCGAAACTGTTAGCGAAATGTAGGCCTCTAGTAGTAAGTGTTGAAACATCCTCACAGCAGTGACATCGGCTCTCAGCCTATGTATAAACCACACGTTTTATTCTTCTAATTGCTACTGTTCCTCTTTTACCCGTTTTCATGTGAATGGCCTACAAAAAGAAAACAGCCATTAGCTCCTCAGTTAGTAGGACTACCAGGGAAATGCAATCGTTTGAAATCCTTTGATGCTACCTAAACCTGGGAGAATTGCAATAGAGATTTCTAAATATAGAGATTTCATATGGTTTTAATTTTAAAGTGTTCTATATCAACCTTATATTATTAAGTTATGTATGTAGCATTTACCCGATATACAGTATACACTTGTTGAAGACAATTTGTGAGTCTTGGAAAGACACTTAGCTCAAAGCCAAGCAAACGATTTAGATTTTCTTGTACCACGGCACTACCTAAACTCAGAGCCTTGCCTTTGCAGAATTTTTATTCCACACTTGTGGCATCGCTCTGACGTGATTTCAAGCTATTTCCCCAACAACTAAAACTGCCTATAACGCACATTTCCTGTGTCTGACAATACCTGCTACAATTACAACAATTTTAAAGTAAGGGAATTTTTATTTTAATGTGCTGGTGATATAGCGTAGTTGTTTTTGCACTGAATATAACCTTTATGTACGTCTTGTTATATATTGATGTTAACAATATGCTCGTTCCTGGTGTTTCTCCTGTGAAAGACGGAATTGTGTGTCCCCGCCATCGTTGATGTAAAATCACAAATAAACAAAATGGCTCACATCATTTCTGTTTTTCCTTTTATTCACTTCACAGCCTCGATTATTGGGAATATTCTCCCCTCCGCATGCAGACATACGCACAGCAATGTGGCACACAGACACACACACACACACACACACACACTTGAACTGAGAAGCTGATGCACTGAAGTCCAACAGGCACGAGTTCCAGGCAATTGTTTCGCCATGTAACACGTTATACACTGTGAGATGTTCTCATTTAGTGCAAGCAATCAAACGTGCAACAGTGGTACTGTTGTGATGATGCTTCGATTTCCAGCCCATATGTCCCGAAGCATTTCCAGGCGGCAGCAGGAGGGAGGAGCGCGCGCCCACGCGTTGGATGCCCGCTGAAGTTTGCCTCATTTAAAGTTTAAAGCAACTTATGCGATTAAAAAACGCCGACCTGCGGTTGCAGATGTATCTCTTCACCTTTTAAGGAAAGGTTGCGAATCCCATCCGCAGCAGGCGCACTCCCCAAAGCCTGAGTCGTATTTGATTCATCCTTTTAATAAGAAAGTTCCACTGCTCAGGGAGGGCGCGAGGCTTTTCTTAATGAATCCTGGAATGAATAATGGCTGTTTGAGAAGAGATGAACAAACATCTGGTGTATCATATTAATAATCAGACCAAATAATGGCAAAGCATGAGGGAGGCTTTATCTGTATGTTCAATGCGAGACAAACCTCCGGAAAACAGCAGAGCCCGGAATCAAGGCGAATCCGGCCAAGTGCAGGTATCACTTTGTGTCTGATCCTCCACAGTCCAGCTGCCGTGTTGGTGATGGAGTAGGAGGATATGAGCAGGCAGCATAAAATCTCACAGCATGCTTCATGATGGCCTTTCATCATTGTAGGTCACACAGTGTTGTTCCAATAAATACCAGTGGTCGTCTGATTATTTTAATTGGACTTAGATCCCGCTTTTACAAACATGACATTCGACATTCTCCTCTTCCCCCTAAAACAGAACCTCGTCCACATTTCGCTGAAATTACAGTTACATTTTTAAACACGAGGACCCAAAACACGCGCGTCCTTCTACTCCGTCTCTTTTCATTTCCAACATTTACAGTGTCGGTTTTCCAACAGCTCACAGCATCGTTTCTCTGTGTGGTGGAACTAAATTATTCACGGCTCCTGCTCGTCTAGTCTGTCTACTGTTTACCCGCTCAGTTATAGACTATTTGAATAAGCTGTAGTGATCCATTAAATGTTATTATGAGGAACTGTGAATGCAAATGCTTTTCTTTTTACAGGAGACTGTTGTTGCGCAAAGGCCTGTTACTTTGAATTAAATTCAAATATATTTATTTGTCGTCTCACGTTTTGGGAAAATAAAGGCTGGGAAATCTCCTGCATTTTAACCTGGAACAAACTGAACTGACTCGTTTAGGTAATAGCCTTTTTATTTATTGAATTCGAACGATCTTCTGCAAAAAAAACCCAACAAACAAGAGAGTTAACAGATAAACATTTATTCTATGTGAAAACCACACGTTTTAGTGTCAAACATGAAATCGAAAAGACAATTGCAGCGTTCAAAGCGTTTGACTGCATGCGTGACAATTGTGTCGCAAATACCTTTTAATAATCTCAGTTTCTCCTAAATGTTCGGTCCAGGCGTAAACTGCAAAATAAAACCAGGTCAGACTTGACTCCCGCTTTTTCCTCCAGAAACGTGTCGTTCTGAATGAAACGATACTGCGCCAAAGCTCAGTTGTTTCATTAATGGTTTTTATCTTTATCTAAATGCCCGTAGTCTTTACAAAATTCTGGCCGTGTCCCCAAGTCACAGCTCAACGGATGTGCTCTCTCTCTCTCTCTGTGTGTGTGTGTGTGCATCCTAACCATCGAGTTGACATTACCAATAAAGTTTAGTGTACCTGCTGTAAACTTTATTGGCGGCGTAAAGGCACGGCCCGGATGGGTCTGCATCACTCGTCTCAGTGTGTGTGTGCCAAAGCCCAGTGTGGGGATCACGGCCTGCGAGCAAAGGATGCACCGCTCTTCCAAGTATGTAAGAGACATTTCTTTATTTACGTCGATGTGTAAAATAGAAATTCATTCGTTAGTGGAAGTTAAACGCATTTCAGCGCAGAGGCCTTGTTCTACTCGTATTTACTGGATGAACCTTCACGCTGATATGAAATTCAACAATTTCTCCTTTGTTGCTCTCTGCGTATTAAATTCTTATCAACCTTTGAAACATGTTATTAGTTAATCATATCTGCTGAATGTAAAGACATTTCCATGTATTCCAGTGACTCCCTCGTGTCCTCAGATGTATGGACATCAGAAATCAGGTATTTCGTGATGCGTGTTTTTTCCTCTCTGTGCATAAAACTTTAGATAATGTTGGAAGTTAGAACCAGATTTTCAGGGTGTGTTGGTTTCTTGTCAGAACGCGGTGGCTCGTGTGATGTGTGTTCTCTTCTCTGGGGGCTCACTCTCCAGCTCACCTGCTTTTCAGGTTTACAAAACGGGACGCTTTGTAGAAGATTAGGTGATCGTAATGATGTCGTGAGTGCACTTGAGCATTGTTGTTGAATGAGTGGCGCACTACAACCTGGCATCTGCGCACTGCCTGTGGATCAGTCAGACAGTCAGAGACCTCAGTATGTGACTGTAGTTTCGCCTAATTGAAGTTTAATTGGACTCGTCTCTCGCTGTTGCTCTGTGCTTCTTTCCGATTGTTTTCCAGTCTCTCCTCCCTCCCGCTCTCACCCTCACACTCTTATTTCCCGTTGGCTTGGGCGCATCGTTTCATGACGCTCCTCCACCGGGGGAACTGTCATGTTTTTGATGACTGTCTAATTTTTGACGTACTGGACATTTCAGCGTCGCGCTTTCACATCTTGTGGCCATTTTTAGTTTTGTGCAGTCGAAAAAAAAAGAAAGAAAAGATGAGTTCAAACATTCCTGGTTGTTAAAGGGAGAAATTTACAGCTGAGTAATAAAAGTTTACGACTGGATCCTTCCTGCGATTGGCTGCAGTGGGCCACGTGGCACACGCTCTATGAACATGAACTTTATGCTGTTGTCTATTCTCTGGTCCTTCCCTTGTATCAGCAGCAGACAACGCTGGGGCGTAGAAACGTCTTTTTTTCTTTAATATAAGAACACTTAACAATCTCGTTTTTGCGCTGCTTCATGCGATTTTTAATCCGATCTCCGACTTCCTGACAGAGGGATCGTCGGGACAGTCGCCGCCTCTAGCAGCCGCTGCCTGCGTTTATCCTCCCCCCCGGAGGCAATAAAGCCGCGACTGGGAAGGGAAAAGGAGCAAGCAAGCCTACTAGAAAAGACTTTTCCCAGCAAACAGACACCCTGCCTCCATAAGCTCCTTATCACCGGGATGTGAAGACACCTAACAGAGCACTGGCGATGCGCGCTGTGTTGATATTTCCCTCTCGCCATTGTGACCCCTCGGCTGCTGTGCTGGACCACAGAGAAGCCACGCACTACAGAGAGCCCGCTGGGGTAAGACTGCACATTTCTTTATCACCCTTTCTCAGTGTTTCTGTGTTGTATTTGGCAATCAGCTGAGCGCTGCTGGGCTGTGCTGATGAATGATACGGAGGTGTGAATGTGTGAGATCAATGGACAAGGTGGAGGTGCGTATTCTGACCTGACCTGTAGCCTGGGAAGCTGCTGATGCCCGGGGCGTCTGTCATTATAGCCTGCTGCCTGATGTAGCAGCACCTGCGAGCGCCCACATTAGCTGAGCGTTTAGGAGATGCTGTGCCAATCTGCTGTAATAAACTGCCCACTGATAGGAAACTTTCTCATCACTCATAGGCCCCTCTGACCAAGCAGTGACAAATTACATTCATAGCTGCCTCTAATTATGTCTTCTCCCTACACTTGTTGTCACTTGTTATATCCAGTCTGTGCCAAGAGCTTGAATAACGTGTATAAGCAATTCCATGAACGCGCGTGCCACACATACACCCGCATTCACTCACATATACGCTGCAGTATGTACACACGGTGTGGCTCCCGGCAGCGCCCCCTAGCGACCAGACGCCTCTCCTGTTGAAGTGGGCGGGTGTTGAGGGTTGCTGTTTATTGCCGCTTGGTTTTCGGCAGCGCGTCTCTGTCAGCTGACCCAGCTGATCCACTGCTGCCAGAGAGTAGCCGCGCGACGCAGGAGTGTTTCTGAGCGTCTGATTTGTTGCTCGTCTTCTTTTATTGTTTTGTTCGGATTTAATGAGATGCAGTGATTTCTATGAGAGATGCGTATATCTCTGAGTGACATAATCACCGACGACATTGTGAGGAGTTTGCAGATTTTATTTATGCCATGAGCAAAATCCATTACAAGTATTATCATCAAAACCACCAGTGGTAGAAGTAGTAATGTTAACATTGGTGACTGGGAAAGCACAAGTGAAGCGTGTATAGTGAAACATACATGAATGGTGCTATATGCTGGGCATTTCTTCCTGCTAACATTTGACAAACATGTGCACACGCATTCCTTATTGTCCGTAACAAACATACAAACACACATTTAAGGCTGAAACTGTGTCTGCGCGTGTGAGAGAGGGAGGGAGGAAGGATAAGGCCAAAAAGGAAATATGTATCTTTATATATGGTGGTGTGGACAGAGGATGACTTGTGGGTCTGCATTGTTCCCCAAACGAAGTAGTGTGTTTATTGCAAGAACATCCTAAATACCACAGTGCTCGTGTCCGCGCGCCAGGCAGCAGTGCTATCTATGTGTATTTGAAGTTTAAAGTGGTTGCTTTATCAAAGCTCAGCTTGGTGAAAAGCTCTCTCCGTGCTTTATTGTTGTCTGTGCAGAGACAAAATATTGTTTGTGTTTGTGGGGTGATTTCATGTGCCTCTCTCTCCCCCTGCTAAAGCTCAGCAGTTCCGCCTTTCAATCTTCTAAAATACAATTATTGGCAAAGGCTCGTTGCGGAAGCCTTTAAAGTCATATAACCTACTGTTACACACGTTGTTTGCTTTTCCCCTATGAAACATAGCTGTTGCAATGGATCGTGTCCGCTGCTGCCCAATGCCGTGCCTGCAGAGAGAGAGAGAGAGGGAGAGAGAGACAGTCCATTGAATCCATGCTATTTGAGTTGTTAGGTAAATCTTGGTTTAAAATGAGAAGGAAAACCACAGTCTATTGTTTAGCCCTGCAGTGTTTTTAAACCAGAGATAGATTCGCATAAAACTCCATGAAGTCATGAATCTGTCCACATCACCACATTTAGAACCTCACTTACAAATCCCGACAGGGCAAAAATTTTGCCTACTAATGGTCATAATTTATGATGTGTGGATCAACATGCGCTCATTGGGCAACAGCTTCCTGAGTGCTTAACGAGCATAAAGTCGAACACTTCCGGACATTAATTGGGCTAGCCAGTGATGGTAAAGTGCTTATAGAGGGCTTTACATTGTTAGTATGTGAATTACTCTTTATTAGCAAGGCTAGAAGCGGGGGAGAGGGAAAAACATCAGGGGCTGACCAGACTTTGCCTCCCTCGCTGTGTTTTTAATCATGGCTGATAATCTAGAAATTTTACAGGTCCCATATAACTAATATTGAGTAATGTTGTGATGCTGGATGTGCATGCACATCTATAAGCGTGTCGGTTCCTGGGAGTGGACGGGCCCTTGCTGTGCCACGCACGGGAGAACGCGCAGTTTAAAGTTAGGCCTGCAGCAGAGGAAATGTAAAGCAAATGCAGCATGATAATAACGAAGGTTATCCACTGATGACGATAATAATAATAATATCAATAAGGTTTTTACGAATTCTCTTGGCTATATGCGAATTCATTCATTTGTATATAACTGCATTTTAAGAACATATATCATTAAGCAAAGAATTATTCATCTTCCTTATTAATTACAATGTTTATACGTACTATTGAATTTGATATATTAATTATATTAAGCCCACTTGTAGTACTTACTACTAAAGTACTACACATTGTTATTCATTTATTATTTTCGTCTCAGACCTTTCTGCTTTCGTTCGTCGCCGTCTTCTTTACGTCCCCTCAATGATCGTGGAAACCAAACGGCTTCTTTCCTTCGTGCATCAAAAGCCTCGCATGTGATTTGCCTTACGGGCCGCAATAAAACACTAAAACACAAGGGAAAGAATGACCTTTCTAAATCTGCACACTGGCACAACCTCTACTGCATTCCAGCCTCCCCAGTCCACACATTGGCTTTACTGTTCAGCCTTTATTTACAACCTAAACTCTTCGGACCGACGTGTTTCGAGGGCTGTGAATAACAAAGAGGGGTCTGGGTTTCAAAACTCAAATTAATTAAATATAGGCTAATTGTAATGGAAGTATCTGGTCTGTTCATTTTTAAAAGCTGCCTGGTGACAGCAGAAATTGTCGTAACCAAAGTCAGACTTTCACAAACCGATACACGCACGAATGCTGCATTAACACAGTTCATCCGATTTATCCTGTATTTTGGGTATAATTGGTGTGTTTTTATTTAAGTTAAAATGTAGTTTTACTAAAGTGACAAAGTGGTGAATTGACTTTTCTAATTTCCTAAGTAAAACCGTGTGAGTTGGAAATTAAATACATAAAGTGGAACTCCCAGTGCTTCATCCTGTCATAGATGTTTGTTTCCCCCATCATCAACAGATTCGTTACCTAATTTGATACAACTGATCTCAGGACATGCGTGAGACACGCTGTCCCCAGCATTTCAGCGGTGTTTGTCTGAAATGTGTGCCACGAGGATGTCACATATGGCCAGGAATAAGGTGAAGGGAAACTTTTATTGCACCAGCTACTTCCTTCTCTTTGTTCTTGTCTCTTTTATGGGCCATTCAGGACCTCAAACAACAGACCAAACAGTGTAGCACGTTTAGGCTGCAAGTATTCACCCTGTTCAAAAAAAAGGAGAATCAATGAAGTGAACCAATAGGCTGCTGTGGCCAGAGCGACTGCGTTTGAACATACGTTTTTAATAACTGTATTGATTATTTTATTGGTATCTATTATGGCATGTTGTGAAAACCCACGTTGATGCCAATTATGCTGTTTGAAAATGATATCCTGAGTTCATTCAGCTGCATCTCGTGTGACTTTAGGAAATTAAACACTAGCCGCGTTTTAACTCTCGCTCCTCAGCTGTCATTTAATTCTACTGATAACAGAAAACTAAGACAATATTATCATTCATGTGGATCTGGAGCCCAAATTCGCGCTTATATTTTGCTATATTTTTTACAAAACACCTCTAAGTAAATTCCGAACCCATAATTTTCTGCTGAGGTAATTATCGGTTCCACTTTCAGCTGTGTGCGCCAGAAGAAGGAAAAACGAGTGGAACACGCGCGTAAGCGTTTTAACACGCTGCATTCGCGCTGATGTTAAACTCTGATGTGGATACTAACAATTAAAAAATGCTCCTTGTGTTGTGTACAGGCACACAGATCGTACCTGGCAGCCATGAACTCATAACTTGAGCTGTCTGACCTGTGCTGGACAGTCGCATAAGTGATTAGGTTTTTCTGAGGCGCAGTTCTTCACCGTCCAAACGGACCTGTTCGCGCTCTCCCTTCTGCTTTATGCCTTCACACGCTGTGCAGCGCTTCCATTTCTGAGCCTGCTCGTGTTTGCAGGGGCTTTCTGCTGCAGAGATAGTTGTTGGTGAGCTGGGGAACGTCACTTGTTTTATTGCCCTCACAGAAGAGAGACCATAAACGCATTCTTACCATCTACACCCTCCCCCAGTTCACTGCAAAAGCATGGAAATTGCTCTCGCGCCGGATAATTCATACGCAATGCAAACAATAACAGTAGGCTGGAAACTCGTCGATATGGCTGGAGAAAGAACAATAAATGTCAATTTGATCATTCCAGCCTTCGTGCTGAGGCTGTGCGTCCTGCCTGCGGAGTGAGAGCACGTAGAGCGTGTAGCTATCTCTGCAGTGCTGTTGTGAAATTAAAAGTGAGTTTTGACACACGCACGCACACACACGCACACACACGCACACACGCACACACACACACACACACACTGTCACTCACACACACAAACACACACACAACAGAGGACACAAACAGTCAACATCACGATGTTTCACGTTCAATCTTAGTGAATGAACCATATTATTTCCACTTTTCCTAATGATCCACCGTGACACACCTTCAAACGTGGGCTCGTGTGTCTTTTTATGCAAATCTTCCGCCTTCGAGTGTGATCACTGTACTGAATGACATTGGCCACAGTTTGCCCCGCACTTCCTGCTCAACATCACGTCTCCTAAAACTCGAAGCCAAAAAGTGTCTCATCCAGACAAGCTGTGTGGTGTGCCACTCCAACTCTACGCTGTGTTTATCGGCATTTAGCACTAATGTTCAAGCTCTGAGCTAAAAGCTACAGTTTCTCCTCAACTCCTGCCTCTCAATTGGTGGAGAACGGTCAGCTGACATTGTCATATTGTCTCTCACCGAGCCAAGCCTCGGCTATAACACTCGGGTTTGTGCGTCTTAACCGGAGATTGGAAATTAATAATATTGAATCCTCAAAGTAGCCCACGTCCCGACAGAGAAGCAGAAAGTCGCGGAAAAAGGAAGACCTTGGAGAAAAGTGCAGTTGGTGGACACACGAGAAGGAGATTTACTGAGAAGGAAATAGAAAAAGAGACCGATAAAGAAGTGGGGAGAGTTGGAGAGAGGGTTACAGGCAAGGTATGAATTCTTATTTCGCAAACCCGTCGCTCTCCTGCCATTTGTCCGGTGGTCAAGATGTTTTGCCTAGCGTACCCCTAAACTCCACCACCTATGACACAGTCAGACATTTTTCGTCGTACGGTGCTGCTGTGACCCAGAATCGGATATATGCACCTTTCTACTCTCCTCAAGATAATGTCGTGTTTGGGTCTGGCAGGGCACAGTACGAATATGGCTCCAACGTGTTTCTTCAAGACAAGGACGTGCTCCCCAGCTGCAGACAAACAAGCATGGGACTCAATACACAAAGCCACATTGCTCAAGAGTACAGTTTGGATCAAGGAAGAGCGGGAGCACAGGAGCAGAAAAGCAACATCCCGATCTACCCGTGGATGCAGCGAATGAACTCACACAGCGGTGAGTTTTACTAGGACAAATAAATTAAGGAAATGGGCCAGTTTTACGATATGTCTTACCAAGAGAGTAAGTTACTTTTTATGGCCCCATAAAACATTACTGTATCCCCTCCACTTGTAGATGGGCCTTTGCATGTGCAAACAAACAGCTTTCATTTTAAGAATGATATAATAGCCACAATCAGTAGCGTGGGACAGAGACAGTGCATCAGTTTGGCTTCATAATTCGACATAATAAAGCAAAGATGCTCTGTGAAATAGGATCTGTTGCAGTTTAAATGTGTTAATTTTTCTAGTGCAGCTTAAGACCATAATTCACACTGTAGCGAAGTTGTGCTCAAAGTATTTTCGGATCACAAACAGAGGCAGACGATTAAAATAGTGTCTTTATTCTTTATCTCAGCAGGAGTGGGCTACGGGACGGACCGACGCAGAGGACGTCAAATATACTCTCGTTATCAAACGCTTGAGCTGGAGAAGGAGTTTCATTTCAACCGCTACCTGACCAGGCGCAGACGCATCGAAATCGCAAACGCGCTTTGTCTAACTGAGCGGCAGATCAAAATCTGGTTTCAGAACCGACGCATGAAGTGGAAGAAAGAGAGCAACCTGACCTCCACGGTGACTGGAAGTGAACAGACAGGAGCCTCTGAGAACGATGAACGCACTGACGCAGTAGAAGATGGGAAGGAAGAGGACAAGAAGAAAGAATAAAAAAAAAACACCTGATGACCATTAAAACCCAACGTAACTACCTAAAAATCTATATGGACTTGAGAGCGACTTCACTGCATGATGGCTACCCGTAGCTCTCCCACTTATATCTCATGTTCACCACAGGAGTGTTGAGCCTCAGCAATACAAATTATTTCAGCCACAGTATGGCCCCTGTGACATTTGGAGTTTTTTTTATTGCAATGTCACACTTGTATTGTGAAACTACAAAGAAGTATTAATTTCTGTGTTATTCCCTTGCCAGTAAAATCTGTATATTTATCCCTCACACTTCATCTATCACTGTGAACCCTTTGATCACCTCACAAATGCAATGCTGGTCAGACGTATTGTACATGCACATTCCAGGCAGGAAGGCACCAGGCGGACACTTAATTTGCTCACAGTCAAAATCTACTACTTGAACCCTCCGCAGAAAAAGTGTCCTGCATAAATCTGAAAGTTGCACGAATAGGCACCAGTCCACAAATACACACACACACAGACACACACACACACACAACCGAGCAATGGCTGTATATAATAAGAATATGGTGTAAAAACGGTGAGGACATACGTGCATTTAGCCGCTTTGATAGACGCTACATTACATTAAACTGCGCTTAGTCCCGTTTTTGACACAATAGGCTTTTCCTGTGAGGTCGATTTGTACACTAGTAATTATTCACTTTTGTTTGAGAATTCATGTTTTGTCATAATTGTGTATCATGGAATAAAATATTTGTAAAACTTTAACTCTCGTCTTGTGCTTGTGCTTGTGTTTGGGAACATTATGCCTCCGAACATGAATCAAACGGCCGTGTAAAAATACATGGATTAAAATACGCATCTAACTAATAGGGTGGTTCTCCAGTTTTCCTATAACTAATGACTTATATTTTAATTTTGTCATGACATTTAGTGGTTGGGACAGGCAAAGGGGACAGAAACTGGCTAATGCGTAGACTTTTAATCCAACTTTGGCATTTTACCTATTAAATGTGGAACTTTTAGTGGCATTACAGCAACACGGGAATGAACCATTGTTCAGTGTCCAGTCAGAAGCTAGACAGTTCTTTTTAGCACTGGAGATGTATTGTACTGAAAGAAACGTGCAGCGATGTGTGTCAGTCTGCGTAAAATATAGTTTTACAATGTTGGGACTTCAACGCCATTATTATCATTATTAGCGAGGTCATTATTATTAGTAGTGTTATTATTATTATGATTATTAGATTGGGCTCATTGTGGAGTCCGCAGTGTGTCAAGGGCAGAGATGTCTGACCAGTTCTGACCGTCCTGCCCCATACCAGACGCCAGATGACGCTCTTGTCTTACTGTCCTGCCCTTTTTCCGCTAAAGATCCTCGCCTGGTCTCCAACACCCAACAGCTCAAAGTTTACCGGACACGTTTCTCCTATTCATCAATACCCCCATTGAGTATCAAAGCCAATTTATGACTGGCCAACATGTGCACGTGATCCCATACAAATACCCCATATTTGGGCAGCGCCCGTCGAATCAAGAATTAAAAAAAAGATACCAAAGCTTACTCCACCTATAAATCCTGGATTATTTTTTTAGGGCAGACAGCTCCGAATTTTCCATAAGCGGCTACAAAGAAAAACAATGATCATAAAAAACAAGGAAATAACCGCAGCATATATCCCGCAGCACACTTAATTTCCAAAGAAAGTAGCAGCGATAGTGAAAAATGAGCTCTTATGTTGAAAGCTCCAACCTCAGGCAAACAACCGAGACAACTTCTAACACTATGTTTAGTTTCGATCTATCTGGGCGCAGGTCCAGCCGTTATGAGGGTGTTAATGTGAACGGGATATTCACTTGTCCCGTCCCCACGACCTCTGTTGAACGGGAGGAGATGAAAACTAGCCTGCGTGGCAATACGGATACTCCTCTCCAGCCAGGACCACAGATAACCATGGTCTCCATTAGCTCGTCCGTGGACGCGAGCGGACTCAGCTACGGCAGCAGCACGCTGCTGGAACGAGTGGCGGACAGAGACCCTGAGAGGAGCACAAAATCCGGCGGCAACAAGACCCAGGAAAGCGACAGGAACGCGGAGAACGCGCAGGCGAAACGAAACACAAATGTGAGCCAGCGTCAGGACAGTGAGCAGCAGCCCCAGATTTATCCATGGATGACAAAACTGCACATGAGCCACGGTAAAGTTTGCCTATTTTCTAAAGTGCGACTAAGATGCTTCCCTTATTCACTCTTAACGATGCAACACTTCTTTTCTCCCGTTCCAGTTTCCCTCTTGAGTTTTATAGGCCAAACGCAGGAAATAATAAAAACTCGCGGTCATAAATTTTATGACAAAGGCATCCATTGCTCGTAAACCTGCTCTGTTACGGTGAAGAGGTGATCTCCAGGGTGATTTATGATGGTATAATTGGATAAGAGAACAAATCTGTGATAAAACTATGAAATAATATTACTAATTCCGCTATAAGTGTTTTGCCCTGCTTTGTTTATTGTCTTAGTCAGACTTGTTTTATATTATCAGACACTGTGTGTGTGTGTGAGTGTGTGTGTGTGTGACAGAGAAGCTTTAGCCTTTAATTGAACTCTGGGAAACACCAATGCCCTGACCCAATCATGAACTTTTCACCTCTAAAAGATTTCAATGGGCTTGCTCCTTTAGACAACTGCTTGACTATTTAAGCTGCAGATGGACAGTGGGCACGTCTGCTGCAAAATGAAAATACTTCTGTTCTCTGTTCCTCCATATGCAAACATCCAGGAGCACACACACACAACTAGAATGTTAAAATATTTAAGTGCAACAGCACAGCACTATTACTTAGCACGCCTGTGCAGGAGCATGTCTATAAATAAGAAAATATATCTGGAAAGCATCAGATTCCCTTTTTAACCTCACTCCTTCTGATTTTACACATGCTTTTTTCTTTCACAATATCCTACTCATGAGCCGCAGGCCGAAGCCAGTAGCCTATTTACAGGAAGGCCAACATGTTATTAGTTATTTCATTTACAGTAAGAAAATATGTGCGGAGAAACAGTCTCCTGTGTTTTATTTGTTTTTTAGGTAAAAGGACGCAGGGTCTATTTATTGGACCATTTTTAATCAGCCTGACATACATGTTTATCACACTGTAGCTAATATTAGGTTAAATTAGGTTATGTAAAGATATTTTTGATGAGGGTGGAAGGAAATGTAAATGAATGCATTTTGCTTGTAACTCATAGGTAGTAACTAATAAGGCTTTAAAGTATTTAATAATATTACTAGTATATTATTGGATATATTTACATCTGCAGTATTGCTCAAAGTTAACGTATTTTAATACCACTTCAGAATCGGAAGGCAAGAGGTCCAGGACCAGTTACACTCGCTACCAGACTCTGGAGCTGGAGAAAGAGTTTCACTTCAACCGGTACCTGAGCCGCCGCAGGCGCATTGAGATCGCCCACACCCTGTGTCTAAACGAGAGGCAAATCAAAATCTGGTTCCAGAACAGGCGAATGAAGTGGAAAAAGGACTCAAAGATCAAAGTGAAGGAGTAAAAGTGCAACAGTGAACCGGGTGCATGCAGCACGGTGCACAGTGCTGAGTGCCGCCTGACCTCCGGATGAACTGCTAGGAGCAATGACATCATGACACCGCTCTGTGCGCTTCATCACCAATTATGTGTCACTCGCTGCAGTTTGGGAGCTAATGTATTGAATATCACTCACTTTGATCAATCGGTTTACATTTTTAAATTAATTTGCTGCCCAAGCGATGATAACCTCACTTTGCTGCACGAAGAGGACAAGAGGTTGAGGGGAGCAGGGTCCTTCACGCTGCGAGGCTTCGGTCCGCGGTGCACGGAAAGGCTGCACACTGCTACTACTAATCTCTGCTTTAATCAGGATAAGAGTAGCGGAGGCAGGGTGACGGCCTGCCTCAGCCCCCACTCTATGTCACCGTCATGTGATAGAATGATGAATGAAATAAAGGCTAAACTTATTCTGAAGAACCCTGTAAGTAACAGTCACTTCGTGAAAACTACCCTGCGCCTGTTTCATGTGGTTTCTGTCGCCGTGAAACGTTGGAATGTGCTCGGATGCGTGGTGTCTGTTCGTGAGTGGAGTCCCGTGAAGGCGTCATCCATGTCTCCTGTCGTAGTCTTGTCAATGTAAATCAGTGTGTATAATTCAGCGACTGTATGTGGTGATGTTGTGATGTGCAATGAAACGATTTCCCGTTCGCTTTGAAAACTCAGTGGTGCCTGCTCTACAGGAGGCCTCCAATAACTGACCGATGACTCATATGTTGATTGTAACCAATAAAGTCTCATCATTAAATATGACAGAAATGCTACCGTTGTCCAAATGCACATTTCTATTTCTTTCTCGGCGAGTTACAGCCTATAAGTACACTGATTAAACTCTTTAGAAAGTGTCATGTTTGTTAGTACGTTTGTTCTGTCCTGCTGTTGCCGATTCTCCAGTCTGACTGAGAATCCACTGATTTCTATGGCTGACAAACGCACTGTGAAGTTTAAGGCCCCCATAAAACTTTATTGCCCCCTTTCCACCGCACCACCACAGGCTCTGTTTCCTGTTTTGTCAGGGAAGGAAGGGACACACCAGCCTGTGATAACACTCGCCCACAACACAACATGGATGCAAAACTTTGGCTTCCAGTGACCGCGGACTGACGCGCCGTCACTGTTGTGGCCATATGGCCACTTTATGATATCGCCCTGCTCTTTAATCCTGGCATCATCACACTGCAGTTAAAACAACACTATCTGCTGCTACAGCGACATAAAATCACCAGTTGTCAGTTTGTATTCAGCAGCAGCCGGAACAGAAGTAGCACTATGACGCAGTATAGCCCAAGGTTATGAGGTAGTTACTCTCTAGTGTTGCTTAAAGGAAAATAAAAATCAACTCACCTCTTTAACTAAGCTTCCTATTCAACTTCCTTGACGGTTATGAGAACCGATCAGCGCAGCGTCCACTTTCTCTGCTCTGCTAGGCCTAACCTATACGTGGACAATGTATTGAATCCCTTTTTGTATGTCTTTCTTTTAGGGTATTTTAAAGTTTACAAGGTTACATATGCCAATTGCCCCAAGCAGGGCCTGTGAATGGTGCATAGGAAGCACGTGGTGCCATTTAAGTGGGTTTTATGGCCTGGAAGAGCTGACAAACCTTCGATATATACACATCATATATAATCTTAACTGTCCGGAATCGCAGCTGCTGGCTTCCCCTTATCTGAGGAAGAAAGAGCTTTGTGGCAGTGAGGATGCAGTACCTTTCTCCGGACTGTGTAGTCGGCGGGTGCGGAGGACAGAGAGCTGCTGCAGTAAGTTGCTTTTAACTTTGCCTTCAGGCCCGCGACTGCTTTTCTCAGTGGGAAAAAAATACTGTTAACGTTTTATATTATTGTACATTTTAATGCACGGTTTCTCATCTTGCAATTAACGGTATTTATTTATGGGGAATGTGCTTTATATAATTGCAAAACACCACTGAGAAAACGGTCAGTAAGATAATCTGTGGGATATTTTCTTACAATTATTTTCTTTAGAATATTTTATAGAACAAGGATAATAACACCATGCGAATCGTTATGTGGTTTTTCTATTTAAGCACTATTTTATCTTTATCAAAATTATTGTGAATGCCTCGTAATAGATTTTGATCACAGTGATAATTCGTTTGATTTTTTGCTTTGCATGTTGTTGCTGGCAGAAATAGAAGAGAGCAATAAAGCAGAAAGGTGACCGTGAGGAAAGTGAAAAAGTCACTGAACTATCAGAAATAATCTGGCATCCACTCAACCCTCTCTCTGTGTGTCTCCCACTCACTCAAACTGTGACGCAGCCACCTGTATGAAAAGTTTAAACGGATTTTTAGGAAGTTGTTATGTGGTTGGATGCAGTGATTTGACTTTATGGGGGAATGGTTGAAACAATGTGTCGAACATGACATTTGACTCGTAGTTTTGTCACTAAAATGTCTCGAAATCCAACTTAAAAAAACCCAGTGACCATCAGAGGCTGCAGGCTTGAATTCCGCCATCATTTATTTGAGCTTGGCATGCGGTTTGTGTCTATGCTCATGAATTCCTGTTGTTTTGGGGTCATATCTGGGCCACAGGAGGTGCTGGATTCAAACACACTCTCAGTATTATTACAGTGTAAACATGGCATCCTTCAAAATGTTGCACAAAACGCGAATAATTGTTGCGTTTTTGCTGGTTTGTATTCATATATTTCTCCACCTTGCGTTCACGCCCTCCTGCTTCCCTCTGTTGCTTGTCCATACTGCAGGGGCTGGTGTTACTGAATTGATCAGCTGGGAGACTGATGACACAACGTGATCTTATAAGCTCGATAATTTTCTGTTGCTGTATAGGCCACATCGTTTAATTGCCCATATGTCTCAGAAAGCGGCGCAGCCTGGAAACACTGCTCTTTCCTTAATCAATGTGCTGAACTGTAAATGGCTCGTTTTGATATTAAGTCTGATTTGGAAAGCTGCGACTGCGAGATGCTCATGATGACGGCGGAGGCAGCGTGAGAGGATGCATAAAATGTAAATTACACACGACTCTCTGGTCTCAAACGCGAGCGCTGTTTTTATGGTGTCTGCAGGTTTTTCTTTCATTCATGTACCAGACGATCAATTATACACCTCCAATAGGGGGCACTGTGTGACACGCTCCTGGGTGGGTGATACACTGTGGGGACAGGGCAAAGCGTCGATTACTGTTCCTTTCTTTCCGAACTGAATCTTATTTTCTACTATTTTTGTGCAGACTTACTGTCACGTTAACTGCTGGCAAAGAAAGAAAATGCACATCAGACTAAAAGTGGAGACATCTGATAAAATATTTTCACTCTTCCAGTAACTTTAAAACTAATTTCATGTGTGTTGTGACATCTTCGTGGAGGTTTTAAAAACGAAATTATTCAATTATAGCGATTTCATTTCAGTAATCGCATCATAGGATGTTTGAGTGAAACGCGTGAATTATCGTGTGAATTATTAAAGACGTACCTGCTTAAAACAGTAAGAGTGAAACAGTCTAAACATCCGTTTTCACTGCCATGTTCTGTGCTCTTGTGTTTCTTTCTCTGACCTGTGGAGCTGACACTGTCATCATTCAATCCGCAGAGGTCATTTCCGGGTGAACACAGACTTCCCTTTGTCGGAGCCCGAATAAGAACCATAAAGTCTTATTACACCGTTTCATGCAGCTATTTTCTTTACAACGTGAAGACAAAGTCGTGATTTTTTTATTGACAGCTTGTCATACTTTAGCCTGGCTAAAGTCCTGGGATTTCTATTCATAGAATATTCGCCCAAGGAAGAACCAGCATGCTTGTAAATTTTGTTTTACTGCCTGAAAATGACCCGTCCTAAATTTCTGAACTGGGTCCACACATGTCAGAGCTTATCTAGGCCAGGCTCCCTTCATTTAGGCTGAAATGCAGAGTGGATCAGAGGAGAAGAGACAGATTGATGAAAATAAATTAATAACGCCACATTTCAAAACGCTTCGTTTAATGTATGTAAAAACTGAGATTAACGATATAAAACTCACCATAATCGTTTTAATGTAAATGCTTTTAGGTCATTTGATGGTCGTGGTATAATATGTTACATTTTTATTTTATAGTATCATTATTCCTGCCTTGGCGCGTGATTTCACATTTTGTTAGGATAATTTTCGTTTTGAAAATTTAATCTATATTTAAAAAGAAATAGAAATGTGTTCTTCTTCCTGTTTTCATTTTCGTCCTGTCGAACTCGTAAGGCGTATTTTCTACCTTAAAGGCGGAATATTTTGCACAATTCCTGAGATATTTTCGTTTTTCTTTTCTATTTTCAGACATCGGCTGAAAAAGAGTGGCACCGTGGACTTTTCAGTAAGTGTTGTTTGTCCATGGACCCACGTGTATCCACCTGACT
Source organism: Microctenopoma steveboyesi (assembly GCA_032359275.1). Lineage (NCBI taxonomy): Eukaryota > Metazoa > Chordata > Actinopteri > Anabantiformes > Anabantidae > Microctenopoma > Microctenopoma steveboyesi. The sequence continues at coordinate 11,100,141 of JAUMHF010000024.1, forward strand.
TCAGTCAGGATACGTGACACTAGATGGTGGAGCTTGTTATTTGGCTTTAGGTAAACATCTGGCTCCACTGACACCATGGCCACTGATGCATGCATGAATTTGTTTATGGATCGTGTTGTTTATAGAAGACTGCGGTTGAACAATCCCACTGTTTTATTACCACACGTGTATTTGTTTTCTATTTGAAACAACACATTCGTAGACAAAAGAAGCACATAACCTAGAATTACTGTCAGAAATCTCGTGCTCCTGTTGCACAGGTGTTCTGGAGACTGAAATAAACCACAACATTGTTATAATGAACTGCCAACCAACCAATGGTTTCTGTGGGCCTAGTATCTAGTATCTAAAACCATCTCTGCTCCCTGGCTGCTGCTTTTAGGGAGTATTCATATCCAACTGGTCTCCAGTCTGTCTGCACTTCATTAAAACTTTTTATTGTAACTGGACGATCCTGCCTAACGTTATTACACCTGGGGAGAGTAAACGTGTAAAGGCTATTAGGTTAAGGGTTTGATTAAAAGCGTATCTTAGCCATTTCCATCAGGGAGCGGAATATTGCAGCACAATCGGCATCCAGGTCAGGTGCTGCTGGGCCACCAAATTAAAAACTGCCATGCATGGACAAAACAAGCACCTCCACGTAGTTCTGCACAGATTTATTTTGCTTACTTATGTACATGTGTGAACACGCTTGTATGGCTGTTATTTTGCAGGGAAGGGGAAAAGCTTAACAATTTCTCAAATGAACAAATGAAACATCAAATTAGTCTGCCCGAGGGCCTCATTTTTTGTACTTCTACATTATAACTAGTTATTGAACTAGGTGCACGATCTGAAAGCCATTTGTGGGGAGAAAGAATTCATTGCTGTCTCTCCATCAATAATCCTTGGCAGTGAACTATTGGAACCAGTCAAACGCGAGGGGTGAACCGCGGGTCAGGCTGTCTAACTAATATTAAAATGCGTCCTCCAGAGCGCATGGGGCGAGAGGGAGTTTGTGATGCGCCTGCTGCTCTTTCACACTGCTTGGGTGCACAACAAACAGCATGTATTTACACGGGCATATGACAAAGCCAATATAAATTAATATTATTCTGTTTTTTGCCGTTATTTCCTCATCAGTTTCCTGTTTTTGTCTGACGACGCTTTATTCTCCAGTAGCAAAAATCTATTACATTGATACAGTCTGGAGAAAAATGTACATCCAGATACTGTTTGACAGTGTTTAAAGTTGCCTTGTGCATTTCAACTGTAATCAATTCCGTCGATTCACAGTCTGAGCATGTTTGCTGTTTTTAATAACCCCCCCCACCCCCAAACAGGTCACATGTCTGAAGTTGCATTTTTCATCCGAGGCTTTTCTCATTAGCTTCCAGAGTGGCAGGAAGAAAGGTTAGCGAGCGGTCAGTATGGTAATAACAAGAAGGAACAATAGGAGCTGATTTTTTATCTGTGCTGTCACGCCGTCCTTTTGTACCCGCCGTGTTTGTGGCTGAATATTCATATAGGAGCTACCTCAAAAGCCAGGCATGAATGTTGGGGAGAGAAACCCTGTTGTCCTGTGTGTGCACGACGAGATGGAGCGTGTGCAGGCATTTTTTGGATATCACAGGAGGGAAATGATGTTAAAGTAGAATTCCTTGTAATTTGTCGAGCATAACTGAGTTGTGTTGAGTCAGACTTAATATTTATAACACCAGTCCCGTTTGCCTGAGAGATCACCTTTCCAGTTTCTTACTTGAAACGCATTAGTTGTCTATATGTACCCTGTAGAACCGAATTTGTGTGGCGTTCAGACATTCGCAAATACGTCTCTACAGGAATACATGGGCGACTGAAGTACTACGCCAGCCAGCGGACTCCTGCTGCTGCCCCTCTGCGCGCCTGTCTGGTTCCCCCTGCTACTGCGCACGGAAGCCTCAGTGATACAAGCACGCAGCCCACACCCAGGCTCTGACAACGCATTAACACTGACACTAATTGTATCCCCGGTCCAGGCCACAGAGAGCAAACCCATGTGTGCAGTGAGCGGCTGCTACTGTGTGAGACCCCGTAAAACGCGTTAGGAACCGGGGTCGTTTAAAAGTGACTGATTTACGGGTTTTATAGCTCTATAAAACGCCTCTAACATCTTTGCTAGGGGTAATAGAAATGTCGTATGCATTCTGTGCAAACAGGACAGCCAGAAATGTGCCGTTTCACGTGGTTTTCCACCATATTATGTAATAATTGCTGTGAAATAGATGCACCCGTTAACCTGTAGCGTGGTGCAGCTTACCAGCAGACTGACTTGGGCACTACCTCTGTTCAGTCTTAAGGTTTCTTCAAGTGGGAGTTTATTATTGTTATAGTTATTATTATGACTTCTGCTTACTTGTAATTGTGGATATGGATTCCTCCATTTCTGAAGCTATAACAATGAACACTTTTTTGGCTGTTTTTAGGGGGTTTCAGAGAGTTTACTCCCCTCTCTCTCTCTCTCTCTCTCTCTCTCTCTCTCTCTTTCTCTCTCTGACCACAGCTGACTCTGATATAAGAATGGGAAGCCTACTGCACATGACAAGTTTATACAACAGGCAGTATCAGTTTACAATATAACAGCAGACCTCCACTAATGGGGGCTGATGGTCAGTGCTTCTGCCTGGATGAGGAAAGCACACTTGCAGGCTAGATTTCCAAATGGCAGCTGGCCTGAAGCGTTAAATAGTGATTTCAGGTTTTTTTATACACTTGGAATAAATGGGACTGAGGTTTATGGATAAAACACACACTGTAAATAAGGCTGCCTTTATATCTGTATGTGTAGTAATGTTTGACTTTTACTCTGAGCAGTTCCTTTAAAATTCAGGTTGTTTCAGATAATCTCATTTACTGCTTAAGAGCAGAGCGAGTCCACAAACATATTCAGTTTATTTACATTTGTGCTTTTATTTATACCATAACAGACACAGGATTTAGATGTAGCTTAGTCTCATAAGGACAAATGGAGCCACACCTTTCGGTGTAAAACTGTGTTTAGGAGTTTAAAAACTGTTGAGTTCCACTGCCTTTGTTTCCTCATTCTCCAAGCAAGGCATCACTGAGCAGCACTGAGCAGCACTGCCCTGCACGTGGGAGGAGTCATCAGTCAGATGTGAGCGTGTGCAGCTGCACTGAAGCTGTCTGCTCTGCAACAACTGGACTTAAGTTAACGTTATTGTGACACACTGGTCCTCTGCAGCAGATCATAACGTTCTTCACCTCCGCTGTTTTTTAAGTGTGACACCATGATGATGATGATGATGATGATGCTGCTGCTCTGCACAGTTGTCAGGTTTGTGACACCACAGCTGTACTTTTGCGTGTTGTCTGGTCTGTGATGGCGCTTTGATAGTTCCACCGTTGTTCAGTCTGTGGCAGCAGCTGTAGCGTTTGACAGCTTTTCTTGTTGCTTTGGACATAACGATGCTCACGAGGAGAAGGATTTTGCAGAGTAGTTGTATGTTTCAGCGGTAGATTAAAGGTTAAAGTTAAAGGCATGCTCTGTAATCATACCTTTTTCCACTTTGTAAGCTTTTACTGTCTTGCACCTGAATAAACTATTCAGTTTTCTGTACCCCAGGCTCCAGCAGTGTGTCTTTGCTGTGATATTCAAAGCAGCACACACATTTCAACTCAAATCAGTCTCATTGGCACAGTTATCTGTATAGAAGTAATCAATAACAACATGAATGTGCAGGTGTTTAAAGTGGAACAACAGGGGGAATCGTTTGAAAGCAGACAAATCTCTCATCATTGAATGAAAGCTCGTGTTTAGGCAGCATGACTCTTTCTGTCCACCTTTTCTCCAACATTATATATTATCAGGCCTGTATTCAGAAATCAACCACGCCTCCAGCCCATCTCACCACACTGCTCCCTGACTTCTGGAGCCACAACACACCTAAAAAAAAAACCTTGGCTTTGAAAAGATGTTCTTAGTGTCGTCACACAGACGTTGGGCAGCGCTGAAACCTAAGTGTATTAATGCACTACAGTCTGTTTCCCAGCTGAAGTGTTGGTAAAGACTGTGTCTCCATTAATTAACAGATAACCTTTATATGAGGCACGCATGCTAACAAAATGATTGGTCTGCTATTGCTGTGCCTTATCTTTGGTGCATCACCTATTGTCCCTTTGAATAATTGAGACTAGCAGATTTAGCTTGTTTTATTTTTCCCTTGGTCAGCAACTAGCTACTAGTTTTGTCCCCAAGATCAATTGCCTCACTAACACAACCAGAGAGTGTGAGAGAGAGAACGAGGGAGAGAGAGAGACACTGAGAGAGAGAGAGATTTGTGCCCACAATGGCGACTGTAGGTATGCTAAATACCTCTGGTTCCTTATCCGGGAACTACCTCTCACTCTGCTATTGGGCCACTGGGTCACGTGGTAAAAGTAACTTTACAGAGCTGCTCGCAAGTAGGAGGGCTTTATGGAGCAGAAAAACGACAAAGCTAGAAAAATTATTTTCCACTCCAGAAATTAATGATCATGAGCTCGTATTTGATGGAGTCTAACTACATTGATCCGAAATTTCCTCCATGCGAGGAATATTCGCAAAATAACTACATCCCTGAGCATAGTCCAGAATATTACAGCCGCGCAAGGGACACTGGCTACCAGCATCACCACCAGGAGTTATATCCTCCGCGGGCGAGCTACCAAGAGCGCCAGTATAACTGTGCAAGCATCCCTGAACCTGACACGCCAAGGGGACATGGAATACCCCATTCTGCGCACCTGCTGACAGGGAAAGGGCAACCTGCTTCATGTGAAACCCCTCAGTTATCCATGTCCCCTGCCACACCACCGGCCGCCACCTCCGCCTGCAACCAAGCTACCCCGGAGCATCCAAACAGCACAGCCTCCTCCAAGCAGCCCGTGGTCTACCCGTGGATGAAGAAAATTCACGTCAGCACTGGTAGGCAACTTGTGTGTTTATGTTCCCTGCACTCCTCATGCTCCTCTCTCCCTTTCCCTCCCTTTATCAGTCCCTCTGACTCCCATCTCGTTGCCAGCCCCTGCTCCGATAGCAGGGAAGCCTTTGAAATGGCACAATTGAGGCGGATTTACGACTCGGCATTGGTAATTACACCCACCATAAATTTTATAGCCGAGGTATACTCAGGGCAGCCGTATCACCATGTGGCTTCTGCTGTTATGTATTGCGCGATCGAGAGAGGGGAGAAATGAATAAGAGCAAAAAAAAAAATCGAGCTTTGTAATCTTGCATTAATAATTTAGATCATAGTTGGGCGCGAGTGTCCTCTCATTACGCCGAGAACTTCTTAACTTCCCATTTAAATTTTTCAAACAGCTAAACATTCATCCAATAAATCTTTGCAGCCATATCTCAGTTGAGGCCATTCTTGTTTACCCCTCCTTTCCTCCCTTCTCTGTCTCCCTTTCTCTCCACTTCTCCTTTATCCAGTGAACTCGGGTTACAACGGGACGGAGCCCAAGCGGTCTAGGACAGCATACACCCGGCAGCAAGTCTTAGAATTGGAGAAGGAATTCCACTATAACCGATATTTGACTCGGCGGAGGCGCATCGAGATCGCCCACACCTTGGTTCTCTCCGAGCGACAGATTAAAATCTGGTTTCAAAACCGCAGGATGAAATGGAAAAAAGATCACAGGCTCCCGAACACCAAAGTGAGATCCTCCTCCTCCTCCTCCGTGTCCAACACAGGCTCAGCAGCTGGCGCTGTTGCCGCTGCCTCGGCCACTAACACTGGGGCCCCCGACGAACTCACCGGAACACAGCATGGCGAGGATATTACCAGGTTATAAAACCACGAGCCGAGAATGAGGGTAGAAAAAGAACTGGTTATTTATAGAACAATTATATATTTTGTTTTCGTAGCTATCTTGTGCGGTTTCCTTTAAGTCCAAAGTTATATAAAATGCATGTTATATAGCATGGATTACTGCGAATACCGATAGATTATTTTTACGTGACACAGGGTTTAATTTATTTGAAGCTCAATTAAAATGATGTTTTTTATTAAAATGTTTTGAATGAAGGAAAAAAGTAGAAAAAATATACATTTTAACCAAATGTTATTGTGGGCCTTTCTTTTGCCCTGCTGCCCAAGGTGAAATGCACAATCTATTTATTTCAAACAACACTGGAAGGAAATCAATATAATAATAGTTATTTTTGGTATAAAAGCTGGAACACACCATTGATCTTGAACTTGTGTGTTTAGAATAATAACAATGTGTAATTTACCTCGTGTATTTCAGAAACAGGATTTTGATTTACAATTTAGTTTTGTGGTGTTGATGTTGTGTTTGAACCGTTAAAAAGCAGATTATTGTGAAATGCAATAAACGGAGTTTAGTGTATTTGTGCTAATCATATTGATCAATAAAACAGTGAGTGTCTACTAGTTTTATATAGCCTACGTTTGATCGAACTTCATTTATAGGTAAGATGAGGTCTACTGTTGTTTTGGAGGATTCTCCTTAAACGTGTACAAACGTGTGAATATTTGGATATTTCATGAGGGGAAACTAGAATCACTGTGTTTTCAAACTGTGTTTTATGAATCCTGCAGCTCTTTTTTGCGTCTTTAAATTAACAATGTGTACAGCTAGTGTGTGTGTGTGTGTGTTTGTGTTATGTGTGGGAGTGTGTGTGTGTGTGTGTTAAAGTCTCCCTCATAATGGACTGGAGTTATTTCTAAAATCTGAAAATGAAATAGTTTGCGCTGTGCATTATGTGCAACCTCATCAGTCTGAAGGGCATTCAATTAACGCTAAAGACAAGCCACTAAGGCCCTTCATCCACACTGCACTGCCTCTGCCACGAGTGGGGCTCTCTGCTTCCTCCGTGCTGACTTGAACACAAAGCTGCATGCCATTAATTCAGAAGACATTTGCAATGTGTTAGAGATTATAGATTGTTGTGGAAATTTTCTTATTCATTTTGTAACCCGAGTAGTTGCCCTGCTTTTTCTACACAGTCCACTGCGCCACGCGACTGAGTTTTTAAATGTAAAAAAAAAAGGAAATCAAATAAAGTCGTGAATTGCAGATAGATTCAATATGACGCGTCATGTGGTCTTCGTTGCCAGTGAGGGTGGTGATGGAGGAAACTAGCGGACCTGTGTTATCAGGCTGCGCAGCAGTGCTTTGGCTGGAGGGAGCTGGGCTCGTGTTTTCTTCCTGTGTGTTCACTCTTTGACTTTTGCTTGTGTACACATTTTCACATGTTGTCTCCTCACTGGGCTCTTTGCACGCGGCGTGTGCGCAGCAGCTCGCGAGACTGCAGAAAAAAAGAACATACCCTACACTTTCAAAAAACGGCGCTAAAGGCGTCTCTGCGACGTCATCGTCGGCTTCTCATCTGGCAGGAGGACCAAGACACTGCATGATGTTTACGGCTGTATAGACCTGCTGGACTGACACAACAGTCTAACAAAAATATCAGTCAGAGTGCGCCTCTCAGCTGAACCGTGTAAAGATTCCTTTCTCCCACACAGATGCAATCATTTTTTAACTTTTTTTTTTTTTGGGACAGACCGTTCTAGAAGGATTTCACATTTTAAACACGACTTAAACTCAAAGACGCGCAAGAATTTGATAGATTATTGAAATTGTGACATGAATAGGTTTTATAAAATGCCTACCGTAGTGGGGGGCAAGGGGGCACAAAAGGAAGAGGTATTCTCCATCATCAATCTTTCACTGCAGAGCTTTGTGTTATGTTCTGCAGAACAGCTCTGGCAACAGTCAGTTTTGATTCTCTACCAAATATTACGTACCAGACAGTAACGTTTGCCATTATTCTCACACGTGAGAGTTAAACTGGACTCTTAAAGGAACCGGTTTCACATCAGCAGAGCGCTTAAAACCTGCTCTTTTGATGCGGCCTTGGAAAGGCACTAGAATGGTGTTGAGGCGGCGCTGAAAAATGAATCCAGGAGCCTTTATGTTGCCGGACAGATTAGGGAAATTAATGTGCTCGCCACAGTCGCAGCATCCCTCCAGTCCCTTTCTAGGCCCTGTCGCCTCCATGTCGCGAGTCTGAAAAGGTACTTTATTGAAGTTTGGGGGCGAAGTGGGAGAAGTCCGAGTTCACCTCGAGGACACATTTTCTGTCCCATTAGGCTCATTTCAGTCTGGATGGCCGACCTCTCCCACCCTGTGACCTGACTCGCTCGCTATACGTGTACCTTCTGTGTGCGCCCTCACTGGTCCCCCCTCGGCCCCGGCTTTCTTTGTGGAGTTTTCTGCGCTGTGCCTGTATAGGGAGGCCTGCGGCGGTGTCATCGCTGAATGTGTTGCTCCTTTTGTTAATCAGAGTGGCTCAGGACAGTGTTGAACTCAAGGACAGTGCCCTGCATCCAGCAGATCTGAAGGACTTCCAAAGATGCAGGCACTTTAAGTGGAGCATCACCCGAAGTCATTTTCAAACCAAGCTGAAAGATTTGATTTGAGTAGTTGATGCTTTGACAACAGACTCGTGGTTACAACGATTAATATCATTGTGTTTGTTTTGTCTGTTCTAAAAATGTTTGGGATAAAAGAGGAATAGATCTGCTGTACAGTACATCTCACATCCTAAACACACACCCAGCACTTAGATAACTTTGCACGTGTGGTCACGTGACTTCTGTGACTTGAGAGAATAGCTGGTCTCAGGTCAGAACATTCCAAAGTAAGCTGCCAATTATAGCGAGGTGTTTGTGACAGTACTGGGACAGCTGCTCATTGTGATTAGTCTGTGAACAAGGACCTTCAAGTAAGTTATAGCCATAAAAAAACCCTAAAACTTCTTTTAACTCTGAGGTTTTCTTTCCTGACATGGAAACAATTACAAAATGCACCAAAGCTTTGTGAGTATGACAAAGTGATGGTGATGTATTCATTTCTACAGCCACATGCGTCTTTGTTTCCTGTTCTCCTGGAAAATCATATTTACTTTTTCTTATTTTAATACACCAACACAGCTAAACGTTCAGCCAGGACCAGATGTCCAACAGTTTGTCAACAAACTAATCTCGGCGTTTGTCATGTGATGATTCGGCCTCTTCCTCGCGTGTCCGAGATTACAGGTGTAGCTCAGATTACACTCTGAAGAATGAGTGCATGCCTCATTTTCGCTGAAGCTTTGTAATAGAAGATTTGTGTAGAATCTGACACACGGGCAGAGATTTGCGGAGATTTTCTTTCTTAACTTTTCCGTTGGCTTTGCTTTTCCAGGGATTTACCTAACGCGCCCTTATAAGGCCTGGTTGGATTTATTATGGGAATAAACAAAAAGTGTGGGTTCACAATATTGTTTAAACAAATGCTCGCGCCGTTTGTCAGACATAAATCAGTCCAACTTTGCGTTTTGTTATTAAACTCTGCTCTAATGCGCGCACACGTCGACTCTAACTTTTCCTAATATTTACATAGATATTTATCACCGTGATGTTTTAGGGTAGAGCCGCGCACGCGCCGTACACTCCACGCGTTTACTTTGCTGCTCACACTTGATCTAAGCAAGCAAATAATTCATTAACTGTACACGCTTATATAGTCTTACCTGTCAGAAGATCAACATGAATGAAACAACACCATAAAATCCGCGACTGATTGCTTCATCTCTTGTCTGTTCATGAATGAGTACCCATTTGCAATGCTTAAAATAAACTCTTTAGGTTTTGTGTTTGGTTTAAAGCAGCCCTGGATGTGTAGAGAAGGAGGTAGTCATTCACACCCTCACCACCTCGCAGGAAAATCGTTTATTTTATGTGTTAGAAGTCCAGTGTTTAAATTCCTCAGCACTTACTCAGCTCTAACTGGTTCCTTCTCTGACTTCAGACTGTTGAATCACACATGATTTTCGGCTCCCATTGCACCGCTGCAGGCTCCCTGTGATTTATGAGCACCTCAGGCGAGGACTCTCTCTCGGAAGATATAAAAACTTTACACAAACAGCCAGCGAAATGTTTGAACGAGAGCAAATACGACCCAAACATGATCAGCTCCTCTGACGGTGTCGTGGTTTATTACCTGCTTTTATTGTCTACACGACTACAAGTGTTTCTCCGCTCGTCTCAGGTGAGTGTCTTCCTCCGCCACTTTAGTTTGTCATGAAAGGTGTATTGTTATGGTGTAGTGTGTTTAAACTGCAGCCATGGCAGCTGCATAAAGGCTGAGAGTTGAAACAGGGGTCACGCTGCTATTTTCCAGGGACAGCGAGACGCGCTGGCATTGACCAGCAGTGGGTGTGTCATAAATCCGTAAATCTCTCCCATCCGTTCGCTCTGGGAGCAGATGCACCACGTCTCCCCTTTGTGTGCGTGTGTGATATAGGGAGAGTCAAATTAATTTACATAAAAGTAGATTTTAAAACTCCATCAGACGTGTTCGAAATGATTTACTGTCGGCGCTGGCGAATGTTTCAAGCGGGAGACGACAAAAGCAGCTTGGATCAACACTTTGATATCCCACTGTAGACTACAGCATCACATCACACAGCAAAGGATGGGCTGGGTAGACTTGCCAGTAATACTTTATGTCATCATAACGCCTCCGTGAGAAATATTTCATTAGCCTATTTGCTGCATCGTTGAGGACCTTAGAAATTACAGTCATTTTCCTCCGTTCAAGGTGTCACCCGGGGCCCAGACAGTCACTAGATTGAGTTATGATTATGTTATTCACTTTTCATTAGCAAAAGTGATCTGAATATGGGATGCTGAGACTATAGATCCACAATTATGTATAGGTTAAGTGAAAATGTGCTTTTTATTTGATTTGTTCTCTGCAAATGATTCTCCAGTGTATAGTGTGGCCACCAGTTGCATATTTACCACAGTCATCGTGTAGTTTGAGGACAGCTGCTGCAGCATCAGGGCTTATATTTGTACATAACGCATCCTATTGTTATAGAGAAGGCAAAAGATGATTGGAACTAAAAACAAAAAAGGGTCACCCCACAAAAGTTCATCCAGCATCTCAAAGATTAGTTTAAAACCAGGCCTGACAAACAAAGTTCAGGCCAAAGTTAACAACAGAAAAAACAACAAAAAGCTGGCAATGCGTATTTTACATATTGTAAAAAAGCAATTTCTTACAGTGCAGCATTATTTCATTTTAAGTCCATAAATATTCTGAAAAAATGTTTGTCCTGAGAAAATATAAATAAATACAATTTATTTCTACATTTTAGACTTTCAGATAGCACCTCATTGACTGCAAGCTGCAGGATTTATGTTTGCCTGCACTCTCCAGAGACGGGCCACGATTTACAGTGGGCTGTATCCAACAGGCCCAAATTAATACTCTATGTTAATGCACATGCTTATGCAAAAGTCAGGACTTGTTTGGGAAATTGACAATGTGTGTCTTTTCCTCACTTATGAAGTGCAGTCTGCAAACTCTAGTCCTTTCATTTCACTCTGCATTGTTTACAGCAATATAGGGCACCGGGCCCATAAATCTTCCCCTTGCTCTGCCAAGACAGCGCCATTTGTATGCACCGTTTTAACCGACAGCATCCTCTGCCCATTAACGTCTTCTCTTCAGTTCTCTCTCAGTCTCCTCTTATCTGCTCAGCTCTGTCCCCTGCAAATACATTCACTGATCTGCGCTTTGCTGAACTCTGAAAACCAATGTTTTAGCTGTAAAGAATACAGCCTATAATCTACTGGAAAAATAAATAATAGATAAAAAAAATCTCTCCCTAAGATTTTCGCTTCTGCAGTTGCAGATATTTTAGGCCCCAAAACGCTGATTTCTTTCTAAATTAGAGCTATGAAAAAAGTTTATCGACGATTTCCTTGGCTGTTTGTGTCAGCAGGCGAGAGAGCGCAGAAGGTAAGGAGGAATTGTAAAAGGGTTGACACCCAGAGCGACCGGCGCGCTTTTGTGTGTGAGAGAGAAAAATGATTTATTGCGGGAGAGGCGGTTCAAACAGAGTTCACGGAGAGCTGCGGTGGAGGCGCGGAGGAGCTAAATTATGGTCTTGCTGAGCTAGTATATCATAGATTCTATCTTCAATTCATAGAGTGTGTTCAAGGGTGTGAGGCAAAGAAAACAAACCCATTTTAATTACTTTCCCCCATTTAAAGCAGTGCCAATTAATAAATAACAACAAGAATATATATATACTAATACAAATAATAATACAGGTAATAAAGAGACTGAAGACTAAAGAATATTTATTTTACTTTTATGGGACTATTAACATTGAAATGTTAATAGTCTGGCTGGAAGGAGTAAACTTGGCGCCAATGTCATTGGGTTTCTAGTTAAAATCACGTTTCAACACAAAAATATTATTATTAACAAGACAATAATGGTGATTGTGGCTCCCAATTAGCCATAACACGGGCTGACAGAGGTAAATTCATGTAGGCCTATCCACAGACACACACAAAAAATCCAAGGACATGAAGCCTCTCTGGGGCTTCAGGTAAAACCTCAGTGATGGCAGCAGCAGGGGTGAGACGAAAAGAGGGGGAAGGCTCCTCTCTTTCCAAGCTATGCAAGCCTGAGTGCATAATCCATCACCGCTGAGAGACATCCAAAGAGGGTTTTCTCGACAGCTTTGTTGTAGTGAAACAGCAGAAGAACTCATATCTAAAACCCGGTTCAACTAAGATTGATATTGATACAGGATATGCTAACGGTATTGCCTGCAGAAGATACTTTTTAGGTTGCACTATTTTAAATGTTGTGATAGCTTCATTATTCTATGGTTATTTATCCACTTTGCATACATTTGTGCAGGGCTGAAATTAAGCATTCGTGTTTTATGAGGTTTTTTTCCCAGTGTAACTCAGTTAGGCTACAATTGATGCAGCTTTTAGCCTAAATTATTTCCTAAAAATATGTATTATGTGTGTTTTAAATGAAGTTGCAAAATTCATATTTTATTTAAAATGTTTTGGCCATTAAAGCCATTTCTTTTTTCCTGCTGTCGTGTGTGTGTGTGTGTGTGTGTGTGTGTGTGTGTGTGTGTGCGCGCGCTGTAGCTGCAAACAGGCGCACACGGGAGCTCCACACTGAACATGTCCCCCTACTCTTTGTCCATCCAGCCGTGCAGGAAAACAGGATGTTTACCATCAAAACGTCCACAGTGTCTGTCTGTTGCCTCGCAGAGCCACAGACAGGGACACTTGATAGTGTACAGTGATGCCTGATTAATGCAAATGCGTTGGATCGCCCTATAGAAAAATTCTCTAATGATTGCCTCCTTTGTCTTTGTGTGGCAATGACTGTCAAGCCTTTGTTTGACCACTCCCAGTGAATCTTATTAAGGCAAAGCTTCACCTCCACTCCGACAGTTATAAGCATATGTTGTCATTTCAAAGAAAGCCCGCCGATATATAATGGACTGTCAAATTAGTTGCAAACCAAGTTATCAGACATAATTTGATTAAAAAACAAAAAAACTTTGCGCAGAACAGCTTTGCACATATGATGTCAACAGACAAGCGACAGCACGGGGATATTGACAGAGTATTAATATTCTTCACTATATTTCATTTAATTTTAAACGCACAGGGAAAAACTATTTTCCTTTAAATCATTTTACATTTCAAAATGGGCCCAGCGCCATAAACGAGCTATGATGCAGTAACTGACTCCAGCTCTTAGACGCAGCCTTGCTGTGGGACGAACTCCTCGCGCTGTAATTTAGGAAAACCTACCATTAAAAAAGTTCAGCTGCGAGCGGCGACTCCTTCTAATAAACGCGTCCTGTCCCGAGATTTACAACATTACAGGAAATCAACTCTCCTCGCCACACATGTCACCTCTGTCTGTCGCCCCCCTTTTCTGCCATTTCTCTCTCTCTCTCTCCGTGTAAACACATCTCCCTCTTTCTCCCTCACCCTCTGTACACAGTTTTTGGCGTCTGCTCAGATTCCGTTTTATGGTTTTGTGTCCTCCCTAGGTGAGGAAACACAGGACGCTCATAGAAACGTTGTCTGAAGAAATATCGCAGAAGCTTCTTCGGCTGCCCCAAGTTGCCCGTGGATTACTTTGCAACTCCGGAGCTCGGTCATTGGAGGACGGCCACACGTGACTACGGCACCCTTCTGGTAAATATTATTCAAATGTTCCACATGGTTACTCCAAGTGCTCTTCCCTGCATGCCTTTAGACATTCACGTTAATTGTGATCGGTTATTAGACAGATAGAAGTCCTGGTCTTTAGTGCTGTTGAGGGACTCCTGATTTTATTTGAGGCGGTTTGATGAGCCGGGTCCATGGACCCCCAACAGTCTGCCCTCCCACTGCAGCTGCATGGCAACATTTTTGCTATGAGCTCTGGACAAGTGCCAAAACTAAGCGCGGGATACAATGGAGGAGGAGGAGGCGGAGGAGGCCAAGAAGCACTACCCAGTCAGAGGATCCTGACCTCCTCTGCTCGTGTCAGTTCCAGGTTGAACCCACATGAGCAGTCTCAGAACCCACCGGAGCCTCTGGGTCGCTGCCATGCCAAGGGCAAGCTGGACATCAAGAGCAGGAGCTGCAGTCTACTCACCATCTGCCGCTCAGGAGTAATCTTTCCCTGGATGAACCCACGCACAACTGACTGTGAACAATCTGGTAACTCTGGTTTTGTTTACTGTAGACTGAATATGTTTTACGTTATAAAGCTTCAACTGAGCAAGCACTTGAGTTCTTCCACTCCTGGCACCACCAGGAAGTAGCCAAAATGTAAAATGCACTTCTGCAATGAATGTGTAGGTATATTTACTGTTGTTTTATATCACACGTTGAGTTGATTATAACTGTGTCTGTTCTAATAGGTAAGTATTTTATTTTGTAGAATCACATATTAACACAGGTGCCGTTTACCAAACAATAGAGGAAACCATCACAGAAAAAATGAATAATAAAAATTACTCTCTGTTTTTGGTTGATTTGCCAATTTCACAGTTAAAGATAAACGTCACAGTCTAGCAAAGGACCTTGAGTGTCATAGACTGGTGGAGCCCTGTGAAGGAGTGCAGTTTACTCACTAAGGTCACTGCAGGCCTTATTAACAACCCATTAACCCCTCTATGTTATATTGCTATCAACAGGGACCTGGCATTGCTCATATACATGTCAAATGGAATCTCTAATGGTGGTTATTTTCAGTGGTGGTCCCATGGTACCTTTTAAGTGACTGAGATGGGGATTTGACAGCTCTTCTTCTGTGTGTAACTGTGATTAATGTGGCCTGTCAGGCAGCCGTAGTGGCGTCAGATGTTTCCCCCAGACTGTTTCTTCGGGAGGTAACTTTCCCTGAACGCATGACACAGTAGACAGCAAGTCTTGTATAGTGTCTCAAGCATGACTGAATACACAGGAAGAGCCCAGGGCCCTACTTGGTCTCAGCTTGATTGGCTGAGGATTAACATGGACCTCACTGGCACTTGAAGTCCTCCATGTGGAGGTGATACATTTCAGGATAGACTTGTCAGATACATGGCACTTGCTTTAAACAGCCTCTTTTCTTTATGTGCTTCCTCCCGCATCAGTCAGTGGTGGTGTGGCGGCTGGTCTATCAGGCAGAGGGAGGCATGGGGCGAGGAGAGAGAGAACAGCCTTCACTAACAGCCAGCTGCTGGAGCTGGAGAAGGAGTTCCACTTCAGCCCCTACCTGTGTCGCCCCCGAAGGCTGGAGATGGCCGCAGGACTGCGGCTCACGGATCGCCAGGTCAAAATCTGGTTTCAGAACCGCAGAATGAGACACAAGAAGGAGCGCAGGTGTGCAAACGCACCAGGTTCATCGCAGTGGTCTCTGTGCAACCCCTCCACCATCGCCAGCGCCGACCACCTGACGTATCCAGGAGCGTGTGTCAGAACTTCCTCCTCCTCATCAGACGTGCACTTCACGGATTATGCTGCTGTGCCCTCGTCTCTCTTTGGATCTCACAGTGATGGCAGCACTGGTCAGTGTATTTACCCTGCAGACCCTCCCCATCTAAGTTGCTTATTTCCATCTGTTGCCAATGGTCCACCGCCCTCGTGCATGGGTGTAGATAGTCATCACTGAGTTGGCATTTTAAATTGGCCTTGGGGGCCCCATAATGGCCATCCCTCCTGTGCTCATCAAATCTCAATGATACATCCACATTCACTTACTTATGAAAGACTGGAGGATGTCTGATTAGCATCCCAGGGTTGAAATTTCCTTAACACACCCTTTCACCAGACATGGAACATTTTAATTAAACTATATGAAGATATCTTAATTAAAGGAAAGCTACAGTGATACCATGTGCGGCTTTCAGGCAGACTGCCCGTCTACCCATCAAATTGCTGCTCTTATTACGTGCACACAACATGCACAAGACATTTGAACAATTAATATGTTGTTTTGTGTAATTTTGTGGCGGTTACATTTGTATTGCTGTTGCATGTTTAATGCATGTGGGACTTGTGCTATTAATTCTATTCTCCTCTGTTGGCAGGTAATAAGTTACTTGTTGTCACATTTTGTAAAGGTCCCATTAGGCCTATTTTACATTATGTACTGTAAACTGTGAAATGGACAAAATAATGTTCACATTGAATACTGTTATATTTTTGTTAAATGCATTAAAGGATACAGCAGGTCTTTGATACATTCCTTGATTAATTGTGCATGTTTAATAAATGCATTTAGGAAAGCTGTAGCTCTCGTGTTTATCCCATTCATCGCTGATTGGAATTACATTTTTTCCAGCAGTATTTATTTTCAGTGTATTTGATTAAAGGCTCTTGGAATATATCCCAAATGGAGAAATTAGAGAGATTCTGTAATCAAATGACGGCATGCTTTAGATTCACTGAAAACTCTGCAGGATTGTGCATTCAAGTTGCACAGTCTTACCACATAAGCCTCTCCCTTGCTCCTGCCTCTGAGTTCCCCACCATTAATCACTGAGACAACGCACTCCAGCCACAAGCTCTGAACCCATTGGGCACCATGACAAGATGCCTTGCCTCCTCCTTCCAAACCCTTGCCTTTTGAATAGCTAAATTGTAATGCTGCAAGTTGGGACTGGCTTCCCTCTCAGGGGGCATGTTAGCCGTGCAACTTAGACGCCCTTCCAGCAGCCCATAAGCCACAACAATGAGCCAACAACCAATGAGGTTCAAAAACTAATGACAACATGTTATCTTAAAGAACAGTGTGGAGGCTTTGGCATCTACTGTGCCATTATGATGTGGATTCTCAAATGTAAACGCTGTCATGGAAACAGTATTTTCATCTTGCTATTTTAAAATTTTGACTCTGGCTGAGCTGAACTGCACACAACGCACATTATGCATTTATTTGACAGAAGTGGGTCACAGGTTCTCCTGGGTCTCAACAGTTTTACACATTAAAGATAGACAACAACGCTCACGGTGAAGCAGCAAACCTCCTCTAACTTGATAATATCAAGTACTACTATCAATTTCTAAATATTCTAAACAAAACTGGACTGGGTCTTTGCTCATGCTGACAGTTTTATTTGAGTGACCTTACTGTAAATGAGCTATAAAAGAGGACTACGGACAACTGTGAAATAAAAAAAGGTAACAATGGAGCTGACTTTCTTGTGGTGCTGAATACAATGACTTCCTGCCTCTAATTCATTACCTAATCAGTCTCTAAATCAGATGTCCTTTGTAAAATATTTGACACCACTTGCAGCAGGTCTCAGTAAGTGTCTGGGGAGCTATATAGCTGCTATAACTCTTTTGAAATTTTGAATAAAATAAAGCGAGATCTGCACCAGAGAGGTGGTGACGGCTGTGTAATTTAAGAGAAAAGTAATAAAGGGCAAAAGACAGAAAAATATGAAGCAAGAAAAAAGTTCTCCTCTGCAAATATGTTTGCTTTCCACGAGGCATAAAGTGGGGGGTTTGTGAGGAAGAAGCAGCAGACAGTGTTAGATTCTTCAGATTCTTACATATGCCAAGTGATTTATGGTGTTAATGGTGCAGAGGCTCAATAGGACCTTTACCTCTGGTTTCTCCCCACATTCCCCTACCAGACACTAAAAGCCAGGAAGATCCACATACTGCGTTGCAGTAATTCTGTGGATAGGGTCAAGGAGGATCCCCAAGGGTCAAGGAAAGCCCCCCTTCAAGGGCCCCACACAAGGAGGAACAGTCTGCTTCTGTTTCAACACTAGGTTAGCCAGTTGTTCTCACAATGCATTGCTCCTAGTTAGCAACCAAAGCCATTATTTACTTACTAGTCACTTGACTCCCTCCTCCCCATATGATGAAATTTGTTTTTGGTACGTTGGCTCAGCAAAGCCAAAAATCCTCACCATGTTTTCTCTGGGCTTTTGATTAGAGCACTGCATTAAGGGGATCTTTGCAGTGATAAATTATGCCGTCCTTGATGCCATGAAACCAGCTTTGGTTACGGCCCATCATTAATTTCAAACTTTTTGTATCATGTCTTTTACTGTGACTGATGTCCCATTTGCAGCTGTTGTGAAACTGATTTTGGAGTTAGATTTGAAAAATGTTCTGTGCATCAAGGATTTCTTAAGCTGCTGTGAAATCAAAACAATTGTTTAACACAGACATGCTGCTTAAAGTATCTTTTATCTATCTATCTGAATTCAACAAACATAAAACCTGAAGTTCATCATGTTATCATTACAGTAAGCGTCCACCGCAGTGTTTGTGTTTGTAAGAGGTAATTGTACTTCTAAATTCTAAATAAAAATAGGAATATTAACAGTAAAAAACAATATCTAGTACTGTGTGTTCTATTTCTTTATCTAAAATGTAAAACGTTTGCAGATAACGCACAAGCCTTCATCAGAGCACAGCAAGAGGGGTATCTCCTCATTTAATAGTCATCAAGGACTCCCAGTGTGTGCGTGAGGTTATTTAATAATTACATAGGAAACATACAAACATTTCCACCACTACATCAAATCCAGCACTGAAACTAAAACACAACATCACATAGAGCCTCATCTGTGTATAAGTTCCCATGAAGGTATATAAATAAAGGTGAACTTGAAGGAGGCCATTTGCCAGATAGATGCTCCACAATGACGTCATTATCGCAGTTACGTTTGATTCTATCCTGTTGTAATGCAGTCAGAATAAATGTGGAAAAACTGACTGGACAACATATACTGATATAATTATTATTATAATGTAAATGTTTTTGTTTGTTGATCTTATATATATTTGTTATTTTTGTATCTATATTCGTTGGTGCTATTTATGGTTGTGGGTCTTCTAATCCTTCTGAAATGAGAGCGGCTGTATCTAGGCAAAACAATTTCCCTCTGGGATTAATAAAGTGTTTTGAATCTTGAATGAATAAACATACAATCACGGTCAAGTGGTTTTGCATGAAACGGATGGATTCGAGACAGCTTGCTACTCACCCTTTCTCCAGTGGAGCATTATTTATCCAGCATTTTTGACAAAATAATCAAAAGAAAAGAGGCGACTCAATCTTTTACCCGTTAGAGAAACATTTATCTTGTGCATTTCTGTAACCAGTAGAAAATGCGTTATTGCTTTAGAAAGATGGCCATAATGGTTTGTATTGTTAGCACATGGTGATTTAGGAGTCATAACAATCAGCATCATTGTCGGTGCCTTTAAAAGGAAATTAGAAAGAAACCTTAGACACGGTCCCGGAGAGGA
>JAUMHF010000024.1:11119868-11137911 GCA_032359275.1 Microctenopoma steveboyesi
AAACTCTGATCTTTTATGCTGGTCTTTTGGAGATTTGGTTCTTTTTATGACCTGTTAACCTTCCCTGCCTTCTCCCTGCTCAGTGGTAACTCCTGCCCACCAGTCTCTCCAGGTGCTTGTTGCTGAGGATGATTGTTAAGTATCAATTTCCTGTGTCACCTTTATGGGTTTTATTTATTTGTCTGCTCCTTCACGTGGAACAGAGTCTGAGCATTACTCAGGTAGATGGATTATAACTCAACTGCTACGACTCATCAATCTTGGAAATTTGACTTCCTGAATTTCATACAACTGTTACTGTCATATTATGGCACGGCATTATCAAGATCAATGACATTTTAAATGCTTCCCAGTTAAGGATGATCGGTGACAATAAAAAGGTAAGTTGGTGATGAAAGTGTCTCAGCTGTGGTGAGCGGCACTGTGCACAGTGAGCGAGTCACCTGCTGCAGCTCACTTTTCCCTCTGAAGAGCACCAGATAAATGAATGAACTTGTAATCACAACAGTCGCCATGGTAAATGTCACATGTTGAACAGTATCGATCACTCAAGAATTATTATATAACACCCAATGGCTTCATCACACACAATCTAATCGATGCTCTCTCTTTTTGCTTGTTCTCTGGAAAAACTTTTCACACGACAACAAGCAGAGGATGGCATTAGCAGCATGTATGTATTTTAATTCCTATATGTGTTGTTTCAACGTTATTAGACATTTAACGGGGAGCACTAACAAAAGATCTGTCGCACTGTGGGACAACATAACTGTGCACGTCTTTTTCTGATTCATGTTTTGAAAATAGAAAACAAAAACACAGAAACAGCATGAACACTACAGTTTATTAGAAACAATGCAATCAATTAGTTAATTGTGTTTATTATTGGTTCATTTAATAAAAAGTGTTGATTCAACCTCAGCACAGGTATTAGAAATATCATTACATTAAAGTTCAATAGCAACTTTGCAAATATACTTTATCATCTTTATGAAGGGATAATTTTTTAGGCAAGGTTTTGTTTTGCTTAGTGTACATAATAAACTCACAGCTGTTTATTTAGACTGTGGCATATAAAATATAATTGATCATAAACCAGTTTGCAGACTGTTTTATGATATGTTCTTTTCAATACTTCCTGGCTCTAATCCATAATTTGATAAAAAAAATACTATTTGTTATATGTATATTTATATATACATGTAAAGCAGCAGGACCTCAAACAATGAAGAAGTAAAAACAACACAGATTGACAAGAAAGACATTTGACAAGAAAGACATTTCGTTTACTGGCCTCTTCTGTCAGAACTATAACTATTTCTAAAATATTAAAGCTGTCATTTTTGTGTTAATATACATCAGTGCTCCGTTTAAAACAAACCCACATGGTACAATCAATCAACTTCACTATAAATTGCTCTTAAGGATCCAACATTTCTAAGGATAAGGATATAAAATATACAAGTTTGACTTTTGCAGATATTTGTGCAGCAACTATAAAAGTTAAAAGGAGCATAAAATGAGTCAGTTTGAATATTTCACTTATGTAACTGTACACATATTGTACTACAAACTAACCTGTTAAATGGACAATAACAAGTTTTTTTAAGCTTAATGGGAAATAAAAGCCATTAAACTAATATTTTGATATTGTAAATACCCTTTATTGTGATTATTCAAGCTTTTAACTTAAACTTTTCCAATGTTGACATTTAGCTCCCTGAACATCAACAGAAAATCAGTGCTTTATTAATAGTGTCATTTTTCTATTCGCATTTTGCTATTACACGTGATTAGCATGCACAGTACACTACTGATCTTCATTGTGAACAAGCAGGGGATGTTTAAGCAAAAAAAACAAATCAAAAACCACCTCCTTTCTTTCCCTGCAGCGAAAACAATGCCGTATGAGTGAGAATGTTTCAGAATGTGCTGCAATGATGAACATTTCCTCCTGTTTCATGTTTAACCCTGCTCATTTCCCACAGTAAGAACTCCGGAAACACACAAGTGTGCACAGCAGCTTGGGGGTAAGATGACTGATGGCTTGTTGTCATGATGTTTGGGATTCTGCCGACTCGAAGCCTCTTGGCTCACTGAAGCTGTGAAGCGCTGCAGTACATACTAAAGGCTATTGTTGAAAAGTCCTCATATTAGCAGGGTATTGCCTCATTGTCACACTGTTGAGCCTGTGCAGAATGTAGTTATCTGTAATGTCCCTGGCCATTTGCACAGTAGTTGCATTGGATTTATGATTATGGTTCATGTACTGTGACAGATTTCATACCATTCAACTATAAAGCAAGGGCAATTATTAGAATTTCACACTGTGAGTGGATGGATTTTTTTTGTTTTCAAGTTATATTCCCTGGATTGTGTGTGGGCTGGGTATACACTAAGCTAAACCTTACTTCTGACATCACTATTTTTCAAAAATGTCAATATTTGAAAAAGGCTGACATGCTCTATCAATCATATAGATAGCCATCTTTCAACGGTCAATGTGCCACACTTGAGTATCTGTCTCTACTTCTTCTTCAGCCCCGCTCTGACCCCTTTTCTCTCTATTCCTCCTTTTTCTCTTGCTTTCGGTCTCTTTGTCATGTTACAGCTCTATCAGGATGCGCCATTGATGAGCCTGAGCTCCATATAAACACGGCGTAGGTGGCTGTCATCTTCTCCTTCTGGAACTGCATTAACGGCAGTGACCTCTCGAACTGGTGGTGACAGTCGTCTGTCAGCGCTGGTTAATTCCCAGCCCTGCGAGGGTCAAGAGCTGACATATAATGAGGCTTGACAATGTTGCAGGGTCCGGTGTCAGCAGCGGCTGTAGCATGAGGGTTTATTTCAAACCGCTGAGGTAATCCAGACGCAGCCACGCTGATCTCAGGGCCTTGGCTGCCTATTGACATACATCAGAGCATGGATGCAAAACAAATTAGCATCAGTCAATATTCCCTTGCTCCTCCTGCCTCTTGACACAGCCACCCAAGTGCTGCCATGTTTGCTTCACCTCCAGTCAAAACAATAGAGACAATGGTGAGCATGATGGAAAACCCCTGCACTGAGTTTTAAGAGGGTATCTGGAGGTGCAATATTGTGAGTAAATTTGGTGCAGGATTTGGTTTGAGGGAAATCATATTCTGAATTGTATTTGTGGGATCTGTTTCACCTGAAACGTGAGTCTGTTCTCGTTCTTGTCTTTGGAAGCATCTCCAGAATTTGTGGTTTAGGGGATACAAGCTGTCCACAGAAATCACCCTAAGACAAAGATCCCTTGTTTTTTGTGCTAAATGTGATCATATAACTTCTGTTGCATAAAGGTGCTGGGCAGTGATGTGGAATAACACGTCAAATATGCTAATCAAACATATGGCGCTTCTAAAAACAAACGCAATTGCCGTTCTTGTCCTACAAGATAAAAAGGTTACTTGGTTTTAAATGTAATTTGAATGCATCCAATGACTGTAATAGGCTGAGGCTGCTGCATTTTTTAATTCGTTTGCATATGGGAAAGCAGAGATTGCTCACACCTGGGTTTTTTTTGTTTTTTTTTTGTTTTTTTTTCCCTTTTCTTTCTCTTCTTTCCCCTCTCTGCAACCCCTCTCCCTCCACCCTCCCTCTGCTGAAAGCCATTACAGAAATACAATTTCTAATACCTCCGCACAGGTCTTCGATCGACTGCAAACAAATTTATATTCAGGCGGTAAACAGAAAGCTGCAGAGATTTATTTATTGAGTGTGCAGGAGAGAAACAAGCTAGCGCGTGAACCCTGAGTAACCTCCGAGCTGACATGAAGATGGATCAGTGCACCATGCAAATGCATGGAGAGAAGGGATATATTGCACTCAGTCATTCAGCACATCGCTGCCTGTAGAATCCCATTAACTCCCACAGCTGGGACCATATTTCTGTGTTGTAAGAATGCAGTTAGAAGTTGTTCATTACGCCGAATTATTTTGTAATTACTGCAGACTGAAAAGACAGGAAATAATGTGAAAAATAAAACGATATGAACATAAAAAGATAGTACCTAAGTGCACGTTTTTATTAAATGTTGGAGGTAAAATGGATGGTAGCTTCGTATTATCTGCTTCTTGGGTCTTAATACTAGTCATTATTATAATTAATAATAACAATAATAATTTGATTTTGTTCTATTAATTAATTTTATATCAATTGTTTTTCACTGATTTATTTAAACCTAAATGCAGATAAAAAAATACATTTAATTAAATTTTATTCTATCGTCGTTTAATTAAATGTGTCTTTTCAGCGCGTGGTGTGGACATCACACTTTACAACAACAGTTTACAATTTCAGATTTTTATCCTTCCAAATAGTTTGTGAGCAACAATTAAACGGTAAAAACATTATTAAAGGCAGATCAGGATACTAGTAGGTCTTTATTTCCTATTAATTAAATGTGCGAGCAGGCTGAGCCACACAGTGATGCGCGAATTTGAAAGTAGGTCAACAAACTTCTGCTGCATGACATTTTCACTTGTGTGCTGCTGACTGTGTTCCTGCAGATCTCCTACCCAAAACTGTTCTCGGAGGCAGTGCAGGTCCAATAGTCCTGTGCATGTATTTATTATTTTAAACTCGTCTGTGGTGAATTTTGGTTGTTTCTTTTTCATCGCTTGTATGATTTGAAAAAGCAGCATTCACCGTTGAACACGAGTGAAAAGTCCGCAGTGATTCACGTCTGCGTAAATACACAGATATTTTTACGCCTTGTTTTAGAGTGAGCAGTCTGTGCAGGCAAGGGCTACTTTAAACAGAGATAAGCATGTCTTTCCTGTCAGACTCAACTTCTTGATCTCCGCTCGGGACCGTTTTTGTATTTGTGTGAGGCTAATTACAAATCTGCTGCCACTGAACTTCTAAATACCAGCTGCCACGACCCCTGAACCCATTAAGTGTGCCTTTCACATGACCTAAGCCCTTTGCTAAAGAGGGCCTCGAGTTTTTTCAAGAAGCCCTCGCGAATTTACATAATCCATTACCTACATCAATGTAGGCTTATATTATGCTAATCCACCTGCTTGCATTGTTCTGGTGAAAAATAATCACTAAACAGGAATTTGACCCAGAACATAATTTCTCTTGGGGAGCGTTGTGGGACACAGACATGTCTGACAGCCTACCTGTCTGAGTAGGTGAGAGGCCCGTGAAGGCCCCTCAGAGCCCGGTGATGATGACGACGGTGAAGATGAGGAGCTGTGTTGGAGCTTTTAAAGGATGTTGGGGGGTTTTGCTCCGGCCTGCGTGCTGCTGGTCGTTATGTGCGGACACGAGTTTGAGTGAGTTTCACTGAAAACTTGCTTGCTCGGCTTGATCACCGCTGTCCTGCCTGATGACAGAGATGTCCAGCTATTGGCCGAGACCAGGAGGGCACGTCATCTCCATCACTCAGGGACTGCTGTTTCTCCTCTGAGGAATGTCCCCACGGTCGTCCAGCCGCCTGACCACGCGTTACTGGATGCATGAGGCGCAACAACGTCCAATGATTATGCAGGGGAGAGGTGATAATGACTTCCTATCAAGAGTTAACGGCCGCAGGGGAGAGTAGCCCTCTGTTCACTGGCTGCTGCCGAGCAAAAGAGGTCATCAGCCGGGACCTGGGCGGCAGGACTTATCCTGAACGGGGCAATCTTAGCGAGGAGGGGAAACTGGAGTTGGAAGTTGCCTCAGGATTTAACTCTCCACGTCCTCCGTACTTGACTTTCTTCGACAGTTTGGCTCTGTGCACTTCCTCGGACAGCCCTCCTCCTCCTACACTGTGTGAGACTCTCGAGGACTTCTCGACACCGGCCTGCCCCCACTCGTCCCGTGTCCCCTGGCGGCGCAGGGAGCAGGGGCAGGGCGCTCCGGGACGAGAACACTGCGCGTCGAGCAACAGTGCGCGACCATTTTTTGGATCACTAACAGAGCAAATTCAAATCTGCTGCCATAATAGCCCCGAGATTCACGTCGCCGTGGGAAGTTCAGCCAACGTAGCCGATATGGATGAAAGGAGGAAAACTTTTGAGTGGATGAGGGTGAAGAGGAGTCAGCACCGGGCGGGTAAGTTTATGTCAAGGAAGACTGAGCACGAGAAGTAACCTTGAGACATAACTGTTTTCAGGATAAATGAGTTTGTGTTGGATTTTGAGCTCTGGATAACTTTCGCTCATACTTGGGAAAGTCTGGTCGAAGTTTTCTCCTCAAGCTGAGAAAAAAAAGGAAAAGCTAGTGGACGTGTTTGTGCGTCAGAGTTAAACATATTTCCCCCACTTGATAAATCAGATGAAAACGTAGGAAGGGCACTAGCTGTTTACTCAACACCACATTTGACTATGCACATGAGGACTCGGCTACTGTTTCCCTAACGGTCCCAGGTTAACGTCAGCCTGTTAGGTCATTTAACATTTTAGGCCCCGCCCACTGTTACAGACGACATCGTTAGATACAGACTGTACACAAGAGGAGCGTGACATCAAGGAAAGGGCCTTCTTAACGCTGCTGTGAATCCTACCCAGAAAACAATCAATTATTTACCTTTGCCCTTAGAAACCAGTGGCTTTTGAATAATGCAACAGACTGCTGCCTGTCCACACTCAGAAAGTTGAGTAAAACTTACTCCTGTGAGCTGAAGTGCTCCCTGGGTATTGATTAGTTGTCTGTTTGTAATGAAAGCCCTTGTGTATTGATTTCAGTTTGCAGCACCTTTACATGTGTCCACCTTTTTAACATAATTGCTGTCACAGATCATCATTTCCCTGACTGATGAGCTCTGGGCAGAGAGCCCACAGAAGAATACATATCCCGGGCTTAGAAAATACCGATAGCCCACCACTGTGAGGAATGCCTATCAATCCGTAAATGTGTGTGAGTTATAGCAAGTCATGTAGATTCTTTATTTGATCAATAACGTCACTTGTTGACTGACTGACGGCAGCACTTGCATTAGGTTTCACACATTTTACTTGTAGGACCATTTACAACAACCATGGTCCAGTCTTTTATTTTTTCTTCTCCACAGCACAATCTCAATCTGCTGTAAGGTTGCTGCTGACCCAAATGTTCAGTGACCAGAGCTGCAGGTTGGTCATTAACACTGAAGGTTTGTGGTAAAAGGTTTGAGTCTCTCTGCAACATAAAAATACTGCTTCAAATATATATTTTTTTATTATTTTCAAAAAGGCTGCAAAAGGACTCAATGTGCATGAAAAAATACTTTAATGTTATTTGATGCAAGAAGCACAAAGCTACAAAAAAATCATGCTTAGTGAGTAATAATATGCACACACACACAATTTTGTAATGATGCCACAGTGAGAGAGGCGAAAGGTGACAGCAATACCTTTGATTGGTCTTATTCATAAAGCGCATTAACCACTCATCTATTCCAAATCCATGCACTTGAGAAAGCCATTTGCTCACACCTCCCACACACACAAAGGCATCTCACACTACTGCTAGTATCTTTGTAACCTTTTTCTCTATCTCTCTGAAGGGGATCATCTGTAGGAGTAACTCATTAGCGCTACTGTGTAACTTGTAAAAGAGTCATTAGTGAAAGTACGCTCTCCTCTGGAGGTTGTATTGGTTTTGGCACAAAACAAAGTCTCGCGTATTCTTCCATGTTGAAAAGGCCTCCACAGACTTGCTGTAACCCGATCTCCTGGCTCAGTGTATATACTCCCAGTGCGTCATTCTTCAATTATGCTTTGACAGCACCTGAATTACTGTGGGCTGGATGCCCAGATGACTGAGGCAATGTGTATCGATCTATCCCTTTTCTTCTTCCCTCTCCTTGGCTTGGAAAGCCCTTCCATTCCCTTTGCTGGCTGGCTATTTTTACGCGTGCAAGTCATTCCTCAAATATTTGGTTTGATTCCTTTATGCTTGCTGGCTGGCATCAATTCTATTATCTTTGCAGCCATTAATCAGAATGGGCATGTGATTTGCACCACTGAAAGCTGAAGTTCTTAATTAGGTACAGTTCCTCTGTATTGGTTCTTCATATTCGCTGCCCTCTAATTCTCAGGCTCAGTTACCTTGACATTCATTTTCCTAAAACACAGATGTCGACATTTATCCTATAACTGACCTTTCCATCTGCTATGCTTTTCCAAGTGGCTAGAGGCCTGTTAACCTTCCTCTCTGTGAATTGTGGTGGGAGACATTGCACTACACCTGGCACACTGACTCCATTATGCAGCAGCAGCACATTTTCTCAGAGGCAAAGACACACACAGCGACTACCCACAATGTCAGCAATGAAAAATCAAGATGTAGCTGCGGTTCCTGTCATTCATTGCACATAAGTAGCACAGATGATACTTTAATGTGTAACCCAGAAACCTCACAGGAAAAATGAAGACATTTGTCATTAATGCAGTGTTTGAAAAGATTTGTAAACTGTTAAACTGTCATTGACACAGAAATGCCTAAAGGCAAATTATTAATGATTCAGATGAATACAGTTAATGGACTGTAAAGTTGTTTTGAATCGCCAAACATTTCTCTGACTACTTTCATGTATATCTGCAATATGCAGCAACATAATATTTTCCACAGAGGTTGTATTGGATGCACTTTAAAACTTAACAATAGCCGATATAGGTCAATCCAGCCCCATTGTCCTGCAATAAATGTGAAATGTTGAAGTCTCTGAGGGTCAGAAGTGCAGATTCAAATCTCTGGATGTTTTTCAAACTGCCGTTTGGGATGTTGTTGCATTTGGATTGCATGATATTCCACAGATGTTATTATGTCTATGCCTTTAGATAACACACAACTCCCCGTGCTCCTGTGCTACTGCACCAAAAGATTGTTTGCAATGTGCTTAAAGGCTATTGGTAAAGTTGATACCTCAGTGGGAGAAATACATCTTTGTTAAACATGCAGAAAAATGATCCCAAGTGAGGACTTTAGATCAACTGTGGCTCAGGGGCCAATTACAAAGTTTAAAAAAATACATTTTAGGCATAATGTATACATACATGTTTATGCAACAACTCAGTAGCAAATAAACCTGTGATTATACATTCAGTTTATATTTCTCATCATTACACAAATTACCACATAACATGTTTATTTCCCTGAGGAAAAAAAAAGTTCCAACTACATGTAAACAGCACTGATCAAAGTTTATCATGTAAGCATTGTTGTTCAACTCCGGAATAATATTTCAACTTATTTCCTGGATATGGGCGTGGATAATTTATTTTGAAAGGTTTTGTGCTTCTTTTGTGGGCACCCTCATTGATCTTGCTGACGACTGTTTTCATGTCCCCTGTTCCCAGCCAGGGTGCATATGACCTGTGGGTTCAGTACTGTTGGCTCGGGATTCGGTGCTGCTGAGGCTGGAAGCTGCAGCATCTGCACGGACGACCAGCCCGTGGTGAGCGTGGCCCCGAGGACCAGCTTCAGCACCAGGCAGCTGACTGAGTTGGAGAAGGAGTTCCACTTCAACAAGTACCTGACGCGGGCCAGGCGGGTGGAGGTGGCCAGCGCCCTGCAGCTCAGCGAGACGCAGGTGAAAGTTTGGTTTCAGAACAGACGCATGAAGCAGAAGAAATTACACAGAGACGGGCTGCTCCTCGACCCGGGGCCCGCGGCTCCGCGCTCACGCGCCGACACTCCGGACACCTGCTCCATTCCTGGACCGACCTCAGCATAACACCTGCAACTGAACTCCTGAGCCACAGCAGCAGCAGCAGCAGCAGCAGCAGCATCATGCTTTCCGCAGCGAGGGCGCCAGGCTGCAGATGTTTTGATCGCGTTTGCATCGGCTTCAGTCAGGCTTCACCTTTATTTGCTTACCACGACGGATGTTTATCGCAAGGAGCGCAATGGCAAGTTTCTTCATGCAAGAACGGGTCAAATCAATTTGTCATCCTCCCCGGCTTCAAATATACGCTCTGATTTGAATATTAAAATTCCAGACGTTTCATTGCGCTCCTATCTACACAATGTAAACGGAGATACAAAATATATTAATTGTCCATAGAAGCGGCGGCAGACTATTTGTTTATGTTTTCTGTACAATTTATTCAGGAACTGACTTTGAAAATATATTTATTCAACAGGACACGTGCCTCCCAGTTCTGTTTAAAACGACTCGAATGAATTACTTTTATTTATCTAAGGTCTATATTTAATAGTATTTATTTTATTGGCACAGAAACAACACTCTGAAGTTACTTTTACAGATTATTCCAGCAGCTCACATTGTTGCTCTCACTCAAGTTCATCACTGGAGATTTTTTTTTTTCGTCTATTTCTTTTAAAAAAATAGTTTGTGTGTGAGAGCCCACATATAAAATCAAAGTCAGATGCAGCTGCTATATACACGTGGACATGATGTGAGCAGATAGTTATCATTGTGGCTGCGCGTTAATCCTGCTTTAACGTTTTACAAGTTGGTCAGATTTTAGGTTTACGGAAAGATTAAAATGCTATAACTGAGTGATAAGCTTATTGATCGCCCGTATTAAGAGTACTGATCCATCTATTTGAGACACAAATCTGGGAGCATTTGCATGCATCTGTAACTGCATGTTAATGGAATGTAGAAATATCACGAGCGGGAGTTGTTGCGCCTTTTATTACCACCGTACATGAATCAGAAAATGATAATTTAGCTTGAACACTCATGCGGGAGAGCAGACAATAAAACGCTGTCTGTGCTGTTTTGCAGATCAACCAATAAATTTCGTGGCCCCAGCAGTTCGAGCAGCTAAATATTCCTTCCAGATTCACATCTCATCTCATATAAAGTAAATGATGGTAAACTCGGCCCTTAAACACTGTTATGTGCCCGCTATTGCAGTGCGATTCTGTCATGTTAATGTCTATTTTAATATCAAGATATGGGCCATCAACCACGCTAATTCTGTGTTAGGGGATATTTTTACTTAACTTTCAATTAGCTGTGTTTGCACTGGATATGAAGGTCACCAGATCCAAAACGGATACTGATCATATCAAAGGCATTGAACTCAAAGCAGCTAGATGTTTAAATAAATGAAATAGGAAATAATTGCATTAGGTCTGCATAGCCTAAACCTTTAACACGTGTCTTCATTCGTATTTGGCGAATGTACAAATAATTCTATTATACTAATTAGACAATTGTTCCTCTGCTGGACGCAGGAGTGGACACGAGGGCTGCAAGGCCAAGCTAATATATGCAGTTACACCAGAGTTCACCTCTCACCTCTTGACCTTTGTCTTGCCTCGGGACAACCATGACCCGGTCAGAGAAAGATTCACCATTAATTTGGGTGACCTCTAAGTCTGAGCTTTTCTCTTTCTTTCTTCGTTTTTTCCTTTTCTCCAACAGACTTCTCAAAACGCCTTTGTTCTGGTGGTGGATCTCTGTGTCCACAGAATAATATTTCATCGAGCTGAATAGCAGGGCGAGTAGGCCATATGATAATTGTTCATATTATAATTCCATACCAGGGCAGATAATGCATTTTTTTCCTCTGCACCTAGAGCTAACCTAATTTTTGCCCCATCTCTTATTTTAATAAGCCAAAAATATGCAACTGGCTCACTTTATAAACTGGATGAAGGAGTCTTTTTACCCAATAAGTTTTTGGATATAATCTACAGCCCTATTTTGAATAGCAACAGTTGAGAAATTAAAGTTACTTGAGCATACTTAGCCCTTAATATGATTCCATGTCAGAGCCAGTGTAAACAAAATTTAGAACAACAATTCATTACATGCCTGCAGCTTATATTTGTATCTATATCTTCTTCAATATATTTACATATATATATTTATTATTATTTTTAATTCAGACATTAATCTTCTTAAAACAATATATATATATATATATATATATATATATATTTTTTTTTTTTTTTTTTTTCTTACACGTCAGCTTCAAAATATTAAATGAAATCTAGAAACATATATTTGTTCAAACGTTAAGGACTGTACAGGAACTTCAGACAGTACACACACAAGTTTTTTTGCAATTGATAAGAATGATTTCACATGCAAGCTAGACCGAGAGCGCGTTGAACCCAATTTATTTTAAATTTGCATTTAAACAAAATACACCCCATTAGGGCTGCCTTTCTCTAAACAAAATAGCACAAAGTGGAATTTTTAACAAAACCTTCAGATGTGTGCATCTTTTTAATGCAAATGGGTGCACACTGGTGAAGGTTTGTGAGGATGATGATGAGGACAATGATGATGAAGCAATGTGACTGTATAACCTATGAATACAAAAATGGTCTCTAATGTCCACTGTTCCTTCTGAGAAGTGTGTTAGGTCGACCTTATTACAAACTCCTTCATCATCTTGTGCAAATATGTTCCCGTGCCATAGGGCTTAAAGTCACAGGTTGTTATGTGCACAGAGGATGCTTACAGCAGGTGTGCACTCTTTTCCCTTTTTTTTTAAATCTAAAGTTACTTCATCACAGTTTCTACTGAATAATAGATTTGCTTAGAAATACACAACAATTTTAAACAGTAGCATGAAAATGTGTAGGGAGAAAAACTCAATGTGAAATATAAGGATGAGGTGAAGGTGAAAAGCAGAGCTTTATTTTGGGTGAGTTATCGCTTCACTTTCATTCTGTGGGAGCTCCAGCATTTGCCTCTCAATTGATAAAAGGCGAGGCGCATTGTTTGTTCAGACCTGACATTTAGTTCGAAAGCATTTGAGTGTGACTCTCTTCTGATAAATTTGTGCTCTTCTGTAATTCCTCCCTGAAGATGTACGGTTAGTTCGTGAGACTGACAGCTGTGCTACACTTATTCGCAAACAAACACATGGTTAATGTGAGGACGATAAAACCAAAATAACTCAGCTCAGAATGTATTCCTGCCACAGGTAGTAACAGTGCTGACGCTGAACAAGTTAGACTTCTCCTCACCCGTACTTTTCATTTCTTGGGATGAAATTTAAAAAACCTGATTGATTATTGATTTAAACATTAAATCAAATCAATTTGATACATTTAAAAGGAGCTTATTGTTTAAAAGTGACATTACTTTCAATTCTTTTTTTGAACACTCAATTTGAGATACTAAAAGCATTGATGTATTAGTTATTGATAAATTAGACTATTGTCAGTCTCTTTTCTTCTGTATTATTGTTGTTTACCACTTAGCTCTTACAGTTTTCTTGAGATGAACTGTGTGACATGAGCTATGGGAGAATGTGTGCGACTTACAGAGCACTTTACATAGACGAACATATACAGTAAGTGAATTCCTTCTGAACTCATTGTAATTAATACTAAGTTGACCTAAAATTAACTTAATGCATAATATGCATGTAATATTTTCACCGGTGCTCAGGGGAATGAGATCAATTGATCAACTTAAGCTCTTTTAAACTCCGTGCGAGGCACTTATAGATAGCTCAGTTGTTGTTGTAATTACAAATCATTTGAATGTTCTCCCCCCTTTTTAGTCTTTCTGCTCGTCTGATTTTACTGTTTTCCTTTATTTGCAAAGACTTTCATGCACTATTAGTCTTTTTGATCGCTCTCATTCACATATTTGACTACCAAACAATTTGTACATCAAGAAAGTTGAAATGAAGTGCACCTGTTTGTGTGTGAGTGTTTGTGTCTATGGATATTTGGATGCCTTGTGTACAATTACACAAATATGTGTTTTGTTTCCTAGGTGCTACTAATAAAGCACTCAAAAAGATACAAAGCACCTATTTGAATAATTGTTCACTTACACACACATGCACACAAACACACACACACACTCATACAAATCCATACATAACATTCTGACAGAGCTACACCGAACAACATGCACACCAATCCAGTCCTTGCCTCTCCTCTCCTGCTCCACTCCAGGGAGCAGATGTTTGGGGACAGCTTACAGCCTCAGCGAATTTCTGTGTACAAAGCAAACAGCAGCACTCAGCACTTCTGGCTGCAAAGGGAAATTTGCTCTTGATAGGGGGAGGGAAGGATTTTGAGTCAATGTAAGGTATCATGAGGATTGGAGAAAAAAAAGGGGTGCATGCAGAGGTGAAAGTGTGTCAAGGTGGTGACTCGGTTTCTATGGGAAAATTCCTCATTTCCTGATGCAGGACAGCATCATGTATAGACAGTACCTCCCTGTGGCATCACGGAGCATCAGTCTAATCAAGCAAAGTGGCCCCACTACATGTCTGATTATCTCTGACCTCTCGGTGTTGTTCTGTCTTCTCACTAGTTTCAATTGACCTTTCAAAAATTGCAGACACGCATAAAGTGAAGGAAAACAATGCAATAAGCCTTTACGGAGTTTGCTGATACTGCATCTGACATATCAGCTTTAACCCAGGACCAGCTATGCTAATGATGTAACTCACTGATTCAGTGGCACTGTGGTGGTATGCTGCCTGTGTTTTTTTTGGTTTAGGTGCTAAAGGAAACTGCAGTTACTTGAAAAAAATGATGTTTTCAAATCAACAAGTAATGTTGTGAATTTGAGGATACTGTGTTCTAAAGACTCAAAAACCTGTTTGTTTCTTTTTCTTCCAAAATGTTTGCAGTGCAGCCTCGCTACATATGTTTAGCAAGATTCTGAGCGCAGTCGTATGTAAATAGACTCAAACATACACATGTACTTTTATGTCTAAACACGTGTGCAGGAACACACATTTTGACCTCTCGTCAGTGTATTATAATCCCTAAACAAACCGTCATAAATGAGCCCTACAATGCTTATTTGTCTGAACGAAGGCAGCTCCCTCCTACTCTGCCCCTGGGGTGAGGTTGCTATAGTGACAGATTCATAGACATATGGAGAGAGAGAGAGGTGAAGGGGAGTTGGGTTGTAGGGGTGGGGCTGCACGGCTGAGGTGGAGGGGGGGACACAAGACAAGGGGATGGGTACCAGTTTGAGGACGTTGGCGCTCTGCCATTCGCATTTGTCTTTGTGTTTCATCTGTCCATCAGTTGTCCGTGTCAGTCTGTGCTCGGTGAGAGAACAGTTCATGAACTTTTTTTCAATCACGTCTCTGTCAGGCGCCATCTTGGCTGTATTTCATGAGGGACGAGATTGATTCTCAATAAGCACAGTATATATAAACCCTTAGTTTGTACAGTTCAGGGGAAATGTGTGGTAATTAATTCATTTGGTAGGCTGTGCTAGTTCTTGTGATCTTTGTTTGTATTAACTGATCATTATTAGAAAATCCAACGTAGCGATGTTCAGATTCAAATGATGTAATCCACATTTCTGCCTGAGGACAACTTGGCAATACAAAGACAGAAAGGGAAAGAAGGTGGTAGGAGGTAAGAGGGTGTCTACATGAGCTAATGATCAGGATTGGCCTTGCTGCTATAAAAACACATCTTTTCATCAGCCATTTTATGCAAACGGAGAAGACCAGGTGTTCAATCAAACCTCACGCCTACTGTTTTATTTTTCATCTTCACCCCTTCCATGCTTCTCCGCGCAAACCTTCCATGAGCCTCTTCTTTGCCCTTACACCATTCTTCTCCTACTCTTCCTCCTCTCCGTGTCATTCGTCTTCCCTCCTGCCTCTCTGTGCCTGCTCTCCAACTGATATGAGAAAGTGACCCTCCGGCCCTCAAGGGTCAAGTGATACAAGGTCATTGGCAGGTCATCTCTGCTGACTGGCTGACCTCTAAAAGGTCTTCTGGAAGAAGCCAATCAGGTCTTGCTCGCTCCCCCTAAGGCGGATCCCTCTCCCCAGCTCATCAGCCGCCTGTGTCACATGACCAGGGCGAGGCGTCAGAGGGAGGATGATTAATGATGCTTTTAGTACCTGTTTAGAATGAAGCTGTCCACACCGCACTGTAATTACCCACTCCCAGGCGGCAGCTGCCCAACATAATTGCTTTTTGTTTGTTGACCTGGTTTATTGAGGAGAAAGATGGCTTTGACTGGGTAAGATGATGCTATGTACAGTATAGAGAAGTGAGGATGTATGTACCTTAAAACTGTGACCGACTCTGTGTGTCTGAGATCCATGTAAAGTTCATGGAGGCTCAGCTGTGTGCAGACAGTGAAGACACAGGAGAGAAGGTTGCTTCAGGTTATGTACTACACATTATTAAATCTACTTCAATGCACACGCACTATGCAGATGTGATATGCAGCCACAAAATCTCACCCCGGGAACAGTAAGGTATTCAACGCTCCTGCATAAGTCCAAAGACAACTACGGAAGGTTTGTGCAAGGTTTTTGAATACCACTGAAATACACAAGTATTCAACATGTGTTGTTACGGAGGGGGGAGGGGGGCCTCTGTCATCCATAATTTATGACAATCTCTCAAAATCATTTTGCAGCGTGTTGGTCTGACAAGTAGAAACTAAGTTCAGAAGGTCAGTGGAATACAGAACACGGAGACCCCCGTATCCCTCCTTCTTTGGCTGCATGCCTAAGGCAAATATGAAAATTTCAGTGCCACGAGGACTGTGACAATGAAAGCCAGATAAACAGGCCCTCGTTTGACCTATGGGGAGCATAAATTTACTGCCCATAAATACTCGGGTGTTTCAGCTCCATTTGGTGCATTCGCCGTGTCTCCGTGCCCAGACAGAGAGAGGCAAGTGTCGAGTATCAGTGCTGCTGTATGAGCAGCTTTCATCCTGCTCCTGGTTCTCACATAACTCAGTTCTCCAGCCTTTATCACAGTCTCATAAATAACTAGCCTATCGTCTGATAATGTCCGCTTAATGCTTAGTCAATAAAGTCCACCGTAAGAGGGGCCTTTTCTAGCCTCTCTCCTGTACATAAATATAAACAGTGCAGTAGATTGATGTGATGGGCAGGCTCTTTTTACACTGAAACAAAAAAGGCAGCGTGTGGGCCCAGGAGCTGAAGGTGGGCTGTGAGGCTGCAGGTGTTTAGAGGAGATAGTGGGCTGTAATGAGGGGGCTGCAAGAGAAGGGCTGAGTGGATAGACTTGACTGATCATCTGTGAAAGTCACATACACACGTATACACACGAACGATAGCACACAGCAGCGCACAAAGGCACATGCTCGCGTAGGAACACTCATTCCCACACCCACACACACACTAATGTCATCATTAGTTAACCCATTGGTGTTGATGTCTGGGGCAAAAAAGCTCATCCTCCTTATTTGAAGGGCATTAGAGCATTATGATAAAGAGACTCCCTGATGACCTGCTTTTGTAGCTTGTTAGCATCTTTTCTTAATCTACTGACACATCTTCATGAAAACCACACGCTGCTACCACAGAATTATATCCAGGGATGTAAGTTTCATTGTCTTGTGCACATTGCAGGGACAGTTATCGACTATTCACACAAGTCATAACGCCATCCAATTCCAATGTGGAGCCAGGGGCAGCTGTAGTCAATGCAGTGGCTGGAATGGGATCAGACTGAGCCCTCGGGAGACAGAAGAGACTGACAGGGACGTCGCTGGGTTGACCGAAGGGGCTGATTGTGATCCATGAGTTAGTCAGTGCAGCAGCACCTGGGCTCGGAGAGGCAGCTGGGAGAAATGGGCAGGGTGACATCGTGGGTTAAAAATGAGAGAGATGATCCAATCAGCTCATATTGACATTCCTGGTGGAGTGCAGTTAGTGGTTTGGTTGTTGTATGAGTGTTTACTCTGCACACGTTTTCTGAGGTCATGTACAGCCTCAAGATTGATCGGCTCACCATATGGAACAAAAATTCTTGATTTTTATTTTTTTTCTCAAATTGTGAAATGAATATGAATTTGTTTTTGCATAATCTAATGTAAATGTGTTTTCTCTCTGACTTCTTTGACTTGAGATTTCATTATCACCAAATAAACATAACAGCACTATCGAAACTGACAACGACAGCTGGTGACATTGAGATGCATTTTCATGCAGGTGATTATAAACTTTTAACTAAAATGTTTCTCTTTTGCTGAAAACCTGTTGGTTTAAACAACAATAACTCACCAGATCAACAGAGATAACCTGTATATGACATTACATTGTATTTTAATACCACATACAGCACACACTTAATAATTTCATCGTGCATGGAAACGTGTTTCCACACATGTGCACAATGACGATACAT
>JAUMHF010000024.1:11139494-11160480 GCA_032359275.1 Microctenopoma steveboyesi
CTTCTCTTCTCTTCTCTTCTCTTCTCTTCTCTTCTCTTCTCTTCTCTTCTCTTCTCTTCCCTTCTCTTCTCTTCTCTCCTCTTCTCCAGCTTATCTCCACAGTGCCCTGAGTGTGCCGCTGTGCTGTGTGACTTCACCATGATTGATTGTTGTGAGGGTCCTCCACTCCCTCGGTGAGAGAGAAAATGGAGGAGGAAAACAGGCGAGAAGGAGAAAGGAGAATGGGCAAATCAGAAAAGCCTAGAGAGTGAGCTTCTTAGAGGCAGTATCCATGTATATACAGTACGTGTCTACACACATGTATGTGTCTCCCTCTATTTGGATGCATACAATAGCCTACGCTCATCTAAATGTATTTTTGTTGGTAGCAATGAATATAAACTGTAGTCTGTAGATGCCCTGAGTAAACGCGTCTCCACCTATAATGTGTCAGGATTAGCTTGCGGGCAGAGGGATGTGGAGGTGCAACCTAGGTGTTGGTGGCGGCTGAGGGCAAAGGGGTGCGTGGTACTGACCGCTCTCTGTCTCTCCCCCTCTGTTCCCTGGAGGGTAATAAAGACTGATGACACTGATGCTGTGCCATCCGGCTCCACAGTCTCCACTGCACAACCATTTGCACCATCATTTATCCCTTCTTCCCCCTCCCCGCTCTAATTCTGCTTTAATAACCGCCAGCTCCATTCATCAGTGTATTGACAGGCATGACAGGCGGTGCAGCACACACTAACTCTCTGCCCTTTACTCGCTCACAGCTGGGGTCAGCATGAGGTCACACAGTCAATAATCACAACACACCTCACTGTCACCTTGGAGCGACTACATGCCCTGCATATCTATCCTCACTCATGCCCAAGCTCCTCGTTGACTTTACTGCTTAGTACCCAGCACTGTGCACATTCGTTACCGTCTCAGAAGTTATGGGCAGAGTTAGAGCAGCACCACAGGAAACATGCAGAGCACATGAAGTGTTGCTCCACTGATGATCCAAATATGTGGATGTGGACTCAGAGGACTCTGGCCCATTAAAGTGAGTTGGATTATTCCAGTTCTGTAATGTCATAAAGATTTACCACACAACCTCCAAGGCGTGCATTCTTTTAACTCAGTAAGTGTAAGTCTGTCATACACAGCAGCATATTTACACTTTACTGTCATCACTTGTGTTTTGAAGGGGAAAGTTTTGGAGGGGGGTTGGGGTTACACTCATTTGTTGCAGGTGCAGCATCCCCCTCTCTCTCTCTCCTTGGGCATTCACCTCTTTATATGCAAAACGTGTCCTGCTGTCCTCCAACACATTTTTTCTTCATTCCAGCTTGACAGTGACATTTATGTTCATTTGCTCTGTGCAATTGTGAGGCATCTGGAGAGGCTGTTTCCCTTTTTTCCGTCTCCCTCACCTCTTTCCTTTTTTCTCTCCTGACAAAAATATTAATGCAGATTTGCATGCCAGAGTGACTAAGCCCTTGATGAACAGTTGGATTTTTGGGAACACACAGAGGAAAAACACCTCTGCAATTATACATGGCAAAAGGACTGAGGAGTACAACGGAGAGGACTGTTTTTAGATAAATTACAGTGTGCGTGGTGACTCAGAACATAGCTGTGGCACTGGGAACCTGCACTGGTCCATGAATCTTGTGATGCTGCTGAGTATGGTGGTGTTGGGAGTTGTGGTGCACTGGGGAGCTTAACATGCTGCACACCGTGCTGGGCCAGGTGGCACCCAACCTTCTTCTTCCTTCATGGTCACATAATTTATGTCCAGGCCCTCATATACTCCACCGTCCCTTTGCTGACCCCTTCTGCTCACTCTTACAGCCATGTAAACATTACACAGGGACAAACATGAGGCCTGTGGGAGAACCTACATGCAGATAAAAAAGAACCATGCAAAAGCAGTTTATTTTAAGAGTAAAACACCTACTACATCTTTAAACACATGTACGCACACACCTTCCCAGCCCCTGCTTCACCTATCCTGGCCAGCCAGCAGCAGCCAGGGGTGTGGGTGCTGAGGGCTCTAATCCACAGTGCAGGTCCCATCGGCAAGCATCATTGAGCTAATTAATAATGTGGCACAGAGAGGGATGGCAGTCATTAAGGAGCCACGGCTGTGTGTGCTGAGATGCTGTGGGTTTATGCATCGGAGTTTGCATGTGTGTGTGTGTGTGTGTGTGTGTATGGGGTGGATAGAAGGGCGGTTGGGTTTGGGGAGGGGGCACTACAGACACAGGGACTCACTCCGTCATGCAGTCCTTTGAGTCATAATTCACATACGCCACGCGAACACGAGCGCACGCTATTATACGGACACACTTGCAAACACACACGTGGGTGTAAACGTACGCGTGCAATACACAAGGAGTCCAGTGAACTTCAAGCGGATTCAGTTGAATCTGTGTAGGGGTCAGCCAGAGTGTGGCAGAGCAGGGTTTCCCCTTCTGTTTGTATCAATGAAGACAAGTTAGTTACTCAGTTAGACCACACTGTAACTCAAACACAAAAACACGACCGGAGCAGACCGGAGCTCCATGGGGTTCTGTATAAGGCACTCCACTACACCAGCAGAGCCTATCATTTCTAGTCTGCAGTCATATGTTAGGAGGCGTTGTATATATTTGCCAATATTTACTATGGGCTGGGGGACCAGAAAGCTAAGAGCACTTAGTTGTGTGAGGCAGCGCAATAGCTCAGGCTCGGCTAATGAAAGGAAACAACAGGAGCAATTAGCAGTGTAAACAAACAGCTCACTGAGGCCCCAGTCTCCAGCCTCCCCCCTGACAGCAAAGGGACTGGCAGCCTGGAGTAGGAGGTAATTGGGGGAGCTAGGAGCCGAGACAAAATCAATGGCAACGCATGCACAGACACAGCACGATTACTCACCATCCTGCATCACAGCCCCGGGGACACAAACGCGACAGGGTATCTAGCAGGTTTGACCCGGTCGAGCTTACAGCCACCTCAGAAAATGCTGCGTGACTGTGCCTCGTTGGTGTTAAAATGTCACACAGTCATACATGCATAGTCATATTAATTACAGCACATGGACAAGAAGACACTGAGCCCAACACACACACAAGCACTCACGCTGATAGCTGACACCACACAGTATACTATCATCACACTTTGACCACTGGCCGTACAGGGGCCTAATGACCTTCCTCTCAGTCTAATTGATCTCATCTTGGTGCCATTTATGTGTCTGCTTGTACACTAATGTCTCCCACTCATTCACTCATTGGGAAGCATCAGCATCTACAGTGCGACCATGAGGCTGCAGCCTGCAGACATCCATGCAGAAGCCGCAGCCGTGTATGTCTCCTCTTCTTCCCTGAATGGAGCCACAGGGCAGAGGAGCATCACTAATGCAGGACGCTGGCTGGAACATCTACTCTGCAGGGCACATTCTGCTTTAAGCATGGGACTGCTGTCTGAGTGCACGCCGAGACAATCAGCAAGACTTTCCTGCAGAGTTTAACAAAAGTCTTTCATACATCCATTAAATGTTTTCCAAGTTAAGGTTTTTGTGAATGAGTTATTTGTTTTTTTTCTGGTTTACATCTGTATAACTCAAAACCTCTTTTGGGTTTTGAACTGTTTACATTTTACAAAATCCCATTTTTTTAATTAGAATTTCTGACATTTCTTATTTTATAAAAAAAATTAAATATTCAGCATTAGCAGACAATAATTAGTATAATTGATTACAAATGATTATTATGTTATTATTATTAGTATGAGTATCCTTAAGGACATTCTGTCTGTCTGCTTGTTACTGAGGTGTTCTTCAGCAGGACGTTGAATCCTTTGTATCTCCAGGGATGCAACAAAGTGACCGTGTACTCTGTCATGCCTGTGAAAAGACAAATTCCTCAAATGACTGAGTATCACAATTTTATCATATTTCTTCTTTCTTTATTGTCAGTAGAAGCAGGATATGGACTCATTCTGCTCCTACCACTTACAAGTTGCACTGCTTAGCAGCGTCAGCAAAGCACCAGGACTGTGAGGCGAAATGAATGACTCAAACCTGTATTTCAAAAGGGATTCCACATGGACATGGATTTTGAGCTCACAGTGGAGCTTTATCTAGATCTAAGAGACTTATTCTATCATTTACGGTTCTGAAAACTTATATTCATCACCTACTTTAGCTACAATTTTGATTTAGTGGTCAAATGAATGGATATTGCCCCTATTAGTCCTCGTTATTACTGTAAATTCTGCAATACTGCCAGATTGGCTCAGTAGGGATTATGGACCATTATAAGCAGAGTGGAGATAGAGACAGAGATATCTTCTCTACCAGATGTAGACCAGGCAACATGGAGGAAAAAGGAATGTGACCAGGTTCCATATAATGTTAATACAGGAGACGGAACTCTGACTCAGGTGCAACACAGTCCCATTCAGCTATACTTAACAGCTTCCTCCATAACAGCATCCCTCGGTTAGGAGAGCCAAATGTCTGGGTGCTGCACGATGCACACACACACAATGCCTGCCCTCCAAATACCAGTGCATTACTGCCCTGGCGCTCATTGACAGAGCTGCCACTCACCACAAAGATAGATGCTCCTCCTGGGACAATTCCAAACCTCCTCCATTGACTTATTTGTTTTGCTGATATAACTACCTTTGACCACGACGCAGAGGTGAGTGTGTGCTTTAAAAGACAGAGGCATCAGTGTTTCATGTGTACATTTTTGTGCCAAAAAGTGACCCGAGTTCCCGCACCACAAAGCGTCAGCAAGTAGAAATGTTGCAAAGAATATTTTCCTTCTCTAATTTTAAACTACCGGTGCACATTTTTTCCAAGTTCATTGATTAAAAACATGTACATTTTAAGATCCCATTTGCCCAAAACACAGCGCTAATCTAAAAAAAAACTTAGAAATGTGCACTTTCATTCAATTTTAGGATGTTCAGGGTTCCTCCAACCCTACGTGTTATTTCTACTGCACACATTCAAAACATCTCCTATCACTCTCTCATTGTGTCACAATCATGTACTACACACATGCTGTATTTCAGCCTGTATTCATCTCACACTCTCAGCCATGTCAATAATCACTATAGGCTGAGCAGGCTCATAATGAATTTGAACAGTTGCACACCTATAGCAAAGTAATTTACCTTATCAGCCCGATAAAAAGGAAGTGATAACATAGTGGCTAGGCACTGTAAGAGTACCAGCCCCACTTTGCAATTCATCTCAGCGAGATCTACAAATGGCAAAGACCATCCCTTAAGGCAGCTGCACAGAGCCTTTATCTACAGAATTTAGAGAAGGGCTAATATCTCATAAGAATGTGTGGTTATGAAAACCACCGTTTACATATCATTATCATTATCAACCTGAAAATCTGACGAGGAGGATTCCCCGGCCTCTATATATCTTCTGCCTCTGGTTCAGGAACTGCTAGAAGAATACAGGTGAAAATATGATTTGGGCCTATTCCTCTTATGAAGTTGACCCACTGTAATTGACACAGACACACTGGCAATTTGATTAGCTCTTCCGGCTGCTCCAGGGTATTTGACCATAGCAACCTTATTGTCTGTTTCATGTACATAGCTCCACCTATTGGTGAGGTTTGAGAATAGCACACAGAGGAGAATAAACCCAGTTAAGACAATGTTTGAAATTAAGCTACTGAGCTACTAAATACCTAACAAGCCATGGTTTAACTGAACTGCACAACCTAAACTAATTAACCATTTCGGATCATTCAGCGGGAGCAACGCTACTTAATACATTTGTAAATGAATGACATGTTTGTGAAGCAATGCAAGGCAATTTGGTTGTACGTTTTTCATGACGTTTCTTCCTTCTCGTGCTTCTATGTCAGCTTGTGTATGTGTGAGAGCACACACAATGGGTTAGATGCAGATAAGGGGGAGTAAATGCATGTGTCTGCTCCCAGTGTGCGTGTGTTAGGGAGTGTGCAGGTGCCACTAAAAGTAGTCTGTCCTGTTATTACAAAGAGAACCGATAAGAGCCTCTTGAAACACTTGAGATAAGCACATTGGCTTAAGTGCACCGACATTGTCACCAAACATGCAAGGCATAGGAATTCAAGTCAAGAAAAATGGGAACAACACACACACACACACACACACACACACACACACACACACGCGTAAAACAAATGTGCTCGGTAGAGAAACATAGTATTACATGAAGTAAAAATTACTGTACGTCAATTCATCAAGATACATAATAAAAGGTGTCAAACATCAAAGGCTCTCTGATCAGAGCTCATTCTTGAGCAAGACACCAATAACCTCATTTATCATCTTTGTCTGAGCGGAGAGCAAAAGAGTGAAGCAAGACAAGAGAGAGAAGAGGAGACCAAAGAGAGTATTGAGACTTAAAGGCAGAAAAAAATTGAGGAAATTAAAATGAATGTAGTGTAATACATGATACAAGAAGAGAT
Source organism: Microctenopoma steveboyesi (assembly GCA_032359275.1). Lineage (NCBI taxonomy): Eukaryota > Metazoa > Chordata > Actinopteri > Anabantiformes > Anabantidae > Microctenopoma > Microctenopoma steveboyesi. The sequence goes on from JAUMHF010000024.1 coordinate 11,145,935, forward strand.
CAACAGAAAAGACAAAAACTGGTTGTGTATAAGTTAAGTTAGTGGAGCCAAATCAGATATAATTAATAACAAGCAGCAACAGGGTTTTTAAACACCTCTGTTTGTGGTGAGCCACCACCTGGACTGAGCCCTAACCCCTGAGGCTCACTGAGCTGAGCATGCTCAGTCAGAGCTTCACACACCTGCATTCACCAGAAATGTGCACAAAACACTATCTCTCCCTCCATCGTATTATTTTTTATTATTATCTGTATTTATTGTCTGAACCTCTCACCTTTATTTGACCTCATGAGACTTCTAGCACATCCCTCACTTCAGTCCAGATTTATTGCCGTTTATCATTTTATTAACATGGGAAACATTTTTTGGGGGAGATCATATTACTAATTTCTATCCAAATAATGCTCGTAACAGGACATCTTTAAAGTTTATGTGGCTTGTGATCAAATGGTTTTTATATATCCCCAGGCTCTTGTATTCTCCAAATTGCTTCAATAAATAACTTGTAAGTCTAATTATGCAGCAATTAATTGCAGCCAACATGGAATGCTCATCAATCTTGGAACTTGAAAAAGTCTTTCCAGCACAGCCTGGCAGTCCAAATAAGAAATTTGATTAGATTTTGCAGGCACGTATGGGATTGTGTGTGTGTGCCAGTTTGTCATTATGTGTGCATGTGAGTGTGACTGTGTGTGCGTGTGTGAACATGTGCAAGCGGAGGTTACAGCCAGATCACAGAAAACAGAAAGCTCCATCCCAGAAGCTCTGCAGTCTGCTCTCACTGCTGTCTCGTCCAGTTGCTATGGCAGCAGCAGTGAAGGCTGTATCCATGGCCAAAGGAGGAAGCTGGCATCCCCCAGTAACCGACGTCCCACCCCTCCTCTCTCTTCGTCTCCCCTCGTCAGGCTCCTGACCCGCTGGTGAACCTGCCTCGGGGTCGGAGGTCAATGGCTCAGAGCTGCCGAGTGACAGTGAGGGATGATGAGGGAGAGAATGAGAAAGAGAGGAGTTACACCACACACATGGGGAGGAGAGATGAGAAAATGAAAAGATGAGACCAAATTTGATTACTATCAAGGGGTGGGGGTGAGGGTGGCGATTCTGCATTTTAGAAAATGGCTGCTGTTTCGCCGAGTGTCTTTAAAATGGAGGTTGGATGCAGATTCTGTTGAATGGTCTTGTCCTATACTTTTGTTTGTTTACTGTGTATTTTATTATTAATGTGTATGGGTTTGTATTGAGGAGTGTAAGGGACAAGACATTGGTCATTTAAGAAGGGGGGGCGGAGGTTGATGGATTCTCAATCACTTCCACGTTTTGTTTATTGATATTGTGTGTGTGTGTGTGTGTGTGTGTGTGTGTGTGCGCGTGGGTGTGAGATGCACAGAATCACAAGAGAAAGTGTTACTCTCTTTGACTGGGTACAAGCCACCAGAGGAGGGTGAAGGTATGTGTGAATAGAGTTAGCTGTGTATTTAGTAAGTAGTCAAAGGAGTTGATATGGTCGAGCGGGGTCAAGTGAGTTGACCCCTGACATGACTGCCTGTGAGAGGTCAGACAGTCCTACCTCAGAACATGACTTCCTCACCAAGAGTTCTGTGCATTCATAGCCTGTAGAAATATGCAGTTGTTCATCAGTCACTTGCAGTTCCTAAGCAAAGATTTGTTTACCTACTCAACAACGAGTGGTGGTTTTCATTATTGTGGATTTTTTATTAAATTTTATTCAAATTGAGCAATATTCACTTACTCGGATCCGAAAGAAGAAGGTTCTATAACAAAAGTGGTGTCAAGAAGGAGGAGCAGAGGAAATGGCGACATCACCCTGTCACCATCCCACCGCATACAGACACACTCCACCTGTAATGTTACAGCCTGTTATAATACATTATCATCAACTGTGCTGCCAGTATGAACCAGGAAATCAGCCACTACTGTCTGAGAGAAGCACCACGGTACCTTTGGAGAACACAGGGGCTCCTTCACATACTGCGAGGATAACATTACCCCCTAGTGACTAATGCCTGTAAATGCAGTCTGAAACTCATGAGTGAATGTCAACAGCCATCAGCACAGACAGTCACCACCATCCATGACACTCACGGTCTAAACTGTAGCTGTAGAGAAGAGCCTATAACATGTTGCATGTTAAATGTGTCCCATGCAAATGTAGAATCAGACATGAATGTATATCACAAACTATCTTTGTCACCTTTGTGGGCTGGTGATGAGTGCAGGAGCCAGTCCGTTAGCACTGTAAACCAGAGGCCCACACAGCAGCCCAGAGGGCAGAGTAGAGTGTGTATGTTTGTTTTCCACACACAGACGCCCACATGCTCGGGGCACTATGCAGACACTTTGCGCACTCTCTCTTGTTGTTGCATTCTTTTTCTTCTGTGTGTTCTCCAGATGTCGTGTCCTCTTCGTCACCCCGTTCCCTCGCTCCGCTCCACTCGGTTCCCCCGCCCGGAGACTTGTCACAGCCCCTAACCGCATCAGGAGCACTGCTAGATTGGATATACATGATCTGTCCATCCATCAATGGGGAGAGAGAGAGAGCGAAGGAGAGAGAAATGGTAGTCTATCTGTGAAGAGTGTGATAGAGACGCGAGAAGAAGGAGAAAATTGGGATGGAGTGTCAATTGCAAATATAAATCTCACCCACTAAAGAAAAAATATTAAAAGCCAGACATAAGCAGAAACATATTAAAATACATTTTAACACATACAGGTACCACGCTTATAATGAGGTTCACGTATAGTACTAGCACATATAAATAGTATGTACTAGTACTATGTTCTGGCAGACCTGGCAGATCTGTGTTGCCAGTAAAAGGTGCCCATAAAAAACTGTTTCCATGTCATGTGTGTGTCACCTGTTCCTCTCTACTGAGGAATCAGCTGGCGATGCTGAATCCATTTTTCATGTTGCGAACAGACTCAGCTTAAACATGTGTGTTATGGCCCCTGTGAACTTTGTTGCAAAGTGGAGACACATACATAGTTGAAGCCTGTGTTATCTTCAGGTGTTCCAGCATGCCAAGATTAGTTCTTGTTGCAGACCATATGAATCAAGCACAGTTGAAACGATGAGGTTTGAGAATTTGCCTTGTGGTTCCAAGTGTGGTTTGGATGTAAGCTGTTTATGACAGTTGTAATGATATTTGACACATTAGATGTTGACACTTTCATTATTATCATATTATACATGATCAGAGTCTATTCAATTTTCCCACAGCCTTTGATACCAAGCATGAGAACAATAACTCTTGAAAGATTAACGTGTCATCTGTAAGAGTTCGGTTTCAAACGACACTCATTTCTTTTTGTCAAATAAATAAATCTCAGTGTAAAACACCACATCCTACAGCAATAAAAACAAAACCGATCCTACCATTTCTACCCGCTTATTGTACCTGCAGACACTGTTTATTTGCCTGATGCTGAATACAGAGTATAGGCAGGGTTCAATCTGAGGTTGCCCTAACAGACCTTTATCTTGTGATATTAATCTATGTCTGCGCTTTTATCTTTTCCATACATTTCCAGGTGATGCAGTATCACAAGCACATCTGTACATCTCCTCCTTCCTCCCTCTGTCTCCTTACCTCTCCCCTCTCTCTCTCTCTCTCTCTCTCTCTGTTTTTCCTCACACCTTTACCTCTGCCTTCTCCTATCTTTCCTTCCATTTTCATACGGACACCCCCCTCCAACGCCTCTCTCTCTCCTACCATCTCTCTGTCCCCTCTCCTCTCTTTCTCTCTTTCTCTCTCTCTGCTGTGCTCTGATGAATTGCCTTCCCCTCCCGGTGAACTCGACCGATAATCCTGGGGAAGCAGTAAAAGACCATCGATCAGCCCTGCAGACAGGCCCACAAGCCACAGCACAGGAACAACACGCTAACAACAAGCCTCTGCACTTGGTTCTCAGCGTATGTATATATGTGCATGTATGTGTGAGCTCGCAGTGTGTCTGCACGAGCTTGTGTTTACATGCATGCATGTACAAACAAAAGGTGGCACACGGAACTGTCAGCTTGTGACAGTAGAAGTCTTGTTTTACTATACTGACTAGCGCATTCCTTTACATAAATGAGCCTCTTACGATAACAAGTCAATCACTGCTGGTTGTGTCTCATGTGCTGTGTTCAGCCGCATGTGTTACCAGCAAGCTTAGTCCATGCGGAAGAGTTTCTGTGTGCTTCCTCGTGTAATCTGCCCCCTGCGGTGTGTCACCCACTTGGAATGTGTGCATATGTGCTAGCATGGGTGTTTTTGCTTATGTATACTGTATCTGTAAGTGTGTCAGTGTCTGTGTGTTTGCCTCCTGAGCGCGTATGCTTGTCAGCATGTATGTCTAGCATTTGTATATGTATGCAGCACACACTGAGGCCATAAATCATCCGGCATTCTCCAGGCCCATCCTGAAGGAGAAGGGTAGAGAATGCACATGATCTTGGGCAAAGCTTGATGGCTGTGAAACTGACCAACTGATTGATTGAAACAATTAATTTTGCAGCCTGCTTTTATGGCTGAGAAGCCAAGCAATCATTAGTTTGCAACAAGCAAGTGAGGACAGCTGGATTGTTTTATAATTTCCACTGATACATAGCAAAGGACTTGCTACTGCTCCAAGCTAAGGATAATGATAAGCTACCGGCTATTGGTTTAAGTTATATGACATGATATGATAGCTTGGACTGTACAAAATCATATATGAAGTCCATTCATCTTCATCCTCCATTTTGCACACAAATATAAACCAGCCTGAGTGATTCAAGCACAAGGCAGCCAATGGTCATTATTCTATCCCCTTAAATATGACAAATGGAGGACTACTTCTATTGAATCCCATTCTTTACATGCCATATTACAACGTACTGCTGTTCACCATTGTGGAGGAGCTTGACCATAAAAAGCCAGTTGCTTGGAAAATAAATCTCCACTTTGACAACCAGTGAACTGCTTTTCATTGAGGAGGCTCACCATTCATACTTTATCTCCCTTTTTATTTTGGGGCTGTTTGTGAGTTGTCCTTCAGTGCCTTTCTCTCTGCTGCCTTTGTTCCTAATGTACTGGCAAGGCTGACTTCATTAAGCCCTGTATGCGGCAAACACATTTATGTCCTATTTTCATTTTTCCTATTTCATTTTGCTGTGATACTCCATAGCACTGCCACCAAAGCGGAAAATAAAGCCCCTGTCAGGCTTGAAGCCATTTGCTAGTTGTGAACAAGGTGACACCTTGTGGGCAAATCGAAGAACTGCAGCATCAGCTGAAACAGAAAATTAGGACCAGCCGACAGGCAGTACTGTACAAGGTTCAGGAACTTGTTCCTGTCAGAGAAGTAAACCGAAATTTTCAGCTTTTTAAACTGAGAGAAGAAGCAAGGTACACACACCACCTCACCAACCTCTAAAGACACCTGCAACAGGTATCTGAAGTATTTCTCAAGTATGAGAAGCTGCTTCAGGCCATGATTCTTCTAATACTTGGGAAATGACTTAATGTGAGGGTGTGAGTGAAGGTGTGCGGGTTCCCGTGTGTTTTCCTGAGAGTGAAACGCCACCACAGACATTGACAGATCGCAGGGGAATGTTCAATTGCAGGTTGTTGCGTCCTGCTGTCATTGGACTCATCCGTCACAGGGCAAGGCTAGCTGGGAGGCAGGAGGAGGCAGGAGTGAGGGGCGTCACTCCTCCCACAGATGATGATCACACCGGGGCTCCTGCCAAACAGGCTGCTGGCCCTGTCTTGCTCCTGTGGTCCCTTGGAATTCTTCTTCGCAGTCAGCTCTAGAGCAATAATCTTAAAGCTTTGATAGAACACACTGCGAAAGGTACGAACCAAAGAGGGATTTTCCCACTTATGCACACAGCTGCAGAATACACTGCGGCTGTGTGTCTTTATCTCTCCATCTTTTGGCCATGTTGCTGTGTTGACTGCAACAAATCTTTGCTGAGATTAATTTGACAGCTTGCGGGATTATTTTGGCTGAATGATGAGACATTTCTCGCTACGAATGCCACACACACACACAGATTCTCTTTTCAGAGATGAGTCAATACGGAGCCCTGCAGGAATATAACTGATCTGACCTGCTTTCCCTCTCTCTCCCTTCAAGTTAGCCCTGCTCGTCTTGCACTCCGGTAACCTTTCTCGTGTCTTTCCCAGCTAACCATTACTTCCTCATCGTTCCTTTCTCATTGGTTTCTTCTTCATGCAAAACAAATCTGCTGTCACACTTGCACAAGACTGTGCTTTCACATGTGCACCCTCTACAGTTATGCCTGGGAAGTGCCTTTGTTGTTACACAAGAAAAGATACAAACAGGAAGGCCAATTACAGCCCAGCAGTCATCTATCTGTCAGCCATTTGACAGGAACATAGCACAGCCAAATATATGACTGCCCCATAAATCACAGCATCTCACTCTAACTAGCCTGTCTTGTGTGAGTAATTAGTGGTATCATGCAGAAGCATTTCAGCGTCCCAAAATACCATTAGATCATTTTACTTTTGATTTTCAGTCACTTTACTCTAAAACCCACACACTCAAGTACCCAAATGTTCCTGAAAATTAGATGCATAAAACTGATTTAGGAGGCACTCAGGAAATCGATCATGCAACAGAATCGTTTAATGTTTAAGGAAAAGTCTGATGATTTGTGGATGTTGAAATAGAGTTCATATTCCACATTTAAAGATTAAAAAGAGGACCTTGTATTTTCATAGTGAGCCCTAACCACCTCATACCCCCTTGCAGCAGTCCCACCCTGAGAGCTCCATTGCTATTGCAGATGCTTTATGACGGGCAATTTAGCTTCAGCTGCTATCTGAGCCATCTCAGGAATGGATGCGCTTAGAATCAAGTGCAATAAAGCAGAGAGGGAAGTTGAGAAAAAGAAGAGGGGGAGACAGAAAATAAAGAGACAACAAGCTCGCCTGGACAGCTCCTCCAGACAAAAGGTTTGGGGGTAGGGTGCCCTGTGGTGGACACAAACACAAACGCTGGTTTCCCAGGCACTCAGCTAGACAGTAGTGAAGCAGCATACGTGATAGGTTTCACAGGAGCTCCCAAACAAGGCCAAACATACAGTATGTGAATTAATTTCGTTTTCATGGAAATCTAAATGCGTTAAAGTATGTTTATTTGGGTCTATATATTTCTCTGTGTGTATATGACTGCATGTAAAAGAAATGTGGTTCTGAACACTAGCTGGGCTTTGTTGAGTCTGCTGAGCTCCAGGAAATCTCCTGAGACAGGGAGACAGATTTACACCCTTCCCCCTGAGAAGGCTTTACAGCCTGGGACCCAGCAAAGCAATGGAAGGGCCAAGAGCACCGAGTGAAGAGCAGGGTGATGAGACAGAGAGGGCGAGGAGAGGAGAGAAGCAAAGGATAAAGGGAGAGAGGAAGGATGAAATATGGCAGAGATTGGGAGGGGCGAGGGGGCGAGGGGGCTCGCGATATCGATGGAATGCAGCATGGATGCTATTTGCTTGCTGCCCTTCGCTTCTACTCACATACACCCTTTCTCTTGTACCTTGTGTCTCTGACTCTCAATTTATCCCTCCGTCTCCTACACACACACTCATGCATAGACACACATGCACAAAGAGAGGCCATAAATCTGTGAGTGCTGCTGGAATAGAGACACCTAAGACAGCCCTGTGCTGTGTTTGGAGAGAATGCAGATGTACCTGCCTCCAGCACATCATCCTCTGTCCCTCTTCCTCTCCTTCATCCTGCTCCTCTCCGCCTCTTATTTTTTATCCTTTGAATCTCTCTCTAGAATTATCTGTCTCACGTTCCTAACCCCTTTCAACTTTAACTCAACTCATCTCTCCTCCACCCTCCACTCCCTTTTTTACTTTGGTCTCACTTTAAGGGCTGATGCTCTTCCACTTAGAGAGAACAAAACGCTCCGGCTGAGGCCCATGCCATTGTTGTGCTGAGACAACGTGAAGCCAGAGGACTGACAACCGAGCGAACAGAAGGGGAGACACGGCTCACACTACTGGCGGCACCTTGTGGGGGAATAACGGTAACAAATACTGGGTCTATGCAACCTGTTTGCTGCAGTTCCTCTGTCTGAGAGTCAGAATCCATCATCCAGTGACAGGCCTAACTACCTGCTGAGTGATACCTGATGTCCTCAGATGGGCTACATTCCCAGCTATCCACCTCTACATGATATGTCTGGGATTAAGACAGACATGGATCATCACAAAAGAAACAGGAAAAGTCTGAGTAGGTTTCATGTTTGTTCACTGTAATGTATAATGGAGACGACAGGTGCAGGTATTGAGGGGATCTTTAAAAAGTATCTTTGTTAGGCAGACAGCATAATAACTATGACTATATCTAGTGTCGCAACCCATCTGCACCAGTCGTGATGGCCTCCAGACAAAACAGACCTGAAAAATGCACGCGCGCACCCTCGCGCACATTCACGAGAGGACATGTCACCCATGCCTTTACATCATCACAACCCAACCTCACATGGCTTCCCAGAAAAAACAAGTTTTCAAACACAGGCACACTCACGTAAACACACACCGTGGCCTACGTGACCTGATTTACAGGGAAGTAAACGGTTTAAGCTGCACATCTCACACCAACACCTAAACATCTGACAGGCCTCTCATAAATAAGGCTGGCCAGAGACTCCTTTATAATTTACACCTCGGCTATCTCCTAAGCTAACATGTAACAGATTTCCAGTCCATATTTCACCACCCAGAGCTGACCACTAGCTGAAAAAGTTAGTCCAGCAAAAGGGGGTAGGGAAACTTCAAAAGCTTGTGAGAAAGCTTTGGATTCTGGGACGTGGTGTTGGGATTGAAGTTTTCTGGGCCTGGAGTAACATGTGAGCATGTGTGTGGTGGGGGCTCGTGCATGTGAATGACCCTGGCCTGGGGCGTAACCTAGCCTAGCCACGGCCCAGCTCAGATCAAGTGAATCAGGAGTTCCACTTCATCCGCCATAAATCGCCCTGTCTTTGTCTGTGCTCTCTTTCACTGGCTGAAACTTATCCTCTTCCATTAAGAGTGATGGATCAGCAGCTCTCAGGGCGTAAGAGACTCTGAGGTTACAGGTCCTTGCAAAGATTGTACTTTACACTGCAGATCTGAAAGAAATATACACACACTGATATGTCCACATACGCCCCTACACCAAAAAGACAACACTGGACATGTAATAAATTTCAAGCAGACAAAGAGGGAAAAAATGAAGTTGTTTGATGTTGAAACACTTTCATAGCAGCTGACATGTATCTGCACTATTAATTCCTTTTAGCATGGGCAAGAAAAATGGTGTATCTTTAATGTTTTTGGTTGCAGCCTGATGGTTTTTAATTATCAGGTACCTCCCTAGGATTCAACAGCATCTATGCTCCCTCTGGTGGCTGCTACCTGTCACGATTATTCTGTTTTTACTCTGAGTTACCTACAGCAAGTCTGTCTTTTTAAAAGCAATTCACTATGATAACATTTTCTGTGTCAATCATACGCAAAATGTTAAATTAATGTTTAAAGCAACCAACAAAGTCAATAATTACTGTTTATTGTAATCACCATAACTTTAAAATGATAGACTACAGTCACAATAACATGCATTATATCTCTATAAAAACAGGTAAACAGAACACAAGGAGTTTTTTTTTCCGTGTGCTGTAGGTATAAGACTAATTTTCCCACAGCATGAGAGAGATAATAATTTGGCAAGAGATGTTACACAACATCTCCACATGTTACGACAACCACCTCAGATCAGCAGCTGTGTGTGGTGTGAGTGGGTGTGTTTACTTTAAAATTGTTTAACAGTGACAAGTGAAATGTGTTTTGCTGTGTTTTAGTTGTGGGAAAGATTCATAGATTTAATATAATCACAGATATTTTAAAATGCTAAAAAATCCTTAATATAAATGGGACTGTTTTGGCATGAAAAGAAAGCAGACCTTGCCCAGAAATTAGGCTGGAGTGGATTTATTGCTCTGTAAGCTGCAATGACACTTAGTTCAGCCGAAAAATACGAAGACAGTAAACTCTATCCCGTTGAAATGTTGTAACAATTGAGCTCAGGCTACATCTCCGCAACAAAAGCAATTATATATTATAAATAATTTTATTTTAAGCTCGAGCACTGCTATATCAGACTGCAGCTGCATGGCCTGCTGACTGATGTTGCCCTCAGGTGGTGAATGCATAAAACAGCAGCAGTGAATGTGAAGTCCATCAGCCAGCTGAAAGATTCACTACTGGTGCTTTCATCTGCTCGCTTGTATAGTACCCCATTTGTGTTTGAATGAATCGTGTTTTTGATTTAGACTTTGTGTGTGTGTGTGTGTGTGTGCGCGCGCGCCAGTGTGCCGCACATGCGCCGTGTTCGCATGAGCGGTGGCCTTTGTCTAGGAATGTCGGCCCCGTGCGCTTGCGCCTTGCTCCACCGGACAGCAAAGGCACATAAAGCCGGGTAAATTGCAGCAGGGCAATAAAATGGCAATAAAATGACAACAACAGTGCATTAATCCATCACCAGGGAGCGCTGAAGGTACTGTAAAGAGCTCTGGCTGGAGTCGGGAATGATTTCTAGGGTTTATCAGCTCAGCAGCTGCCGCGCTCATTCAGCATGCCAGGGGGCAGTGAGGAGCTGGGAATGGCTGATTCTTTCTCTCTGTGGATTAGAAAGATGCAGCAACTTTATATTGTATGGGAAAGCTTGTTTTAATTAGAAGACAGAATTATTAAAGTGAATAAACCTCGAACTGGAAAGAGCTTGACAGAAATCCCCAGCTCCCTGCCTCTTTTAGCTCAGCCTTATTTGAAGCAGTATTTTCTGTGACATGTTCTCACAAGGAGGCAGAGCTTCACAGATGTAGCACCACAGCCCCTCCAGCAAGCAGCCTCCCATCCGGCTCCCCGTGGCTCCGGGAGAAAGAGAGCTTTATTCAGGAGCACCTGGATTTATGTGGGGGAACCAGAAGCAGCAGGTGATGGAAACGGCTGGCCCAGTAGGTTGGCTGTGGCCAGGGGGTTCTGGCAAAGTAGTAAGTGGGCCCAGTGGGTCACACTGTCATTTCCTGTTTCTCTACCCTTTTACTCTCGTTTTAACGTTATTCTATCCCAGGCTGCCTTCATCTACAGCCCTGCCTTCCTGCCAGAATCGCTTCCTCCAATAGGAAACAGATGAGCAGCTCTGAGTCTGAGGTGGCTGAGCTTTGCCCTTCCCATCACTAAGGCAGCACATCTGACATACATTTTCACATAGTTATGGCTAAAATATGCCTTTTAAAGATGTCATTTTGAAGAAATGCAGCCTCTCTAACAAAAAAAAATCAAAGGTTACCTTCTTGAACAGTTAACATCTACACGAAATGCTCTATTTGAACAAGATTGTTTATGTTGTATAAAGGTGAAATCATTTTCTTCAGGTTTCAACTTGGCTTTGGTTACCTGGCTTGCCGGTGATAATGAGCCTTTGATTTTGCACCTGAGTCTTAATGTTTGTGGCTGCTCACATGGCAACAAATTGAGGAACACACATACACACAGCAACGTATGACGGAAAGTCTGTGGTGTAAACATTTAGACCTCCTTTTCCCAAGATGAAACCACCAGCCAGTTTGCCTTCAGCCATTCCACAGAAATAGCATTCTAAACTGAACCAGGTGTGTACATGCCACAGAGAGAGGTCAAAAGTGGAAACACATGATCCACCCTTTCTTTTTCATCTTCCTTTCCTGCTCTTCTTCGGCTAATAACCATTGCATGGTAAAAGAAAATGCTCAGTGATAAAACGGATCATTAAAAAGTCCCAATAATGCTTATGTAATGTGTAGTTCAGCGCATGGCCGACAGATTTCAAAGTAAGGCACCACAAGTGTAATAAAACGATAGAGGCTGGAGAGAGAAAGACAGAGAGAGACAGAATCAGAACAAATGGCCGGTCAGGTAAAGTGGGAGACCCGGCGCACAGAGCAGGGGAATAGAAGTAGGAGGTGTCTGTGTCTGGTGGAAAGACATCTGTTTGGTCTGCTCTGCTTCCCAGATTCTCCCACGTTTACTGGACCCCTTCCATGCCGCTTCGCCTGCGTTTATTTCTGGCCAGCAGTTGAGATGAAGGACTCCGTGTTTAGACATGAGCTGTTTGGATAAATTGGCTCGTCTGTGTTACAGATCCTGTAAGAAGGGTCCTGCATCACTCACCCTCAGAAGTATGACACCTAAGGCACATTATGCTTCACAGAGATTTAACCATGAATCAGCACGCAGACCATCCTCCTCTATTGCGCAGAGTTTTATTACAAATGTGTTTACTGCTAATCAGTGTAATGGACTAAATTGTGAGCACTTAAATGTGTGTTTAACGTATATATCCTGTGGGCCGAGGGAGATGACAGGGCCCTTACAAAGATGGTGGCTGTAATATTAAATTATAAAACCTATTGAGGAATCTGTCAAAAACCCCTTTATCCTGTGAAGTAACATTTCTGCCTCCTTTTATGTGTTGGATTTGTTATGCAACGTTTCTTTATAAAGTATTTATCAGGGCTTTATAAGCTCCTAAAATGATAATGGGGAGCCGCCTCCAGCAGGAGAAGATGTTGTTGAAAGCTTTCTATTTTGAGGCCTGGAGGAGCCAGGCAGCACTTTAAGTTCTGCCAGAACTACTCCTTGTGGATCAGTTTATTCTGACTTCAACATCTTCTGTTGAAATAAATACCAGCACAGAAAATCCTGGGGATTTCATGCCCTCTCTGCACTCTAAACCTTGAGGGAAATAGAAGGACCTGAAACTTTATGTTCAGTTGATATCCTACAATTAAAATGTGAGATGTGTATATTTCTGCTGTAGACAGATTTTTTTTTCCCTCTTCTGCCAAAATGAGATTGTCCCAGCTAGACGTCTCTCACTCAGAAATACACTTTTAAATGCTGGACCTGAAGCATATAATACTCCACATTCACATACAGTGTAACATTAGATAGTTTATGGCACTGTATTATGTGGAGCCTGGCTATGGCTGGGAGCACAGTGAGGAGAATGTTGTGGTCCGCGGTGGGTCAAAGAGGGCTCAGGGCTAGCAGAAAGCCAGCCTCTGTACGTGTCTGCTCCGACTGTTAATGGATTAACGCTTACCACACGTTCAGCCGGACTGGGAAACTCAAGATGACTTTTAACGTGAAAGGCCGCCAATAAGTCGCCAACATAAATTCAGGGACACATGCTGTCTGAAGCAGTGCGGCACTCAGGCGTGTTTCCTGTGTGAGGCCGTGGCGGAGGGACTGTGTGATGGAGAATGGGGGAGCAGGTGGGCTCTGCGTTGGCTGACCTTGCCTCTCAAGCCCCGCAAGATATGATCAGAATATGCTGGCAGCTGTGGCCTTGCTTTATAACACCCAAGGTATCATGTAAAGCAGGTACACTACTGCAGTTGTTCACATACAGACTGTCTCACCAGTCTGTATAACACTACATGCTCATCCAAGTCAGAACACTTTGTAGTCTCTATACAGTGTTTTAAAATCAGTCCCCGCTGATTTAGCATTTCCCCACCAAAACAGAAGCCCGTTCTGTGACATAATTTTTCTCTTAATTGCTTTAAGCGGTTAACTTAGGCTTGTCTAATGAGAATTTCCACATGGCAAAGAGAGCTGCAGTGGTAGTGCTCAGACACTGTGCAGTGACAGCCCCAATTGCTATGTGTAATTTAGCAGCAGGGGACAATGAGCTCATCTTTCAGGAGAGAATATACTCTCAATTTAAAATCAATCAAGATGCATTTGTTTTTATTAGAACCTCCACTTAAGCTTTGCTGTAAATAAGAGCTAGTTTTGAAGAGCACAATTGTTGTCTGCCTGCATGGGGGGTCATTTTAAATCCACTGATGGATTCACAGCACATTTCACTGCACAGTTTCACACACATTTTGACACTAATACATCCCATTTTTCCTAATCATTTTGCTGCTGCACTGCAAGTAATTAGGTCTAATTATGTTGGTGGATGATTTCTAGCCATTTATTGAAGAACTGACTAACAAGCAATCATTAGCAGCAGCATGGTTTTAAATACTTGAAAGAAAAACAAGCGACACATGCAAGGACAGAAAACTTATGGTGCTAGTTGCAATCCAATTATATTCTAGTGAATAAAACACTGTGCTGTGCTTTTCTATGATTTTCTGTCTCCAACCACCAAGGACTTACTTAATGCCTTCAATCTTTTCTGCTCTCTCTTCTCTGTAAATTAATTTATGGTCTAATTACAGGACAAGCCTCCAGATATGAAGGAACACAAATCACTGGTCCTTACCAGATGGCAGAAAAACGGCACAGGATAATTGAAAATCTAGAAGTGGATCAATATTTAGAAGCCCAAGGTTACATAAAATATGACATTACTATTAACATGAAAATATGATGCATTATATCCACAGGCAAATTGACTTCTGTTATTTGATCCCCTTCTGGGATCGAGGCCTTGACGTGGCAGAAGGGCTTGCGTGGTCTAGTGATCCTCAGAGCTATGTTGTCGGGA
>JAUMHF010000024.1:11160580-11203489 GCA_032359275.1 Microctenopoma steveboyesi
CCCTACTTAGGCTACTGCCCCCGCGACCCGACCCCGGACCAAGCGGAAGATAATGGATGGATGGATGGATGGATGGACTACTGATTGAAATGCATCCAGTGCTGGCCTCCAAAAAAACAACTAGCTTTAAAGCGCCACATGTCTGCTCCTAATAATAATACTGGTACACCCCTAGCATATGAAAAATGTATGGTTGCAGTCCGATGTGCATCCCTCCAGCCATAAGTGCACACTTTGAGCATGCACATGTTGCACGGTGGTGTGTGTGGATCAGGTCTGCAGCTCCTCTTTCTAACAGAATGTACCATGAAGGCTCAGACCCCACTGTATCACAGACTACCTCTGCCTCACCCCACCTTTCTCTAGCATTTACCTCTGGCCAGTTAAAAATTATATCAGCTCATGGAGGGCAAGCATTAGCATTTGCATTTTATTGGAAGCACAGAGATTTAGAGCAGAGGATATATCAGCTCTGAGCAGACAGAATTAGTTAACAATGCATTACCTGCCTTTTATGGCAGCTATAACTCTTTCCCCTTGTGGGAAGAGGAGATGAAGGGAGGAGTTGCGGGGTGGGTGATGGGGGAACACAGCCAGCAGGGTTGGTAGTGAGAGTTGTGGTGCAGTGGAGGGGGGCCTTTGGAACGAAGAAGCTTCGTCTGTGGCGCTTTACTGCACATTAAGTGTGATACCCAACCAAATTAGAGCATTGCATCGCTATCACCTTCACACAGAGCAGTGCGCTGAGCTGAGAGTTGGTGCACCAGTCATAACTGCGGACCTTTTTTAACTGGGTGCAACAAGGAAACCGTGATACAGCTGCTGAGCAGCTGTGACTGAAAGAAAGGCCACATCAATTTCATCGGCTTCTGTGATACATGTGATTTACAGCACTTAGAGAAATTTGTCACAGCTTCTCTGAGACAGTAATTTGAAACTATGATTTCATTTTTTTGTTGTTTTTGTTTTATTTTATTCACAAGGCAACAGTGTGTTGCTGCATGTGTGCTATTTATTTGTTTGTTGTTTCAGCAATATCCTTGAACAAGCTGTGTAGGGCTGATGAGGCCCACTGCAGCAGTCCCGTCCCTCACCACTACTTCACAGTAGCTCCCCTGACCCTCGTTTGGTGTAATGCGTTCCAAAGCGACCCACCTCTGCCGTGACAAATACCCTGTGGAACACATTTGCAATAGAAGTTGTTCGTTCAGGAGGAAAGAGTGCAGAAGGTTGCTTCGAATTAATAAATATAATATAACCAGAATTGTAGTTATATTTTAATACACAGTCCATATAAATACAAAATAGATTTTAGTATTATCAGTTACAGAAAATAATATTATTTTTGTCATAATACATTATGCACATGTCAAATAATACTAACTAACTAGAATCATTCTGAAAAAATCCTGAGACTTGTATTTTAACAAAGCTTCCCATTGTGTCTGCCACACATACAGCACATACCTCTTTTGAGCAAAAGCAGATTTTCCTCATTTATATTTTTTAGCTTTGATGAAGCCTCACTCTGCACGCCTGTTGACCATGTACCACAAATGCTTCTACATCTGTATTAGCCACACACATCACAGACAGAGCTCCCATGAGTGCCACTGTGGCTTTACCAACCAAACCTAGTGGCCTGGGTTTGTCAGCAGGCAGCTCCAGGTTCCATAAAACAGCCTGCTGCTCGCTCCTTTTGCCTAGCTTAATGGTCCCAGGGGCTGGAAATTTACTAGTGACCTTTGCATTCCATTTGGAGAGTAAAAGCCTTTTTGCAAGGAAAATTCCATCACTTTAGACGTAGCTGAGCAGCACTGTGTGTGTGTGTGTGTGTGTGTGTGTGTGTGTGTATGTGTGTCTGTCAGAGAAAGAGAGACTTAAAAGGGAGCAAGAAAGAAAAAGAGGGTGGTGAGTTAAGAACAGGGATTAGACTGAATATTAACTGCAGTGTGTTACTGATATTGCAGTAAGTCCTCAACATATATTTTTATATGAGAAACAACCCATCCTTTTCATATATAACCAGTTAAAAATGTGTGAGTTTTTGTTGTGGTCAGAATGTGACAAAATGCATTGTGCTTACAATGCTTATGTGTGTAGTGTAGTCTGCTTTCTCGTTGTGTTCTTCTTTGAGTTACAGTCAATTGAGGTATTTGAAAAAATTACTTTTGTACTTATACCGATTTTTTATGACTGCACTGTAACATGCCTAACATCTTCCTTATGGATTTAAACCATGCATGGACCTGGAACCTTTAACGTCTATCACCCTTCAGAATTTAACATTACTATCAAATTAGATCTAAACTGATGATTTTAAGTTAATTAAAAACATCTGAAAAATTCTTATATTTATTCATATATGTGTTCTACATACATTTAGAATTCTTCCAACATCAGTAGGAATTCGGTGAAATAAACCTGGGTAGTTAGTGTGGGTCATCCAACGTCAAAGACACACAAAGTGACTCAGAGCCCAATTCAAGACTGAGATTAAGATGCAGTGTCACTCGGTGTGTTAAGCTCCCTAAGCGATGCCAAACAATCTGTAAATGCTGCTGTGAAAACACTAATATACAGTATGAGTTGTTTCAATGACATTACAAGATAATTACTTCTCTAGCACTGTTGTTCAGTGTCGCCATCTGCTGGGCAACAAAATCCGGTACTCTTGAAAAAGGATCAACAAACAAAAGAGGTATTATTTCCTGTATAACAAATAATTAAGTGTTGCCTCAATTGTTTTTTTAACCTCACTATTAATGATTGATGATGATGATGATTTTATGATCAATTCTCATCCCATGTGTATATTTACATTTAAACTATTTTCTCTTAAAATTCTAGTCACATCCAAATAATGGCAGCTTTTACATTGTAAATGTTTATTAAAGGGTGCTACTGTACACATATTTGTAACACTTAATTCACACAAAAATTGGCTACTTTATAAAAGTTCTGCAGCAGCAAAAACGAGCAAAATTCAATGGTATGAAAAAACAAAACATTTTAATGAATGGAAATGACAAAATAAAAATAAAGTCACACCCCCAAAAAAACTTGAATAAGGTACTTTAGGTATGAAAGGGGGAAAATGCCAGTTTTCATTTGCGATACCCCCCACCCCCCACCAAAAAAACAAAACAAAAAAAACTGCTGTATGTAGTCACTAAACATTTTGTCGCCAAGAGCCAATACTGAAGCACAGCAGATCAAACTACATAAGAGGCACCCATCTTGTATAGGAATTTACTTTACTTTGCTTGCCAGGTATCAGAATTGTCCAAGAAAATGTTAGAATACTTCTAAGAACAAGCAAGTTACTCATAACAAAGCCCTGGATACTTATATTAGAATTGTTAAGTTGACTATCACAGACTCTACACAATTACAAAAACCCACAAGACAAATACCAATAAAACTAAAGGGTCATCAAAGACACTAGTCATACAGTCCAACAGTTATTTCTAATTTTAGCCACAAGGTGGCAGACCACAATTACTGGCGTGAATGCTGGTTTGTTACATGTGAATACAGCAAAGATTGTCTAAAAGTCTAACCTGGAAAGAAAGACTGGTCCAAAAACATAACACTGAATATTTAAAATTAAAAAAAAAAAAAAGTACAAAACTGAGGAAAATGTGTTTTATTTTCTTTGTATGGTGATAGCATAATGACATTTGAAAAACACCATATAAAGTTCAATGTTAAAGTATGGAAATTAGAGAAAATGACAATTTTAAAAGAGGGGGAAAAAACAACAACAAAACAATCACTACATTTAGAGACATAATTGGCAAGTGTCCTCTGCAAGCTTTTACATCGAGTACTTAAATCTGGGTCAACTGAAAAATCAACAAGATATAAACTTTTTAAAAAGGAAGTGATCATGCTGTCAAGAGAGTGCTGTGGTGGTTGCTTCCTGTACACTGATCTCCTGATCTTATCCTTAAAAGAGGAGCTCGACACAGCTTACACAGATGTCATCATCAAAAAGACATTGGGTTGTCCACCGGACTTTCAACAAACTCATTAACATGGCTTGTGTACCAATTCCAGCTCTCAAACCTGTGTTCTGAGTTTTGCACACATGGATGTGTCTACCTAAAAATGTGAAATAATAATAAAAAAAGGACAGAAAATGAATACAAAGACAGAACAGCAGAAACCCTCCCCAGTAGCGTGTCATCCATGTCCGCTACAGCTTCTCATCCTAACCGGTGGATCCTTCTCAGCAGCCTGGGCCTTTGTGCTCCAATGGGGAACAAAGATAACATGACTGTTGGCTCATCTTTGTGTTGTTGGATATGGGAAGGGGGGGGAAATGGGAGGTTTGGGTGTGAAAAATGTCTGACTCAAGGTTATCCCTGCAGTGGAGGAGGTCCTGTTTCCTCCTGAGGTGATGCACTCACGCACTGACAGCGTCCTTCTCCTTCTTGTCACTGTCTTCGTGCCAGGTGAGACGTTCCTCGTAGAAGGCTATGACAATCTGTGGGCACTTATGATTTGCCTCCTTAGCAAGCACGAGATCAGCCTCATCAGAGTCTTTCCTGCAGAAGATAAAGACCAGTGCTTTTAAATAATACCAGTTCAAAACTATTTCACTGCGGAACGAGCTAAAACAAATTTTGCAGACACACAAAAACGACAAAATAGTTTGTAAATAGTTTGCATCATAAAAATGTCTTATTTTTTGGGGGGGCTTTTTAATAGTAAAATAGCTTCTTACTGCTTATGAAGTGGACATGTTTTCATTGTGGCATTCCTATAATTTAAATTTATGATTAAAATCATAAATTACTCACTGCTATGCTATAACCATGACATATTTCTGATCCAGACAACACTCTGAAATGGTGTCTCAACAGGCATGAATGACGAGGTACTACATATATCCATTTAGCCAATATGTATTGACATAAAATTTAATGGTGTGCCTTAGTGTTTATATATGAACGAACAGCTAGGCTATTACTGATGCTAATAGGTAATTTCCCAGTAGCTATCTGGCATTGAGAGCTGCCGCTTTAAAGAGTGATACCATTAAACCTATAAACCAGACGCCAATACAAGACAAATACCAAGTACGCGATTAAACAGTATGACCGATGTGCTTGTGTCGTTATCAATGAGACAGGCAGGGAAAAAAAAAAAAAGGAAAAAGAAAACTTTACCCTAAAGGTTCACTACTGTAGTTTAAAATCACACTGCATTGATGTTAAATGACGATGTGCTACAGTTTTCCAACACAATTTCAATTTTATTTGTTTGCAAATTTTTCACACTTAAAAGATTCAGATCAAAAAATAAATAAAAAATGTAGAACCTGAGTAAACTGATTGCCCTAAATTAGTAACCACCTTAGCAAACCTACCAGATCCTATGTGAAAAACTAAAATCTAATTTTGTTTGATCATGTGAATCATATAAATGTGAAGAATATGCTACCAAAAATAATTAAATAAAAAAAACATTACCAGCATCTAAGTGTTTGTGGTAATTTTTAAGATAAGGGAGAAACTAAGATTTGCATGAAAATTTGGATATGAAAACTTACCACTTCATGAGAAACATTAGATCTCCACATGAGTCAGTTGCTCCAATGATCTTCTCTGGCTCAAGACCTCTTTCAAAGCCACGAGCAACTAGAACATCATCCTGAAATACAATAAAAGCAAAAATGTATGCTTAGTGCACAAAAAAAATGCATATATGAACTAGGTGTCTTTAATTATTCCTAAACTGCACCACAAGCAAAATTATGTCTTAAGTGTTTGAATTGCTTTTTTGGTAAACGTACACTTAATAACTACTTCATAATATAACAGTAAATCATGTCAATGTTAGAAACACATTAAAAGTCTTTTAGCACAAACTCTACTGATTTACCCTGCGTCTGCTGTGAGCCCCCCAAAAAATTGGGAAAGGTTTTATGCTAATCAAAAAAGAGCAAGTGATTTGAGAAAGCCCTCTGGAATGGACGGTTGAACCGTCATCAAGAAACCAAACAGGTCCAGTTGCTATTGGATAAACCTTTTGGAGATAACCATGACCTGGATGACTGAGAACCTTCACAGATATTTCTTTGAAATGAGATGAGAGCAACAGCCTTAGTTTGCACAGAGATGGGAGAGCCGCATCCTATTAATAACTATAATTTTTTTTAATCAAGAGCTAAGCTGCTGATTCTTCCTAAATTTAATAGATGCTTTTGACTTCTCACTGTGCAAGACACAAAGCTTGAAAAGGTTATTAATCTTACAACTAAGTTAAAATCCTGGCAGGAGAGTGGTATAGCACTATCGATTCAAATCCATGGGTTGGGTTTTCCTCAGGTGGCAGCTTGGTATAGATGGTGGAGACCTGAATAACGCGTTTGTGTTTGTTCAGGAGTTTAAACTTCCTGCAGACATGACATTCTTGATCCATTCTCATGGCAGATACATGGAGGATCCATTGTAATACCACGACATCTTAACAGACATTCAGCTCATGTTTCAAGTCAGTAGTGAGGGTTTTGCAGGAGGAGTACAGTATCACTTATGACAGAACGCTCCCTGCTCACTAACTGCTCAGCTTAGGGTCCTTCACTTCTATCTACTGTGGCTGCTTGTAGAAGTACCAACCTAGGTCTGCTAGGGGGGTAGAGTACAGAGAGACAAGGTACTGTTTGGAAAATAGGAGACTGCCAGTGTAGTACAGTGGTGTAGAGGTCAGGGCTGTCATCTCACAGTAACAAGGACCCAGATTTTAATCTACAGGACAGTCTGTTGCCTCTCTGTTCGGAGTCTCCATGTTCTTATTTTTAGGTTCTCTCCAGGTACTCCTGCTTCGTCCCACGGTCTAGACCTGAATTATGACTAAGTTGCCCATAGGTGGGCATGTGAATGGTTGTCTGTCTGGCACTGTGACATACTGGTGAGCTGTCCATGGTGCACCCTGTCTATTCGTGGTGGGTCTCAGCACTCTAGGGAAAGGTTGAATCACATATCTCCTACAAGGTTTACCTCGATACCGATTGTGTTCAGCCATAACTTCAACATTTAAAGTATCAAACAAGTCTACTACACTGAATTTTGACATACCTCTTTTTTCTTTTTGGGCTTACTTCCACCTTCCTCATCATCATCTGAGCTTCGCTTCTTTGAGCTACTGGACTCTTTGGAGCGACTCAAGGGGAGTGTGTTTGATTTGCTCCCACCGCTGCTTGCCGTGGAGCTCCCACCGCTGCTCTTCTTGTAGGTCTTCATGAATTCTGAAATAAGCTCAGGGCAATCCAGATTCTTCTCTGGCTCCCATGTATTGTGTTTACTGTGGAAAAATGAAAATACAGCTAGCCAGTGCCAATACGGTTATCTCTCTCTGTGAACATTGGTGATGAGAGATGTATTATGTTGATATTCAACTTAATTGTATAAACCGTACTAACTGTGCTGTAATTCTATGCTGTCACCATGTATTCATCATGGAAGCATATGAAGATAAAAAGCATAGATGTCTCACAGTTGAGAGCTAGGAAAATGACATGTCTCTGGGGATTTTGTGGTTGAAAAATAATAAAAGGATCACTGAGAGAAGGTATACAACTTACTCTGAATACCCTTTCCATTTCAGGAAGAACTCAACCCTGCCTTTCACCACCCTCCTGTCCAGCACCTTCTCCACAACATATTCTTCCTCGTCTGAGGATGAGGAGGCGTCTTCGCGAGACTTTTTGCCCATTGCAAAGTTTCCTGCCACTCTATGCTGTTGCAGGCCGATGGCACTTCCCTGCATAATAAGAAACGACAAACAAGCTAACGTTTAAAAGATAATGGACAATACTCTCCAAAGTTTAAGCTAATGTAAAAAAAAGTTAGGCACAAAGAAAGCCGGTATACATGAACGTAGGCC
Organism: Microctenopoma steveboyesi; assembly: GCA_032359275.1. Lineage (NCBI taxonomy): Eukaryota > Metazoa > Chordata > Actinopteri > Anabantiformes > Anabantidae > Microctenopoma > Microctenopoma steveboyesi. The sequence continues at coordinate 11,168,477 of JAUMHF010000024.1, forward strand.
AGTCTTTGACATCTTAGCTGAATGCTATTGTGTCAACGAAAGGGGTAATTTGATTGAATCCAATCTGTAGCCTGCATGACAAAAAGATGCGAAAGCTCAACCAATTAGCCGGTTAAACATCTATCGATAAGCGCCCACATCCAGAAACCCGAAAAGGTTTAATAACGATACAGAAACCTTTTAAGTGCACAAGTGAATAAAGATAAACGTGTCCGTGTTTGCTAAACGACAAGCTAACCAGTGAGTACGGAAAGCCAACTTGCTATAGCAGGTAGCCTTCAAGCTAACGCTCCAACGAGCGAACACCGGCTAACTTTGATACTGCAAACGTAGACGACTAGTTGCAGGAGCATGAATCGTAGTGGTGCGTAGCTCTAGTTCTTACCCTTTAGAGGTGTAGACCGTCCGTTTCGACCAGCTAACTGCGGCGCTAAAGTGTATCTTTTGAGGACCAGTAGTCTGTGACGCCACCGACGCTGCTAGTACTTTAGCATGTAGCCTGGATCACAAAAAGGTGCCGTGCGCTTGTCTGCGTAAAAAGCGCGCGTTAAACGCGCACAATGACTTGACCCACCCCTCGGTCAGCTGATTAGCTACACAAACACAACGAAAATGCTCTGCCTCTGTGGTTATAACGTAGTTTTACACAAGTTTGAGGAGCGTGTTTATTTTTACACGTGTCTCCACAGGAAGCCTATATTGTATATGAGTGTGTGTATGTTGTATATTATCTGAAAGTGAAATGGTAATGGCGTTACTACAGGAAGAAAGGCAGATATATTCCTCCACCGAACAGTCAAGGATCAGATGTCGTTTTATTGTGGTATTGTTTTGTGCTTTGACACCAGTGTTATTGATACTGAACTATACATCAGTAAACTCAGCCGTGTACTGACTTTACAGAATCGCATCAGAAACACGGTCTCTGTGAAAAATCTATTCACACCAAAAGTGTACCACAACCTTTTTTATCATAGCAAGATACCTGCCCACCGTCTGACTATTGGGTGTTACAGATGATTGATAGAATACGGACCAATAGAATTTTACGTTTTACTCACGACACACTGCAGCGGGAAGCGTTGGCCAATCACAGTGCGAACGAGATGTACTGTCTGCTATTTATGCTACCGTTGGGAAACGGGCAAGGCTCGTCTGACGGGGATCACCTCTATCTGGTTGCTTCACAAGGCGTCGTCATAGATTCATCTGCAACATGTCGAAAGACGTGAGTATTGCTTACTGGACTAATTTAACGACATATGCGGTACTTGAAAACGAAAGTTATGTTAAATTATTAGTGGCATTCTCGTTTAGTAAAGACAGCGATTTCATCAATGCCGTTGCAGCTATCATTGTAAGCCGCCATTTTATAGCAACTGGCCCTCGTGGCCTTTTGTTCAAGCGGTTAAGCATACACACATTTCAAGGTCTTAACCAAATGCCTATCGACTATAATCACACGGGAAATCTATTAACACAATTAAGGAGCAGATGCGTTATCGTTAACGTGTAGTTACAGTCAGAAACACTGACCGCTCGCTCCAACATTAATGGCGGCGTCACCTCCCATACCGTGCCCCATTTTTCTATGTGGGTTTTATCGGTTATTTTTCGTCTGGAAATGCGTATTAACACTCGCGATCTTTAATGTTTACAATCACATTATTTTTGAAGTCGCCAACAGCGGTAAATAAGGGGGTAAATATTGTGTTGCTAATTTGGGCTTTGTGTGTTTAGGTCCCACGTGAACCGGAGCAGCTCCGCAAGCTGTTTATTGGAGGTTTGAGCTTCGAGACCACAGACGAAAGCCTGCGAGCTCATTTCGAGCAATGGGGGAGCCTCACAGACTGTGTGGTAAGTCAGGTTTATTTGCTGCTTCCCGAATTTGAGTTTAAATTTCAGAAGAAAGTGTAGATCATCAGATTCCATACTAGGAGAGAGGAGCAGCTGATATTTGTAATTTGCTTTTAAGCAACATTTCTGCTCTCCTTTCCACTGTTGCATACATCTGGGAGTAATCTAACGCTTTTCCTTCAGGTCATGAGGGATCCCAACAGCAAGCGTTCCAGGGGCTTTGGCTTTGTTACATATTCTTCAGTACAGGAAGTCGACGCTGCCATGTCCGCACGTCCACACAAGGTGGACGGCAGAGTGGTGGAACCTAAACGAGCAGTTTCCAGAGAGGTATGTTTATTTGGGGACATGTCACCTGTTTTGTGTATCTGATAAGGATTTGGGTTGTTGGAGTTGACATCAATGTCTATGGCAGGACTCAAACCGACCAGGAGCCCACATAACTGTCAAAAAGATTTTTGTTGGGGGTATTAAGGAAGATACGGAAGAGTCGCACCTTCGAGATTACTTCCAGCAGTTTGGCAAAATCGAGGTCATTGATATAATGACTGATCGTAATACTGGGAAGAAGAGGGGTTTTGCTTTTGTCACCTTTGATGATCATGACTCGGTCGACAGGATTGTCAGTAAGTAGTGTCTTCTGATGCAATTGGTGTGACTTTTTTTTTTAACCTAACTGATTGGCTATATCATCCACCTTACAGTCCAGAAATACCACACAATCAACTCTCACAACTGTGAAGTGAGGAAGGCCCTCACAAGACAGGAAATGCAGAGTGCAGGAATGGGAATGAGAGGAGGTAAGTTTTATAACTCGACATTTGGCAACAACTGCCATGGTTGACGTTGAACTAATATTTTGTTTGTCCATCAAAGGCCGCAGCAGCAGCAGCGGTGGTGGTGGTGGAAGGCCCTATGACTATGACAGAGGTTTCAATCAGGGTAAGGCCTTTGACGCAAAGGTTGTACAATGCTGTACGTAACTGTGGTTTTTCTAGAATCTAACAGCTTTTGCTTCTCTTAGGTGGCAGGGGTAGATATGGAGATGGTCCCTACAATTGCAATGGTGGAGATGGTGGTAAATAGACTTCTTTTTTTATAAACTTATTTTGATTTATTAATGCTATGCAAATTTCTTAAATGTGGTTTATGTTCTAGGCTATGGGGGTGGTCCTGGTGGCCCAGGTGGACCGGGTGGATATAATAATGGTAACCGTGGTTATAACCAGGGTTACAACCAGGGTGGAGGCGGTGGCGGAGGTGGAGGCTATGGAGGAAATGGTTATGACAGCAATGGTTATGGTAAGTTATTTTTTTTTTGTTTTTTTTTAATATTGTTTGCCCTGGATTTCGATAACTGAGCCAACATATTATCCCCTCATAGGTAACTGTGGTGGTGGTGGAGGAGGTGGAGGTGGCGGCAACAGCTACAACAACATGGGCCACTATGACCCCCAGGCCTCCAACTTTGGCCCAATGAAGAACAACTTTGGTGGTGGTGGAGGAGGTGGTGGCAGGAACTTTGGTAAGTCTTTCAGCTAGTGAAGGCAGAATAGTGTACAGTTTCTGCAGGCCAATAAACTGATCCCCCACCTCCATTTCAGGTGGTTATGGAGGTGGATCAAACAATGGTGGATATGGCCGCCCAGGACGATTTTGAAATGCAAAATGGTAAGGGTCAGAAGACATGCCTACAAATCTGAATTGTCGTACAACCAGAGTTTGTAGTTGCAGGGATTCGTTAAGTGCAGATAATAATTAAAATCACTCTGGATCTCAGGTCATTCAAAGTCAGTGCACAGTTAACAATGTTGTTCCATATTGTTCAACAGGACTGAGTACTTAGGAGAGGAGAGCAAGGAGAGGAGAGCAAGCGAAGTGACAGGGCAGCTGCAGGTTTACCTCCTAAATCTGCTCAGCCAAACAGTTGTGGCAGGTTACAGCTGCTGCAAGAAGAGATGTACAGTAGATAAATCATGGAGGGTCTTCATTTAAACGTGTTTTTCTTTGTGATTGAATTTTTTTTATCGACGTGTATGTTTATGGAAAGCAAGCATTCCAATGAGGTTTTATGTAGATTTTTGTTTTAAGTCTGGTTTTATTTGTAACTGCATCAAGTCAAGCTGAAATAAACCATCTTTCGGATTTTTTTTAAAGTCTTGTTAGCCTCTTGAGTGGTTTGGGAAAGGGATGGTTCATTATGGGTTGAGCAATGAGGTGTGCAAATGCAGTCATCATAAAGAGCCCATGACACCTGAGTTCTGCAAAGATCATCTGGAGGATGCTAGCTTACATGCAAAGTCTTTGAGGCTAGCCATGGAAGCCAGCTGAGGGAGAGAAGTAGCAAACCATCGCCACGGTCATTGAAGCAGGGGAGAGTGAGAACAGAAGCCTGAGGCTAGCAGGCAGCAGCTACCAAAAGGCTTAAATGCTGTCTGTAGGTAAGACCAGACTTCTCAACTACTGATAGTATATCATGCTTTTGTCATGTAGCTGGTAGTGGATTGTATAGCCCAATAATGTAACATTTGTGCAAACAAATTGACTTGTGTTGAATTGGAGGTCTACCAATGTATTGCATGCTATTAAGACATTATTTGGAGAGTTTGCATTTTACTGATACTAGTTTCTGCTTTCTAGGTAACTCGACACATGTTTGCCAGAACCTGGATTCATTTCTGTGACAATGGCTAAATCAGGTACAATCAAATCCTGCACATATTTTTGGCATTTGTTTTTATAGATTTAACCCAATCTTGTTTTTCACAGCTCTGAGCAACCATACAAATCGTGATATATTTAAGTAATCACTGCTGTGCAGTTTTATTTTAATAACTTTTTAATAAAGTATTTTTTACAAGACATTTGTGGTTTCAATTAATTAAACAATGTGTTCTTGTCCTTGGTAACAAGAGGGAAGAAGTCAACAACATTAAACTTAGTCTTGTGTTGGCACAACCAGGCATTTTTACAAGCTGTAAAAAAGGATTAAAAGCAAAGATGGTCCCCAGATTCCTTAGCATTGCTCTCTCCTTTGCATAGATGTGTGAGGTACCAAGTAAATTTTACCATCGGGTGTCTGTTGCAATGAGTAATCATCCACAGAGTACGGTTGTCCATCCTCATCTCTCAAATGAGAAAACACATCTGCATAGAGGTCTGTAAGTCGACATTTAATAAAGGACAGGCTTCGCTGGAACTCCAGTCTTTCCTGTACAAGGTGCTCCCTTTGGGTTTGCAGCTGGTTCAGTTCTCTCTCGAGGTGAATTATACTCTCAAGTTTCCTTTTCCTGCAGTTCTGGGCTGCCACTTTGTTTTTGCCTCTACGCCTAATGTCTCTGATCAGTGCTAGTTGACTGTCTGTCAAAGTGTATTGTGTCAGGAGCTCATTAAAGTCGTCCACAGGTAGATTGATGATCTTCTCCATGGGGAAGGGGATCTTTAAAGACATTGCCCGCCGCTCATCTCTGCTAAGTGGACTAGGAGTGGAGACACTTCCCTGTGACTCAGTATACAAGTTGTTCTGCAAGCTCTCCCTGCTGGACACTAAAGCGTCATTGTATAGATTAGTCATTGGAGAGATCTGCCCTTGTTTCACTGCCAGAGGAGTTACAGCATTGGGTTGTGTATGAGATAAGGTAGGCTGGGGTGAAAAATATGATGAATGTGGTCCTGAGTGTAAATATGACTGAGTGTGGCTCTGATAGTCCATAGAGTAATGAGTGTGTGCTCTTCTGGTGTGCTCAGCCATGCTGTCTTGTTCACCATCACTATAAGCCATGCCTATGTCTACACTCTGGTAACCTGGTGCACCACCAACAGGATTATCTGGAGAGGCCAAAGGTGGACTGGAACCCAGTGACAAACCTGAATCTGACTCCAGATCATCAGCTGAGCGAACATGTGAACTTCGTCCATGTGCTGTCCACAGCATGTGCCGACTTAGACCCTGAGAGAAACAAGCATTGGCCCTCCTGTGCCATTGGCTGTTACCTGAAATGCTCATGTGTTCTCTAAGAGCCACAAGAGAAGGTTGTGTCTGAGAAGAGACTGGGAGCATTCTTTGATTTAGCTGAGATTCAGAGTGTCCATACATTGCCTCTGCATTGTTTCCTTGCCGATGACAAACTGGCACTTCTTCAGAGTAACATCCATTGTAAGTTTCAGCAGTGCTAAGATCACACGCAGCAGCAGGAGGAGGCGCGGGAGGAGGCACAGAAGGAGGCTGAGACATTCCATACCCTCCTATATGTACCATGGGCTCCATGGTTTGATACTGTGCACTGTGTGCTGTTTCATAGGAGCCTTCACCAGGAACATCAAACTCCTGTAGGAAAAACACAAGGGATACACGCTGGTATAACTGACAGGTGCAAATATGTCACATTAACCGAAGTAGAATCACTTAAAGTAATCATTACACTTACAAGACCCTTGCGGTAATTAAGGAAACCATGTATTTTCCACAACTTTACAGAGCACAGTTTGCAACCACACTAGCATGCCACCCATCGCCTACAGAGGGCTCGCTCAGATGTGATCAAGTTTCACATAGAAACAGATGGCTATTGTGCAGTGCAGGGGGCCACTAAAACACACAGCACTGGCCCCCTCTCACTGTCTTTTCATGAGTTTATAGTAGTTTTTAAATAGCAACTCTCACAAATATCTATTAGTTTCTTAGTTGTTAATTTACTTGTGTTTAATATATCTAAATTATATATATATATAGATATATATATATATAGATATATATATATAGATATATATATAGATATAGATACACTTAGCATAATATAACCATATACTTTAATCATTAAAATTTAACATAAAAAAACAAAAAAATCCAAACATTTTACAGATAGAATTTTGAGTATGGCATGCATTTGTATTCAACCCACTTTTCTATTATATCCCTAAATACAATCCACTGCCACCAAATGCCTCCAGAAGTCACCTAATTAGTGGATAAAATCTGTCTGTGTGCAATTTAATCTCAGAATAAATACAGCTGCTACGTGAAAGGCTCAGAAGTTTCTTGACGAACATTAGTAAACAAACAACTTCATGTTTAAGACTTAATGAACTTCCCTCACCAAACAGGCCGGGGATTAAGTTGTTGACACAGTTTAATTAAGGTTAAGTTATAAAATATAATCCCAGTCTTTGAACATCTCACTTTGCACTGATTCATCATCTGAAATTGGATGGCACACCTGATCTGTTCACAGGACAATTATTGTAAGTTATTTCCTTATGAGAGAGTGGCATGTTGTTGTTGAATAAAAGCCATGAGACGTCCTGTATGCAGTTTGCCACAAGCTAATTAAGGGACATGACGAATGCATGGAAGAAGGTGCTCTGGTCAGATGACACCAAATGTTGACCCTGTGGTCAACCCGCAAAATGCTAAGTGTGGCAGAAGCCTAACATCTCAGCATCATGCCACTTCTTCAGCATGGACAGGTAAGCTTATCCAAATTGAAAGGAGGACGGATGGAGCTAAATACATGGCAATCGTATAACAAAACCTGTTAGAGGCTGCTAAAGACTTGAGACAGTTAGGTTTACCTTCCAGCATCACAATGACCCTAAACATACAACCAGAGCTACAATGGAATGATTTAGCTCAATTAAATTCCATTTAGTGTATTTATATAGTTCCAATTACAACAGAAAGCCAACTGAACGCACTTTATATTGTATTGTTTTATGACTAAGCATAATATAACCATATTTATAAATATACAGGAAACCCAGCAGTCCCACTGGTGCAAGCACTAGACGACTGAAGAGGAAACACTCCCTGCAAAAGAACATGACCCAGTCAAAGTCCAGACCTAGCCCCTATTGAGAATCTTCAGCACCACTTGATAATTGCTGTTCACAGGTGCACTCCATCCGATCTGATTAAGCTAGAGCTCTAGTTATGTAAAGCCGGCGGAGACATACTCCAAAAGACTTGCAGCTGTAATTGCAGCAAAAGGTGGCTTGAAAAAGTATTGACTAAGGGGGGCTCAATACAAATGCACACCACACACACAAACAGATTTTTGTTTGTAAAAAATAGAGAACACCATGTATAATTTTCCTTCCTTTTCACAATTATGCGCCACTTTCACATAAAGTCGTGACGTGACAAAATGAGACTTCTGCAGTATACTGTCATATCCCTCTCTCACTTTCCATCTTACCTGCAAACATCCTTACTAACTCTATTAAATACAGATGTAAATACCTCTAAAGTAATGAAAATAAAATACATATTTGAATGCCGATGTTGCTATAAATTTTGCAAAATGAGTTTACTGCAACTAATGTAACCTGCTAATTAGGTAGTAGAAATATATTCTAACAACAGCACAACACCTAGTAAGATTTTGCAATATAAACTTGGCTGTACTGTGCAGAAAAGTTACCTGCAGCTCTGTGATGGCCATTAGCTCCTGCCAAGCCACATCCATCTCCTGAGTTTCCTGAGTAGGTCCATGAGTCCTGGCTGCAGGGAAATTATTTGGCAGGGACACTCCACCGCACAGCCTGCCTGGAGTAGCAAATACCTTGTAACAAAAAAGCAAATGATTACTAATTTAAAACTCATTTTTAAGTGTATTCTTGGCCCGATTTTGTGTTGTGGTTTGTTCTCATAGACAGACCTACCTCACAGGTTCTCCTCAGCGGGAGAACATAGTTTGCTGTTGAACACATTCAGGACAGACTCTTGTTGAAAAAATGCAACCTGGTGGAGACGCACAACCAATTTGTTATTCTCACCTACCAAAAAACTAACATACATATGGGAAAGAAGTAAAGAAAAAAAAACACAGATAAGCCGTCAACTCACACCATTCTTACGTATAGTATGTTACACATCTGTTGCATGACCTGACCTGCTGGAGCTAAATATGTTGTGTTGGCTCGTTTGAAACACATGAAGTGTTCAGTTTAGTTGGGTTGACTCCTCCCATCAGCTGTGCTGGGGTGCAGCTATGCTAACCCCTGATAAGACAATCTATGGGAAAACAGTGCACTCTGCAAGACAGACAGGGACCTGATGCCTGTATAGGAAAACTTGGTGTACGGCTATAATGTGTCGTAGTTAAAGGAATCATTAGGCTCTTTTGGCTAAGCCAAAGACAGTCTAATGTTTAATGTTCTAATTCTAATGGCTTCAGCTTAAATACTGGATTTAGATATCTTTCAGTATAGCATGTATGATGATGTTAAATTGTACCACGTTAAAGCAATAAGAATTTGACAGTGTTTTCAACATTTCACATGGACAACTACATGCACACATATTTGTAGATATTTATACACAGTCTATGTTTGTCTTACATTGTCTTGTTTAATCCATTTGTAGCAATCTGTGCAGTTATTTTAACCTGAATTAAAAAAAAGCCTAACTACAGATGAGTTGCTAAAGCAGCATCAATTATAGATGCCTGATAAAAATATATAAGCGAAGCAACAGTACATCTCCTCTTTCTCTCCTTGTAACAAAAAGTGTATGTATGCCACCCCTAAAAAGACGTCTAGAGTCCTTAGACAACTTGCTTTTGCTGTACGTCACCTAACTCATCAACGAATCATTTTTGTAGACTACAATAATGATTTTATTTTCCAACATTACAGTGAATAAGGCGGTTTATAAATTTTAATATAATGCATAGTATCGTGTAAATTCGGTTAATATTTTTGAGCAGATGTCTTTCGCTCAATAAATGCATAAAGTGATGTCTTCAGATGAAGCGGCAACCTCACGCTCCTCCACTGGCAACAATAGAAAAAGTATTTTGTTTATTTGAATAAATTATTTTTATTATTATCTATTTATAATAGTTAATTGACATGCTCAATGTCTGTTATATCTTAGCAATTAGAATCATTAAACCAGTTTAAAGTTATCAAGTCAATGTCTGTTCACTATTATCAAAATATAAATATTAGAGTGAACAAGCTGACACTGTCATAGATTATAGTTTTGCTCTTTAAATGTAGTCTGAAATCTTAAATAGATTGCAAAATTTGTTTTTTATGTTTTATATTTTTCTAATTTCATGTACTTTTTAGAAGTTGTAATTATATATTTAATTCTTTCTTACTGAAACCAGTGATTTCCATTGAATCAATGATATTGAGAATCTCTTGAATAAATTCAATGTTTATTATATAAAATATTACATTTATTTATGCTTAAAGATTAATAAACACACTGTTATACCAGTTATCATATCCTGCCTTAGCCAGTGTTGTGTTGTTATTTAGTAGCTGTTTCCTTTACTGTACAAAATGGTAATTCACTAAACATTTATTACAGTTAAAAACACTGTAATGAAAATCCAGCAAGATTCACTTTAAAATAAGTTAACAACAATAGTATATCTTAAATGTAGTAGTATTATGGTTCTACTGCTATGTTGCCACATGATCATGTGTAGTGTCAATTTGAGGTGTCACACTAAAGTGAATGTAACGGAATAAAGATTTATTTAGGTAACAAAACGCGTTAGCATACTTTAGTCAGACAAAACAGTGGAAAGAGGATGTGGGCGAACATACCTGAGCAGCATTCTCTGTGTCTCCAACAGGTGATGAGTAAAAAAAAACTTCAGCTGATGATCCTGGTGATAGGAACAAGACAAAACTGACTAAAATTAGATTCTGTTCTTTTAAAATGTGCTACAATATTGCTCAATTTGAACAAATCACAAGCAAATACACTAGGACTCTTGCTCTATCTCTTATCCAACTGTCTGTCTCTCTGTTCAGCTACACACACAGCCACCGGCATAAATGGGATGGCTCTGTGCAGACAAACACAATCTTCCTGTAAAGCAACCACACCGAAGTTTTTTTTGTGATTTTGTATCCTTAATAGCACACTTGCACCCCAGCCTCCAAATTTCCCTTTTGCCCACATGACAAACCACAAACCAACAGTCTGGCACACACCACAATAATCATTCTGTCGGTCTACGGTGAAGCAGATAGATGTTTACAAATCCCAAAACACTGTAAACAATGCTGATTCTAATTACGAAATGACAATACACGTAAAACAATGAAGTTAAGCAGCGAAAAGTGAGTGAAAACTAGACAGAAGTTTGTTATGCCTTGGCCGAACCTGTCCTTTAAAATCCTCAAAACAAAATATATGAAGACTGTGATGTGGAGCACCTGGAGTCAGAGCCGGCAGTGAGGGCCTTGTTCAAGCAGGGGTGGGCTGGAGGCTTCAGTGAGATTTAGTTTAGAAGAGAAGGAATGTACACCCTCCAACAGGTAAGAAAGACTACATTGTTCTACTATCTGGCAGAGCAAGCGCCAAGGGAGAGAGAGGAGCAGGGGGAGAATGGAAGGGAGCGTGTCTTACATAGCAAGTGACCATTAAAATCCTTTTACAAAAAATCCCCTCATTGTCCTGGTCTGAAACACTGTGAACAGTAAACTCACAAGAGCTGTGTGTTATGTAGAAATCCTGCCTTGTGCAACAGCCTTCACACAATTACTGTTTCTAGCTATGTTTATTTATTCTTTTATTCATCATTGCCTTTTTTCTTTTTTGCGCTGTGAGAGTCACAGTGGCAGCCTGTCTCACAGTGACAATGATGATTTTGGAACTAATCTGCATCACATAAATTATTAAGGACCTTTCATGCTCTGCAACATACCTCCTACTGTGTACATTGTGCAAAGCATAGTGGATAGATTTCATTTTAGAAGCATTTGTTGATCATGACAGCAGTAAGTTACTGAACACTGAAATGTGTCTTCTTATTCAGCTTCTGTCGCTTAAACACATGCTATGGCCACATATAATCTTTGCATAGCCTTCATGAAATAAGAAGCTGCAAGTGCATATGTGTAAATTACCTGCATATAGGGGATTCCTAGTTAGTATTCTGCAAAAGACCTAATGTCTACATTAATTTACAGACACAGACAGCTACAGTGTGCAACAAATACATGCGGAGTATTCAAATAAGCATGGAACGACGTAGAATTAGTTTTTCTCAGAAATGCAAGCGCTGAAAACAGATGTCACAATCATTTCTTTGAAATGTACTGGGCGAAATTGACACAGTTTAAAAGAGAAATAAGTTGACTGCAAAGTTAAAACAGATCTCCAATGAAGTGTGAACATGTAAACTCAAAGTTTCACACGAAATAAATGCTTTGTTCAATACCTTTATTCTTTACAAGCAACTATCATGTGATAATACTTGTATAACAACAACAATATTTTATACTGGACATGTCTAAACACTTTTTAGACAACAATTGTGTAATTCACAGTAATGTTACCATGTCATTCTATATATATATATATATAAACAAGGCTATTTTTGAAACTTACAGTAGTAATTCGCATTTAGATTTAAATAATTAAAGAACAAGATGTGTGCCAACAAACACATTTTCAGGACTCCGTTCACATGTTTACTCTGACTTTTATAGACTTTCAGTAAAGCTTTGTATATTCAAAAGCGCTGTCTGGTCATTCAAATAATACATCCCATTGACACATAAATCACAATGTTTTCTCTGTCATTGTTCAAAGATGGAAAACGTAGGTGGCTGACAGAGTCAAGAAAGGTGGATGTCTACCAGGAATCAAAGAAGGGACTTCCCAACCCGAGTTCCTAGCACCCAGCCCCTGACTCAACCACTGCCACAGCATGCCAAAGAGCACCCTATTATTACTGTGACCACAGTGGTTCTGAATCTGGACACAGTTCCCAGGTCAACGCCCACGTTCCTTGTTTGTGTTTGTTTGCTTCGATTAGTCTTTAACATCTATGCTTTCCAGCTTGCCTAAGCCTCTCTGGGCTGTCAGCATGCACCTCAACTCTACAACTACGACTGTACTACAAAAACCGACTGGACATGTTGACTGGGAACTAACCACAGTTGACTCACTTAGGCTTTAATTCTCTAAACAAGCACTGTATTTGACACCAGGGTGTGTTAAATATACTTTAAAATAAATGGTTAAAAAAGTGTTCCCCACCTCCTCTATATGTACTTATGTTTCCATGTCCTCCATTTATTCATTAAAGATGCTGGAATGTGGGATCTTTGGTTTTGTCTTTACATCCAGAAAGCTGTATCAGACTCGAGTGGAAAAACCACCTCACTACTAAACAAAATGAATGTGTGTCTTGGGTTGTGGTATCAAAAAGGGAATATTTTTGGAGTCAGCTTCTGGGAAAAGAAGAAAAAATTGTGCATTCAGTTGTTTCTTTGTTGTTTTTTCTTATAATAATTATTAACTGGTTTCAATCGCAATCCAAAATGTAACCATTGAGTAAAAACAACACAGTAAATGAAATGATCATTAAAATGGTCCGGTGTTAAACTGGAATGTCTACGTGATTTTGACCTTGTACTGCGTAGCTGAATCCAGTTTTACTAGTTTATCCTTATCCTTCTTATGCTTATCCTCCTTATCTTTATCCTTATCCAAGTTTATCTTATCCTATTGTGGATGATAATAATAACTATTTTGTGAACTGATTGTCTTTATCTAAAGAGCTGGCAATATTCTTTATTGCACATGGTCCTGCACAGAGCAAGCTAGATAGAAAGTCAATTGTTCCATAGCTCATCTCCAAAACGGCTGTCACGAAAGGCCATGCAATATGAACATCTGAAAAAGAGCAAATGAGGAACTTGAACATGCAGCATCATTCTTCTGTCTCAGCAGGGCCTGTGCTTATCTCAAGATGTTTAGATAAAGATAATGTTTTGCAACAACAGTATGTTGTTTTTCTTAATTATTTTCTATCAACATCTTTGTATATTTACATTTACATATTCAATTATTAGTGTTTGAAAATATAATAGAATTACAAATAAGAAATTTCAACTGATTTTTCTACCTTTATATATTGTGTAGCTGTGCATGTGTGTGTAAATGCATGTAATTACATGTGTTAATAATAAATGTCATTGCTGGTACTATGCAGGCAAAGAGGGAAGGTAGGGAAAGGAGGATGTTGACTGGCGGAAACTCTGCTCAGCGCTGATAAAAGGACCGCTTGGTTCTGAGGAAGGGAACTGCTAACTGCTGTGGTTGCTGGCATTAGGTGAGGAGAGGGGAGCAGCCCACACTATCACACTATCACACTACTTTATTCTCTCTATCTATTGCTGTATTATTGATTTCCACTTTTCAATCTTTGTGAGGAATAGAAAGAACAAATAACGTATTATAAATGTTTTCTGAACTTCAACAGGAAATCTTAAGTCATTACTTGTGTCTTTAGTTTTATCTTTAAATAATTTCTAAAAAATTATCCTTGAGAATTATCATTTATTTGAGATTTATTCTATAGGAAAGAACGGATCTGTTTGTAAACCAGCACCATCAGTCCCTTGCACCATCCAGCAAAGTTACATCTTTTATTGTATATTTATCTGTGATAATTAAGATTAATTATTATACTTTTATTCATCATAATCATCATTGAGATCCTTTTCAAAAATATACTAATGTAGGAATAAATCTGATTTCTAAGATGAGATAGTATAATACAGTGACATCAATAAAGCCCATAACCTTTTAGTCTGAGCAAGTTCACTGTAGTCTGCTATTTCCTCCACAGTAAGGGTAATTTTGAAATCTTGGTGGCCAAATTGTGTAAACATATTGCAACATTTTAGAGTTACACGCAGCGCAGTCATGTTAAACTGTTCATTCTTTTCAGTTAATTAATGGTTTATCTTTTTACCATAAACATTTAACATTTTTGTGACAGCAGAACATTGTTTGCTCTCAAAACTGCGCATATATATGTATATATATATATTCCAGTATAATTTGAAACTTTAGCCTCACAGTAAGGCCAGACTGTGATGTCATTTATGGAGTGAGATAGAGGGAAATCCCCATCAGCCTGGGTTTCCAAATGATTCCCAGAAGTGGGAACTAAGATAATTGGGGTTGGTTAAATGTAGGAGGATCCTGAAAAAAGATGATGATGAGTACGGGCAAGCTAAAATGGCTTGTAAATGAGAGAATCTCGGCTGCCATGTAGTTGAAAAAACACTGACCACCTTAAGTCACTAAATTTATAATTCATAATAACCATGGGTCTAGTGCAGTTCAAGTCATGTGAAGGCAAATTTATTTTTATAGCTCAGTCTCAGAAATCACAAAATGTGCCTGACAGGGCTAATAAAGATTTTCTAGTTGCGTGATTTAAAAAAAAGACTCTTGCCATTAAAAACATAAACAGACAAAAACAAAGTTGGTACTTTGAAAAAACTGAAATGTAACGACCTTTGTACCTTTACAGAATAAAGATTTTGAATGCGGGACATTCACTTACTGTGGAATTGCCACTAATACTTAAACAACTATTGAAGTATTGTTTCTACGACTGGATAATTGTAATATCAGAACAAAGCTGTAGTGACTGAGGTAAGAAATGATAATACACTTATATATATATGTTTAAACATATTTCAATAAAAACTTTTGTGATACAAAGTTTCAAGGTTTGCTTATAGAGAGTATTATACAAAAGTATTACCTATGTTTACTTAGGCATTTACTATGCTTTAGGTATAGGTGGAAAAAGATATTTGTGATGCTGAGAATAGGCTGTTCACTATAATAAAAACTTAGTAGGTTTATTTGGAAACAAAAAAGTACATACAACCATCTTGCTGTACAATTAAAATGCAGTGGATGCAAAAAACAATAAAGCTTAAAGCTTGTTTTCATTGTGGTTCATTCAAGGGAGAAAATGGCAGAGGTGGTAAGTAACTAAGTACATTTACTCAAGTACTGCAACTGAGTACATATTAGGGCTACACGTACTTTACTGTTTCTAATTTATGTTACTTTTACTTTTACTCCACTAGATTCTTGTTATATATTATTATATATTAGTAAAATGCAGATGTAGCATAAATAGATAAACCTTTTGTCACTAGGTGTTAAAATCAACTCCACCTTCACCAACTTCTGCTTCTGTTTCACAGTCTGTGGGTAACAATACATTTTTACCATAATTTTCACCTTTGACGCTATTCAACAAATATGGACAAACCTCTACATTAATATTTTCACTTGGCTTCTAGCCTACTTTTCACACTTCTGGAAAAGAGAAAAGATTTTGGATAAAAAACTACCAAGGCCCCAGCATTCCAACCACTACCACACACTTGTATACAGGGCACATTTTGAGAAAGAATCCCAAAATTTAAATGCACTAGGATTAAAATCAGCCATAGCAGTGTCTTCCAGCATAAATCGTTTGTGTTTATCACTGTGCCTGGCGCTGCTCTATGACCCCTACGTGTACCGCGTGCTCTCGCTCGGCCAATGGGAAAGAGCCTAATTTACTGTACGTATTACGTAGGCTGTTGCTAAACATTTAGCTGGTTTGCTAACAAGAAAGACGATGGATTCTCCGATATTGGTAATGTCAGGTCGTTTATATAGCTTTATCGTACATTAAACTTGGAGTGTAGCTTTTGACATTACAACTTGTTCAGAATTGTTTGTCGAGACGTAGCTAAATATGGCATTTCTTCTCCCCAGTTTACTCTAAATGGAGCTAACATCATCTGGTTGGATGTGTCTCCTAAACAGCTAATGTTAGCCTAGCCTAGCCTAGCCTAGCCTAGCCCAGTTAGCGGGTGTAAATGTGTGTGTTGGTGATGTGGAAGTGTCATGTCTTCCTTTTAATCTGGTCATTTGAAAAACTGTTTGTCAAACTAATACTGTTTTATTTACTTAGAACCTCCATGCCGACATAATACTTTGATATGTTAGTTATTTGACAACATATGTTTCACGATTGCATTCAAAGCTTCTCAATTTACAGTCTACAGGTTCTTGTATTTAAGTCCGTCGGTTTATTTACAGGAACCATCCCTGTACACTGTCAAAGCAGTCCTGATCCTGGACAATGATGGAGACAGGCTTTATGCCAAGGCAAGTTATATTTCAAGCAATTGTCGTTAACCTTCTGTCCTTAAAAGTCTAGTTTATGCTTTGTTGGAAGTCAAAACGTAAAGTATAATTAATAATTTTAGTCTTATAATTAATAGTAGTGTGTAGTTAAACTAAATATTACAGTATGTCACAAGCTCATGTGTGTTGTTACTTTTTACATTATAAATAATTAGGTTAAAGTTTGAGTACTATTAAACAAAAATCTCAGATTCAACAAATTGCCCATTGCTGCCATATAGGTCAAATCCTATAATCCTAAATCTCAACAAATCCTTAAAAATTACCAAAGATCAACAATGCTTTAAACCTAATTATTATCTGTGTAGCCAAAACTAGGAAATTCTGCTAAACAATGTTGGTTTTCATTTATTTAATTTACATATTTACAGTTGTTATAGAGTGTCACCAGTCTTATCCTTTTAATGGAAAATGTAATACGTTTAAGTAGGATTATATGGTATATGGTATGGTATGTACACATTTAAGCTATGCACATATAAAATAACAATATAAATTGTTCTACAGTATTATGATGATACATACCCGACTGTGAAGGAGCAGAAGGCATTTGAGAAGAACATATTCAACAAAACACACAGGACAGACAGTAAGATATGTTTACCATCATAAAAAAACAACTTTTCTTCCCTCAGCGCATGGCTAACCACTTGCTCTATTTTTTTTGTGTGCCCTTAGGTGAGATAGCATTACTTGAGGGCCTCACTGTTGTCTACAAGAGCAACATAGACCTCTTCTTTTATGTGATTGGAAGTTCACATGAAAATGAGGTAAGCATCATTTTAAATTTTCATTAAGCAAAAGAGATAAAACTAATAAAAAATAATTTTATATGGTTTCTATGTGCCTTTGTCATTCTAGAGATGTGACTGGATGAATACAGAAATAGCATAGAAAACCTCATCCCCTATTTACAACTTAGTCACAGCTATGGTTTTAACTAAAAAAGAAGAGAGGTCACATTATGCCAGTTCATTATTCTGACTCTGTAGGTTTGAGAACTGATTTTAGGGTACAGTTTTTTAGCCTTTAAAGCTATGAATGGCTCAGCCTCTTCAGCCGAACTCTTTAGACTGTACGCCCTCGTGAAAGCTGTTGGGTTATTAAACCTCAGAGGTATGTTAAAATATGAATGCATTTGTATTTTTGTTTTACCTATTGTGTTATTTGTTATTCATACTTTATGTGACTATGTAAATCTTTATGGTTTATGTGAAGTACTTGGAATTGAGTTTGTGATATGAATTGTCCTATTATAAAAAAAAAAATTATTGCTTGATATATTGACTGAATGAAAAACACTCTGGGCACACAAGACAGGAACAGATTCTAATATATTGTTTTATTTTCCACAGCTCATGCTTATGGCAGTTCTGAATTGCCTTTTTGATTCACTCAGTCAGATGTTGAGGTATGTTTTTGGCAGCTACTATTTATTCTAAAAAACTTTTTCTTACAAATCATTCCTCTAATGTCGAGAAAGTTGATGTGCGTTGATGTTTTGTGCTCTTTAGAAAAAATGTTGAGAGGAGGGCTTTGTTGGAGAATATGGAGGGGCTCTTCTTGGCGGTGGACGAAATTGTAGATGGAGGGTAAGTACAAATTGTGCAGTATGATGTTTAGGAATGTTTTTAACTATTTCGAAGCTGCTAATGATTTTTGAGTCTCAGATTAGCTGGGTTAAAGTAACTACAGATGACAAATTATAAAATGTAAAGGTAAATCAATAACAGATTGCTCATGCTGATGAACTAATACATGCAGATTTTTCCATCTATGTTTTATCGGTCTGAAGAATTTCAGAAAAGTTTCATTAATTTAGGAATTATTACTTGCTTTATGATGCGTATACTGCGAATTTTTGTCTAGAGGATTAATATCTCTTTGCTGCTGTCTGCAGGGTGATCCTAGAGAGTGACCCACAACAGGTCGTGCACCGCGTGGCTCTCAGAGTAAGCTCCACTTCCTCTCTTCTGAGTAATATTAAACAAATCTTGATTATGTTAATTGGACCATCTTAAACATAATTGTTTCTGTAGGGGGATGATTTGCCTTTGACAGAGCAGTCAGTCACCCAGGTGAGTTGAGAGCCTTGTCTCTGCTATAACGTTTAAAAGCACCAGTAGTTTAGTGATTGGTAAAACTCATTACTTCACGATTAGTGAAGAGAAAGTCATTGTTATAGCATCATTCTCATCTACTAATACTTCGTCGCTCAGGTCTAGGTTGTCAACTATTGCATTGTCTTATATGCACAGCAGTGTACATGATTCCTAATTATTCAGTGGTAAGGTGATAGGTTGCCAATGGTGGTTCTTGCCTTGATGTTCTTACAAGAGTGTGCCTGTGTGTGAGCTCCTTGATTAATGTTGTCATTTAAAAGGACAGAGACTGGCTAACGCATCCCTCATCTGACTGTGATTAATACCTGTCCCCAATCCCAGTGCTCTATGGTTATGATTTGCCTTTTATTCAGTGAATTAAGATGATTAATTAGATTATGCATATTTTCATCACTAGTTCATTTGTCTTAATTCAGCATTTTTAGGTTCTATGTAACTTTTAATTATATTTGGTATTTTTCATTCTAAATGTTGCTTACTCTAGCCATTGATACAGTTGCTGGTTTGTTGTTGGAGTGATCTGCTTGTTGTCCACAGGTTTTTCAGTCTGCCAAAGAACAGATCAAGTGGTCCCTTCTACGATAGTCACCACTGCACCAGTCTACCAATGAGCCTCTGTTCAGTCTTCATGGCACTGAGCCACATACTTCTTTTCCAAGTTCCACTTTTTCAATCAGAAGTATGAAGAGTACCTCTGGCTGATCCAGTCACACTCCCAGGACTACTGCTCATTTTACTTTCTCTTTGATCTTGTGTTATATGACATAATCCAAATGAGGTATAACATACATTCCAGTATTCAGACTGGCCTGTTAGTTCATTTCTTTTTCATTACAGGACCTATGTGTTTATTATAAATGTATCATGCTCTGAAACATTGGTAAACCTCATTATACCCTTTGACAACATTCCATGTCTAGAACAAGATTTTAAATCCCATTTGAAAGAACCCTGTGATCTACTTCAGATTACTGTGCAAAGTACAAGCACTGTCATTTGATTGAATTTTGTGATTACATATTGTACAAGTAGTCCTGCTTTATTACCGGAGCTATGTTTTAGTTGTCTTTTCCATCTTCAGTTATGGATAATAAATGTTGGTTGACCCTGACATGCAAACATATGTGATATGTCCAACTTGATCTGTTTGGTGTTAAACATTTACTTAAGTTTTATAAATATCACATACATTATACCTTAAATTATGTTAAAATCATTTGCCATGATATATTAAGAGTTGGTATGTATTTATTTGAGAGGAGTCTTGTTGTAAATTGTATGGTCCACAAGATTTCAGCAAAAGAGGGCAATACTAGAGCAAGGGCTCCATCTCCTGGTGGCTGCAGCAAACTGTAAGTCGGAGGTAAATAAAGAATATATACAGGAAGGTAGAGAGAGGTGGGCACTTATTCGTGAACCTATGACCGGGAACATGCACTGCGCTGTGTTACACGCAGACATGTTTTATGGAGACACACTTGATTAATTTCTGCTCTGTAGAGAGCCACTGTGTTCATCATGAATTGTGTTCTTCCAGGTATGCTCGCACTAACCTCACACTCATTTTGATGCAAATTAAGGATACACTTGAGAGGGAAATTGCTGTGAGAATAGGCCGTGCATCATGTTGGTGCCTGACAGATGTTACTGGAGCAGTAATTACCTACCGGCATTCTTCCAGCTAGGGATCTTCATATGTTCATATTCTGATATCTGCAGGGATTTTTTAGCCTAGATTTGTGTTGGTTGCCTAACAAAGAAATGCAAGCACGCCTAATTTGAACCACACTAGGTAACATATCTTGTTACGGCTTAGGTCTCTTTCTCTCTTCTCAGCTATCTAGTTTTACCTGGGGTGCTGTGGCATGTCTGTTGGTCAGAGTGAAGAGTAATTAAGCTACCGTTTGCATTTTTGTGAAGTGTCATATTGAAAAACCATGCCAATTTATTTTCAGTTTGTCTTATCTATATCTTGATAATATAATTTGGCGCAAACATCAGTGTGGGAAACAGATAAAAGTGAGTGTTGTTGATGTAGAAACGTCTGTGGCCTGGAGTGATATGTGGAGGGGATCACACATATTAGTGGTAATGTCGGAATGTTGAAGGTAAATTTGAGCAGTGCACCATTTATTTGCCCTGAGGGAAATTTCATACTTCTACCACAGGCATATAATCAGTTAAATCTTGTCGGAAAATGGCCTTGACAGTGTGAAATGCAGTAATGGCATTCTAAGACATGCAGGGAAAAAATGCTGCAATTAAATATATCTTGTGTACATGCAGTATGCTTTATGTGTTCTAGGGTACATTTTAGTTTTTTTAATCAAGAGAAATTACAATTTAACTAATTACCCAGACGTATACATCTATAAAGGTCTAAATGATTTAAACAAGAAAAATGACCTGTTTTCAGGCAGAACAAAAGATGTATGTTTGTGTCTGGATGTATGCATGTGGGTTTATGTTTTCACGTAACGATGCTAGTGTAGTCAATGAAACTGTCATTGGCTCTAACATGTGGAGCTGTTGTCTGGGCTTGGCTCCAGTTTGATTCAGCCCTTCAGTCTGTGGCTCTTTGTGATTGCAGAGATAACATGAATGGAGGCTGCGGTGAAGCCACGTGCTAAGTGTTTTACTGCAGAAAGAGCAGTAAGAAAGGGAGAAATAATCACTGTAAATTGAGTTCATTATGGCATCAGTTTACTGTTATCGCACCAGTTTGCTGGTAAAATGAGAACAGCTTTTGTCTCAGTGTGTGCTTTCCGTGAGGGGGGACATGAAGGTTAAAGAGGACAGGGTGAGCAGAAGTAGACAGGAGTAAATGTGAATAAATGAGATACCAGCGTGGGCACGATGGGGAACAAAGAGGGTTAAAAGATCCCACCCAAGGTGTCTGTCCAGCCCTTCACTTTTCATGTAGATAGCCCCGCAGCACCATCAGCAGCTCAGTGACGTGCTTTCATCCTCTAATTACAGTTGCACCATCATAAAAAACCAGCGAGGTAATTTATATTAATTATACAGGAATGAGTATAACAGTTTGAAACGGCATGGCTTGACATGCTGTACATAACATGCAGTAAAATTGTCAGACGTGTGGGCTAGAGCCTTGTAATTGATCGATGCGAAAGAGTTGCACTCTTTCTCGTGCGTGTGTGTGTGTGTGTGTGAGTGGACTGTGTGAATTAGAGTCAATAAATTATCATCATCTGAAAGCTTACAAAGTATTTATGTCACAGTCAATGTGCCTGAGCACCCATCCAATGGCTTTCCCTACTGAACAGACAAACACTGGGAAAACCAATTACAGCATTTTAGATCCTCTACAGTCAACATGCTATAGGACAAAGGGCAAGACCCGCATGATGTTTAATGATCCAGTGTATTAAAATTACCATGGCTATTTTACATCTCGCTCCCATGGTTCCACCCAGAGTGTTAGTATATTTTATTAGTAAAAAACAAATGTCTGTAGGAAATGTGTCCTTCTGTGATCCGATTGTTAAACTGCTTTAATGCAGTTTAACAACAAGGTAACCACCATAATATCTGCAGAAACTATTGTAAATGTCGTTTTTGTGATGTCATTAATAAGCACATGTGGTTATTTGTGCACACGCAGAGAGAAGGCAGTCTGAGCCAAGGCTTGCTCCCTTCCCTCAGCAGCATCTCTGAAGCCTGACATGGTTTATGGCTCCAGTTGCCCTCTGTGGGTCTGTTTATGGATTCCCATAGAATAGAGAATCATGGCCACTCCAGGAAAAGCCAGCCAAAAACAACACCTCCACTACTGCACTCTTGCCTGCCTTTGCCATAACTCAACACATTGTTTATGTTCTGAAGAAAAAAAAAAGGTATTGATAGTAATGACATAAGATGACTGTAAATTCTGATGCTAATGTTTAATTTTTTTTGTTGATGTAAGATAAAAATGTCACCACAAATGTGGCAAGTTTATTGGACGTCGTTACAGGCTGGTGAAAAAATTGTGGGCTTTGTTAAGGGAAAGCATTTTTTTTCAAGGTGGAATACCATCGCAGGTATAGTTTTTTTTATGAGGCCAGGAAAATTCATTATATGAAAATGTTCAACTTTGATAGGATAATGAAAGTGCACGTTGTTAATCGAAGAAATATTCGACGTGATTTGTTTTTTCTCTGGTGTTTTCCCCACAGCTCCCCTGTGCCCTTTCAGTGTTTTACCCTTTCACTAAACCATGCTTTGGAAGCGTGACACTGGAAGCGTTCTGGGTCTACAGTGATATTAGTAAGATGCAGCAGGGCCAAATCCTGTTTATCGGTTTTTTGGTGACCAAGGTAAATCTTAAGTGTAGTTACAGTGTTTGCTGGGCGGCATGCATCATCTTCTGAAGCTACACAACGGGGGCAGATCTGGTTAGTAGAGGATTCTCAACTGGACCCTGGCCGACCTCTCTTTCAGATGCTCAAAGACAGACTGTAATCCTGAGGGTAGCATGGAGCTGGGCGCCTGTCATTGTTACTGATGGTGCAGTGTTGTGACAGTCAGAGGTTACTGCTGTTATGAAGCAGCCAGTGCTAAGTTTAAGCTAGAAATGATGCAAAAGAGCACTAAAGAAAGGCCATCAGTCATTTACTTTAGACAGTCAACATCACACACAGCCATGCTGGCCGTAAAGCTTTATGAGTGTTTCTCTTGGTGTTATTCAACTCCCACTACATCCATCAGTGAGTTTCTCTTTTTTTCTGGCCATGTTTATTCTTGTTTTGCTCAAAGAATTCCTCTGCATGCATTTTTGTAGCAGGGGTTAAAGATTATAAAGAAATCATTTCTATTGCATACCTCTGAATCCCCAGTCTGTTCCCTCCTTCTGTCACATAGTCTTCCTCACTTTCTCCACTCTTTTCCCGTGGATTCCCCAACCACACCACAGCACCGTTAACAGACGCAGCCCTGACAGATTTATGGCCATCGTCTTTCCATTGGCCGCCAGCATGACAGCTGAGATTTAATGCTGCCTTCTCATTGGCCAAAACCTGACAGGTTAGTTTATGGGTGTACTGTGATTTGATGCCTCCTGCCTTTGAGGTGAGTTACAGCTCTGTCGCTTATAGGACACAGAAACGGTGTCAGGTTGCAATCGTAAAATCTTATCCCTGAAGGGAGGTGGTGCTTGAGTATAATAGTACTGACGTCACAAAGGGAGCAGAGACCTTCTTGTGAGCACAGAGAAATGTGCAATACGATAAAATGCTAAGTGTTAATCTTTTGGACTTTTTAGACTGTTTAACAAAATGTTCTGTCGATGCCAAAGAGAACAAACTGATGCTACAGAGAGAGGGAGAGGGAGAAGTGTCTGCACACAGCCACACTGTTCTTTATTTAAGGTTTCTCCTCCTTTATGTGAATGAGCATTAGTCAGATTTGTCTTCTTTGTCACTGCATTCCACATCTCTTATGAGGAGTATGTCTTTGGTTCTCTCAGGGGCCAAAAAGAGCCTAAATGTTTGAGTAAATTAGTATATCACAAGTAGTATCTGCTCACGGCAGCGCTGGTGTTCATGCAACGCCATCATCTGTCTGCAGCCTATCTCTTCATCAGCCCGACAGTTTATCGTGGCAAGATCAAGAAGACCCTGTAACAGCCTTGACCTTTGGAAGTCTCTAAGGGTAAATAGCATGACTGCCCCTGCCCTGTCTATCAAACCCTTAATTCATGCACCGTTTCCCTTGGATATCAATTCCCTCTCTTTAGTCTTTCACTTCACACTTGAGGTCATCTGCTCAAGTGGAAAATTGTTGGAAAATAAAGAGACAAAGGAAAGCCCTGGACTTGCCTTGTCAACTGAGATTGCATAATTTCATAGAGGACCTTCTCATGAACCTGATAACTTGGGGTTACATGGCATGCCTTCGACAATGTGCCATGTATGAGAAAGAAAAACAGGTTTCACGAGATCTGGCTGAACTTTGAGGAAGGATTGATTGTCTGGCGGCGTGTTAGAAGTGGGTGAAACAAATATGTGTACCCAGTACTCACGAGATACCAGCGTGGTACGGTACTCACTTTTTCAGTAAGTCACTTTCTCACTGAAACAGGTTTGGGAATCTTTCTTTGTTGTTAGGCTGCCTATGTTAGCCTAAAGCTTTTAGTATAGCATGATTTAGCATGCTAACGTAGTCAGCCCTGCCATTTGTAAAGCCATCCCTCTATCATGACAATAAATAACATCTCTGCAGCATATTTATTGAAAGCAACCCATTTCTGTTCCTGTTTCACTAGATTAACTATAGCACACCTCAGTCTGTTAGAAGACCTTTAAAACGAAGAGATTTGTATGTTTACATTAGTCGGAATAACTCTTATCTTTACTTGGTCAGAGGAAAAAGCAAACAGAGCTGTGTATTTGCTTGGCTTAGCTCGGCTGTAGATCTGTTTGCAGGAACAACTCTGGTGTCAGTGACAAGGCTTGTATAAGTCTGCAGCTGATGATAATGAATCCTCCTAAACTATATAAAAACCTTTACAGCAGTGTCTACTTACTTACAATAAACAATTAGTAATCATTACATGTACAGTTAAATTCAGCTCTTCCTTTGTATGTTTTCCCGTTTATAAGTCAGTAGATGTCAGAGAGTCGTGTAGGATTAGAGGGAAGCAAACCGTTGAAGTTTGAGTTAGCATTTACACTCAGGGAGCTATGTAGCGGCTGGCTGGTCTATACATCTGTTAAAAAGTTGTAGATTAATTGGGTGACATTAGGCCAAGGTAAGTAAATGTATTTGTCGAGGCTTTACACATCTCTGATGGACAGTGATTTTTACATAGTGAGCTGAGAACCGTCTTGTCCATCCTGGCAAATAAAAGTTGGGTGATTCTTGAGCCAAATAAATCTCTGCAAGCGGGTCCTGGACAACTGAAGTTTGTAAATACTGGTCCTGCAAAGTTGTAGCTCCCTCCTCGCCCTCTGTCTCTATTGCATAATAAAAATTCTGACATGGATGGGCATATCTTAATTTTGTGGGAATAGTTAGTACTAAAATGAGATATATTTGTATTTATGTGGCTACTCAGTAGCCACATAAACACAAATATATCATAAGATCAGATGTCAACAGTCTCATGCTGACATCAGGACTATATCTATGTCTGTAGCTCAGTTCTGTTCAGATGCACTAGTACATCCCTCCAGTCAACCAGAGGGACTCTAACAATTGAAATAGCTAAATTAATTCCATGCATAATTTATTTTATTATTTACTGCTGTGCTTCCCCTACTATGCTAGTCAAATTGTCTCTTGGCATCAGTTGTTACAAATTCAAGTTTAGTGTATGGTCATTTCCCTCTATCTGGTTACTGTTGTTCTCTATCAAATATTTCAGACTTCATTAGGCCAAATTGCCAAAGGTAATTCTGAATATTCAGGTTGCAACTTCTTATTGCACTGCAGGTTCCTTTTCATGTATGAATATTCATGTATTGAATATATACTGTAAAATCATGCAAATGGGCCAAACCTTACTTTTCCCCTGTTACCATTTGGATGGGTGATGGCTTCTCCTCTGTGTTATGATATGAAAACAGGAAAGATGTTCCGAAGCTAATTAATCTTGTTGAGTTACACTAATTGGAGAAGTAGTGGCAGACATCTGAAAGTGGGACAGTTTGAAGCATGATGTGACAGAACGCTCCTCATCAGAGACACTGTGTGAGGCAGGTGGCTGGTAGACATACCCTCAGTAACTTCCATGCATGCATTTTGAACACTAACACACGTTAGCAGACTGTGGGCACTGTGTCTACAACAACTTTGTGTACACTTTGTAGGCCATTTTGTCCATTGATGTAAAATGGCTCCTGTTTGTTCAGACACCCTTCACTTAACCCAGTTATTCTTTAATTTAACACTGGTACATGATGCCTTTTGGTTATAACATAGACAGTGATTCAGGTACATGCATAATTTATTTCTGAATAATATCCCCCAGTATTAAGAATATTGCAATATTTGGTAATCATTAATAAGTAATGTATTAACACTTTTCTGCTCATTGTTTGATGAGAACTTTAAATTTATGACAAATTCTTCCATGTAATGTCAAATAATTACTGAGGAAGTATAATAAGTCAAAGCGATGTTTTCACATTAACAGTGGCACAGCTGGCTTAAGATTAACATGCATGTAAAATACAGTGAATCCTGCGCCTCACAATTTTATCATTTAAGTTTTTGTTTTGTGAATTTTTACATTTTTATTTAGATAAAAACAGCAATTTTTCATGTCCTTATTTACAATGTCTTGATTAAACTTTTAGTAAATGTTTGAGGACAAGTTCACTGAGGTTTCCAGGAAAATAGGAGTAACCTGGACAGAGGAATTGAAATCTTAATGATGAGTAGCACCACCACGCTGACGGCCATGGAACACCTCAGACAGCTTAAATATCACCGCTAATTAACACAGAGAGGTGGGCTGCCAGAGGCATGATGGATGGTCGTGGTGCAGATTGCTGCTCTCACCCTACCAGCGATTCCTTTATTAATCAAAGCCTGAGATGAAAAGGCTCTCCCACACCTCGGGAAGAGGGAGATAGCAGGAGCTATTGTTGGGAGCGTTTGAATTATTTGCCGTGAACCTGTGATGTATTTGATCAGGGGGCATCCAAACATTTGTAGGAGACAGAACATTTCTGCTGCTGAGCGCTTGTTTTTGTAAACCTCTGAATGACCCATATGTTGACAGAGCCACAGTATGCACAGTCAGCTGAGATTTACTGGTTGTTGGGGAAATTTCTGTTTGGAGGACCTATTTTTTCTGCACTCTGACAGCAGAGGTGAGTGTGTAGAGAGTTGACTATCAGTCTTGTAGAGAGCTCTCCCTTTAAGAGCCAGTCTGAGCACAAGGTAGCACTCCTACACTTTACCTCTGGACTGACTCCATGATCAGTCTGTCTCTCTGAGATGATTTCGAACCTAGATGATTTCAGCACTTTGTGTATGAAGATGGAGTGTTATCTCCCTCTCTCTGATCTCCTCCCCATCTACCTCACTTAAGGAGGTCCATTGTTAAGTGCCGGGGGCCTGTGGGGACTGTAAATCAGTCTGCAGAGGGAGGGGATGTCTCCCGTGGGAGAAAGCACACACTCCCAGCAGCCTTCAGGCTGATCTCATCCTGCAGAGCCTAATGCTTTAATTAAAGAACTGGTCAATAGCATAGAGGAAGGCGCTAAAGGGTATGAACTTCACTTCCTAACATGGAGATCATGCCCTCACGCATCTATGTGGCCATACGTACGCAGGCAGGATGACGGGGCAATGTACTTGAAGAAATTCTTTCCTCTTGTCTGAAGAATGTGGATATTAGCTATCACCACATGGATGGTTATGTCTATTTGATTGTCTACTTTCCCAGTAACACTTGAAACATTTTAAACACATTATCATGCAGGACCCACTGTTGTACATTAACTTAGTAACGATTTTTAGAAGGTTTGGAAATTAAATAGAATTTGTAAACCAGAGTACACCCTGGACAGCTCACTCGTCGCCTGTGAGCAGTTTAAAGTCATACAGGGATATTTGTAATCCAATTACAAGGTTTTATATTAGTGATTGCTTCGTGGAAAAGGTTGTCTCAGTTTTAAGTACAAAGAATACCACTGAAAACTAGTGAACACTAAAGTAAGTAGCATATGTTTCTTATTACCTGAAGGAAGCATGTGACCAGACAGAAACATATGCTATATCTCCCTCTTGAGGTGCAGACAGGGCTTCGTACAAGTCTACAAAAAAGAGTGTATGGCATATGTGTAGCAGTTAGCTTATAAATAAATAGGAATATTATTTGATGGTTCTGCAGTTTGAGCATTGAATTTTCTACATGTGATCATATCATAAGCCATTATTTCAAGTGGGTTTGATTTGCAGCCTCCTTTCTATAAGAAAATATTAGTCATACATAACTTTGTACATAATGTAATGTCTGTGGTTGTCATATTGTGTATCATTGACTTATCTGACCAAAAATGAATATATATATATATATATTCATATATATATATTTAAAACAGTAACATCATCTTTTGCCCCTTTAATAACTAATTTATTGTATTGTATTCTTCAAAGCAGTATGAAAATCATGAATGAAATTAAATCATTGTTTCGTCATATTCATTATTGTGTTATGGAGAAAACAGGCCTATATTTGACCATGAATGCCACCTGCTGACACAAGTGGGGCATTACCAGCTGAAACTGCAGGTTCTCTAGTTTGTAGGTAATGTGCAAACTAAATACAAGCAATACGTGTGAGCTGAAGTTCTTTGTTAGACAAAAACATGCATGTACTGAAATGAATCCCTCAGAACACACTGCAACTCAGTCTGAACTTCAGTCTTTGTAGAAAACACTGAATCATGTTGTATATGAGAAGTGCACAATTCACTGAAAAAAGTGTAACAGCTTTATTGAGACTTAGGGGCCTAAAACTCCATTAATCACTAGTTTGAGTGTTGCAATTGGGGCAAAACTCTCTGTACCAAGCCAAAAACATTTATACAGTGGCTTTCAAAAAAACATGCAGAGGAAAATTTTAAAAAATATATGCTGACTAATAAGACTAAAAAGACAAAGTGTCAGCTCTTACTTTACTCCTAAAAGCAATTTCGACAGCCCACCGTGGCCTTGATTCCTCCCAATTGTAATAAGAAATCAACAGACAGTGGATTAGAAACTCTGTAAATACTTTGATACTTTTGGAGTGGATGTCCCGTACAGTACATACTATTTTCTACCCCTAATACAATTTAAATATAGATTGACTTCATAAACAGTAGACAAGTCAGTTATGGGCCCCAGACTTCTTTCCCACAGTCTATAATCTGACAGAAACTCAACTACCAGTCTATTATAAAGATAAAGATGGTTTTAGTCTAAACAGATAACAAATGTTAAAACTCCTGTCTTCATTTACAACTCTGCCAACTTCAGTCCAGTGTTTATAGACTGATCGGTTCCTACAGAGGCCTGAACATAAACTAACATCGTGTGAAACGCCACCTTGTATTATCCTGTTTACAAACTAAACATCTTCACTGAAGATGCGCAGAGTGAAACTGGAGGTGAAATGACACGGCACTGAATTCAGATCACATTCAGTGAGGTCAGCTGTCGAATGATACAGTTTGAACCGACCAATACCATTGTCGTGATCACGGTTCACAATCGAATGTCCTCTCACAAACTGTCAGGATGTGAGATAAGGCAGTAATTGAAATTATTTTAATCATAATGGTTATTCCAGGAAAAACTGTCAACATTAGAAAAAGTTACTTTGTTCAACTGCATCAAAACATTTGGGCTTTTCCTATAAAACCTGTCAGCATCTCCCTGTATGACAACATTATGAACGAATCCCCTTTAAAACAAGGAAGAACAAAGAAAATGTTGTGCCAACAAACACAAGATACGCTGATATTGAGGGAGTATTTAGTTAAGACTTAGTGTTAGGTAATCTGTATCTATCGTTTTAGTGTTACGGCTGGACAATTAATTATTTTAAATTGAAAACTTTTTTGTTGTAAATATGGTCATCCACAGCACAAATGGATAAATAATTTGGATTTTACTTTGTGATGAGTCTGTTTTGTGTTAAGCTCAGTGTTATTAAAAAGTACTTTAGATTTCATTTCAGGTGTTTTATGCACAGAACACCTGCAGGTGCCTGACTGTTTCCTTCATAGCAGCACGGACCTCAAAGCTGCTGTGACCTTTCACTTATCAACAATAGCCGGAACATGAATTGACACAAAATGAACAAGACTTGAAAACTAGAAAGATAAACAGCTCTGTTTTTGTGTCCTTCGGTGAGTGGTCCATTTATGGGTGGAGGCATAGGTTCCAGGTCAGCAGGATTCCTACTTACTGCCACCAAACTTCTCAAAATCCTTTGGCACCAATACCAAAACTCCCCTGTAACCTTTCAGAAACAGAGATGTGTAAGTCTTTCATTCAGCTATTGCTATAATACCATGACCTGGTGTCCAAGATTGCAAGTTAGTCCTTCCCCTTTTGCCTGTATCATTAATGTAACAGCACATTAAAATAAAAACAGTACAAACATCCACTATCAAGCTCTGTGTATGAGCTGTGTGGTTTTGCTCAAACTAGGCTGGTTTTAGGCAACAGTACTGTTGACTGTCAGCGTTCGGTGTGTCTGAGCTGCAGACTGTTGCTGTCTTTGTGGGGAAGTTGAGTATCAGACAGTCAGACGATTGTTGGAAGGCTGTAGGGGACTCCACGAAGCTGGATTAGCAGATGTGTCCTGTGAGTACTGGTTTTCCTCTTTACTCAGCCCGACTGTACACAGCCGCCTGTGCCTCAGCAACCGGTCTGTCCTTGAGAAGTTCTGAAGTCAGGAAAACAAAAATCTGTGTTTCAATCAAAGGTAAGATAAAGCTAAAAACAGATACTCAAAAGAACGTGTAAAGACTCTGAGATAGATATCTGATGGTAGATATCTAGAATTTCTGAAAATGTTCACTGTGTGGCTTGGTTCACAGTTCTCCAGTATGATTTCTCACATAACTGCTAACAAAAGGTGTGTCATTGACTAGAAGTTACTGTAGTATTTTACTTACTTTAGTATTTAAGTAGTTAGAACTCTACACTTTAAATACTTTTAACATGACCAATGCAGGCCAGGAAAGATCTTTGTTGATAATAAAACAGAGCACATTCTTCATGATTAACTTCAGTGGAAATAAATACTAAATATAGAATATGTTGGCTATGGAGAAACAAATAAAAGACTAACTTGATGGCAGCGATCGCACTGGTACGGCTTCTCTCCACTGTGGACCCTCTTATGTCTGTCCAGGTGGTAACGTTGAATGAATCTCATGTCGCATGCATCACAAGCAAATGGCTTTTCCCCTGTGAGCAACAAAAGGTAGACCATGTATAAATATATATACATATATATAATATAAATACATGAAAAGGATCATTCATCTAGGGCAGGGGTGTCCTGATCACCTTGATCAGGTGTGTTCAGCCAATCAGAAGTCACAAATGCATGGATGCTTGGAAAACCAGCAGGGCTGCGGCCCTGGAGGACCGAGTTTGGACACCCCTGATCTAGGGTCTCCTTTTTTGTTTTTTAATCTGCTGATCTTGACTACGGACTGGAAGAGCAGCTGTTGGTTCTCACCTGTATGCGTAAGGATGTGACGCTTGAGGTGGTAACTACTCCGGAAAGCTCCATAGCAGTGGTCACAGATGAAGTTTTTCTGGACTTTCAGAGAACTGTCGTCATCCATATCGATCGGTAGCAAATGCTAATAACAATAACAATTGTTATTAACAGAAATAATAAGTGCAAATATCTTTGCACTATAGCTTCAAAACAATCCCTACCTCCACTTTGACTTTGTTGGATGGGCTTGATTTTTTGTGCTTTTTCTTGGGTTGCATATTCTGATTTGTCTGCATGTCCTTTCCATCCATCAGTCTTGATGAGTGATAATCACCGTCTTTCCGAATTAGCTTTGGGAGTAAATAACACATAGTTATTATTAAGTAAGTGTGTGCATTAACGAAGACTACATACAGCTATATTATTGTGTGTTATAGACAATTTACACATTTTTAACGTGATTTTCTCTCGTCTCCAGTACATTCGTTTTTAGGTTTTGTTAAGGTTACGTTGAGTCCCTATCCACTTTTATCTACCTCAAAAAATTAACAATAAAGCTGTGGCTGGCATTTCTCTCACCAGAGGTGGACAGCTCCCCGTTGAAGAATGGCCCATGTGGCTGTGGAGAGGTTGTCCATGGTGAACCTGGTGTCCATGGTGGTTGTGGCTGTGCTGTGAGTGAGTGTGGTGGCTCTCGGGACTGGCCCTGTGCCCCTGACCCAATGGTGGCATCATCTTCTTCTGACCTGGGATGTTGTTAGCTTGCATAAGGGCCATGCTGGACAGCACCGCCTCACAACCTAGCAATCCAGCCTGACGAAAAGCAACATGTCAGAGCACAAAGATTGGTCCACGGGACTTGTTACAGAAACAGGAATTCAGGGGAGCTGGTGTAACAGCACAAACGGTGAAATGAATTGGCACCAGGACACATTGAATCCACGATTCTGATTCTGGAGATGAAGTTTCACTGACCCATTTCATATGGTCTCGTACAGAGTTGTTGGAATGGTGTGTCATCGCTGAGGTTTTAATGCGTGTGTGGGGATCAGAGAGGGCTTCAATCAGGATGAAAGATGACAGAAGAGACCACACACACCCAAATCATCAGAGGCCAAAGCCTGAAAGTAGAGGCATTACAATATAAAACTAACATTTTTACATGCTGGAGAAACCAGACCAATCTATTTGGATTTCTCAAATCACCCAATCTGGCTATAAGACCAGAAATTTCGGTCCAGCATGAATATGAGCAGCTTATCAGGCAAGAACGCCCCAATGGTTTGGTGTACACCATGTGTTTTCATAGTTACATACACAAAACATAAGTGATGGGAAAAATGGATAGATTTCAAAGCCTCAATAGATGCGGTATAAATAAATGTTATACTGAAATACAGTATATAACATTTAATTTATATTCATCAAAAGCAAGTGAGCTATAAAACATAGTTATAACTACTTCAAATATTGTTTTGTATCTTACTAAAGGAGCATTTAGTGAAGATTAAGTGTTTCCAAGTTTATCCTAAAAAAAAAAAAGTACATTCAGGCAGATAGTCCTCAGAATCAAGGAATGCATGTCATTCTTATGGTTTGCTTTATTGCTACACTATTTTGGACAATCATTTAGTAAAAATAAACGCATTAACATCTGAATAAACACTATTTTAATTTCTGGGTGTTTCTATTTACTTGTGGCCAACATTAGCACACAACAGTGATGTAAAACCTTTACAGTAGATTCAAAACATGATCAGGAAAAATCTTCAAATAATGTAAATAAAATCAGTTCAAGCTTTAGGAGCCGTTATGA
The DNA here is from genome assembly GCA_032359275.1 of Microctenopoma steveboyesi. Taxonomy (NCBI): domain Eukaryota; kingdom Metazoa; phylum Chordata; class Actinopteri; order Anabantiformes; family Anabantidae; genus Microctenopoma; species Microctenopoma steveboyesi. The sequence continues at coordinate 11,202,442 of JAUMHF010000024.1, forward strand.
ACATAATACATTAAAATATTTTTTTATACAACATCAAATTCAATTGTGTGAAATTAGACATTAAAATATTTGTTTTTAAGGTTTGTACTTTTATTTTAAATGCAATACAAGGCTTTGACTTCTAACATATTACGTCCACACTCTGGTATTAGTACATTTACTGAAGTAAATGATCGGAGTATTTAATCCACCTCTGGATTCAGCACCAGAGCTGGAGACTTCTTCTAAAAACGTCGTCGTGCTGAAAACGGGAACAAGTGGCCCGTACTTGAAAAACTGGACCCTATCTGCTGCGCGGCGGAAAAGCCTGTCGGTGCATCAAGCTGGTTAGGAAGAAAAAAGCGTGGAGCATGCTGAGGGTCTCTGCTGAACGCGACAGAAAAGGCTAACCGGCTAGCTAGCCACTAGTTGGGTCTCTGGGACAAGTCTTGTATGACTGAACCCCCACCCCCCGACCCAGACAACACAACAACAGCAGGCAGGGCGTGCGGGCTCAGCTCCGACCACAAATAACGCTTCCATAACCGGCCACAGATGTTATTAGCAGACAACTAGCAGGCGATACGACCTCTGGGGAGCTGCGAGTGAAATGTATCCGAAAACTGAGAGCTTACCTTCCAGTATTTAGAGTTTTGTTGATTATTGTTTCTTGTCGCACTTCCAATTTTTCCCCAGTTTACAAACACTGACAGGAAACGCCACCGGAAGTGATCCCCGGGAGGAGCAGCGATTGGTCGTACTCTGAGTCACATGATGGAAGCGGAATGACCCACATTGGCGGCCATCATGGTGAGGGAGTAGCAGAGGCAGAGGTGCATCACTACAAAAGAGCACAGTAAAATCTAAAACAGACAAAACTCTGTCAACCAGGGAATCAAATCAAAATGTATTGCCAAAATAGTATCATAATGCAAAAATGCATTTTATGCACATTAGTATCCCTTTTGTCAAATGTCTGTGTTGTTTGGTAAAGCAGACAATATCACCACGTTTAAGAAACACTTAAAAACTCACTTGTTCAAAAAGTACTTCAAGTGAGTCTAACACA
>JAUMHF010000024.1:11205045-11270975 GCA_032359275.1 Microctenopoma steveboyesi
AGTTAACAGTGTAAATAGTGTCGCCAACACATTAGAAAATGCTCTTAACATAATGCAGCGACTGTGACCTCAGAAACACAGTTATCACCTTTCTGACACATTCAACAAAAACTGAAACATGTATTGTATCAAATACCTGTTGGGTATTGTACCTAAGAAAGCAGCCAGTGTCATATGTCATATTGATGCATAAATCATAACAAACAAGTCGTGATGAAATGTAAATTCATTGTTTTCATGTGCAGCCAACATCTTGGTGCAAAACAATACAAGGCTGTGGGTTGATCCTATATTATATTGTGTTGTTTAAAAATAAAAATAATGTGTTGTTTGTAATTGTTTGGGGATTTTATATGAGAAACACATTAAGTAAAAAAGTTTCACTAAAAATATTCCAGTGAAAAGGCTTACAGTCCCAGCAGGTAGTAGACCTTGAAGGCTTCAATCAGTCTCCAATAGAAAGTCAATGCTTTCTGATGGCAGAGCCCATTCTCCCTGACTGAGGAGGGAATGCAGGTGAGCGGCGGTGGCCTTTTTCTTCTGGCAGGTTGTCCAGTATTGCAGCATGGCAAAAACTCGCTCCACGTGCAGAGAGTGGTCCTCTTCAATCTGCTCCAGCTTCACAGAGGAGATGTCTAGAGCTAATCTCCCAATCTCTCTCCAACATTTGCCAGTGGCTCGGGCAACAGTCATCAGTTGCTTCTCAGTCACCGAATGAGGGCCTGTGCAAGAAGATACAGACAGATACAGGTAGTGACATAAAAGAACAGTGTTTAACGAGGATTAGTTAAGAGTGTGGTGACTGACCATTAATTCTTTTGGATGGAACTGTCTGTAATTCAGGAGCATGGTCCTTCCCTTAAAAAGAAAGAAAATATTCACAGCTTTTATGTAAGACTGAAAGATAAACAGGAATTATTGATAACATAACTAAAGGTTTTGACAAGACTACCTGAAGATAGTGTGTTCACTTGCAAATGCTTAACAAGTCTTGGAAAGGTGTCCTGCATGTTTTTTTGATTCAGAAGTTCCAGCATTCCCTGTGCTGCTTCCGGTCCCCTCTGGATGACATGATCCAGCAGCTCTGTGACCTTCTCGCTGGGGATACGGCAAGCTTTCACCTGCTCGTAGCCACGCCGAGACAGCAGATTGCGAGAGTGTGCGTGCTGCAGGACAAAGTCAGCATCGCCACTCAGGATCTCTATCAGCGTGGCCTTCTGGCTTCGGAGCAGCTGGATTTCTGTTTGTCCGGCCATGGCTGGATCTCAGTTATATAAGCTAAAAGAGAGAATAAACTTGTGACAATTTATTTTAATGCAAGATAAGATCAAGACTGAAATATAAGTTAAATGATATATTATACACCTGACAGGTAATGTCCTCGGCTACAAGCAACATAAACTCACATAAAGGATAGACTATGTAAATCTATGCATGGGAAACTTCATTTAAAGATAACTGAATATAAAGACTGAATGAATGATACTGTCTAAGTACCTGCTTACTGTAAGTTCGTTAATCACGACTTATGACCCACCAATCGCTGCCAGTATTTTATTTGAAAGGAACAATTATTATTATTAACTATTATAAACAATGTTCCCGCGCTCGGTATGCACGTCACCAGCTCCAGATGCACATCACACACAGGCAGTACGGATATATGAGACTTACCATTTATTGTGATATGTGGAGTAATACGAGGCGACTTGAAGACAAACACAAACTATGTCCTGCGTTCACAAACACGTCACTTCCTCACTTGCCCTCTGCACTGACACCATATGTTGGAAGCAGCAGCTTGTGTTTCCTGTGCTGCCATCCAGTGGACAGGCGGTTTAACTGCAGCGATCTGGTGACATCTGGTGGCGCTGATGACACGAGTCGTAAGACGTATTCAGACAGATTTTGTTCAGTTCTCGCTACAGCAGTGGAGAGACTGACTGATAATAAAACAAACAAAGACCAATTTTAATGAAATAAATAGGAAATAATATTCGTGCACAATTCCCCACTCACCACTTTTCCCCTTTAAGCTCTGGTCCTCAGTATCTTATCTCTTCCTGGGACTGTAATTATCTGAACAGAGATCTCTGTGTTGTTTCTGCTGCTTGAGCCACTCTCTCAGTTTGAGGGCCACAGCCCCAAGTGTTCTGAATGCTACATTTATCACTACGGCCTTGTTCCTCTGTTTGTCCACCAACACAGTAATGCTTAGCCATTCCCAGTGTGTCTGTCTGTTTCTGGAAGTCCCCCAGCACCTTAGCTTTGTCATTCTAAATCCCCTTTAGATCATTCTGATCTTGGGACTTACATCCATACCTGACACAAATGTTCCTATGCGCATATTACATATATTATTATGATAAAAATAAAGCCAAATTAATATTCATATAACTACGTCAACTAAATATTATAAATATTTTAGGTATGTTTATTTGAAATCTGTGTACCTAGAAGAAAATCACGGTATGTACCTTGTTGTTTTTTTTAGATGTTCTCAAACTCAGAAGCTAGTCACTTAAATTGTTAAACTGTGAAATGTGTCTCTGCCTGAGTGTGCTTCCTCAAAACAAGAAGCTCAAACGGTAGTGCCAGCGCAGACAGACGTGTTGTTCTTCATTCTGGCGAAGTGGAGTCCTGTAAACATGGGAATAAATATTTGACTGATTTGTTCGAGCAAAAAAAAAGTTGCTGTGTGAATACCAAGTAGAGGCGGCGTGTGTGTTTATGTTTATTAGACCTGTGTGCATTCCAGGTTACTACAAAGCAACGTGAATGATGATGTGTTTAGTCTAATTTCAGACAAAGTGTCTCTAAATGTTGCAGGACAACAATTATCAGTGACCACCGGTCACATGCCTGCTTAGCCTGTTTACTCAGCTCCAGCTCTGGGAAATGACAAATCAATATTTTATTCCTGGACAGATATTTACTTTGTGTGAGAGGAAAAGCCTCTCGAGCCGATTTCATCCACACACAGTATACACTCCGAGTCAATGTGTGAATAAATCCAGTCTTCTCACTGCTTGCAACGTGTGGAAAGAGAGGAGAGAATCATCATTTATTCTTATTATTTAATCCTGTCACCCAGGTATGGTGGCTGTGTGACAGAGGACCGCACAATTCATCCACCTTTTGTAACAACGTCAGTAAACAATACGTTAGCATTATTCTTCCATTATTATTCCTAGCATTAAGTCAAACAGACTTGCAACGCTGAAGGGATCTACAGAAATAAGGAAATCACACACATGCTGGTATTCTGAAAGATTTCTACTCCAAATACTGTGTTATGTGCTTGTGAAGTGTGCACTTAGTCATTTTGAATTATATCACTGCAGCACAAGCGGAGCATATTGTGTATGAAAAATGAACTTACTTTGCCACAGATCAAGCTCGCTCCCCATCATACCCTTGTGCTTTTCAGGCCCCATCACACTCTCTGTCAAGTGGTAAACTCCATTTCTATGTGCACGCTAGTTGTGGATGGTATAATAGCTTGGATGCTCCACACTGCTGATGGAGAATAATGCAGTTTTCTTATGAGTGGCTCCGGCTCTATTCTACAGACCTCTGCACCTGGAAAATTGGGAAATTTGTAGATGAGTGTGTGTGCATTGTTTGTATGCATGTATACAGTGTATAAGTGAGTCAGCACAGTCAGCTTATCCCCTACATGCCTGAATGAAGAAATTAGATTTACATACAAAACAACAAAGGAGGGAAATCACTCTTACTGACAGTCTTTAGCACTCTGAGCCATAACAAACAAAATGGCACTGCATTTGAATAGATGAGCTAAAGCTCTGCGTTGTATATAAATTGTGAGTAAAGGCTGTTTTGTTTACACAAAGATACATACATGCACATAAAAAAAAAAGTAAAGGAGACTTTTCCCTTTTGGTTCAGACACTGCTTTGTTATATTTCTTTGAAACTTAGATATGAGTCAACATTTGCAGTGATTCAGCTGGTATGGTTTTATGTGATAAAACAGTTTTCGCCTTAAAGATTTTATATAAATAGACTCTGGTATCGCAGCAATATTGATTTTTGCTGTGTAAAAAGTGAAGAGTTTGTGTTTGATGCAGAAGACTGTAGTTCAGCTGGGTCTGGGCTGCACACAGGGGCCTTTGAGAAATGAGTCACCTCCGCTCAGGATAGCTGGAGGAGCAGTACGGGGACAGTTACATATCTGAGTGACTCTGACATGGTTGTTTAACATGCATTAAATACTAGTGTGAGAGAAAATAAAAACAGCAGACGAGAGAGGGAGAAAGAAAGAGACGTGCAACAGACAGATGGAAGGCAGTGAAGGAGCGGACAAAGGAAAGCTGCTACACACAGTCGAGTGAGCATATACTGCATGTGGAATGGCTGAGTTTCCTGCAAAGATAGGCTACATTTGGAACTGCGACGCGTAAATAAGAGCAAAGTGCAGAAAAGTACAGACGAATTTCAGTAAGGCTGAACTGAGAGAACCCAAAGAATGGCACAAGAGAGGTAATTTTCCTTACTTTCAGAGGACTGATGGGTGTAATATGGTATAACTGCAACATGACCATCCGTTATTATTCAGCATGTACATTCTCCCAAATCAAATACATATAAGTCCATCATTATGGGGGTGGCAGAGTGGTGTAGTGGTTAGTTCACAGCAAGAAACGGCTGGAATCCATGGGTCACATGGTGCCTTCTGTGTGGACAGTGCATGTTATACCCTGGTCTGTGTGCATTATCTCCAGGTACACCATCCAAAGACATGCATGTTAAAAGCCTAAATGATCATCCTGGTAAGTCAGCTCTGTGATCAGGCCAGGGGACGCCCTGCTTCTTCTCAATGACACCTGGGATAGACTCCAGCACTCATGTCCCCTAAGAGAACAGGTGGTTGGGATAATGGATGGATGGATGTTCATCATGTGAGGAAGTTTTACAGAGGACCTACAGTAAAGTAAGTGATGGGGCCATTAATGTTGATAGAAGTCTAAATAATTTAAGTGTGTGTGCTCCTCAACATTGCTTTTAAGAGAGGATATGGAAAATGGCAAACACATACACAGGCATTTTCCTACCGTTAAGTGTAATGAATGGAAAACATGGTGAGTCTGTCTGGCAGAGCAGACACCTTCTCTCTCTGGCTACATCAAAGCCATGGAGGAACTGGAGAAAAACGATGAGTGCAAATAAACGAGAGGCTGTGTGTGAGCGTGTAAGGGAACGATAGGTAAGAGGTTGTGTTTTTCTTTTTTAAAGGCCAGGGTGGATTTCAAAGGATCAAAAAGGGTCACTACACAAAATGATGCTCTTATTGCATGAGTAACTCTGACATCACCACACCTGCACCCCAGGAGAGGCAGGTGTCATCTGATGTAAGCATTTCATACAGTAGAAACATGTATTTATTTCATTAGAGAAGCTGTTGTAATAAAGTGTCAAGACCCCGTTTCCAGGATTCATCAAGCTACTCGACTGGACCAGAGCAAATCTGCATCATTACACCGCAGGCAAAGGAACAAAGTGAATAAAGAAAGAGAGAGAAAGGCGATGCGTGCCTCCTGCATCATAACTTGACCTCTAGAGGGAGCTCTTCCCATTCTTAAGTAATCTTTTTGTCTTTCCTCCTGCTCAAGCCTTTTGTATAATTTTGACCATAAAGCTCAGACTTTTCTTAACCCAGCAGTCTGTTTTTAGACATGAGACAACACAAAGTCCCTCTGGCAAAAAATAACATACCAGATTTTCAGGTGGCGGAAATGGGCTCACACACTTCTGGCTTTTCAGTGTGTGCTGGATTCTCCTTAATACAGAGTCCTCCATGGAGCAACTGACTCTGACTGTGTTGTCTTCTAAGGAAGTGAACATTTTAACCAACCACTGTCACCCACTGTGACACTGACATGTGTTGCGTTAGCTGTAATCAAATCAATTCCTGTTAATAAAAATAAAGACAAGTGTGGACTGGTCAACATATTACTGGCTAAAATGGAATCTATTCCACTGTTGATTGTTTTGTTCCTAACGAGTTGAGGATTGCGTAGAAATGAGGACAGCACATCTCTATCAGATCTTGTCTTTCCTGATTGGCTTCCCAACACAGGATGTGTAAATTAGTCTGGCCTATTGTGGATGATTGTGTGAATGTATCTATTTTTATATAGCAAGACCTGACATGACCTGAATTTTAAATGATAAATTAGAAAATATAATTTTATCTTTACAAAACTAGTATGTAAGACTACTTTTTTTTCCAAATCATTTGTTAGTTTAAATGATGTTTTTCTGCTAAAGCTGATCATAGTTTGGTTCTGACTAGCTCTTTACCCAAAAGGTCTATATGAAAAGAATTACAACAAAAAAAAGTGGGTGCTGTATTATGTGTTTATGCTTTCTGACAAAAGTGTAATATATGATGCATCAAAGTAGAAAATGAACTCATCTAAACATTCACTAGCCAACTTTTGAAAAAGATATCCCACAGTTAGTTCAATGGAGACCTTTAAGGATTAAAATACAGTTAAATCTATCATTAAGGAATGGAAAGAACATGGCACAGGCATAAATCTGCGTACAGCAGATTATCCTCAAAAACTGAATGAATAATAAATCAGTGCAGTAACTCTACACCTGTGGCACCAGTTTCAATCTTCTCTAGCTGAGATTAGGTTGGCTGAGTTCTTCAGCTGTCAGAGCTGGTTGTTTAACTTCTAGAGCGGCAAAGAAAAAAAATGCATATTAATCATATTAGCATATTAAATGGCACGTGGGGGGCTCTGAAGTCAGCTAGAAGAAAGTTCTATAGACTGACGAGACCAAACCCAGACACTGGCTGGTGAATAATCCAGGTGACAGTTTGTCTGAACAGTTGCTCCCATTTCAACCACGGCAAATTGAAACTCCTTGGTGGCTTCTCTCACTAGTCCCCATCTTGCATGATCCCTCAGTTTTTGAGGACGACCTGCTGTGGGCAGATTTATGTGTATGCCATATTTCTTGCATTTATTCTAAAAGCTTTAACTGTTCTCCAAAGATATTCACTTGGAAATGTGCAAAGTTGGGAATTTTCTTGCATCCATACCAATTTGCATTTTCCTAAAACCTTTCTGAGCAGTTTCGTGGAGTATATCTTTGTCTGGCCAGGAAACAGATTCACCAGTTACTAGATATTTGAGAAACAGGTGATCTTATACTAGACCAGTAGTTTTCAACACTCAATTTATCTTCAGTGTTCACCACCGACTGAACTTCACTGATCTATACAGGTAAACCCTACTGATTAATCAAATCTCGTTTTGTGCCATCAAAAATGATATGACAGAGAAAATGATCTGTCAATCTTTCCAGCCACCTGCAAACCACAACCACTACTTGCTGACACTCAGTCCTGTTACACAGAGTTACACTGTAATAATCCCATTTTTACTGTTAAAGCAGTAAAGTTTACTGCGTTATGTCCACTTGATATATGCTTTGTGTATTTCTCCCTTTTGCATTTTTGACACTAAATCTATTTTACATGAGCTAATTAAAGCATTCAGGACATAGGAGAGAGACTTTTGACTTGAGTCATTTAAGCATGCGTGAGTGAGTGTGTACTGTATGTGTGACAGTGTTTGTGTGTACTTGCAAGGCTTTGAGGTGGTGGGCATGTCTCTGTGATTTTAAGTGTTGGTGACAGCCATCACTCTCTCCTGCTGAGTCTCCACTGCATTTTGGTGTGAATATGTGTATTTGTGGCTGGGTGTATGCTTGTGCAAAATAATTGGTGGTAGTCCGGATATGGCAGTGATTCACGTTTGAGTCTTGCATCCCACCCAACATTTCCAGTGGGAGGAAGTCTGATTCAGTTGAAAAAACAGCTTTGCTTGAGAGCCTTTGGAAATTTGATTGTTAATAAAATGTGCTGAGGTTTTTGATTTTCTTTATTTTTTTTAAATATATATATTCTTTTTGACAGCAATAATCACTAATGCAGATTGCTGGTACAAGACACAGATTGATACACATTTAAAACAACCGAGGTCGACCAAAGTGCTGAACAATTTTACAAAGGATAAAACAAATCACATAAAACTTCACAACATCAATAAGTAAAAGTTAAAATAAAATAAAAGAATAAAAATAATAATAAAATAATAAAAGCTTTAACTAAGGACATCGCAATTGAAAATAGGTACGTTTTTAGTTTGACCTTAAAAATATCTAGGGAAACCGAGCTCTTAATTGAGAAAGGGAGATTGTTCCAGAGTTTGGAAGCTGCTACAGCCAAAGCTTGGTCGCCCTTTCTGACTAGATTTGTTGGGGGAACTGTTAAAAGCAGTTTAGTGGTTGACCAGAGGTTTTTAGCCGTGGTATAGGGGCGGACAATTTGCATTAAAATCCGATCGTTCAACTTCATACAAAAGTGTTTCTGCTTGGCCTTCACAATAAGATCAATAATGATTTACCAGAAGTAGTTTGTGTGTTCTGATGGTAACTTTATATTACTGTGATTCAGCTTCGAATTGCATTGTAAATGCAGTATTAATGTATTATATTGCTGTGGTTATATTTATGTAGACATAAGCCTGTGTGTTTGATGTTACAGCACTTTAAATATAAAGAATGTCCAAATTAAAATAATTAATATCTTGACACTGTATCGTAAAATTATGTGTGGTTTTCTGATGGACAGATTCAACATTCATACACACAACTGAATCCAATTTAATTTCTGTACTCCATTACTTTAGAAATCCTACAGGTTGCTTGAATATTTAAAGAAACAATATGCTATTTTATTTGGAAGTTTTGGTGCTGTCTGTGATCCACTGACGTTGAACAGCAGGGCAGAGAATTTCCCTTCTAAATGTCAGTTTGTAACCTCAGTTTCTTACAGACGTTTAAACATAGCATAAAGTGAATAAAACGATATATACGCTGGTTTATGGATGAATATTGTTGGTCCGATGTGGTAAAAAGTTGATGCTGCTAGACGCATAATATACATCAAAATGACTCTGTTTAGTAAATCCTGCTTTCTGATTAGCAAGACAGATTTAAGGTTCAACATCGCAAGGTGGCAGGCACCTTTAAGTTTCTCCGAGAACATTCTAGTTTCTGAATAAAAAAATCTACTCATCTATCATCTATCTACTAATTAGGCTAGTAGTTCTATAAAACAGGTCCCAGTTTCTACACAGGCCAGGTGCACAGTGCTGGAGTCATACTGTGTTGGTGTGTTGTTTTTTCAGCTCTGAGTTGGAAGTCAGTTCATCATGGTTCCTTGCTTCCCATCATACAACAGCGGTTGTATCAAAATGACAGATTCACATTTTACAAATCCTGCATTTTACAAATGGCTGCATGTAAATTGATGCTTACGCAGAATCATGAGCGGACTTTATTCTCCATCACATGCAAGAATTTTCAGAAATTATCTTTTAATTCCTTCTATGAATTTGAAAAACTATTATAGCAAGCAAAAATGTTTTAAAGTACATATGTGCACCTGACTATTGTTATGGCTCTGGATAAGTATAATGGTCACTTTGACAGCTGTTTTCTCCTCTGGGCTTAGTTTGTGTGTATGCTAGTGATTGTGCATATGGGTGGAACAACATGTTGTGCCCTGTGACTGGTCCATTAAATTAACTGCTACCAAACTGATTGGACAAGTGGGGCCTCAGTCTTCTTAACCGAGATGAGAGCTCCCTGCATTCTCTCCACCTTCTGGCACTCCCAACCAAAGTGGCATTTAATTTGTTGTTTGTGTAATGTTGCATGTACCACTTCACAAACAAATTGTAGTATAGTGTTGGTTTGATGAATTTAAGATTCTTCTTAAGAACTTTGGATTTTATAAAGTTTTTTTGATTAGCAGTTTATCAGTGAATTTATTTTTTTATGTTTCAGCCAGTGCAGCTGGCGTTACCTGGGACTGGGAAGCATGAAGAAGTCATATGTTATGTCCAGCTTTCCCCTAGACCAGGTGCGTAATGCCATTTTAAGACAGACAAAACTGTGAATTAGTTCTTCAAGCATTCAGTGTTGTTACTGTGCGATAATGAAATTAAATCTGCACAGTTGCATTTGTATGTGAATGAATGTTTTTACTTTACCCACATAAACATGTATATCTTCCCATAGATTTTAATGATACAACCAGACAACCACTTAGTATCTTGCTGTGGCCTGCATCTCACAAACTGCACTATTCCTCCCTTGGCCACAGGAATGGAGTATTATGCAACCAGTGGCCTACCTCAGGTCATTAAGATGCCCTCACTCAGCAGAACTGGCACATCTGCGGGTGCTGATCATCCTGGGCCTGTGGTTGGTAGAAGGATGATAAGTGCATGCTAATTAAAAAGCCATTCATTGGAGTGAAAGGCCAATTAAAGGCCTAATATTTGATAAGGCTCTCAGTTCACTCAGCAGCAAGCCCACCTGGGAAGTATTTATTAGATGTTAATGGAGACTGTAATTAATATCCAAGGCAGATTAACATGCAATTACATATCATTCACATTCATAAAGAGGGGGAGAGAGCCAGTGAGAAGGAGAGAGACAGAACAAGTTCAAATGAGAAGCAGATATGTAACTCAGCCTTTTGCTCTGGTAGTTTGCAGTGAACATAAAGAGAATGTAATCCAGGTTGCTGCTGTGGAGCATGACGTTTCTTTTTTCGCACACAGGATTAAAGAGATTCCTTTTTGCACATTTTCTAAATATAGTGGAAAGTTAGATGTTGATAATTAAGTGCTTGTCTCTCTGTACATTGATATTTGAACAGATGGTTCTGTTGAATAGAAGGCCTTAGTGTGTCTATGTATCTGTAAGCCAGCCTTACGTGTATCTAGAACATGATATACACAGTATGATACATATGAAAATACATATTGAAAATGTGTTAAAACCATGTTTTATTTTCAGGTGTCATTGTCATGTGGCCACCTACATCCACATTTTACCCCCAGTTAATGCTCATCAGGAGTTCTGCTACATCACGTTTATTCAGACCTTTAGCCACGTTTTTCACTTCACTCTTTCCCCTCTCAGGGAATACGCCTGTGCAGCTCTTGTTGTGACTACCACCTTCAAATAATGATCACATGATGTGGATTCATCAAAAAAGGCTCCTCACTTATTTCTTCATTTTCTCCTCTTGTCTTCTTCTCTCCTCTTGTCAAATACAAACAGTTCAGACACAGCCCATGTATAGTATTTGTCTCTGTCAGTCCACGTACATTTGTGTGACAGTGTGGTTGTTGAGTTGATGCTCTTGTTCCTGTCCCTCAGAAACTGGCCTCTATTTTTAAGTTGTACTTAGAAAAGTCTGTGTACTTCTGGTCCTCCTGAGCAGCACAATGCTTATAAGAGACGCTCACAGTTTTTCTCTGCCTCTCAACAACAGAGGACAACCAAGTTGAACTGTAGATACCTGGCATAATGATTTCCCCTTAGAACAGATGTCCTGCTCCCATTTTCCTTTTACAAATAGCCTTGTTTGTTACTGCTGCTAAGTTATTTCCTGACTGTGATGATGGTCATTGTGATGTTGTTCTTCTGACCTTGTTTACATACCTTCCACAAGCCATTATGACCTGCGTAGTGTGTCTTCATTACTGATGGTTTCTATTTTAGCCAAGGCTAATAGACTAAAATAGAATAGAGAGAGAGAGCGACACCAGACATGCCAATAGCACTAACTATGCTAAAGATAATGGTCAGATTAGGTTGGTGGCAGGATCAAGACTTTGACCTGAGCTTAGGGTGAGAGTTACAATCTGACACTCTTACAATAACAGAAATAAATGGCATTTAGTGACTCCGTTAAGCTAGCCATTGTCAGCTGTTCACCCCTTGCAATAAGAGGTAAGTTGATGCAGCGACTGAACAGACACTTCAAGCTACACAGAAGACACTTTGGCATATGCATGCGTCTGCATCATCATTAGAATGGATTGGTATTTGTAGTTGCAGAGTCAGAAAATCTGATTAGAGCTGATATTGTTTTATTTATCTGCATTAGACGACACTTAGGTGATTTATGGACTTTTATTTGTCAGCCATTGAAATGTCATTCTGTTTGCTAAATGTCTGCGAGCAACAGATCCAGCAGCAGCAAACAAGGTACAGCACTACATGAATCCCTGTGTGGAGAGTCAGAGGACCCCATAGTAAATAGTGACTTAAAAAAAAAAGATTTGTGTGTTTGCAAACAACTGGAATGGAGTAGACGTTTTTGTAAATTTTTGCATGGACATAAGTGTGTGTGAATGCATGGAGCAGTATTAAGGCCACAACGTTTGCCTGGTAGCATCAGACAGGGATGCAGAAGGTGGCAGGATTAAATCCCAACCCCCTCCCCATACCAGGTGTATCCTTGAGCAAGACGCTCAGTGCTAGCTCCTTGTAAGTCGCTTTGGATGAAAGCTTCTGGCCTTAAGTAAGTAAAGTAAATCAGTCACAGTAGACAAAGCACTATGTTAAAACTTCACCGTGGAGCACTTACAGAGCTCAGATGAATGGGTGGGGGCAGGATTATTAAAGGATGTAAAGTAAGAACAGGAGGGAGGGCGAACGAGAGAAAATCAGCAGGAAACAACTGTTGAATGGCGCACAGATCCATCCTAATAACCACACACCGAGAATGACTTCCTCTCATCCCTAATAACTCACACAAACAGGAGAGAAATGGAAGCACACATTAAGAAGAGAGAGATGAGAATGTGCATACTGTTAGCAGAACGGCTGAGGAAAGAAAAATTAGCATGACATATAAATTTGTCTATTTTGCCATCTCTGCTGGTCTCTCGCATCCTCATTCTCTTTCTTTCTTTTTAATAAGAGGACAGGGCGAACAGACGGCTATGTTTGAGGTGCCACTTCATCACTGTGGAAGCATGGTGCCACCCATCTCCTCCTCCTACAGCCCTCGCCGAGCTCACACAACGTGTGTGTGTGTGTGTGGAGTGCTGGAGTGCCATACAATTCAGGGAGAATTAGATTGTTCTAAAAGCATCTCTCAATAAGAGCCTAGTGAATGCGTTTGCCCTAATGGTCTGCCATTTTATATTTCTTTAATGAAGTTACAGAAGGGGAGAAAATGGTCAACCCTGCCATGCTTTTTCACACACACACACACACGCGCGCACACGCACAGTACTCTCCATATTCTTTCTAACCTCAGCTACCTCAACCTCATAATGCTGATCTTCTTACGTATAGTTTGTGTATGTGTAAACACTTCTGTGCACATTAGTGGATAAACTCAACCTACAATCAAAGAATATTAACACAATCCCGGCCTACTTTCGAGTGTCAATCCCATTTTATGTAGGCTTCACAGCTTCGGTGAAATTTCAACACGTTGGTCAAACTCAAACACGGATACTCTGTTAAGTTGAAACTTCCTCATGAGAGAGAGTGCGTGCGTGTGAGAGACAGAAGGGACACAATAAAACGAGGGCTTCTCTGATGTCAGATGAGAAAGACTATGAACTAATGCAGAAATTCCAGTGTTGCACAAGTGGAACAATGAAACCAGATTGTTTTTGCGGTGCCAAAAATGAGATCTGAAGGCAATAGTTTGGGCCAAAGTACGTCATTCTCAGTATGTCGCGTGGTTATTTGAAGAAGCTCTTCAGATAATTTCCAAAGCAGCAAGTGAATGGGTTGAGCAGTGGACTTGTTGTGATTCCCAGATGGCAAATGGTTCATTATCTGCTGTTATATACAAAGAGACAAATTTTAGTAGTGAACTTTCATAAGCTGGTCATTATGGTAGAATTTAAGAGCAGATGGTCCCCTAAAGCCCTGCTTGAAATTTGCTTCCTACAACCACAACTAGGACATATTGTCTGTAATATTTCTCATGCAATGCTTTGGTTCATAATGACCCCTGGGTATAGAAAAGCAAGAGCGATGAGACAACTCTCCACTTAAAAGAAATATGTTGCAATTTATTCAAGTAGTGTTGGTTGATTATGATTGAATCCCTGTGTATTATCCGGATGATCCGCTCAGGAAGGTGCCTTGTACTAATAAAAAAGAACTTTCAATCTAAAAGAAAAGTTTAGATGCTTTGAGGACTTGAATACTGACACCATTGGAAACAGACATGAAAAATATATAATATGCAATATAATTAAAAAAAAAACTTTAAACAAACTATGGAATTAAACTCCTTCCCACAGAATGGGAGATGTCAGAGACTGTAACGCTCAGTACACCTTGAAGAAGGCTTACTTCTTCCAGGTAAGTAATTAAGAATTTGAGCAAACGGAATAGGATATGAGGACTTACTATTGATTTATTTTGATGAATGGCATTATTCCGTACATTTCACTAACACACATTTAGTTGTTAGATATGTACTGATCAATATTCCAGCCTTACCTATAGATTTTCTCTAGGGCTATCTTGAGAATATGCTGGAGCTTATCAAACAACAATGATACATATCACCATTGACCCACTCTAATCAATTATTCAATCCTAAGACCTAGGCCATGCCTACATATTTTACAACCTCTAATGGCCATATCTATCTGTTGCTGACTTTTCTGTCCCTCCATCTCCCTGATATTGACTCAGCCACAGCTGAGGTATGATGACAGTGAGTTGTACAATGTCTGGCTAAAATGAAATTGACTTGGACAGTTGGTGTATATCAAAGTTCATCCCTTTGGTAATGAAATGTCTTCCAGGAATAACATGATGATGCACACACACAAATATTATGAACAAACATAATCAATGAAGATGGTGTGAGGACAATTTCAATGTTTTTGTATGCTCATATGGAAAAGTGTCAGGTATCAACATAATGGAAAGGTCTACATAAATGAATATGAAAGGCTATTATAAAACTTTATCTTGGTGTTGTAGGGGATCTGTGTCATAATGGATAGGTCTAAGATTGGTTTTATGAGTTCTGAATTAATGGCGTCAAGGTCACTCTAGTCAATACCGCTGCAAATGGAGAACAATTATAGTTGTTAATCTGTTTTAGCCCTTGTGTGATACTGAAAACAATCATACTGTGTACAGACAGAAACAACATAACGTCAAGTAAATAAGATAAATGACATGAGGCTGTTTGGTTGGTTTAATACAAGGACAACAAATATATATATATATATGCTCTATAGGAAAGGTAGCTTTAAATGACTTCTTTTGCAATCTGCCCTAGTTAAGGAAATAAAAATAACTTAATTTTCAAGGGTAGGAGGTCACAAGAAGAAACACTGCTATAGTCCCACTGTCATGCTGAGCCTATTCTAAAGCATATACATTTATGAGGATAATTTGCTGTATAACCATATGTGATGCATACCCTCGTTTATAACTATGCAAGAAACTTACGTGATCTCGAGGACATAAAAGAACAATTTTCCACATAATGCAGTTTCTACAATACAACCACAATCTCGACAAAGTAATCCTTTATGTCCGCAAAAGCTCAGGTATTTGTAGGGTCTACCACTATACCCCAGTTATTCCTGTCCGTGTTTGCACATTTTAAGCACGTTATAAGTATTAGCATCATCATAGTTATTTTGGCCTGTTGAATGTTTGGCTATTCAAGCAGCTGCTGATGAGTTGTTGTGACTAAAGCATGGGGACAATGACAGTGCACAGTCTTTGCATTGACATGGTGATTGTCTGTGAGTTATGCTGACTACCCTGCTATTAGCAGACCAGAATGTGTGTGACTTTCACTGTGACGGGTTAATAGCACTAATTTAAATCCCTTCCAATTGAATCAAAAGCAAAATCAGGCTCATCACAGCTATTTTGTATTTTGCAAATGCTTTTGCTGTCATATATGATCTGCAAGTCTGTTGTTTCAGTTTTTTTGGAGAGCCACTTTAGATTTTATTTGGCCTTAGTTGGACTTCTTCAGACATTCTGGAAAAGGAAATGTTGTGAAGTTTTAAATACCGGTGTGTCTTTCTTCAACAAGCATTAATCACACCTGTAATTTTCTGCCTGGACATTGACTATATGAAGCTTGAAACAAGTCGCTATATGTATCTAAAATTGGTTGAAAAAGGATTTTGCTAGTGACTAAGTTTATGATCAGTAGTTTTGAATTACGTTTAGGGTCAAAAGATTGTTGTAGTGAAAACAATAATACATATAAAGTCAACAGGGTCAATACTTTTGTTATTCTGTTGATTTTATGGTAGATCAGTCCAAATACACAGGAGAGCTGAGAGATGTGGGTTTGTATGTTTGTGTGCGTGCATGCATGCGCTCCCCCCCTACATGTGTAAAGCGAGTGTAGACCCAGAAACTAATGGTGACTTATTAACATCATAATTCAGCCAGGCACGACAACTAATCACTGAGACCTCAGATAGACCAGCTGCAGGGGGTGATGGATGAAGCCTCTCTATATGTATGTTTGTGTGTGTGTGTGTGTGTATGTTCAAGATAGATGGATTGTGCCGGGGTCCTTTCACACCGAGATGTCTCCTAATCAGTCTTAATGATTAGGCTCCACTGACGAGGTGCATTGATGAGAATGGGATTGCGGGCGTGTGACATAGCAATGAAACTCTCTGAAACGGTAAACAGAGCCCTAACAATATTTTGAAGAAGCTGCAGTTAAGACTGAACAGCAAATCACGGTGTCTCTGCATGTGTGATAATGATTAGTATGTTTAAGTCTGGGCACATCTGTTGTCTGGCTTTAACTCAGAGAGAGCTGGGGTGAAGCCGTTAGTCACAAGGAACTCAATGGAGAAGAGTATGTGGAGCTCCTTTTTCTTTCTCTATCTTCTCCTCCTCCTTCTTTTCATCTGTGTCTCCATCCATCTCTCAGCCTCCCCTCTCGCTGATGCCACTCATCCGTCTCTGGCCCAGTCAGGGCTGTTTACACTCATTTAGCTCCAACTGAGGTGTAGCTAGGGTAGACTCTGAGGTTTTTATAGGCGGCAGGAGAATAGGAGAAGAAACAAAAGAACAAAGCAGGAAAATTCAGTTGACGTAAATGTATGCTGCTTTTCAACAGCAATGGTATGTTACAGAAGAAAAAAAACAGCAGGTTCATCCTGAGGTCAAATCTTTGTCAGTGACCAACAGATGCAAAAGCAGAGATTAAAAAAAATAGGATTACCACAATGACTTGTTCTGTTTCAGACTTACAGTTATTGTAACCAGCGTAAACAACATAATTACATTGCAGAGATAATTTAGCACATTTGATAGGAGTTCTTCTTAATGCGGTCAGTTCTCCGCCCTTCCTCCTTTTCACTCTCCATCTCTTAGCAAGCAGCAGGGGCCAGTGGAAGAAAGGAAGAGACAAACTGAATTAGTGCTCTTTTCATCATCCGTGACCAGCCAGTTGTCTGATAACCCTGATCTCATTATGAACGCTAATTGTTAAGTTCTCCCTTCTCTGGTCCTCACTACATGCACATTTATGGCTAAAGACCCATCTCAGTGAGCGGAAGCTGCTTCCTCTCTCTCCTTCTCTCTTTTTGTGTGTGTGTGTGTGTGTGTGTGTGTGTGCGTCTAAGTATTTACTTCCTGCCTACTAATGGCACCAACTTCATGGAGAGACCCGGTATCCACTTTTAGCATAATCATTCTGAGCATGGGCTGCAACATGCGAGATTTATGGTTTGCTGAATTCAGTCTGGCAAATCTTCCAGCTTTCACATTTGAACCTCTCAGCTGTTTTCTCCAGCCATCTCCATCACGCTCCCTATTTCTCGCCACTTATTCTTGCTCATTTCTGTGTATAAACTCTGTGTATGTGGATGTGAATATTTTACTTCTGTTTTTTACATCGGCTGCTTCACTTCTTCAAGGAAGTGCAACATTTTCACACTTCGCCTTGTTTTGTCTTTGTAATCAGTTGTTTCAAAAAGAAAGAAACATATCTGGTGTCCTTGGGTCAACTGTCTGAAGTTATGAATACAAGACAAGGCCACATTAGCCATGTTTTGATTATTGGTTTCCTCTATGTTCCCAGTGTGACTAATGACCAGGACTTTTTAATGAGGGTCTTACCAGTGTCCTGCTATTAATTAAAGCTTGATTGGAAGAATAAATTAATCTAGCTGCGGTCCGCCCGATCAATAACCCATATGAGGGCTCCATTAAGCACCAAGGACTGATCACTCTGCATGCGATGTGTGTGTTGGAGGAGTTAGTAGAGTCAAATGAGCCTGTTAGATTGTGTGTGATTTTCACCCCTATTAATCATAACAACCTCATCAAATCATGGGAGCTCTGTGTGGTCTTGTGTGTGTCTGCATTCATTAAGCCTCGTGTGTGTGTTTCATGCAGCATCTTGTATTTTTCTTTTAAACGTGTTTCATGCAGACTGTGAACTAATGGTATATTAACATTTTTTGCTTGAGTCACTGAAACCCTCTGCTGAGATGCAAGGCAAATTGCATTTGCACATTCTAAAGTTCACTCAACTGAAATTTGAATCTAAAATCCAGAGTCAGTTTAATATGCAGAGCCAACTTTGGCAAAAACAATTCTGCTGAAGATGTTCATAAAGGTGGCAAATATCAAATCGGCTAATGCTGAAGTGTCAACAGGTGAGAAAGGCTATAATTAAACCGATGCTCTGAAAACCTCTCACACTGAAAACACAAATTATTCTGTACCTGTTTGAAGTATAATTAGGTTACTTTAATTCGGAATTAATGAAAGTGAAACACGGAAAGCGTCTGCTAAATGAGTAGTTTATTGCGTCATTGGTGCAACAAACTCATGCAAGTTAGCAGTCTCATTGAGCATTTTACATGATGTTCACAAACAGTGTTCCACTTTTGTCGTACAATACAACATAGAAATACTCTTTTTTATTTTCTCGGGTTTAGTAAAAGATTTCTTGGTAGTTTTATTTTTGCTAAATATTTTATATGTCTGAGAACTTTAACTGGTGAGAAAGGCTTATGGCAATCTGCCAATAGGATTGTGAAATACAGTATCTTCAGCATAATGTTGACATTTTGGCCTGAGGGCAGAAGGTTGTGTCACAATGGAACAGTAGAGTGTTGGTGCTCACTAAGATTCATTGTGTTCCAACCAGTAGGTTTAGATTTTTTATTATTTTTTGCTTTTGAGTACAAGAAGAAACGTTGACCTTTTGTGGAGCATCTAACAGTGTGATTCATCCTCTGGTGGACCTTAAGTATGAGCATGTTAGACGGAAATCCATTGGTTTTAAAGATACCATGTAATCAAAGTTGGACACAGGGTAACTTTCTGACCTTGTGGTGGTGTTAGATGAAGGTTCACGCCACAATAAAAATGCTGTTTTTGTTATCTCCCAGCACATTTCCAGGAAAGTTCTCTCCATTCTAAATGACTTTTGCAATGCCTTTTACAGGGGTCATATTAACATTTGTATTTCCTAACATCATGTGCTAGCTGTTCCATTATTATTTTCCACTTCATGTTAGTTTTCTTTAGATTATGCCAACCGTCACTATGCAGTATTTGTCCTCTGAGAACAGGCCTAAAATTGGTCAGTCCCTAATGCAGTGTGCTCTGTGTTAAGTAGAAAAGCTGTAAAAACACAATGTTTGAAATAGTGATGGAGTCAAAATTAACTCAGTCATTTGTCTTGTGGTATTTTGGTAAAAACACAAGTAACTCACGGGTTTTCTGCTGTGCAGAGTTTTGATTTAGATGTAATACAGATTGTTTGATCATTCCATAGAAACTGATATTTCCTGTTGCTCAGATTAGGGATTCAACCCACACACAGACAGCATACACAGACACCATGTAGGTCTTATTATGCATTGAAATGTTTCCGTATGAGAGCTCACACAGATTGAGAATAGTCAGTCAGTCACTCAGAAGAACCAAGCAACCCCAAGCAAACAGTAGTGGTTGAAGTGTGTGTCTCTGTGAAGTGTTGCAGCACTTATATAAATAATTTTTGCCCCCATTGCCAATGATTAATTTGTTGTAGGAGACGTTTTCCTTGCATCCCCAAAAGACTGATAATCAAAAATCCCTGCACTAATTCTATTACAGCTTTTATGTATATGTCTTGCAGTGTTTCCCTCGATGCAAACAGAGAGGTTGCTCTTTCTCTTTTTCGACTCTTTTACTCCGACTCACATTCTATTTCACAATAAAGAAACCAATAAAGAAGGTCAATAAAGTTTGTCGTAGGCTATGCATAAGTGAAATTCTTACACAATCTGTGAAGAATTGTTCTATTTTTCTGTTTTTCATTTCACACTCTCTTTTGTCTATTGTGTGTAAGTGTGTATGTTCATATGTGCAAGAGTGTGTCTCTGGGTGAACGTCTATGCTATTGTGTGACTTTCCATGGTTTAATGGAAAACCTTGGCTACCCCTACCTCATTATTTGATAGACCAGATGAGAAATAGATTTATGATTCAGATTAATAACGTTAGCCAGAGTTCATTGTTTCCGCCAGTCAGCCGAACAACTTCATATCAGTCCCACTAATGTGTCTGAAACACCAGTGCTGTGTGTTTAATAATATCACTGTTAGAAAAGCCATTCGTTCTCATTTGAGCAGCAAGTCTCATTTGGTTGGCAGGAGTAGCTCTCCACCTCACAAATCCTGCCTAGACTTTGGGGAATACCAGGCAAATGTAGGATAGAAATAGCAATATTTCAGCTATCTTACTGTGCAGATCTCCAATAGTTTGTGTTGCAAAATACGGGAAAAATATATTGAGAGAACATATTGAAGACTTAATGGAAAACAGATTAAAACAAATTTTTCTCCCAGTGTGCATATTTTATGCATGTGTGCAAAAGTCATCGCAATACTGTGCACTTGTGAGATTAGAGTTTAAATAAAAAAGGGTTGTTAGTTGTATATGAATGAGGTGAAATACAGTATTTTAGGTGTTGCGGTGCAAACAATGAAATTGTGATAACACATAATTCACATGCAGTAAAGTATAAACTATTATTATTATACTATAATAATGTTGCTGAATGTTGACAAAGTTTTCATATTAGTTAAAATACTTTGGGAGACTGTGGGTCGGCGCCACAGCTGTGAACAAGGATGTACTCCAACAATAAATGAATATGGCAGCAAAGGAGCTAATCGGCCAAACAGCGCTGGTCACAATGGGACACCAGCAACCTTTAATCATCAAGCTGCAGCAAATTAATTACCCCAATCATCTACCTACGGAAAATTAATTATCACAATCAATCACCACAAATTCAACCGGGCCTTAAAATAGCCCCCACACTTAACCGGCAGTCAGCACCTCTAGCCTTTAAACAGGGAGGGGAGAACATGTGCAAACACCTACACACCACGGAAGACAAACATCGTTGCTCTTATACATGGTACACTTACATTTAAGTATTATCTTGGTTGAATAGACACAGCATATATGTAACTGCAAAACTAATAGAAAGAGAAGGACATTAGGTTAAAGGAGAAAGAAGGGAGAAAGGTGTGTGTCAGTGTGTGTGTGTGTGTGTTTGTACGTGGGACTGAATGGAAACATTATTTTTACACGCAATGTTGAATTGACAAAATTAAGAGGAAAGGTGCATGTATAGGTGTACGCTGGCACTAGGTCAGCTTAATGACAAATGAGTTTTATTTCTCATAATGAATTAGCAACACCTTACTTGAACACATTTGAGCAGTTGAGACATTGTCTGCCAGTATGTAGCCCCAGACCTCTATATGTGGTGTTCTGTGTGGGAGTGAAACCTAAGAGAAAAACATGGAAAACACTGTGAGATGTGTGTGTTCTTTTTATATGAATTTTACATTTGATTTTATCTAGTGGATAAATCTATATGGTCTCCTCACGCAGGTATATGTATTTCCTAGAGGTGCTGTATGCTGAGTATTTTTAACTTAGTCATCAAAGTCATTAAATTGTTGAAAGTGTTTTAGTGGTTTCAGTGGCTCGTCTGGCCAGATTTATTTCTTACAGGTAAAGAAAAATACATACAATACATCATATACTACAACAATCAGCCACAACATTAAAACCACCAAGGTAACATGAATAACACTCATTATATAGGTACAGTTGCTGAAGTTGATGCTGAAGCAGCAAAAAATGGACAAGCTCAAGGGTCTGAGTGACTTTGTCGATGGCCCGATGGTATTGATTTGACCACAGAGTCAGAGCATCTCTAAAACAGAAGATGTTGTGGTGTATGTTCCCAAAAGTGGAAGGACAACCAGTGAGCTGGCCTCGGGTCATGGGTGCCTAAGCCTCATTGGAGTGAGTGAGAGGTGACCCGTCTGGTGCCTATAATAGAACCAAATTCATTTCCAATGCTTTCTTTATGGCAACCTGCTGCTTTTCTGGTGTTCTGTAAATATTGTGTTCCAGGACTGAAAAAACTTTCAAATGCACAGTATTAGGAGTGAACTGTGAAGCATCACAAACAAGTAAGTAGCAGCAGGCAGCCTCAATTAATGATATCTACACTGACAGCTCATCCTGGCAAGTGATGTGAACACAGTTATTTTGGGTAATGAAAAAAAAAATCAATTTCAGTATTGCCGGTCAACCGCACCAGTGGGGTAGTGCTGCTGGTTAAAAACTGAAAATTGAAATTCTGTGTTTTGTTCACGGTGGGGATGAGGCAAGGTCATCCAAATTCTTCTTCTTCGTGTGAGAAGTCACACATATATTTTCCAGTAGCAATATTAACAAAAACATGTAA
This sequence comes from Microctenopoma steveboyesi, assembly GCA_032359275.1. NCBI lineage: Eukaryota > Metazoa > Chordata > Actinopteri > Anabantiformes > Anabantidae > Microctenopoma > Microctenopoma steveboyesi. The sequence continues at coordinate 11,227,714 of JAUMHF010000024.1, forward strand.
TGTGGGCTAGTTGGCTTAAAATATTAAACTATATGGATATAAGTCAATTTTGATGGCTAACAGCAAAATGTACATGCACACATTTCAACATAAACATGAAAACCTGATTGGGACTTAGGCAATCCATTTTCATTCACTAAAAATGTAGAGATTTCTACTATAAATTCTCTTATTCTTTCTACTTTCTCATCACTCAGTAATACAGACAGTTTTTGCTTTTCTCTGCACTTTATAAATGTGTTTGTACAGATTTGTATTAAAAGAGTAGAAGGGACAGAGAGGCAAATATTTCTGTGTATCATCAAAATTACACAAGTTATTTAAACTGTACACAGGGCAAAATCAATAATTCAAAAGACAGACAAACTACAGGTTAGAATGGTAGGGTGATTTGGTATATAACATGTTTAATATGTCTTATATGATTCACTTGAATTTTTTCCTCTGGGATGTTGCACCATATTAAAAGATGAATCATTCTGTGACAGGTCTGGAATAGCCTTCACCCTAGTATTCTGTATATTCATCCTTTCTCTGTACAATGGCAAGAGCTGCCCATGTATGACAGTGTGCCGTTCAGAAGTTCCTCCCACTCTGTACTGTCTACTGTGTCCTCCTCCTCCCTGTCTGGCCACCTCGTGTCCCTTTTGTCTGTTTCCACTGACTCTGTCTGATTGACTTTCTCTTTATGTGTCTGTCCTTCTTTACCTATGTCATTCATTTTGTCCCTGTCATTCTCGGTATGTCTCCTCCATCTCCTGTGTCTCGCTCATTTCTGCTCTCTGCCTGGCTCTGCTGATCTCTCGGAAGCTGAGTAGACACTGCTCCGTTCCCGTGGGACCTGTGTTAGCCATATTGTGTAACACCCTGATGGCGCCTAAAGGCGGCTTGATACATACACACATATAAACAGATGATCACGCAAGAAAAAATGCTTTTCTCATACATATGCATGCATACAACCGCAATACATTTGGTGAAAATGTAACTGCAGTCCTTTATGATGTTTTGCAATGCATATGCATTTTGACATGACGTAGATGTGTGTGTCTAGAATTAAAAGGAGTATTTCACTGTGTGGTAGGAGGTCCCTTAATGGCTTTTAGCTCTCATTTGGGCATGCTCCAATACCACAGTCTGATTGGTCTCAAACCGTCCTGACAGCAAATCCATGTGTGTGTGTGTGTGTGTGTGTGTGTGTGCGCGCGCACATGTGTGCGTATGTGCAGAAAAGGTTGCGTCTGGATGACAGCTAAATTAAAAGCCAGGGCCAACAAGGCCACAGGATCACAATGAGAGTGATGTGGACAACTGTGCACAGAAAGAGACTGGAGGGGAGATGCTGGCATTAAGCCCAGGGATGACATAGAGAGACAGTTAGTGGGAGGTGCGTGTGTGTGTGTGTACATGCACATGTGTGTGCATGTGTAATTGATTGAGTTTTAATGTGGTCCCTGATGAGGAGCCATTGACATCAGGGGGAGGAAAAAAGGGGAAGGAAGAAGAGGAGATGGGAAAACAATGTCTTCTTCAAAGTGAGATAATAATGGATCATGCACACTGCTCTGTCCATGGATCCTTTTTTATCTTTTGTCCGGATTGTGGTTTTTCTGATGTATCTGTAACTCAAAACTGAATATCAGTTAATTGATTATTCAAAAATCAGAAAAACAAAAACCCTTCTTCTTTGATAACTGATGATTCAGTGTAGTAGTTTTTCAAGCAGAAATACCAATGCTGTTGTCAACCTTAATATATATTAATTATTAAACATTTTCTGTTTGAAACGGAATATGTTGATGATTAATAATTCACTTAATTGTGATTAGAAATTGCTTGTATATTATCTAAATTCATATATTTCCTAACAAATAGTTGGTGTATTCAGTAGGGCTTGAATCTAAGGTTTTTTGATTTTTTTTTGGATATCAATTTCTTCCCTAAATGTAAGATATCAGATAATAATTTAACTGTGCTGTTAAAATGTGGTAATCAGTTGTCTGTACCTCAGCTTGGAAGCCTGACATTTCTCTTCCTCACCACAGTTAATGTAGAAGCACTTTAAACCATGACTAAGGCTGTGCCAAATATGCCATTAGAAACTGGCACAACTAGCATTAATAGAAATGGAGCAACAGGCTGTTTGAGAGACACAACACATCCTGGCCCACTTGGGGGAAACAAAAAATGACCTGTCTGCATGATGTTATCTGACATTTTTTCCAATGCTGCCACAATAGCCAACACAAGAAGTTCCTTTTTAGCAGAGCATGTGAACTGATTATCCATTCTCTTACACAACGGGAAGCGTGTAGAGGGTGAATTTAAGGCTTAGTGAGCTTGCAATCGGATACATACGATATATTTGGTCAGTAATTAAATGTTGGCATGTTTATGAAAATGCTTGTGCTATTTATTAACTTTCTGTAACACACTGTGGGCTTCAAAAATACATGTGTGTGAAGGGTTCCATGTATGTGTGTGTGTTAATGATGCAACACAGACAAATCAGTGTGCACACAGTATGCACAGTTTGTTGTTGTTGAAGTGTCAGGTGAAATCTCATGGTCGAACATTTTATTAATGTGGTAGCTGTTAATCTCCAGTTGTCCTTGGGCTTTCTAGATATTTATTCTGCATTCAGACTTTCTAAAATTAAAGAAGAATCTCTGACGCAGTGTAAAATCACTTTTTGGATACGTTCAAGCATCTAAAGATGTCACTGTTTGGATTGATATCCTTGCTGATGTAAGATATTCTTGGGTGGAAATCTTTAGACATCGTATGAAATAAGATTTAGAATTAAATCTCGATTAAAACCCTCATTGATTGTAGAAATAGAAAGGATGCTCTGGTTTAATCAATAAAATGCATTATGAAAAATAGATTGTACAGCTGGTCATGATGAAATTCATTTCGTCAACAAACAGGAAAACAGGATTTACAAGCATATTAACTGAAAGTGTGATTTACTGACCAGCAGCACTGGTTAAATGACCTGGGGAGTCTCCTTAAGTGCTGCAGTGTTAGGTCTGCTGCTCTTGTTTGTGCTGCACAAAATACTTAACTTTCACCACAACGTGGTGTGTTATTAGGTCAAAAATACAGCCAAACAATTCAGTGCCCAAACTAAAAAGCGATGTATGAACACAGTATTCAGCTCAGTGTTAATTAACAAATCTCACTGCATGTGAACATGTGATTTTAAAATTGTTTAGTATTCCTGCACATATGTGATCTCTCTCTTTCCTTCTTTTTTCTCTTTCCTCGCCTTCTTTCGCTTTCTGCCTATCACTCCCTTTGCCTTTCTCCTTGGTTGTTAGTGAGCATCCAAGGTCAACTGCTCCACTGTTGAGAAGAGCCTTGGTACTGACACAGCTCTTTGATTTTCTCAGAAGGTTGGGGGGCGGGGGGAAGAGAGGCATGTATGGTTGGAACAAAATAGAAGAGAGGGAGAGATATCCTGGGAATGGAGGAAGAGAGAAGAAAGGAGAGAGGGGGAGATGGAGTGTGTTTGAAAGAAAGAAGTGGAGTCAAGAAAAGAGATGGTTTGAGGGCTGGAGAAATGTGCCGTGTATAAATTTGCAATGCTCAAACTGATGAATATACAGTAAGTGTGTGGATTAGTACTTTGTAAAGGTTTGAAAGAGAAGCTTCGAAAAATGTAATTTCATGTATTTTTTAGTTACCCACACCACAACTCCTAATGGGAAACAAGGACAAAGATGCCATCCTGCCAGTACTGGAGACTTGAAAATTTTGTTTTATGCCATGAAATGTTGCATGGGCAATTTATATAACTGTGTGATCAACAAATAGAGAACAAGACCCCAGACGTTGGATCCTGTTCATCTGGATCAAGTTTTTAAGTGAATGAACAGAATCAAACTCCTTACCTGGATTACTGAGCATGCATTGAGACAAAGAACAAGACTACCTGTCTGACCACATGTTTTGATGCCAGCTTTTGCAACCTACAGTTTTCACCCGTCCTCTGTAATTTACTGGTACACACGACAATGGAGAAGTAAGTGTAGTGAGTGACAGCAGAAGGGGGTGAACAAGAGAGTGAATTTAACTACTCCATTAGAAATAACAAGTGAGCAGCCTTAATTAGAGGAGACAACAAGTAACGCAAAAATGAAAGAAAGAAGTGGGATACAAATGGCTATAGAGCGTGCAAGAAGTATGAGCAGCAAAAGTAAAGTTTTCTGTAAAGAAAGGCGAACAAATAGGCAGCCAATGTGAGTGAGAGAGTGGGAGAGAGACAGGTCATGTGGTATATCTGTGGGTGAGGCCCCTGCCTATTAGAGTGTATTAGCCTGTGGCTGATGTATGGAGTGTTGTCAGGGATATGAGGTTTAGATAGGCCACAGTCTGAGTTAGATAGAGTTTGTGTAATGGAATCCAGTCCCATATCGCCTGCTAGGGGCCAGAGAGGATGGGGCTAATTCAATTGCCCCCTTCCACACCTCAGAGATTGGTCTGAGGCTCAGGGATAAAGGATGGACTCTTTTACAGGTGAGTGCATGAGGCAAATCTATCAGTCAATCCAAATGCTGTTTTCATTCTGATAATTTGCGGTTGAGTACAGTGTGATCATTTCTTAAAAGACATATCAATCTATTCCATTTGTGCAAGTCTATGAGAGGACGTGTGATTGACAAATGCAACCTTTGTTTTTCATAGGGAATTCTATCCTACTTTGCCTTCAAGTGCTCATTGTCTGGAGTGCACTATCATCTTGCACTATTGTCAGTTAAAAACAGACCGCAACACATAGTTCTTAAAGATCAGTGGATAACAATGATACTTCCCTCTGGACCTGGACAGTAGATCTGTCAGACTGTACCAGACTCAGAGTAAGGGCTGCTGGGTTATGCACAGGAAAATGTTCTGACTGGGATTAGACAGAGGGAAAAGCCCAGCATCACAGTGGGAGATAATGAGGATAACAACACACATTTTCACACAGCTTGTCTGGAGGACGGGGATAGTTTAATGTGGTTGGAGAACCATGGCTTATAGGTTGTTGGTCAGATCACTGGCTTCATTAAAGAAATGGACACCTCCCAAACTGTTGTACCATTTAACAAGCAGTTACACCTGAAGAATGAGTCTTCGTGAAACACCTTAAGCATTCAGTCACCGTTCCATCAAATGTTTATCTGCATTTCTTTTGACTTCACGGTTCACTTGGTTCACACAGGTTACTCTCTCTGCTCTCCTCTGGCAGATCAATAACCTTATTATAAGAAATTGTTAATGTCACAGGTACAGGTACACTTGCAGGGATAATTGCCCAAGAGTGGACTAGGGACAGAAATATTGAGTGAAGCAGTTTTCATCAAATTAAGGATGAAAAAATTAAAAAAGCAGAGATGCTTCTTCATAAGATAGAAAATATGTAGCACATTCTAATTTTTGTTTTTTTCTTTTACTATTATTCACAGTGAAACAGGAGAGTTGGAGACTGTTACAGGGGAGAAGGTGTTAGGACTGGTGAACACAGAATGTGACTTTTGGTTCAGATGTTTGCCAGATTGAACTAATCCTACTGGCATCATGGATTCTAATTACTCTAATTACAAATGATTCAGTCATGGCAACCAATCAGTCAGCTTTGGCAATCCAGGGCAGGCTCAGAGCATTGTCTGGCTGGAAGCATCGCACTGTTTGTCCAGTAGTTGTCAAACAGTTTTCCTGAGGTAAAGTGTTGTTAACTTGGGGTTCAGTGTCTTGCCCAAAGACACTTGGACATATGACTGAAGGAGGCGGGGAATCGAACCATCAATCTTCCAATTGGCAGGCAACTGCTTTACCTCCTGAGTCACAGAGCGTAGTGTAGGCAACTACACGTAGTGCAACAGAATTAGGCTTTTCACTTAACAATGGCACACAAAGAATGTCGCACGATACAAGATGCCCGTGGAGAGTAACAATTCACCACAATACGTTGTTCCCATCCTTCGCCCACTGAAAACACACTGTAAAATCAGAATCAGATTGCCTTTATTGTCATTGCACAGATGTACAGTGTATCTTAAATGCAACTTTCTGTGATAAAAGTAACAAACATAACACAAGTGTGTGTATTACCTGTACCTAAATAATATATACAAATGAAAAAATAGGAAATTAAAAGTATACAGCACAGTGTGAAAGCAGTTCAATGTGTAATATATGTAGTCTTTGAAATAAATATGACTTATTCTTTTATTGCACTTGAATAAAAACTGGATCTACAGGCCTGAATGCACCTGTAGCGCCTCCAATAAGGCAGCCGTGTGAACACACTGATTCCTGTGTCTGGAGTGTGTGTGTGTGTGTGCTGCACAACAGGGAACTGGCGATGTATCAGTGTATGAAGCTGTGTCCCTATAATGTTCTGTGCTGACTTCCTCATTCTCTCAGGGGCCTTTTTCCTGAGCCATAGTGCAGCTTTTAAGATACACCGGGATGTGATGAGTGATGATCCTCCCAACAGGACGATGTAGAAAGACTGCAACAGTTCTGGGGACAGATTGACTCTCTTCATGACCTCAAAAAGTACAGTCGCTGCTATTTTTTTTCATAAGACCAGTGGTGTTAACAGATCATGTGGAGCCCTGGGAGATGTACATCCCAGAAAGTTTAAATTACTGACCCTCACCACATAGTCCCCTTTGATATAAAGAGGTCCATCCTAGTTTCTTGTTTTTTTAGGTGTCGGATTTTAGGTTGTTTCAGCCAGTTTCGGCCTTGCTCAGCATTAATATGTATCAGTCCCACTATAGTAGTTTTTACTCCAAATTTAATAATGTTGGTGTCATGAATTGGCGTACAGCCACTGGTGTACAGGGTTTATAGCCGTACCCTGCCCTTGGGGAGCCCAGTACTAAGGGACAGGACTGAAGAATAATGGCCTCACTGACTGTGGATGGTGAAGTCCTTGAGTTATCTCCAGTTCCAGTGACTCAAAACCAGGGCACAATGATGGCATTTGGGGACTGTGCACCTGGACAGGGAGATGTCGAAGATGGTAGTAAAAATCTCAGTCTACTGGTCCGCGCGGTCTTTTGGCACCTTCACTGGTACAGCATCAGGACCTGCAGTCTTCCTGTATTTGACACCATGGACAATTATCCTGTGCCACTCCAATGAATTCACAGCGAGTGCCAGAAAATCTGTAGGTGGTATTGGTGTGCTCATGCTGTCAGTCACCTCAAAACGTGCCCCAGATTCCTTCTCCTCTTTGCTTCCTTAATGCCACTTTTTAAATTAGATCTGTACATTTCGCTGTTTACAGACCTGAAGTATTTGTCTCGATCCCTCAGCAATTACTCAACAAATCCCTGTTCATCCTCAGTTTGTTGTTATGATAACATCTAATCTGTTTCTCGACAGAGACTTTAGCAATACAAGTTTAGAACTGTGAATGTAAAGTCTACTAGATCCTGCAATCCAAATATGTCCAAAATGCTCAAAGCAGTCCTGCAGTTGTGGAATTATATCCTCAGGCCAAGTCTTTATGTATCTCGCTAGATAAAGTTTTCTTGATGAGAGGTCAGTGAAATCCTAGTGTAACAAACTTTAGATCTGGTAAACAATGTCTTTCAACCACTGCAACATTGATTACACTCCTTCACGCCTGTTTTAACAGGAGATGCACAGTCTTTGCAGCGTCTCTGCGCTGTCTGTTTCTGTGAGCTTGGTGTATTTAGTAAATCTTTTTATGTTAAAGTGTCCTTGGCCAAAGGTACGAACAAGAACAGACGTAACAGTCATCTTTTTCTTGACGAGTTAGGCCCTATCGTGGTTCTTTGTTGTAGTATCTCAGATTTTATGGGAACTCTATGGTAATTGCCAGTGTCTTCTCCTTGTAAGTCACTTTGGATAAAAGCGTCTGCCAAGTAAAGTAAAGTAACGTCATAACAACCGCTGAGGAGCAAAAACCATGTGCGCCACCATCTTGATGATCTTGAATTTCGTGTGTCGTTTGCACACACTAATATTACTCCTTAGTAAGTAGTTAATAAGTAACTAGTAGACGGTGTTTAAATGAAGTAATGAGTCGGTAGTAGCTGAAGCTTATGAAATATTTTCCTTCAGTTGGAGCAAGTCATACTGTGATTGATGCTGTAAGCAGCAGGAGTTTTCTTATGCACATAATGAAACACAAGGTTGCGTGTCAGGTGCTGGGAATACACTGGCTTTCTGAAAAATTAAAAATGAACACTTCATCTGCCTAGTTCTCAGGTATTCTTAAGTGCACATCACACAAGCGTTGATGTCTATTCGGCATCTACTATTTGCTTCGAGCAAGCTGTGGGGCACAGATTAAAAGAAAAGTCAAGCCAGACTCTTTGCTAGAAACTGTGCTGATTCTATCACTGATGCAGATGGTATTTAGAGGTAATGCATTTGCCTTGACTTGGAAGAGCCAGATATGGCCTAGTATCCAAACTAAGGAAGCCTGCCACATTGAAATCAAAGAATGTATCTGTGTGTATAAAATCATGACAGAAGACGATTTTTAAAAATAATTCCAGACTGATCACATCTTCTGTATCGTTTTCCCTATGTTCTCAAAATCTGCCTCCCGGGATCTCCCCTTTGCTTCTGCCCTGAACAGCTCAAGAAGAAATTTGCTTTTAAGGAGGGGGTGTGCGCTGTCTACATCTACAATAAAGAGACAATAATATAAACTCCAGGAAAATGATTTCAGGATTATGTGTATGTATATTTATAAATGTATGTTAATACCTTAATAAAGAGAGATGAGGTGAGCCTTAGGGTGGTACAGTTGAGTAGGGAGAGAAGGGAGTCACTCAATTTGAACCCTTACTGCCCATAGCTCCACTCACCACCACCCCCTATTTAGTTGGCAGTGACTTCCTTCTCCCCCAATCAATGAAACTCTGAGGTACTATTGGATTCTTAATGGTTCTCTGGATGCAGGCCTCAAATATCCCTGATGAATGAATCTGAAAGGACACATGCTCACTGACAACCCCCCCCACACACAAACACACACAGTCACACATACATGAAAACGTAACGTAAAACGTAATACTTGCTAATAAGACAAACATTTTACATCTACACATACAATTTTTTTTATTAAAGACAAGACTATATCTATAAAATCCAAATGAATTCCATATCATATTTGAAGCCCTTTGATGGTTGAGCAGAACTGAAAAGTGATCCACTCTCACTCAGTGAACAAGTGTCTGGTGAGTGCTCTCCGGTGTATCGTGTTGTGATTCAAGTGAAAAGGGCAGCCGTCATAGACAGAGCTTACAGTGGGTGGCACCAGCGTATGTGTGTGTGTGTGTGTGTGTGTGCGTGAGAAACAGGAAGAGACAGACAGACAGACAGACAGAGAGAATGACAATACACATGAGAGAGCAAACACAGCATTGCATCCACAGCCTGTTTTCTAAAACATAATCTGACAGTGTGTCCACTTGAGGTGCGTTTTATTCTGCAGGAGAAAACCAAACAGACACAAAGAGGTGTGCTGTTCACAGACAGCAAGTCTCCCTGGATCAGATTCATCAACTCGTTGACTTCAAAGAGGGAGAGAAATATACTGTACCTTTGCAACCATGGGCTCAATCTAAGACTAAGCTCACTCCCCACTGGAGAATAACAGGTCAAAACTGCTGGTGTTACCACAGGGAGCAGAGATGCTAATTTGATTGGGCAGAAAGACAGTGTTGCGTGAGAATATGAAGATTAACTATAAACTATGAACATCTCACACACCTTTGCAGAGCGAATTGAGCACACTATGCGTGTGCAAGTGTATATGCATTACATGGGAATTATCAAGTAACTGTGCAGCACAGTTGGAGTGACTCTGCATAACACCAGGTGGTTTAACTGACTGTAAGTGTAGTGAATGGTTTTAAACCAAGAGGCACTGATGTGGTTAGGCTGTACTTCAGCAGTTGATCTGTTGCCATTGGAGATACTGATATGTAATAAACAAACTGGGAATGTCTAAAAAGATACTGACATTTCTGACTTCTTAGTGCTGAGTGATGTCACTTCTTACAATATGAATATACATTTGGGATTTACATTGGTTACCCAGGAAGTTATAAATGCTATAATGTGTATGTGTCTGTGTCTGTGTGAGCTGTTATGATGGAGCTGACACCCCCTGAAGTCAGTGACCTAGCAATTGACTTATGGGCCATTTATACCCTATTCCTGTCAGAACCCATTGGTGCGAGTGTCACACAATGAGCAAGGGGTGTGAGTGTGTCATAAGAGTGCGTGCTGTGTGGCATGAGGGTGGTGGAGCTGTGGGTCACTGCTGTGGAGTGTTATAGCCTGAGGGAGCTATACAAATATAGACGGACAGAGATGAACATCTGTTGGGATAACCTGACGGGACACATGAGCAGCAACCAAGTACCGTGTTTATCAACGTGAAGCATTTGGGACTGGCAATCTTCTTATCCAGCTGTATCCAATATGTGCCGAATTTAAGTACTTTAAACACATATTATCTCTGAAATGTTTATGCACCCATAGCTTTACGGATAATACATCGTGCAAAGAGTTATTTTGGCTACAGCGTTTGACTGATGTTAGATAAGTCTAAAAGGTTCAAATCCTGCTGTTCCTCATATGCAATCACTTCTAGCATCAGGCGCTCAGCACCACCTGTTCATCCATCCATCCATCCGTCCTTCATTCCAGGATGAGCAAATGAATGGCTGGAAAGCACGAAAATGCTTTTAGAAAAGAAAGAGATAAACAAATACCCAGAGGTGGTTGAGAATACATGGTAATTTGAGTCTAATAATCGGAAGCCTGCTGATAAGCTAAGTGGTCTGTTTCTGTTCCTATAAATGGTTTTCGTTAAGAATGACATGGATTCACTGCTCATGAGCTTTCTCTCCCTTTACCCAGAAACATACTGAACATGAATTATTATTATTAAGATTTTTATGATTTTAGCTGAAAACAGCAGAAAAAATATAACATGCAGCAAGAATATAAAAGAATAAATCTTTTAGAGTAAAACATTTGAGGGACATGATTACATACATACACTTTCAGGCAGATGTGTTTTTTGCAGATCTCTGTAAAACTATAATAATATAATTTTATTGATCATAATTTAGGTTATTGCTTAGGTTCAGAATATCACTGTAATTTGTGTAAATTGCTGGTATATGCTGTATACAAGTTGCTACAGCTCCCTTAGTTACCTCCTGCTGATTCTGTCTTTCTGTCCTATCTGCAGAGTAACATATTGCAGCCGGTGAACATTAAAGTCTACTGCCCTTAAACTAGAGACCTCAGTCTATGATAGAGAGGAAGATATGATCGTGTAAAGTGTGTTTTGCTCCTCGTTGGGTCAGTAAAACAGGGTCAGTTCCTCTCTATAAGCGCTTCAGGTTTCTGTGGATGCAGGCCTCGTCTAATGTTGATGATGTACTTTTCTTGCCATCTGCTGAATGTATTACATTTTCATGTATTATTATATTATTATTTCATGTAGGATTGTTTGTCTGTTTCTCTTTTTGTGTGACGCAAAATTTGTCAGATTTGTCACTGTCAATAAAAAGTTTGTAAAGTTTTAAAGCGTTGCTTTAATTTGATGGAAAGCGGTGTATGCCCAGAGCAAGAATTTGGTCGCTAACCACAGCCAGCTATCAGAGTTTGGCTGAGACAGACCAAGAGCAAAACTGAGATGGATGGACTCCAGATAGTTACACACACACACACACACACACACACACACACGCACGCACACACAGAGGCACACTAATCTGCTCACTCAAAGCCACTCTGTATTGTTCTAAAGCACAAATGCCATCTAAACAGAGACTGTGTGTGGGAAGAAGCAAGACTCTATATCTTTGTTGTTCCTCTTGCAGGCGAACACGTCAATCCTTTGTTCCAAAGAGAGAGTGCATACATACAGTATATTGTGTGTATGTGTGAGTGTTAAAACAAGGGTGGGTGTTGAAATGTCAGATCCCATAATTGCATCACTTACTTACTGTCTCCTTACGCCCCAAGTAGAGATTACTCTGTTTCTACAGAGCCTACGCACACAAATTGCAAACATTCTCCTATATTTGCTGTGTTCATCATGAACAACTACAGTTCACATGATCCTCTACTTTTCCTGGTTTTTGAGAAAGTGAAAGAAGAAAGAGGTTTGTAAGATGTGAAGCAAGTGAAAAAGTTGTAGATAACATTCAACATTCTGCATCTGCAAGTTGTGCAAGATAACTGTGATTATCCCCTTTCATTGTAATTGCCCTACAGACATTGTCTTTTATCGAAGACAAAGAGCTCAGAAAGTTATGCTGGAGCAAAAATAGTAACTTGCATCAAGTAAACACTACTTTAGTGTAGTTATTCAGAAACTCTACGCAGACTAACACGGCAGATGGGTTAAATGTCTGTGCTCTGTACGGATATATCACAGTAACAGTCCGCATTATGCGAGGAAAGCATTACAGCTTACAGTAAACCTACCCACAGTTTGAATCTCACGTGAGAGCGAATCATGCAGATGTTTTTATGGTGTTGTCATCCCATCCCTAGTAAAGAGGTGAGAGAGCAGAGAGAGTGAAGGTATTCATGTGTACATATTTTTGTACGCACTTTGGGGCCTAAAATTCTGAGACCTCAAAACACTTGCACTTCCATGCAAGAAAGTTAATATAATAAGAACAAGAAATATTTGGATTCTACGTAATATGTTTTTAAACAATAAAATATATGTTGTTTTTTATTTGGGCGACACTGATCATGTCTTACCGTGTCTTCATTCAGATAACAAACTTACATGAAGTCAACAAAGTTTCAGAAGTCAAGTTGTTATTGTAACCTAAGAGAGGCTTTCTTAGTATCAAATCACATCTAGACTAAAGGTTTCTAAGAGGGCAGTGTATAGTACGCTAAAACACTTTGAGGAAATTGGATCAGTTGTGCACAGAGCATGATCGGGTGAAGCAAAGTGACTACGCCATCAAATCAATACATCAAGATTTGTTCTCTGGTGAAAGGTCTTCTGTTTCTAAAGCCTCAAAGTATGTAATTATTATCAATTCTTTTTGTAACACATAAAGTAGTGTCGTACTTCTATAATGTATGCAGAACATGAAAATGTGCCCAGATGCTGTCTCCTTTTCTGCTAGTTCAACCCTTGTTTTAATATCAACAAGACTGGTTAGCATTTCTGTATGATCAATAGCCAGTTCAATCAATAACAAGTTCATTCTAACCATTAACTTATTTCTTTACAGAGGTGAACTTGTATTAGCATCCATACTTCCTGCCCTTGGAAAGGAGCAGCTATCTTCTCCTGCTAAACCAATTCAGTCTTGGCATCTGCAGAACAGATGTTCAGTCTGTCAGTTATCCATGCGTTAATATATCTAGGGAGCTTTTTCCGGTGTGTTCTACTCAGATAGGTCCAGAACTGCTGATAAGACCATTTGATCAATATAATTCTGAAGCAGATGCTTAAACATTCATTAATTCTCACACTTTAATATTGATTTTCCCCCAGAGCTGAAAATGGCCCTGGAGCCACAGACTTGTAGTCTCTCACAGCATGTCAACAATAAAAAGATGATTATTTAAGTATGAAATATCTCTGTTTGAGTTTGGCTGTAGTATATATCTAACACCCCCCCTCCAAGTGAAACAGGTGTCATATTCTGATTTGTAAGATACTCAGCACAGTTGTGATAAGAAGATTTATTACAAACATAAACTGCTGCAGCTGATTACACTGGAGATTATGATTTATGCCTCCTTCATTGAGGCAATCAGTGTAATTTCCCTTGGTATGACACACAAACACACAGACGGATGATCAGGCGCACACACACCCATGCATGTCGAAATACATGCAAATATGCCCCTTTACACAGCATGCACAAAAAGCAGTTTCTATAATGGTGTTGTTCTGTGAGAGCTTCTCAGACTGCAACATCAATACTCCCTCCTGTGAGGAGCTCTTTAAATATGTACCTACCACCTGAGGCTCGAGCAGGTAAACACCAAACACAGACACACGCACACGTGGGCTCACACTCACCCACTTACTCATTTACAGAGGCTCAGGATTCCTTTGTGAAAAACCCTACAATGCAATTTTGACTTATCTAAAAGGATTAAGTGTTAAACTGAAGTTGCAGTGCAGATTGATTTGCTACAGCGTTGCTATCTCAAAATGTTCCTTCATTATCTTTTATTATTTGCTCTTTGATTTTGGACTTTTCTCTTTTTGACAGTTTGATTAGGAACTGAATCTTTACAAGAAACATTTGCGTGGCCCTAAATAATCTCTTTGCATCTTGTGTTGCAGATGCAGTTTTATTCTACAACAGAACTCCCAGTTCCCTGCAAAGCAATAGTTCAATCCCAGATATCCTCTGCAGTGTTTCATCGCTGGGGATTAGGTTTTTGATTCTTGACTGTCCTCCTTCTTTTTTGAACCAGCAGTGACCTCTATTTATATGTCGTCTGGCTGTACAACCCAAATTCCAGTGTTGTTAAGCAAACTTTACATGCTCATTAGAGACTTAGTGACCTAACTGTCTGCAGCTCTGAAACTTTGATCCTTGGAAAATTAATTTATGAGCTGTCCTATTTACTCTGTTTGTGAAGGCGATTTATTAAGGACGTGTTCATTACTGCACCAGTGTTTTCTTAGATCCTAATTTAAAAGTGAAGCATTTATTTAAATGTTTTTTTTATTTGCAGGTTCCTTAAAGATTGAACTTTGTTTTAATAATTTCTTACAATTGTGAAAATGTGTGCTTTCATTTTCTTTCTGTTTCTTTCTGTTTATACTTCCTAAAATAAATAAGTCTAATAGTTGAAACAACAAAGTAGACCAGCATTTTTCAAAACTTTTTTTTTGTTCTCAGTTATCACATTTCATTTACCATTGCATATCAATCCATTTTCCTAACCGCTTGTCCTCATGAGGGTGACCGGGAGTGCTGGAGCCTGTCCCAGCTGTCATCGAGCAAAAGGTGGTGTGTCAATCGATCTGAGTGCCGACACACACACAGAGACAAACAGCCATGCACACTTACATTCACACCTCCGGACAACTTAGTGTCACCAATTAACCTGATATGCGCATCTTTGGAGAGAACCGATGCAGACATGGGGAGAACATGCAAACTCCCCACAGAGAGGCAACTGGCCGACCCAGGTATTGAACCCACTGACAGAACCTGATTGTTCCTAAATGGTATGTTAATGCAATTGTACTGTGTGTAAAACACATCACACATCTCTCTCTCTCTCTCTCTCTCTCTTTCCCACACTCATGTGTTTAGATTCATGCAAGTGGCCTTCATAGGTGGTGGAAAGGAATCCGTCCAGCTAAGTGCTTAGGCAGCACTATCTGAAATGAAGGTACTCTGCTCTCCTGGCTTTTGACTGATGCCCTTAATAAGATACTCTGTTTTGGCTAAATGGTCAAAGCTTTTATTTCCCCGGTGTGCTGTTTAGCTTGTTTGTACATGGCCGCATTGTTTCATGATTTTATGCGGGTAAAATTACTCTGGTATTTCATGGAGGCTGTCCACCCTCACAGTTAGCCATCCCATCATCTAGGCAGAGTTGTGCTGCTTCCGTCATGCACACATGAATGTACACACATACAAATACACACACACACGCCATAAGTCATCTGAAAATGTTTATGGAAGCACGCAGATCAATAGGCAGTCAGCCTCTGGCCATCAGGAATCAATACTGCAGCACATAGTGAAGATACAAAGCAAGAACAAAGCTGCACCCCAGACACACACACACACACACACGCACAGTGCATGCCCATACAGCACAGTGCCAAAATACACTTACTCGCCCACACACAGTATTGCCATACCCAGTGAATGATTGCTGTAATGCTGGGGACTGTGATAAGGGATCCATTTGGAGCTAACCTCACTCCTGCCCTCGAGAATCCAGATGGCAGATCATATGAGAGCAGGAGTGAACTGTAATGTGTCACTGCCATGTATCATTTACAAAGTGCACACACAGAAAAATGCATTCATAAAAAAACACTTTGCTTTATCCAGAAACAATGGAGAAGTTGAACAATGTTAGAAATTTGCAACACGCTGGCCTTGCGTGAGGATGTTCGCACGCTAACAGTAGCATGTAGCTCCAAACAGTGCCTTCAAGCAGCATCCGAGTTTTACGGAGCTGAAATTAGTCTAGTTTTCTTTTTGCAGCATTTTGGCACCTCACACGTAAGGGTGCCTTTGAGCTATCAGTGAATTTAAAACCTAACAGATGGAAACAGTTCATATTTTGACATTATTTAAATAGAGTTTAGCAAATACTTCATAGGCTTTTGGAGTTAATTTTGAAGTCAAGTTGTGGAGGCTGAGTTTTTTTTTTTAAAACCACTGTATGTCACATCTCACTGTTGGCTTATAAATAGCAACAAACAAACAAACCTCAACAAAATGTTTACCTGACTTTCCATGAGAGGCAGTTCGTCTTCTGGAAACCAAGCATGCTGCTTTATAGAAGTGGGGCCTTGGTGGAGGGGATGGGAGTCTGGGTGGAAAGGAGGGAGAGCAGGAAACTCTCCTGAAAAAAAAGCAATTAGGAGATCTATTTTGGATGATTTCAAACAAGCTTGTCACAACAGTGCCAGGAGACTCGAGCTGTCTGTCTTCCCTTGTTGCTACGCGTGAGCACACACAGACATGGACACACACCCACACACACAGACACACACGCGTCAGTCTGTGTGAGTTTATGTGACAGTAGGATCAGTCTGCATCCCGCAGGCTGCAACCCCTTGAAAACCTTCTCAAAACGCTTTAATTAAAACGTCTCCCACAATTACAGCACATCCCGATGCTTTGACCTTCACACCTCCCATGAATATTGTGTCATACGATGTCGCTCTTCCTCACTCTGTTTTCTCACGCTCACTCTCCTCGCACACACGCTGATGCTGTGAAGTCAGAATTTTGAAACGTCGGTTTTGTGTGTGAAGAGCATCACGTTTTAATAATTTTTTAAATCTCACTCAGGACAGCGTGACTTTCTAAATGAAGTTGAGATGAGAAGGAGTTATACTGCTGGGGTGAGGTCTTATTTGAAGTCTCGGAGCAACATGGAGTTTTGAATATGTGTGCTGCCAATTCTTTATATAATAGATGTGAGTAGAGTCAGATAACGAACAAAGATTATATCACTATCTTGCATGTTGCTGGGACATTGCTGCGATGATTATGCAAAGTACAAGTGGCAAAATGACAAGTTGTCATTATGCCGAATGTTTGGCCAGTTGACCAAACCACTCAAAATGCTGTTTATGCTCTGCATATAAAAATGTGAATATGGTTGAATACCAGATTGTAAACTGTGATGGATGTTTATAATATTTACCCCTCAGTTTGCAACAGTTGAGTAAATATTTTTTTGGTTTGCCTTTGTCCTTCCTTCTCACTAGATTTGGACAACTCTTCTGATCACATGTCTGCTCCTGTGTCTTCAAAGCATTATGTGAGTAATTACAGAGGTGCGCAGGGAAGGTAAACGTTGTACTCAAGAAAGAGTGGCGCTACTTCACAATAATATTACTCAAGTAGAAAGGAAAAAGTACTGAGTAACCGTTTGATCGTAATGTCTATGTCATACTATGTGAATGTCATCATGGGTTAGAATAATGTCCCGTTTAGTTGGCGATGTTTGCTTCAGTCTCATAAGCAGACAAAACACAGATAGGTAATAATGCTGCTAAGGCCAATGCACATTTCACCCATTATGTCTCTCGGGCTGTTTTTTTACGCACGTGGAGTAAAACACAAACTTCTTCAAAAAATTACTAAAGTAAAAGCAAATCGTATGGTGCAGTAAAACTACGCTAAAATGAGACATATATCTGAACAAACAAGACAAACACTCTCAAAGCCTGGAGATTCAGGGAGAAGCTTTAAACGGGTCTGGAAATTTGAATAGAGAGTAACTTTTAAAAATGGTTTTATTTCTAAAGTTATAGACTTACAGTATCATGGCTAGGTGCAGCTAAAGTGGACCAACACATGCCCATAATGAACCAGTAGATGACTTCCACCTACTTTATCTTTTTACTTTTATCTTACATGGGATATTGACTTTAGATGCACTGAGTTCAGAACAATGGAAGTATCTCAACCCCCTTTGGTCAACTTTCTTCTTAGACTCAGCACTTTAGATTAAATTACTTGTTAAGATGGACAATGTTTTTTGCAATGTGTGCATCAAATAATACTATCTCCTAAGTGTGCTTTGGGGCACTTGACTTAGATTGCAGTTGCATTATCTAGCACTGTGCAAACTTAAGTTAAACAATCTTCTGCTGTGTTTTGCTCGTTCGGCACTTCTCTTTGTCACAATAAAGGGAAAATAGAAGAGATGTAGTGCCACACCAGCTTTCACACAAATAGTGATATCTAAGATATACTGGTATCAGAATATAGCAATTGGCACACACATACACACACAATTTGCCAATATGAAAACACACACATTGCCGCTTGCAGTTGGGTAAAAGAAGGAGCCTGTGTGCTGGGTCCTATCTGAAATGAGGAATGATGATGCCGGCCAAGGCCCATGATTGGTTATCCCATTTAGACCAGAGACTGTGATTGGTTGTCTTATTGGGCTGGCTTCCATCATGCATCACATAGATTCATCTGTTTCTGCACGTTCTCTCAAGTAGGACCAATACGTCTTGCTCTCCATCCTGCCTTCCTCTGTCCGCGCCCATCACTAATCTGCCCTGCTCCCTTGGTTTTTCCTTCATCTCATTGCCCTCACCGTATCACCCATCTTTCCTTTGCTTTATGCATCTATCTCATCACCAACCTTTCCGCTCCTTGTACTCATCCCTTGCTCATTCACCTTTCTGCTGCTCACCATTCTCATTTTCTTACGTCTCTCCCCTCTCGCCCCTTTGCTCGTTACACTTTGCTGGTCATTTTTCACCGATATACTTAATTTCCTTCCAGGTCTTGCCTCTTTCTTCTTCTCTGCCTCTTTTCCTGGTCCTGTGTAACTCTGATAAAGTGAAGGGATGGATATATGGTGCCATTTATCAGCAATGTGTTTTACCAGCAGCAGAGACCACAGCATGGATAAAGGGTGTGGAAATATGATTTAGATAGAGATAGGAAATCAAGGCAGCGAAAACACTGTGGCGATAGAGTAGCAAGAAAAGTAGAATGAATTTGTTTTCTTTTTTTTTTTCATTTGCAATAGACTATTATACAATGTGTATTTGTGCAAAACTATCTCGTTCTTCAATCACAGACGGATGCAAATCAGTCAACAAAACGCACCTTTTTTATTTTCTTATCTGCCGCTACTCTAAATAAAACATTTGCCTACAGTTGTGCAGTGCTTTCATTCCCACTCAAGAAGCACACAGCAGGAAACTCAGTAGGAAGTGAGCTTTGAGTTTGTGTGTGTGTCCGTTGCCTTGCTTTCTCTCAAGTTCGATGTTTTTTTTTCTCGCTGCCTCTGGTGGTGTGTGCCCATCTGTCTTGGAGTCAATCAAGTATCTAGTACCTATCCATCTCTTCCTCCCTCTCTCTTGCTTCTTCCTCTTGGTTTCTCTCCACACCCCTTCCTCCATCTTATTGCTATCCCTGTATCTCTTGTCCCAGAGTTTCTTTGCAGATCCATCTCTTTGTGGCACTGCCTGTGTGAGTTTATTTTTTTTTGCTACTTGGTGTCGCTATCTCGGAGAGGCAGAGGAACTCCATGTTTCCAGTCCATGTTCTTATCCTTCCTTCTCCCTCAATTTTTCTTTTATTCCTTGTTTCCTTCATTATCCACCCCCTTCTCCATCTCTGTCTCTCTTGGGAGTGTTGCTATCAAAACCGATAGCTCACTAGCTGAAAATAATAAGCAGTATCTTTTGAAGTCTGCAATGTCTGTTTGATGTCTTAGTGAAGTTTCATGCAGATATTGCCTCCATTTGTGATGGGGATAAACAAAAGATTAAACTTACTATAAGGTCAGCCACTGTGTTTGTGCATGGGGGGAGGCTTGCGGGGGCACTTGTGTGTGTGTGTGTGTGTGTGTGTGTGTGTGTCGGGGCGGGGGGGGATGGGGGTGGGGTAAGTCAACCCCTGAAGGTCCACAGTGGCCTCCTGTCACCTTGCCAATCATATCAGTTAGGTGTGTTGTGATAACCTTATCTCTGCCTGAGCTCTGCATAGCCATAGGCCCCCCCAGCATGAGTGCGCGCGTACACACACACACACACTTTAACACATAGCAAATCAAAGAGGCTAGAGAGTAGATAGGGATCGATGCAGCTAAATCAAGGACATGCACTATGTTGCTTCTCTGTCTCTCTGTGACTCTTATCTATAATGAAAAAGCCATACATTTACAGCCCCCTGCATAGCTTATGGTCACGCTCAATCACAACGTAAAATACTGCAGCAGAACGTTGCTGCTGGAGAAATAATGGTTTTGTAAAGTATTGTCCATGTTCACAATGCGTGCACTGGGAGAAGTAGAGTGAGGGACAAATGGGACTGCGCTGTGTTGTGAGACTTTTCTGACTGTTATGTATTTATTGAAAACCATGCATATAAATGAATAACATGACAAATGAGGGAAACAGATCCATTATGTTTTTTCTTTCTCCATTTGTCCTAATTTGCAAGGGCAAATTCTTTATGCACTGTAGTTCTTATGCTACTACTGGGAAGGAGGAAGACTGTCACATGCTTTATCTGCAGTAGCAAGCTACTGAAACCGTGTTGTAGAAATAGAAAACGCACAGTCCTTTGTTTTATTATCATTATTATGTTTAAATTAGGAGTTAAGTTTAGCCTAGCAGTTGGTTTAATAGAACTGGTGAAGAAGCTGTGAAATCCTGTGAGAGGAGCAGTTTAGATGCCAAGTCTAGAGTCAGTTGTGGTATTGGGGTTCCAGCCTGTGGTACTTCATGTATAGAGATGGATTTCAAATAGCTGCCTTCAGTTTAGCTCATGTTACACCCTGATAAGTTTATATTACTTTTTAATCTTTGCAACCGTCAAATCCTTCTTATGTTTTTTTACAGGTGTCAGTGTATTTACTCTCATGCTTGTCTGACTCTTACAGTGTAGGCCAGTAAATAAAAAAGATTGATAATGTATACACTGTCATTCTAAAGTCAACTAATTTCCTTACACATCATGTAGACTGTTTGCCGAGTGCTTGGCCTCAATGTACAGTCACATACAGTCAATGTTTTTTGCGACCTGTCAGATTCTGTGATCAGTAACTACATTGCTATCCGTGTAAAATGATGTTATAAAACAGTACATTGCAACTAGATATGCACCAATGCCAAAACCTATACTGCTCTTGTGTAACTGAGGCAAAACTGAGCAGAAAAACACACACACACAGAGTGGAGCTAAGATGATGTTGTGTATTTTGCATGAGATGACAGTGCTCAATATGCACATCAAAATCTTCCAGTAATTATGGAGAAGGAATGAGCACTGTATCAAACCCCTGTTGAACAATCTTCACTCTCCCCGTTCCCTCCTCACCCACTAAACCTTTAAGGCACTTGCTATGCTAATTGTCCTGAATGAAGGAAACAAACACTAATGCTATGTGAAGGTGGAGTCTACTGAACTATTCATGAATGAGTTTGAATTTGAGACTGAACAAAGTTGAGCTGTAAAGGATCTGTTCTCAACAGCAGCAGAAGGGAAGCTGATGTCACTGACACTTTAAAGTGAGAGACGTGCATCCATTTATATTAATATATTATCCATATTGTTGGAATAGGGTGTTGTTGATGTAGAAAACGATGTTTCTGTTCTTTAGACGCGCTTCTTCTCGTTGCATATACAGGTGAACAATAAGCATGTTTTTGGAACGACTTTGTACCCGGAAGTGCTTGCACACTTAGTACCGGGTCCGTCGGGTTCTAGAGGACTACTCCACCAGGTTATGGTAAAATTCATTCCATATGAAGTACTTATAAAATGGGAATATAGGAGCAATTCCATAAACCAAACTCATAGGATTCTGATTATCTTATGCCCTGTGGAAATGTGTTATTGCCCCTTTACTGCTTGTATTAGTACTAGATATTGGCAAGTAATCAAACTGGAATATGATGATATCTGTGCACCCCCTCCTTGCCTTTGCCACTGCCAGCAACCGTGACTTTAAATTTCCCTGCTGTCTCACCTACATCTTCAGCTGCTGGCCTTCAGGCTCGCCCATCCGTTTATTGCCCTGCACACAATTGCATTTATTAAAAGTGAGCTGACTAATATTTGAAGTACCATAATTAAGTAATTGGCTGCTTCTCCTGCTGAAGATGAATGTCTGATATGTGCAATGATGTTGCCATCATAAATATAGAGTTATGCTTACTACACACTGAGCTATAAAATGTTTATTTTCTGGCTAACTTAAATTATAAACATTAGAAATATGGCCTTGGTGCTTTGATGCCTCAGCACAAATTCCACCTCAAAGCCTTCCAGAATATATCACACTTAACACCATTAGCAGAGGAATTTATAGCAATAGCTCATGTTGGACATTATGTAATTCTTCTTAACTCCGATTAAAGTGGCAGTTTGCCCCTCAAGAGAAAATGAACAAGGGAGAACTCTGATTCTTGTTACTGTTTTCAGGATTTGTATACTTTCATTCTTTTTTTCCACCCTGAATTTTTATTTATCCAGAATGTGCGGCAGGAATATTTATGAATGAGAAGCTACAGTTTTGGTGATGTCTGATGTAACTAAAACTAATTGTTTCTGAGTGGTTTTATTTAATAAATTAAAAATGCCTCTGACAGCAGATCTTAATGCTTCCGTGAACTGGTAGAATTTGCCTGATAATAAAAATTTTATATCACCCCAATCTGTATAATTAACACATATGCTCATTTACAGTACATATACTGTGTGTGTGTGTGTGTGTGTGTGTGTATACATAACCCTTGCAAGTTTTGACTTAAAGATACTTTTATTTAGCCAGCAAGTTATTTTTTGACAGAAAATGACATAGGAGTCTCCCAAAAGATAATACAATGATGTACAAGAGGCATATTTGAAGAAAAAAAAAATTTCTTAGCTCTTATTCACATTTGAGCAAAAACTGTCATGTCCAAAATGTAACTTGTAACATGAGCGGAAATGGTCCGCCTACATGTTTAACCCTGTTTACCTTCAGACGAGAATCGCCATACAACAACACACACAAACTCTCTGTAAATTCACTGGACAGGTACCTGCTTTATTCACATATGGGCTCACATAGACATTACGCAGGCTAGGGGGCTCACGGGTTAAGGTTCAGGTAGTCTCTGAGCTGACTGAATCAGATATTTACATTCTCTCCTGCAGCCCACCAGCCGATGTCTAGAGATGATCAGGGTTCCAAAGCGCCTCAAAGCACAGCTGCACATGCTTTTTTGTCCTTTTCAAATTTGTGGTCCATAAGTTTGATTACTGGGGCAATTTCTAAGGCCTTGTGCAGCTCGTTAAGGAGTGACAAAAGCCTTAACCTGTTGTGGCCGACAGGTCACTTCAGCGTTTTCATATCACCGCAACTCTTTAACCATTTGCATGTCTGTTTCTGACAGCGGAGATTCGGCTCTTTTCGGCGATATACAGGTCATTATGTAATACAAAGCATGCGCTCACAGCAGTGTTATGAATACAAAAGTAAAAATAAGAATAATAAGTACAGACTTATTGCAGTCGCCTGAGTTATAGTTCAGACTTTATATTGAACCTTCAAAATTTAGTACACATGTACATTTTGTCTACCTTATTCTGTAATAATGTGTAAAATTTCAATTCCGTTTTTTGTTGCTGTCTGTTATTACACCAGGTTATGACACTTACATCAGATGTTAAAAGAAGTAGTACTCCTTAAAAGGGGACACAAGTACATACTGCCTGAAGATTTTATGACACTTTTAGTGCTAAAACATTTTTGAAGGAAGTTTTAAAGGGTTAATGCTACTTTTATACTATGCAACTGCGGTGCCCAAGGCCTGTAAACAGACATATCTCTTTCTAGGTGTAGTCACATTTCTGTGATATTATCCATCAGAACAACAGTTGCAATATCAATGTTTATCTTTAATGTCTCTATGCGGACACCATATGAGGAAAAACATCACAGTGCATCTTAATGTAAACTGCTGGAGAAACTACTGTTGCTTGCAAGGACGTGTGTGTGTGTGTGTTTTAGAAATGGGCCAGGGGACATTAGTGAAATATTCATAGCCCTCCTTCTAAAAGGCTGAGTGGAAGTAACATAAATTTACCCAAAACATGAAGCTTTATAATAAAACACACCACAAGGGACTGCAAATACTCAATCTCTAGAGTGGGACACGTCTTGAAATGCATTTTTGAAATGGTTGTGAAATTATTTTAGCTAATAATAATAGCAATTTTCTTAAATTTAGGGATATTATTACAGTGCAAAGAGGTAACAACAATAAAGTTGAACATAACAAGGGGGAAATAAAACTGACATCACATCCCTTCAAACTGCTATATTGCAGGATCATAGCCATTAAAACGTATTTATATAATCTATCCATAAATACTTTTCTGATGTGTCTTTGTGTGATTTTCTGTGAAATGATTAACAAAGTCATGCTGAACAGGCTTCCATCTGTCTTTTGTCAGGGTAATCATATGTTCTCTACGTACTAATGAAGGAAACATAAACCTAAATGTCAGTTATTATGCTCTTGATGTCAGCACGTTTGAAGTGCCCACTTTAGAGTGGGTAGGAGAGGAAGGAGAGATGAGACAGAGGAGGAGTGTGGGTGGAGGATGAGCAGAGGTTAATGTGCATAGAGCGTCTCGAAGCTTTCTTGGTTTGACTCACAGGATGGCTGAGATCAGACAGAATGGTATATTTCAGGTTTTATCCTGTATTAGGATTGCTCTGCCCTCACTCATCGTCATGCTCCTTCTTTCTCTCCCCGTACGTCCTCGTGCCATCAGGGCCTCTTTCTGTCTTTTCAGTTTTTTGTACATGCACACAGGGTTTCACTAACACTTTCTTGCTCTCACTAACACTCTGTCTGTTGCTCTCCCTCTATCTGTTTTCCTGGCTCACTCTCTCCTGCCTATTACTTTAGCCAGTGAAAAGTCTTTGCTTCAGCAGTCCTCTCCTACTGCTGGAGACTGTCTTTATACGGCCACATCATATTTGATGAGACAGGTAGGGGGTGGAGGGATGCAGCTATCTCTCCCTGGGTCTGTCTCATAGCTCATTCTTTCATATTTATTGTTTGTGTTTGTGTGTGTGTGTGTGAGAGAGTTTGCATGCATGAGTATGGCTGTCTGAGACCATGATGATCCATCAGACACGCACAAAACTATAACCATTTCTACTATCTCATTGTCTCTAAACTCTGGGAAATGTATTTCAGACATCTGCAGGTGTGCTATTCTTTACTATTTGCTTTTGGATTAAAGAGGAGGACAAACCCTCTCACCTTTTCCCATCGGTCCTCATCAGAAATGTAGGACTGTAGTAGCGCAGGAGCCTTGCGTTCTGCTTGTTTATTTTGGATACACCACAATAATTTTGATAAAACCTCCACATGCATGTAAGTGAGCAAGCGTGCAAACGCTGAACTGGCTGTAGTGAAATCAACTTTGAATGCCTGCATGTTTTAATCCTCGTGCATGAGCGTAGTTAGGTTTTGCTACACTGTTACATAATGAAGTTGGTTGGGACTTGAGTTTTCTACCAGTGCTGCACAGCATGTTATTGCCACAGAGTGTTGGCCTGTATTGACCTGTGTCCCACCACAGTAACAGCTGCATTTATAAAAAGGTGGATCCACTGATTTTCTCATTTTTCTTATTGAGTTTACTCATGAGACAGCACAACTAATTAGCTGTCACACCAGTACAAAGAGGAACAGACTCACACTATAGAGTAATTATATACACACATGGCACACAAGCACTTACTCTGAAAAGACTGTGTTGATGGTGACACTTGATAAGTCAATAAGCCAATGGCTTATCTCTCTCTCTTCACTCCTTATTGATTGCTTCCATAATTATTCACTTTATCTAAAGCTGGAATTAGCCACCTTATAGCTGCCAACAGTCCAAAACCCCCTGACCCAGTGCATAAATGTGTTCATACCAACCCCAGCCTAATGTGGAGTTGGTGGTGCTTGTTTTAAAAGGTGCTTGTTAAAAGGTTATTTATTAACTTCAGAGTTAGGAAAGCAGGGTAAACAAGGACTTTCATTCAAATCTCAGACATTATAGTGCACAATCTTTTCTATTATACAGCACTATCTCCACATTTTCAATTACATGCTTGTTGTTCAGCCTGACAGCTACAAAATGGACATGCAGACCTAATGGGAAAATAAAAAACATTCTGGGGCACTTCACCTGCGACAAAGTATACATGGAGACACTGTATGAATGCATGACTTTGTGTGAATTTACTTTTGTTAATGTAGCACTTTAGTTTCTTTACACTGTATAGTACATTAGATAGCAGTTAATTCAATTCAATTTTATTTATATAGCGCCTAATATAAATAATGCAGAAAACCAAACAGTCCAACTCAAGCAAACACTAGGCGACAGTGAAGAGGAAAAACTCTCTTTAACATAAAAGACCTCCAGCCTCAGGGTGGGCGGCCATTTGCCGCGACCGGTTGGGGTTAGTGGACAGAGGAGAGGGAAAAGAACAGCAGGTGACAGAGATCAAAAGGTCAAGTTATTCCCAAAAGCTTGAGGGACAGTCAGACAGGTTGGACAGACAAACAATAAAACAATCTAACTGCACATTGCACTTGTTAACCTACCTAAATGCCCAGTGATTGGATTAAAATGAAAGTCAAAGTCACTTTTGGAATATGATTATCAGTATTTTGTTACTCTTAAAACTGACATAACCTTAATTACCTTCTCAGCTGATCTTTTTTTATCCTCAAGATGGGATTTACAGAACCTTGTTGAAATTATTTCATATCCATGAGTTGCATGATATGATTTATAATTACTGTTAACTGTTTATAAAAAAATAAAAGGGCATGGATTCTGTATTTTCCATTATCCCTCCTCCCACAGACTCAGCCCTCAGACTGTTTGCATGAAATAAGTAGTGCGTCTTTATTCTACCCTCTTAGAAAGTATTATTTTTCTAAAATTTGGACTATATATGAAAAAAAGGCTTCTGGCGCATTTTGATGTGCACGGCCCCTCTCAAACAAGCAAATAAACTACAGTGTGAGTAGTGGTAGTAAGGTGGTAATTTCTAGAAACCCCCAAAAATGTATTTTACACATGCGTGTGTTCGCCTAGTGCTTAAACAGTGCTTAAACTGTCTAATCCATCAGAGTACTCAATAGGTTACATGTCAATAAACAAGCTCTTATAGGCTCCTATCAACATGATCGATCCACTTATCAATAGTGACACCGTGGAGTCAGTGTGCCCACATACGCTTACAAATTGACTGATCAATGACTGATCAGTCAATTTGTAACTCTTTAAGCAAATCTCTTAGAGAAGTGCATAATGCGCTGTAGGCTTATCCTGAAATTGACTATTGACAATGGAACATACAGATCACCGTTGGTCAGCCCAAATACTCCTGTTTGCACCGTGGAATCACTGTGGAAAGAATTATTATGTCTGCTGCTACATCGTGATTCTAGTCTTTGTGTATCTGTGCATTTGCAGGGTGCATGGGTTATGTGTGATTGTGTCTTTATCAACATAGCACTACGTCTGATTTTGCCTGACTATGTCTAGCTGAAGCCTGAAACACATTTCTGAATATATACACACTAAATGCATGTAATGTATGCAAGAGTGAGAGAAGGGTGAAGGAAGTGAGAGGCTGACAATCTCAGATTCACGCACAGTAAAATAATAAGGTCTTTTTACAATCAATACGCTGACTGATTAAATAAACAAGATTAGCTGTTAATGACAACAGCTCTGCTGTGCGATCGGCTATATTGACGTACTGACATATGTTGCCCCACCCCACAACTTAAACCCTTTTGTACTGCCTTAGTAGTCGATTGCTGAAATGGGAATGTAATGATATGGAAATACTCACTGGTAGCTCAATGGGTTAAGCATCAGACTGGGATGTAGGAGGTCGTAGGTTCGAATCCCGTCTGATTCCTAATCCAATCCCTACCAGGTGTGTCCTTGAGCCAGACACCCAGCGCTAGCTCCTTGTAAGTCGCTTTGGATAAAAGCGTCTGCCAAGCAAAGTAAAGTAAAGTAAATACTGATGATTGCCTACATACATTAAATGCAGAGAGGGCTCAAACTGTGCCAAGCACACAAACAACATACACATATCCGCATACTGAAAGCTGTCTGTGGGAGTCTGATGTGTGCAATGATTTTTTTAGAGGGTAAACCCGCCAGCTCCATTCAAGTGGTGTTTGATTATTGATATCCCTGGCTAAATATGTCTGCGAGAGTGTGTCTGATCTTTTGAAGGTGGTAAAAAAGTGCATTAATAATGGGAGAGAGACAAATTCATGCCTACACACATACACACAGAATGCAAAATACTGCTATGTGCACTCCTACAGCTGTTTCGAATAGCTTTACAACTATCATTTAGGAACATATTATCACTCAGTTTTAATGTTTCTAGACAATTATTCACCTCACCTCATCAATTCTTTCCCCATTTGACATCAAGACCCATTCATTCTTCGCTCTTTGCATTTTAACACCCACCCGTCTCTTTTGACTGCTTACCGCTCTTCTCTAGTGGAGGAAAACAGCAAATATACTCCTTTTATGTTTGCTTTATGGACTTTCCCCCCTTTTCTTACTCTGTCACATCAATCTTCTACCTTGCAGAGGGTATGGGAAGTAGGTCCCTACCTTCTTGTGTTTGAGGATGTGGTTTTGAAGTCTAACAGTACTGATTAGTGTCAGTGTGGTCATAAATCACATCTATGTTACTTTGACTTCAATGAGCGTGAACTCCTGTGGTGGACTACAGTCCCTTTGGCCACTGGTGGGAAGGTGAAGAGTATTGAGACCGTGTAAGGCAGGTGACCTGTGAGCCATGGATCTCAAATGCTGCAGGGGGGTTGGTCTCATGGTTCACTGTTTGCAAAGGGATGTGAGAACGATGTACGCAGGAGTGGGCATGAAATAAAAGCTGTGCAATAGATGAATGGCACTTCTTTCCTTCACTCAAATGTCAACACAAACCCTTTCTAAGCCTCCTTTTTGTGATGCAGTCATCTAAACATTTATATACGTGTAACAGGTTTTCCAGTTGGCTTTTTGCTAGAGCACATGTGCATGACATTCTCCGCTCGATTACCTTCAGCAGAGAACTGTGGCTGGATGAAACGGGAGATCATTACATGGAGTGATGCTGACTCGTCGTTAAATCTGCCCAAAATCCAACTAAAACTGAAATGAACACAAAGCGCCCTGTAAACGTCTAAATAAGTCACTTTCCACTGTGTTTTCTTTAATTCAGACAGTTTGTGCTGTGAAAAGGAGGTCTCTCACAGCGCTGTCCGTCACCTCCACACACCGAAAAGCACTCAAAGAGTGGCCTATTCCGTATTTAGTTAAAATCTCTAAACCACACTTCCAAAATAAGCCAAAGATAGAAGATGAATCAGCTTACTCATCTGCTGCATGTGTATTAGCATTTCCTGGTACCAGGCATTTTATGTAAACCTGCTCTGATGGTCCTGATGATCATGATCCAGATATTCTGAATGAATATTGGTAGATGGATAAATACTTCTATGGATAAGTAGATGAACTGGATGATAGAACATAGGATAGGGTCTTATACATGGACGATAGAGATGAATGTAGATCAAACAAGAGAGGAGCTGAGTTAAGAAAACTCAGATTCTTTTACTCTGTTCTCTTTCCCTCTCTGCCCTTTTGAGGAGATGAAAAAAAAAGTGATGTCAAAGGGTGAGAGGGGAGCACTAGAGGACAGAGAGAGGAAAAGCGTATGTTGAAAATCATGAGCAGATGGAAATAGAAGGAGAGGTGGATTAGAAGGAACTGTGTGGGAAGTGTGGAGTGGAAAGGTGACATTTGGTGACCGGTGGCTATTTGTGGTGACATTTTCACACCTCTGCTCATCTTTAATGCCAGGACTATGTGCTCCATCTCATTTGTCAACCATCTTACTAACAAGCTCGCTACTGCTTTTGCAGCCCTTAATGTGTGTATCTCTGTGCACAGATTGTTTGAATTTAGGCATCTCAAACTGCAAAGGCTTAATATTTCATATGAAAGAAAATTCCCAAATGTGCCTTTTTACAATATAACATGTTCATTTGTCAATGTTTAGCTTCTTGACCTTAATATGCAAGCTCTAAGAATATCTGTACACACTGTCTTAATGGAAAAAGGCAGACTCCATGAACAAAAGCAGTGTTCCATTATGTCATATTACCTCTTTTATTAAAAGCATAATTTCAGGGTAATTTAAGCACAGAATAAAATAAGTTGTAACTGGGACAATCAGTGCACACAGGGAGTAAGCATAAATGCATATGCCAAGAACATAGCAAAATGAAATATTGTTATAAGTCTGGGCATATCCTATCTGCATCAATTAAAAACATTTTTTAGCTGACAATTAAGAAAAAATGGTACCAGTGAGGTCAACAGAACGCAAGTAACACATTAGTTTCTTGCCGTTTTGTGTTTTTCTGCTGGTGTATGTGTTTTCTACCCACAAACATTTGCATACTGACAGGCATGAAAATATAGATTTGAACCTTTTGAGGGCTGGTGTGCAGTATAGATGCCCTTTTGCTTTGAAGTATGCTGTGATGTCTTTTCTATTGTGCTGTCTAACAAAGTTTAATACCTTTTCTGCCCGTTCTTGACAAGGCTCATCACTCTAAAGATGTCATTATTCATATCTGTATGACTGCTCTGTGTTTGCATGCACGTGGAGTGTGTTGTGAATGTTGCTAGAACAACTAGTACAAAGTATTGTGTAGTTGAATGTGTTTGCTGTGCAAACCTGTGTATAGTTTTATGTTCTTGAATATGATTTGCCTTCCATCCAGAACACTTAATCAGTTCTGAACATCAAAAAAGTTAAAAAGAAGTCCAGCTAAACAGCATTTTTTGGGATCACTAACAACAGTTTACTTCGTTCAAATATATGATTAGACTGCTTAGTGATGATGATACGCTGTGAAAGGCATTGAGGCAGCTGTGTGAAATGATGAAACCTCTCTTTATAGTGTTTCATGTTAGGTTGTGACACCACTCATTAATTTGAATTGCTGCTGTCTCAGCTGGTTGAGGAGTTTTGGTGAAGGGATGCAGTGACAGGCAACCAAGTTTCAGTTCAAAAGTAAATCACTGTAATAAGCAGAACTTATATCACACTATGTAAAATACATGATTTGATAATTAATCGAATGAGTGATACAGTATATTTTCATAAAGTAATATGCAAATAAAAATATATATTGTATGATGGTTGGCTGATAAACCAGTTGTCCAGTTGCCATTTTAATCAATCAGCATTTGCTGATGTCTGCCAACCAATTTATAAAAACCGTCTCCACATCTGCATCCTGCAATGAGAAGATTACACTCTTTTACAACTGAAAATTACAGCGTATAATTGTGAATAATTGTTTGGACACACAGGGAGTCATGTTATTAGCATTTGAAAATAGCAGGGACTGAGATTAGTCAATGGGAAAATACAGTGTTACAGTGTTTTTGTGCTCTGGTCTCTGTGACCCTGGATGGAGCTCAGCTCCTTCAAACAGAGCAGAAAACTGTCATTGAAATAGAAAGTGCCCAGGTGAACTAAACCTGTTTTATCTGAATGTCTAGACAAAAGTGAGCAAAAAGTGAATAAAAGCTGTTCTTTTATATAAATATTGGAACTTGATGTCTCTCTTACGTTTACTCTTTCCACTGTCAGGAGCAAATGAGACCCCATCATTTCCTCAGGGATTAATAAAGTATTTCTGATTCTGATTCTGATTTATCTTAATGAGCATATAGTGTTTGCTTGAGGCTAATGGTGGTTCCACCAATTACTTAAAAACTTATTCCTCCGTACGTTTGTATGTTTGGATATTGTGTTACATTTTATGGTAACAATACAAAGATTATTATGTATTTATGCATAATTCCATGCATGGAAAATCCTGAATGTATGCCTGTAATGCTACATGACCAGACTTGACTACTTGAGAACTTCAACAGACAGCAACACTATCTCATGCATTAAATCATCATGATTCATTTACTGTCACCATAAGTGGGGCTAAAAAGGGTGCAGAGGGAGTTGAATAGACTGATCGGGGAAGGGAAAGACAGCTACAGACAGAGGATAGAAAACCAGCTTCAGCAGGACAATGTCAGAGCAGTGTGTAGTGGCCTTAGAAAAATCTCAGGCCACGAAGAACCAAACTCTCTGCCAATGGGTGATGTGAGGTGGGCAAATGAGCTAAATCACTTCTTCAACAGGTTTGATTCAGCTGCCCCTGCCTTCCCACCCATACTGTCCCTCCCGAGGCACAGCCCAACATCGTATGCAACCCCCAACACTCCCGGGGGTGTGCATCCAGCAAACCTCCAACCCCCTCTGTTGCACCTCAGACACCTCTCTCAACCATGGCATCCAGCAAACCTCCAACCCAGCTCCAGCCTGTGACTCTCAGCCATCCAGGTCAGGAGGGAACTGAGGAGGATAAAAGCCAGAAAGACAGCAGGTCCAGGCGGCATTAGCTCAAGGGTTGTCAAGTCCTGTGTGGATTAACTGTGTGGGGTAATGGCGGTCATCTTCTGAGCCTTAAGCCAGGGATTGTTCCACAGCTCTGCAAAACCTCTTGCATGGTACCAGTCCCGAAACCTCACACCCAAAGGCTCTGACATCCCACCTGATGAAGACCCTGGAGTGCCTGGTCCTTGTGCAGCTTAGGCCACTGGTGAGCTCTTCACTGGACCCACTTCAGTTGTGAGAACTCAAGGTTGTGTGTCGGACAGGGTTGTCTGCAGTACGGGGGCCCCGCAGGGAACCGGTCTAGCAATGTTTCTTTTCACCATCTACACTGCAGACTTCTCCTATAACTCTACTAACTGCATCCTGCAGAAGTTCTCTGATGACTCTGCAATAGTCGGCCTCTTCACCAATAGGGACGAAAAGGATTACAAAGACCTGACCTGGAAAGATGTGGACTGGTGCCAGCAGAACTACTAAATTTAATGATGGAATTGGAAGAGTATGAGTGGACAAAGACGGGTGTGTTTGTGAGGGAAGTGTTTAATCCAGTAACAGGTGCAAATTTCAAGTCTAAGTCAGTCAGCTTGTCGAGGGTGACCGGGATGATCGTGTTAAATGCCTAGCTGTAGTCTATGAACAGCATTCAGACGTAGCTCTCTGGCTGCTCAAGGTGATTGAGTTCTGTGTGAAGAGATATGGTGATGGCATCCTCCACTGGTCTCCACTGGTCTGTTAGCCCTATAAGCAAACTGATGTGGGTCTAAGTTTGCAGGGAGGCAGGACTTGAAATGATGTAGTATGAGTCTCATTAAAGCATTTCATGACAACCAACATTAGAGGGTCATGGTCGTCAGGCAGGGTGGGATGGTGGCCTGTGTCAGTGAAAGATTAAACATCCTGGTCAGGACTCCAGCTAACTGGTTGACGCATGTGCAAAGTACTTTGCCCAGTACCAGATCTGGTCCAGGCGGTTTTCTTGGGTTCACAGTCTTAAGCACCTGCCTTATTTGGTGTTTCCTGTGAGTGTGTCTCGGCTAGAAGTTTGGTGGTAATGCAAAAATATGTAATCATTATATTACAAAAACATGCATATATTAATATAACCTAGGCATTTTTTATTTATCCATTCATTAATTTGCAGACCTGTTTTTTATCTGAATACTTGCTAAGGAGGGAACAGGCTAACATGCAGATACACACCCAATCTGGTTTCCAGATGCAGGTCCCACTGAGGAATAACATGTTCACAAGCTGCATAAAACTGTTTAATGAATGTCAAGGGGAAAATGGGTTTTGTTAGATACCTTATTAAAGTAGAATGTGCCATTAATGCAGAGCCAAGCCCAGTATAACCACTAGCAATTGCTCTCAACTTTGCATTTGTGAAGTGCACAATCCCTGGTCCTCTGGGGTCACTTCACAAAGTATTACTCTATATCAATTGAGTCATGTATCAAAATCAGATGACAGGATAGTGACTAATGACACTGGCTCTGTAATTTTATTTCTCCCTCACATTCAGTCAGTCTCCTATGCATATATAACGTTTTTTATTCATCATGGCCCACTATATTACCTACATTGATTTTCATCCTATTAGTCCCCATTCTAGCTCAAAGAAACATAACCCATGGTGATGGCTTTACAGAGTTGGCTGTCATTGCGTCTACAGCAAAGGGCTTTCAGTTTGCAGAATCTGCATACTGTATGCCCTCATTTTGCAAATCAAATGCCTCTCTCAGCCTTTACCCACAGACGTCAACAGCTAAAGCTTATTTACATGTTTAGAGCGATTAAACAAATCTATCTAATCCATGGAGAACATCATTTAACATTCAGTTTTTGGACATTACTGCCAAAGCGTTTTACTAATTTATTAAAGTAGAGGCATTATGCAACCCAATTTAATTTAAAATCAAATTTAATTTGCGTCTATGTATTAACTTGTTAAATAGAAAAAAGAGAACATCACCACATGCTGTCTTTCAGTTGATTAGGAAGCAAATATGACTTAACTATGTGATAATGGTGTATGATACACTGTATACCTCATTATAATTATTATTATTGCTTTTTATTGTGTTCAGAAATCTGTCTTATAAGACTTTAACAACATGAGAGGACAGGTTTCTTTACAATCTTGTGTTGTATTTAAGAATTTTACATAATTATTGGTTTCTTGGAACATAATTGCAGAGAGGAAAGTATAGTTGAGCCACTACCAGGCAGTGGAAAAACAGCTTGCTGTACTTGTTACTCTCTGTCATCCTCAAAGGGAAATGAGCCAAATTCTAAACAATTGTCAGTATATTAATCAATAATGACAGTAATTATTAGTTCTAGTGTTGTTGTAATGACTTGAACATGGACGGATAACCTTAATAAAATAATAGAACAACCCCCTCTTTGTTTGGTGAACTTAGACTAGGAGGTAACAGCAAATGACTCTGAATAGAACATAATGCTGGTCAATTTGCTTGAGATACACACAGACCGGCTGAGTGCCTTAATGAATCCTGTCATTACGATGGAGAGGACATGGCTAAACCCTAATTCTAACACTAATTCTGAATTTAATTTTCTGGACTTTCATAACACAGCGTGAGAGAGAAGGGGGCACCTCGTACCACTGAAATGAATAGTAATTCATTTTTTAAGATATTAATTATTTATATTATGTTGGTGAGCTCTTCTTTTAATATTTACATTTCTTTAATGTTTATGTACAGCCACAATATATTTCAGAGTAAAAACACAAGAAACAATACAACAGAAATCATAGCACAGTGCATGAAGTAACACCTGAACAGAACTGGCTTATTGCTCCAACCTGCTGATCTGGTGAACTTTAAATTGATATTATTACCCAGAAGCCAAAATATGGGCTCGTCGTTAGCCTCTTCCCCTAGCGTTGTTTTTTTTTTTTATTCCTTTCTCTCGGTTTTCTGTAAAACCCTCCACCTATCTGTTGGTCAAGAAATTGCATTTAAAAGGTTGACCCATGTGATGTCAGGGAATAAGCTAGTGAAGCAGCTTCTCTACACATGCCCTGCTCCTTAGGGTTGATGAAGATAACAGCGCGTAGAGAATACGCTCTGTGTATGTGATTGAGTGAGTGGGTGACTAAGGGAGAGATTTAGATGATGAATGGCTGACCTTGCCTAAAGAGCTACATGTCCCTCTGGTCTGGCTTGATGGAGAGGTTGCATTGGGTCCTGCTGTGCTTGTGTGTTTGTCTCCGTGTGTGCGCATCTGTGTGCAAGAGTCTGTTTTCTCTCCGCTTGTGCACTTAAGTGATTTACCTATTGTTGCGTTTGTGAGCATTCTTTATATGTATAGATGGAGTGAAATAGAATTTAACCACCAGGGAGAGAAAACGTGCTGCACACAGTCTTCTAAAAATACTCACATCCTTTGAAAATACTTCTCCAAAACAGAGGGGGAGTTCAAGGAGAAATGTGATGAAAACACTGGCTAAAATCCAACATAAGTGGGCTATCGGTGTAGCAGTGTGATTTTTGCACTCTTTCCACATCTATGCTCTTGCTGCATGCGAGTTGCACACGCTCACGCCAGTGTGTTTGTGCATATGATCAGTCTTAACAACTGATATGAGACACCTCTCCTCCCCACTGAGTTTGCAGATGCCAGCTGGAGGAACAAGGCATTATTGCTTCATCGAAATGTCAGTGCACAGCATGTGTGTCTGGTGTGTGTTTGTGTGTGAGGCACCCTGAGATGCTGGAAGGAAACTTAATAATATATTGATTCCTCCTCATTCTCAGGTAGACCACCATTTTAGATCCAACTCATCAGAAACTCAAACCTGGCATGTTTTATGTATGAGCTTATGCATGATGTCTGTGGTTTCACATAACTAGTGTTCGTGTTTGTGTCTGAGAGCGCTTAGGCTTGAATGTGAGCATTTGTGTATGCGTTAACGCATGGCGGCAGCTTGTTTGGTTTCTCTGTCATTCATTGCGCTTTGCTCTAACAAATGTTTTAGTTAACATCACATTGGCCTTGTTGCTGCACTGTGATGGGTCAGAGCAGGACAGCGGCATGCAACATGATGAAGCAGGGTGGAATGGATGTCAGCTGGTCCACTGCAGACCACCGAAGTGTGACAGAAAGTACAAATGCTCAGAGTACACAGTACATACATGCAACCCTGTGCTCTAAAAATTGTTGCGCTGACATTTATGACTATTTCAACACTATAAATGACTATTGTTGTAAACCCATTGACAAACTGATGTTCAATTAAGTATTTTATTAGTTTTCTGTGGGGCAACAGTCGAACAGTTAGCTCTGTGGGATAGACATGCTCTCGTGCTATGCTTGGGTTTGCATTTTATGCTTTAGGACAAATATTGTGAACCAACTAAAAAGTGATGGAAAGTCAGGCTCTTTGCAAAGCTTTGGCTGGTTTGGCCGGCTCCCAAATATCTCAGCCTTATATTTCAGCCAGACTTTGCAATTATGAATGGTTTGCGTGTTTTTATTGAGTGTTTTCACAAATGCCTTTTTACGAATGCATTTTTTATATTACAAAAGTTACTAATTAACATTTTAATAAAACCTTTAAACTAAGAAGTTGCTGAAGATTTGGCTCGTTCGCGATTGACACATCACTATAAACTACTCCATTCTGTTATGCAGTGGTCAGCCGTAATGCGTTCAGTGACCTCTCTGATTCAGTGCTTTTTAGAGGACACTGACACTGTACAACAAAGTTGGAGCTCCTTCATTCGGCTTTAAAATATTTTTGTTGTTACTTAATAGCCATTATAAATGCAGACATTGATTCATCTGCAATTATCCTATATCAAACAATATCATCCGCCTGCCAATGACTTAGCGGGTTTTAATTTCAGCCTAGGCTGGGCGCTCTGCCAACACGGACCTGTAGTAGTCCAGTAAGGAGATGGTGAGAGCTTCAACAAGTAGTTTTGCTTGTTTTTATGAGAAATGGATCGATAGTGTTGTACAGAGTAAACTGACAGGATGGCACTTTGGCTGTGATCTTTGACGGTGTGTCTTATGAGGCAGCTGGGAGAGGAAGGGACTTATATTAAAGATGTCTTAGCACAGGAAGTCTGTGATGTGAAAGAACAACAGCAATAATTACCAAAGACTCTTTTATATCAGAGCAAATAAAAAAAGAAACAATGTGTACAAACAGAGCATAAACCATCAGCCTTAAGAAACCTCAGTTGGTCACTATTGAAAGACATCATTTCCACGTTAACTGCAAGCAACCGGAGGTAAAACTTAACCATGAAGACTCCTTGTTGCAGGAAAGAGGAGCATACCAAGTTGGTTAGGTGCCTGCAGTGTGGGAAGAAAACTAGGGAGAAAGATGAAGTTGGTCTGGTCTCAGCTAAGCAGAGTCCCTCTCTGACAGCCAGGAGTGCAATCTTTATGAAATGAGCTGCCCCAAAGCGAGACCACTGC
This sequence comes from Microctenopoma steveboyesi, assembly GCA_032359275.1. Lineage (NCBI taxonomy): Eukaryota > Metazoa > Chordata > Actinopteri > Anabantiformes > Anabantidae > Microctenopoma > Microctenopoma steveboyesi. The sequence goes on from JAUMHF010000024.1 coordinate 11,265,946, forward strand.
AGCTCTGGAGAGCACAGGTCTTTATGAAGATCATGCTGTGTCAGAGCGATGTAAAAGCAATGCTTAAAGCTAAAGATGTTTTCCTTGTCTTGTGACATACCTGCACTCTTAAGTTCTTTGAATTTAATATCACTTCTTTGCCCTTGTCGATTAGGCAACTAATTAGTCAGTTAGTCTATTTTATGTTTTTTTAAATGGAGAATGACGGGTATTAATGACAGTGACCTCACTGCATACAGTGTTATTCTACTACATGCTTTGTTTTTCTTCTCTAGTGTTTAACTTGTAATGACAGTTAAACCAGAGAAGTTATTTTCAATGAAATGAAAAGTACTTTTTCAGTCTGCGCTGTGTTGGCACATTTGTGTACTCATGTGTGTTTATAATTGTAATCGAGGCAAAGATATGTAAAAGAATGTTGATTTTTATTATGTGTAGTGTGAGCAGCGAGTGTATGTGTTTGTGTGGACATTTCGTATTTAATAACGATATATTCAGTGATGGGTCTAGTGGAGACCTGCCCTTATGGCTGGCTCAGCTGGTGATAAGTCACTAATGGTACTATTACTGGAGGTCAGCAGGGTTTCCCACAGACACACAAACACGCGCACACACACCACTTTATATGCTAGAGGCTGCACATTACCCACAGCTTACAAAGGTCCCCAGGTTAATACCATGAAATAGAGACTCAGATTTAGAAGCATCTCACTGGCTAGACACTAATGTGTTAACCCCTGCAGATTGTTGTAATTACTTAAAGTGATGTACCAGTTATGGTCACTGTGTTAAGTCAAGGAATGGGAGGAAGGTAATTTTCAGCATAGATTGGGGTTTAGTTAGGAAAAGTGTAGCTTTAGCAGTGGGAAGTTTCCGCTAACCATATTGCCATGTTTTCCCTCACAATAGAAATGTCTAATTATTAATTGACATGGCTGCAAACTGTTACAATAGTGAAAAATATTTTAAAAAATATAGTGCCAACTCTTAAGGTTTGACTCTGACAAGATCCTATGCCACAAGATGAGATCCTGCAACATTAAATTGTGATATCTTGTATTGAGGGGAAAAGCTTTCTTGTGATATCAGTGGATAACAGATCCAGAGCAGCCTTCAGCATGTCGAAATGGGAAATTAGCAGAGTAGAAGCTCCTGCCTCTTTTAAATGGTTTATGTGGCATCATTTTTGGGTGCCAACATAAAAACAGACAACAAATGAACAAGAGAATTTTACCATAAGAAAATGTAACCACAAGAAAGTTAGTTTTCAGAAGCACTCTAACCACACATCACTACCAGTATAAAACAAAGCTCCATTTTCATGCATCACACTACTTTAAAAGATTAAATTAACATGACAGTCCAAATGTTTTCAATAATTTAACTGAGAACACGCAGTGACAATGTCACGAAAAGGAAGGAAAGCCGCTCGTTCTGCACTGCCTCAGATGTCCCTATAAACACAGTAACAGTCTGCAGGTACTACTGCATCCAGAGATCCAACAAAGTCCACCAGCCTCTTCATCATGACCACACAACACAAGCTCAAGCTCAAATGGACGACAGACTGTAATACTGTCTATCACCTTAGACAAAATGTGTGGGTTTTGGCCCCCTCATTATTATATCACCTCATTATACTATATCCTGTAGCTTTCATTAGGCTACTTAACAATATTCACATTGCTAATCATTGTAAGGGACTTAGCAGTTGGTAACTTTAACTACTTTTATCAAACTAGTGATTTTTAAACTACACTTGAATGCAGAGTAAACACAGTAGAGCGTATTTTTACATTTTTCTAAAATTATTTTGTGAGACGGTTGTGGCGACGCCCTCTATTGATTTTTAGTAGAACTCAAGCTGCATTCATAAGACGATACGTTAAAACCTTTGTAAACGAACTTATAATGATGTCTCATCTCATTCTTGTATTGTATCGTCCGAACTCGTTAGGTAAGTGCATCGTGAACCCCCTCGTATGAAACATCCCTCTGCCTTCACTATGTTAGAATAAATATGTCATAAATATTAGTTTTTTAGCTAAAAGCCGGAGATGTCAGTAGGAAAAGCTGAAAAAAGTTATAATTGATATACCTTTTAACCATAATTATTATGTACTCCTCAAATTAGAACTACTCGAGTATTTGCTGCAGCTTAGTGTGAATTTATTTTTCAGATGACCTTGTGTAAAAGTTGTTTCTAAATGGAAAATTAGACTTGCCTGTGTTTATTTGACATGCGCTACTACTACAATTTATAATTGATAGTAACAAATGATGGTAGTTGTATGTAAGAATCTTTACAGGCTTGCACTGTAGCTCAAAAACTGAGAGTTTTTACTGTACGTATAATCAGTTAGAATAATCTAGATGTCAGTTTTTAAATATAAAAATAATTTAGCATATAAAAAAGTTACAGAGTCACTAAGGTTACTTATAAAAAGCTTTATTTTAACAGTCATTGAATCAGCAAAGCCAAATCATTTATTGATTTTTGGTCTATTGCTACTTTTAAGACTCACGAGCAACAACCATTTTATGGCTGTAGAAATATTTCTCCTGGGACAGAGTTACTCAGACCTTCCTAGCACAGGCTTAGCTCCCTAAATCTATATTTTAGATGACACCATTGGTTAAAATGATTACCTGTCTAAAGCAACAGTAACAATTGGTCCACTGTATGAAATCTAAAAATGTGTGGGTTTGTCTACAGATTAGGCAGCCTCAGTGTGTGCCTTTAACAGCAAAAAGTAGGATAGCTCTCTTATGTCTAATGTTTTTAATACCGTCAAGGTTGAATGTGTGAATTTTAATATAGAAAATTAAAAGATGTGAATTTCCTGTGTGCTGGTTTGAATAAATTACATTAAATCAGCATGCCGGTCCCACAACATAATGCTTTTCAGAAAGGATCTTATATGTTGTAATGTTTTTATAATACAGGGAAAGTGTAGGAAGTCAAAGTAAAAAATTTACAGTGAGCAATTAGTACTACTTTTCTGAAAATCTCAATGAGAGCTGTCTACCTTCATAAAACAGCATGGGTTGGGACAATAAATTAGTTATGAAAGCAGAAAGGGAATCAAACAGTGAAAATGAAATTAAGTCATTGTGTATGAGGTCTTGGTGTGTGTATGTCCTGATGTGTAATTCTCTAGGTTGGTCTTGGGTGCTAAATGATTTGGAGGAGAAATAAAATGAAAGAGAGCTGCCGTGATGCAGGTTGCCTACAAACCCCCGGTTCCTCCGTGTCCTCCCACATGTCAAAGTGTCCCTGGATAAGATAATGAACCTCAAATAATTAAGTATAATTAATTGTGCACACGGAAACATTTTTTAATAAAAGGTGTGTAGTTTCATCAGTGAAATGTATTTTGCATGGTGTTTTTTACATGTATTAGACAATGCTTGAGAAATTACACATTTAAAGGTCCATCTACTGAACATTGCTGTATTTATCACATTACGTGCTAAATGTGAAATATGGGAAAATGAAAATTTCCCCATTACGCCATCATTAGAAACTTCTCTGTGGTTGACATTATAGTATTGCTACTTGATAACACAGACTTCAATTGCTAACTTGATGCCAGTAAAATAACAATCAAGAGAAATGGTTTGTAATATACACTTGCCAAGCCCAGTACATGCTATAGACTGCAATCCTCCGAGACTTTATTAGTGATCTACTATAAGCCTTCACTGTTGGATCTGGCTTCTGAAGGGTTTCTAATCAACTAATCGTCATTATAAGAGCCTAGTTTGGCACAGAATTACACAGTCTTGTGTTATTACACCTCCCCTCTCTGTCTGTGTAATGATCCTTCGTCATCGGTTCCAGAAACTGATCCAAAAAGAAATCTATGGGGCACACTCTGTTTCTTTACTTTACTTTGCTTGGCAGACGCTTTTTTATCCAAAGCGACTTACAAGGAGCTAGCGCTGAGCTCAGAGACAGTTTCTCTGTTTCTGTTTGTTAGCGTGTCCTTTTTTTGTCCTATATGGTGCTGTTCAGCATACTGCATGTGGTAAACCCTGGATCCTGTGCCAGTGTGCACCTTAGACTGACGAACATGTTTTATTATTTTCTACTTGATTTGTCCCATGTCCCATGCAGTGCCAGCCATGAACATGTTGCATTTGTTGCTCACATGTTGTGAAGTTTATGTGAGCATGAAATGTGATTAAGGGAAAGAAAAACACAATGCAGTTGGGCAAAATGTCAACTGTAGGTCCTACTATATGAAAGATTTAGTATCACATCAGTTGTAGCTTTTATATTGTATTTAAGCGCTCTGCCCATCCATCAGCAGCATTATGATGACAGCAAGTTTCTTTTAATTGATGGACTATTAGAACTAATAGAAAGAAGCAGAGCAGAAGAGTCATAGTGACAGAGGAAACAACATATATGTAGTGCTTTCTTTATCCTTACACCTTAGGACAGCGCCCTGAGCTCTTAAATTGTTTTTCCCTATTTAATCTACACCACCCCCTCTAAGTTAAGACAAAGGTAAATTTCAATCTTCTAGAATATACTTTCTAACCTTCCTATAAACTGCTTGCTCTATAATCATGAATGACTTAACACACACATTACAGAACCATTATTTCCCCAAAACACATCCAAATTTATTAATAAAATAAAAAATTAAATTGTTGTTGAAACAAAAAATGCATTAAATAAATTGTATAATCCACTAGACTTTGCCCAGGAACGTAAAAAATAATAAAATAAAAGAATTGATTACAGGAGTTAGAATATTAACACGCACAGAATTTGCATTCAATTCCCCTTTATCACCATTTGTAAAAGATCACATTACTCCTTAACTTGCTCGAAACACTCAACAGGTCACACACACACACACACACACACACAAGCCGGCGATACAAACGAACGAAAAGAAAATCAAACACCCCCTTGTTGCAGGCCTGGTCGATGCTCGGGAACGTGGTGGCCAGAAACATGAGATCCCGTTCACTCTGCTGAGCAAACGTAACAACTGAAGTACTCACACCAAAAC